>OZ016479.1:10751835-11395762 GCA_963966605.1 Caenorhabditis sulstoni
GTGCCTAATTCTCAGAACCTGTGCCTAATATCGGGACCTGTGCCTAATTCTCGGAACCTGTGCCTAATATCGGGACCTGTGCCTAATTCTCATAACCTGTGCCTAATATCGGGACCTGTGCCTAATTCTCAGAACCTGTGCCTAATATCGGAACCTGTGCCTAATTCTCAGAACCTGTGCCTAATATCGGAACCTGTGCCTAATTCTCAGAACCTGTGCCTAATATCGGGAACCTGTGCCTTATTCTCATACCTGTGCCTAATATCGGAACCTGTGCCTAATTCTCAGAACCTGTGCCTAATATCGGGACCTGTGCCTAATTCTCAGAACCTGTGCCTAATATCGGGACCTGTGCCTAATTCTCAGAACCTGTGCCTAATATCGGGACCTGTGCCTAATTCTCAGAACCTGTGCCTAATATCGGGACCTGTGCCTAATTCTCAGAACCTGTGCCTAATATCGGGACCTGTGCCTAATTCTCAGAACCTGTGCCTAATATCGGGACCTGTGCCTAATTCTCAGAACCTGTGCTAATATCGGGACCTGTGCCTAATTCTCAGGAACCTGTGCCTAATATCGGGACCTGTGCCTAATTCTCAGAACCTGTGCCTAATATCGGGACCTGTGCCTAATTCTCAGAACCTGTGCCTAATATCGGGACCTGTGCCTAATTCTCAGAACCTGTGCCTAATATCGGGACCTGTGCCTAATTCTCAGAACCTGTGCCTAATATCGGGGACCTGTGCCTAATTCTCAGAACCTGTGCCTAATATCGGGACCTGTGCCTAATTCTCAGAACCTGTGCCTAATATCGGGACCTGTGCCTAATTCTCAGAACCTGTGCCTAATATCGGGACCTGTGCCTAATTCTCAGAACCTGTGCCTAATATCGGGAACCTGTGCCTAATTCTCAGAACCTGTGCCTAATATCGGGACCTGTGCCTAATTCTCAGGAACCTGTGCCTAATATCGGGACCTGTGCCTAATTCTCAGAACCTGTGCCTAATATCGGGACCTGTGCCTAATTCTCAGAACCTGTGCCTAATATCGGGACCTGTGCCTAATTCTCAGAACCTGTGCCTAATATCGGGACCTGTGCCTAATTCTCAGAACCTGTGCCTAATATCGGGACCTGTGCCTAATTCTCAGAACCTGTGCCTAATATCGGGACCTGTGCCTAATTCTCAGAACCTGTGCCTAATATCGGGACCTGTGCCTAATTCTCAGAACCTGTGCCTAATATCGGGACCTGTGCCTAATTCTCAGAACCTGTGCCTAATATCGGGACCTGTGCCTAATTCTCAGAACCTGTGCCTAATATCGGGACCTGTGCCTAATTCTCATAACCTGTGCCTTAACCTAACCTTCGGGACCTGTGCCTAATTCTCATAACCTGTGCCTAATATCGGGACCTGTGCCTAATTCTCAGAACCTGTGCCTAATATCGGGACCTGTGCCTAATTCTCAGAACCTGTGCCTAATATCGGGACCTGTGCCTAATTCTCATAACCTGTGCCTAATATCGGGACCTGTGCCTAATTCTCAGAACCTGTGCCTAATATCGGGACCTGTGCCTAATTCTCATAACCTGTGCCTAATATCGGGACCTGTGCCTAATTCTCATAACCTGTGCCTAATATCGGGACCTGTGCCTAATTCTCAGAACCTGTGCCTAATATCGGGACCTGTGCCTAATTCTCATAACCTGTGCCTAATATCGGGACCTGTGCCTAATTCTCAGAACCTGTGCCTAATATCGGAACCTGTGCCTAATTCTCAGAACCTGTGCCTAATATCGGAACCTGTGCCTAATTGTCATAACCTGTGCCTAATATCGGGACCTGTGCCTAATTCTCAGAACCTGTGCCTAATATCGGGACCTGTGCCTAATTTCAACGAACCTGTGCCTAATATCGGGACCTGTGCCTAATTCTCATAACCTGTGCCTAATATCGGGACCTGTGCCTAATTCTCATAACCTGTGCCTAATATCGGGACCTGTGCCTAATTCTCAGAACCTGTGCCTAATATCGGGACCTGTGCCTAATTCTCAGAACCTGTGCCTAATATCGGGACCTGTGCCTAATTCTCATAACCTGTGCCTAATATCGGGACCTGTGCCTAATTCTCATAACCTGTGCCTAATATCGGGACCTGTGCCTAATTCTCAGAACCTGTGCCTAATATCGGGACCTGTGCCTAATTCTCATAACCTGTGCCTAATATCGGGACCTGTGCCTAATTCTCAGAACCTGTGCCTAATATCGGGACCTGTGCCTAATTCTCATAACCTGTGCCTAATATCGGGACCTGTGCCTAATTCTCATAACCTGTGCCTAATATCGGGACCTGTGCCTAATTCTCATAACCTGTGCCTAATATCGGGACCTGTGCCTAATTCTCAGAACCTGTGCCTAATATCGGGACCTGTGCCTAATTCTCATAACCTGTGCCTAATATCGGGACCTGTGCCTAATTCTCATAACCTGTGCCTAATATCGGGACCTGTGCCTAATTCTCATAACCTGTGCCTAATATCGGGACCTGTGCCTAATTCTCAGAACCTGTGCCTAATATCGGGACCTGTGCCTAATTCTCAGAACCTGTGCCTAAAATCGGGACCTGTGCCTTATTCTCAGAACCTGTGCCTAATATCGGGACCTGTGCCTAATTCTCAGAACCTGTGCCTAATATCGGGACCTGTGCCTAATTCTCAGAACCTGTGCCTAATATCGGGACCTGTGCCTAATTCTCAGAACCTGTGCCTAAAATCGGGACCTGTGCCTTATTCTCAGAACCTGTGCCTAATATCGGGACCTGTGCCTAATTCTCATAACCTGTGCCTAATATCGGGACCTGTGCCTAATTCTCATAACCTGTGCCTAATATCGGGACCTGTGCCTAATTCTCAGAACCTGTGCCTAATATCGGGACCTGTGCCTAATTCTCAGAACCTGTGCCTAATATCGGGACCTGTGCCTAATTCTCATAACCTGTGCCTAATATCGGGACCTGTGCCTAATTCTCAGAACCTGTGCCTAATATCGGGACCTGTGCCTAATTCTCATAACCTGTGCCTAATATCGGGACCTGTGCCTAATTCTCAGAACCTGTGCCTAATATCGGGACCTGTGCCTAATTTCAACAACCTGTGCCTAATATCGGGACCTGTGCCTAATTCTCAGAACCTGTGCCTAATATCGGGACCTGTGCCTAATTCTCAGAACCTGTGCCTAATATCGGGACCTGTGCCTAATTCTCAGAACCTGTGCCTAATATCGGGACCTGTGCCTAATTCTCAGAACCTGTGCCTAATATCGGAACCTGTGCCTAATTCTCAGAACCTGTGCCTAATATCGGAACCTGTGCCTTATTGTCATAACCTGTGCCTAATATCGGGACTGTGCCTAATTCTCGGAGCCTGTGCCTAATATCGGGACCTGTGCCTAATTCTCGGAGCCTGTGCCTAATATCGGGACCTGTGCCTAATTCTCAGAACCTGTGCCTAATATCGGGACCTGTGCCTAATTCTCAGAACCTGTGCCTAATATCGGGACCTGTGCCTAATTCTCAGAACCTGTGCCTAATATCGGGACCTGTGCCTAATTCTCAGAACCTGTGCCTAATATCGGGACCTGTGCCTAATTCTCAGAACCTGTGCCTAATATCGGGACCTGTGCCTAATTCTCAGAACCTGTGCCTAATATCGGGACCTGTGCCTAATTCTCAGAACCTGTGCCTAATATCGGGACCTGTGCCTAATTCTCGGAACCTGTGCCTAATATCGGGACCTGTGCCTAATTCTCATAACCTGTGCCTAATATCGGGACCTGTGCCTAATTCTCAGAACCTGTGCCTAATATCGGAACCTGTGCCTAATTCTCAGAACCTGTGCCTAATATCGGAACCTGTGCCTAATTCTCAGAACCTGTGCCTAATATCGGAACCTGTGCCTTATTGTCATAACCTGTGCCTAATATCGGGACCTGTGCCTAATTCTCGGAGCCTGTGCCTAATATCGGGACCTGTGCCTAATTCTCGGAGCCTGTGCCTAAAATCGGGACCTGTGCCTAATTCTCAGAACCTGTGCCTAATATCGGGACCTGTGCCTAATTCTCAGAACCTGTGCCTAATATCGGGACCTGTGCCTAATTCTCAGAACCTGTGCCTAATATCGGGACCTGTGCCTAATTCTCAGAACCTGTGCCTAATATCGGGACCTGTGCCTAATTCTCAGAACCTGTGCCTAATATCGGGACCTGTGCCTAATTCTCGGAGCCTGTGCCTAATATCGGGACCTGTGCCTAATTCTCAGAACCTGTGCCTAATATCGGGACCTGTGCCTAACTCTCAGAACCTGTGCCTAATATCGGGACCTGTGCCTAATTCTCAGAACCTGTGCCTAATATCGGGACCTGTGCCTAATTCTCGGAACCTGTGCCTAATATCGGGACCTGTGCCTAATTCTCAGAACCTGTGCCTAATATCGGGACCTGTGCCTAATTCTCAGAACCTGTGCCTAATATCGGGACCTGTGCCTAATTCTCAGAACCTGTGCCTAATATCGGGACCTGTGCCTAATTCTCAGAACCTGTGCCTAATATCGGGACCTGTGCCTAATTCTCAGAACCTGTGCCTAATATCGGGACCTGTGCCTAATTCTCGGAACCTGTGCCTAATATCGGAACCTGTGCCTAATTCTCAGAACCTGTGCCTAATATCGGGACCTGTGCCTAATTCTCAGAACCTGTGCCTAATATCGGGACCTGTGCCTAATTCTCAGAACCTGTGCCTAATATCGGGACCTGTGCCTAATTCTCGGAGCCTGTGCCTAATATCGGGACCTGTGCCTAATTCTCAGAACCTGTGCCTAATATCGGGACCTGTGCCTAACTCTCAGAACCTGTGCCTAATATCGGGACCTGTGCCTAATTCTCAGAACCTGTGCCTAATATCGGGACCTGTGCCTAATTCTCGGAACCTGTGCCTAATATCGGGGACCTGTGCCTAATTCTCAGAACCTGTGCCTAATATCGGGACCTGTGCCTAATTCTCATAACCTGTGCCTAATATCGGGACCTGTGCCTAATTCTCATAACCTGTGCCTAATATCGGGACCTGTGCCTAATTCTCAGAACCTGTGCCTAATATCGGGACCTGTGCCTAATTCTCAGAACCTGTGCCTAATATCGGGACCTGTGCCTAATTCTCATAACCTGTGCCTAATATCGGGACCTGTGCCTAATTCTCAGAACCTGTGCCTAATATCGGGACCTGTGCCTAATTCTCATAACCTGTGCCTAATATCGGGACCTGTGCCTAATTCTCAGAACCTGTGCCTAATATCGGGACCTGTGCCTAATTTCAACAACCTGTGCCTAATATCGGGACCTGTGCCTAATTCTCAGAACCTGTGCCTAATATCGGGACCTGTGCCTAATTCTCAGAACCTGTGCCTAATATCGGGACCTGTGCCTAATTCTCAGAACCTGTGCCTAATATCGGGACCTGTGCCTAATTCTCAGAACCTGTGCCTAATATCGGAACCTGTGCCTAATTCTCAGAACCTGTGCCTAATATCGGAACCTGTGCCTTATTGTCATAACCTGTGCCTAATATCGGGACCTGTGCCTAATTCTCGGAGCCTGTGCCTAATATCGGGACCTGTGCCTAATTCTCGGAGCCTGTGCCTAATATCGGGACCTGTGCCTAATTCTCAGAACCTGTGCCTAATATCGGGACCTGTGCCTAATTCTCAGAACCTGTGCCTAATATCGGGACCTGTGCCTAATTCTCAGAACCTGTGCCTAATATCGGGACCTGTGCCTAATTCTCATAACCTGTGCCTAATATCGGGACCTGTGCCTAATTCTCAGAACCTGTGCCTAATATCGGGACCTGTGCCTAATTCTCATAACCTGTGCCTAATATCGGGACCTGTGCCTAATTCTCAGAACCTGTGCCTAATATCGGGACCTGTGCCTAATTTCAACAACCTGTGCCTAATATCGGGACCTGTGCCTAATTCTCAGAACCTGTGCCTAATATCGGGACCTGTGCCTAATTCTCAGAACCTGTGCCTAATATCGGGACCTGTGCCTAATTCTCAGAACCTGTGCCTAATATCGGGACCTGTGCCTAATTCTCAGAACCTGTGCCTAATATCGGAACCTGTGCCTAATTCTCAGAACCTGTGCCTAATATCGGAACCTGTGCCTTATTGTCATAACCTGTGCCTAATATCGGGACCTGTGCCTAATTCTCGGAGCCTGTGCCTAATATCGGGACCTGTGCCTAATTCTCGGAGCCTGTGCCTAATATCGGGACCTGTGCCTAATTCTCAGAACCTGTGCCTAATATCGGGACCTGTGCCTAATTCTCAGAACCTGTGCCTAATATCGGGACCTGTGCCTAATTCTCAGAACCTGTGCCTAATATCGGGACCTGTGCCTAATTCTCAGAACCTGTGCCTAATATCGGGACCTGTGCCTAATTCTCAGAACCTGTGCCTAATATCGGGACCTGTGCCTAATTCTCAGAACCTGTGCCTAATATCGGGACCTGTGCCTAATTCTCAGAACCTGTGCCTAATATCGGGACCTGTGCCTAATTCTCGGAACCTGTGCCTAATATCGGGACCTGTGCCTAATTCTCATAACCTGTGCCTAATATCGGGACCTGTGCCTAATTCTCAGAACCTGTGCCTAATATCGGAACCTGTGCCTAATTCTCAGAACCTGTGCCTAATATCGGAACCTGTGCCTAATTCTCAGAACCTGTGCCTAATATCGGAACCTGTGCCTTATTGTCATAACCTGTGCCTAATATCGGGACCTGTGCCTAATTCTCGGAGCCTGTGCCTAATATCGGGACCTGTGCCTAATTCTCGGAGCCTGTGCCTAAAATCGGGACCTGTGCCTAATTCTCAGAACCTGTGCCTAATATCGGGACCTGTGCCTAATTCTCAGAACCTGTGCCTAATATCGGGACCTGTGCCTAATTCTCAGAACCTGTGCCTAATATCGGGACCTGTGCCTAATTCTCAGAACCTGTGCCTAATATCGGGACCTGTGCCTAATTCTCAGAACCTGTGCCTAATATCGGGACCTGTGCCTAATTCTCGGAGCCTGTGCCTAATATCGGGACCTGTGCCTAATTCTCAGAACCTGTGCCTAATATCGGGACCTGTGCCTAACTCTCAGAACCTGTGCCTAATATCGGGACCTGTGCCTAATTCTCAGAACCTGTGCCTAATATCGGGACCTGTGCCTAATTCTCGGAACCTGTGCCTAATATCGGGACCTGTGCCTAATTCTCAGAACCTGTGCCTAATATCGGGACCTGTGCCTAATTCTCAGAACCTGTGCCTAATATCGGGACCTGTGCCTAATTCTCAGAACCTGTGCCTAATATCGGGACCTGTGCCTAATTCTCAGAACCTGTGCCTAATATCGGGACCTGTGCCTAATTCTCAGAACCTGTGCCTAATATCGGGACCTGTGCCTAATTCTCAGAACCTGTGCCTAATATCGGGACCTGTGCCTAATTCTCAGAACCTGTGCCTAATATCGGGACCTGTGCCTAATTCTCGGAACCTGTGCCTAATATCGGAACCTGTGCCTAATTCTCAGACCTGTGCCTAATATCGGGACCTGTGCGTAATTCTCAGAACCTGTGCCTAATATCGGGACCTGTGCCTAATTCTCAGAACCTGTGCCTAATATCGGGACCTGTGCCTAATTCTCAGAACCTGTGCCTAATATCGGGACCTGTGCCTAATTTCAACAACCTGTGCCTAATATCGGGACCTGTGCCTAATTCTCATAACCTGTGCCTAATATCGGGACCTGTGCCTAATTCTCAGAACCTGTGCCTAAAATCGGGACCTGTGCCTAATTCTCAGAACCTGTGCCTAATATCGGAACCTGTGCCTAATTCTCAGACCTGTGCCTAATATCGGGACCTGTGCCTAATTCTCAGAACCTGTGCCTAATATCGGGACCTGTGCCTAATTCTCAGAACCTGTGCCTAATATCGGGACCTGTGCCTAATTCTCAGAACCTGTGCCTAATATCGGGACCTGTGCCTAATTCTCAGAACCTGTGCCTAAAATCGGGACCTGTGCCTTATTCTCAGAACCTGTGCCTAATATCGGGACCTGTGCCTAATTCTCAGAACCTGTGCCTAATATCGGGACCTGTGCCTAATTCTCAGAACCTGTGCCTAAAATCGGGACCTGTGCCTTATTCTCAGAACCTGTGCCTAATATCGGGACCTGTGCCTAATTCTCAGAACCTGTGCCTAATATCGGGACCTGTGCCTAATTCTCAGAACCTGTGCCTAATATCGGGACCTGTGCCTAATTCTCAGAACCTGTGCCTAAAATCGGGACCTGTGCCTTATTCTCAGAACCTGTGCCTAATATCGGGACCTGTGCCTAATTCTCATAACCTGTGCCTAATATCGGGACATGTGCCTAATTCTCATAACCTGTGCCTAATATCGGGACCTGTGCCTAATTCTCAGAACCTGTGCCTAATATCGGGACCTGTGCCTAATTCTCAGAACCTGTGCCTAATATCGGGACCTGTGCCTAATTCTCATAACCTGTGCCTAATATCGGGACCTGTGCCTAATTCTCAGAACCTGTGCCTAATATCGGGACCTGTGCCTAATTCTCATAACCTGTGCCTAATATCGGGACCTGTGCCTAATTCTCAGAACCTGTGCCTAATATCGGGACCTGTGCCTAATTTCAACAACCTGTGCCTAATATCGGGACCTGTGCCTAATTCTCAGAACCTGTGCCTAATATCGGGACCTGTGCCTAATTCTCAGAACCTGTGCCTAATATCGGGACCTGTGCCTAATTCTCAGAACCTGTGCCTAATATCGGGACCTGTGCCTAATTCTCAGAACCTGTGCCTAATATCGGAACCTGTGCCTAATTCTCAGAACCTGTGCCTAATATCGGAACCTGTGCCTTATTGTCATAACCTGTGCCTAATATCGGGACCTGTGCCTAATTCTCGGAGCCTGTGCCTAATATCGGGACCTGTGCCTAATTCTCGGAGCCTGTGCCTAATATCGGGACCTGTGCCTAATTCTCAGAACCTGTGCCTAATATCGGGACCTGTGCCTAATTCTCAGAACCTGTGCCTAATATCGGGACCTGTGCCTAATTCTCAGAACCTGTGCCTAATATCGGGACCTGTGCCTAATTCTCAGAACCTGTGCCTAATATCGGGACCTGTGCCTAATTCTCAGAACCTGTGCCTAATATCGGGACCTGTGCCTAATTCTCAGAACCTGTGCCTAATATCGGGACCTGTGCCTAATTCTCAGAACCTGTGCCTAATATCGGGACCTGTGCCTAATTCTCGGAACCTGTGCCTAATATCGGGACCTGTGCCTAATTCTCATAACCTGTGCCTAATATCGGGACCTGTGCCTAATTCTCAGAACCTGTGCCTAATATCGGAACCTGTGCCTAATTCTCAGAACCTGTGCCTAATATCGGAACCTGTGCCTAATTCTCAGAACCTGTGCCTAATATCGGAACCTGTGCCTTATTGTCATAACCTGTGCCTAATATCGGGACCTGTGCCTAATTCTCGGAGCCTGTGCCTAATATCGGGACCTGTGCCTAATTCTCGGAGCCTGTGCCTAAAATCGGGACCTGTGCCTAATTCTCAGAACCTGTGCCTAATATCGGGACCTGTGCCTAATTCTCAGAACCTGTGCCTAATATCGGGACCTGTGCCTAATTCTCAGAACCTGTGCCTAATATCGGGACCTGTGCCTAATTCTCAGAACCTGTGCCTAATATCGGGACCTGTGCCTAATTCTCAGAACCTGTGCCTAATATCGGGACCTGTGCCTAACTCTCAGAACCTGTGCCTAATATCGGGACCTGTGCCTAATTCTCAGAACCTGTGCCTAATATCGGGACCTGTGCCTAATTCTCGGAACCTGTGCCTAATATCGGGACCTGTGCCTAACTCTCAGAACCTGTGCCTAATATCGGGACCTGTGCCTAACTCTCAGAACCTGTGCCTAATATCGGGACCTGTGCCTAATTCTCAGAACCTGTGCCTAATATCGGGACCTGTGCCTAATTCTCGGAGCCTGTGCCTAATATCGGGACCTGTGCCTAATTCTCGGAGCCTGTGCCTAAAATCGGGACCTGTGCCTAATTCTCAGAACCTGTGCCTAATATCGGGACCTGTGCCTAATTCTCAGAACCTGTGCCTAATATCGGGACCTGTGCCTAATTCTCAGAACCTGTGCCTAATATCGGGACCTGTGCCTAATTCTCAGAACCTGTGCCTAATATCGGGACCTGTGCCTAATTCTCAGAACCTGTGCCTAATATCGGGACCTGTGCCTAACTCTCAGAACCTGTGCCTAATATCGGGACCTGTGCCTAATTCTCAGAACCTGTGCCTAATATCGGGACCTGTGCCTAATTCTCAGAACCTGTGCCTAATATCGGGACCTGTGCCTAATTCTCAGAACCTGTGCCTAATATCGGGACCTGTGCCTAACTCTCAGAACCTGTGCCTAATATCGGGACCTGTGCCTAATTCTCAGAACCTGTGCCTAATATCGGGACCTGTGCCTAATTCTCGGAACCTGTGCCTAATATCGGGACCTGTGCCTAACTCTCAGAACCTGTGCCTAATATCGGGACCTGTGCCTAACTCTCAGAACCTGTGCCTAATATCGGGACCTGTGCCTAATTCTCAGAACCTGTGCCTAATATCGGGACCTGTGCCTAATTCTCGGAGCCTGTGCCTAATATCGGGACCTGTGCCTAATTCTCGGAGCCTGTGCCTAAAATCGGGACCTGTGCCTAATTCTCAGAACCTGTGCCTAATATCGGGACCTGTGCCTAATTCTCAGAACCTGTGCCTAATATCGGGACCTGTGCCTAATTCTCAGAACCTGTGCCTAATATCGGGACCTGTGCCTAATTCTCAGAACCTGTGCCTAATATCGGGACCTGTGCCTAATTCTCAGAACCTGTGCCTAATATCGGGACCTGTGCCTAACTCTCAGAACCTGTGCCTAATATCGGGACCTGTGCCTAATTCTCAGAACCTGTGCCTAATATCGGGACCTGTGCCTAATTCTCAGAACCTGTGCCTAATATCGGGACCTGTGCCTAATTCTCAGAACCTGTGCCTAATATCGGGACCTGTGCCTAACTCTCAGAACCTGTGCCTAATATCGGGACCTGTGCCTAATTCTCAGAACCTGTGCCTAATATCGGGACCTGTGCCTAATTCTCGGAACCTGTGCCTAATATCGGGACCTGTGCCTAATTCTCAGAACCTGTGCCTAATATCGGGACCTGTGCCTAATTCTCAGAACCTGTGCCTAATATCGGAACCTGTGCCTTATTGTCATAACCTGTGCCTAATATCGGGACCTGTGCCTAATTCTCGGAACCTGTGCCTAATATCGGAACCTGTGCCTAATTCTCAGACCTGTGCCTAATATCGGGACCTGTGCGTAATTCTCAGAACCTGTGCCTAATATCGGGACCTGTGCCTAATTCTCAGAACCTGTGCCTAATATCGGGACCTGTGCCTAATTCTCAGAACCTGTGCCTAATATCGGGACCTGTGCCTAATTTCAACAACCTGTGCCTAATATCGGGACCTGTGCCTAATTCTCATAACCTGTGCCTAATATCGGGACCTGTGCCTAATTCTCAGAACCTGTGCCTAAAATCGGGACCTGTGCCTAATTCTCAGAACCTGTGCCTAATATCGGAACCTGTGCCTAATTCTCAGACCTGTGCCTAATATCGGGACCTGTGCCTAATTCTCAGAACCTGTGCCTAATATCGGGACCTGTGCCTAATTCTCAGAACCTGTGCCTAATATCGGGACCTGTGCCTAATTTCAACAACCTGTGCCTAATATCGGGACCTGTGCCTAATTCTCATAACCTGTGCCTAATATCGGGACCTGTGCCTAATTCTCAGAACCTGTGCCTAATATCGGGACCTGTGCCTAATTCTCATAACCTGTGCCTAATATCGGGACCTGTGCCTAATTCTCAGAACCTGTGCCTAATATCGGGACCTGTGCCTAATTCTCATAACCTGTGCCTAATATCGGGACCTGTGCCTAATTCTCAGAACCTGTGCCTAAAATCGGGACCTGTGCCTAATTCTCAGAACCTGTGCCTAATATCGGGACCTGTGCCTAATTCTCAGAACCTGTGCCTAATATCGGGACCTGTGCCTAATTCTCAGAACCTGTGCCTAATATCGGGACCTGTGCCTAATTCTCAGAACCTGTGCCTAAAATCGGGACCTGTGCCTAATTCTCATAACCTGTGCCTAATATCGGGACCTGTGCCTAATTCTCAGACCTGTGCCTAATATCGGGACCTGTGCCTAACTCTCAGAACCTGTGCCTAATATCGGGACCTGTGCCTAATTCTCAGAACGTGTGCCTAAAATCGGGACCTGTGCCTAATTCTCAGAACCTGTGCCTAATATCGGGACCTGTGCCTAATTCTCAGAACCTGTGCCTAATATCGGGACCTGTGCCTAATTCTCAGAACCTGTGCCTAATATCGGGACCTGTGCCTAATTCTCATAACCTGTGCCTAATATCGGGACCTGTGCCTAATTCTCAGAACCTGTGCCTAAAATCGGGACCTGTGCCTAATTCTCAGAACCTGTGCCTAATATCGGGACCTGTGCCTAATTCTCAGAACCTGTGCCTAATATCGGGACCTGTGCCTAATTCTCAGAACCTGTGCCTAATATCGGGACCTGTGCCTAATTCTCATAACCTGTGCCTAATATCGGGACCTGTGCCTAATTCTCAGAACCTGTGCCTAATATCGGAACCTGTGCCTAATTCTCAGACCTGTGCCTAATATCGGGACCTGTGCCTAATTCTCAGAACCTGTGCCTAATATCGGGACCTGTGCCTAATTCTCAGAACCTGTGCCTAATATCGGGACCTGTGCCTAATTCTCAGAACCTGTGCCTAATATCGGGACCTGTGCCTAATTCTCAGAACCTGTGCCTAAAATCGGGACCTGTGCCTAATTCTCAGAACCTGTGCCTAATATCGGAACCTGTGCCTAATTCTCAGACCTGTGCCTAATATCGGGACCTGTGCCTAATTCTCAGAACCTGTGCCTAAAATCGGGACCTGTGCCTAATTCTCAGAACCTGTGCCTAATATCGGGACCTGTGCCTAATTCTCAGAACCTGTGCCTAATATCGGAACCTGTGCCTAATTCTCAGACCTGTGCCTAATATCGGGACCTGTGCCTAATTCTCAGAACCTGTGCCTAATATCGGGACCTGTGCCTAATTCTCAGAACCTGTGCCTAATATCGGGACCTGTGCCTAATTCTCATAACCTGTGCCTAATATCGGGACCTGTGCCTAATTCTCATAACCTGTGCCTAATATCGGGACCTGTGCCTAATTCTCAGAACCTGTGCCTAATATCGGAACCTGTGCCTAATTCTCAGACCTGTGCCTAATATCGGGACCTGTGCCTAATTCTCAGAACCTGTGCCTAAAATCGGGACCTGTGCCTAATTCTCAGAACCTGTGCCTAATATCGGGACCTGTGCCTAATTCTCAGAACCTGTGCCTAATATCGGGACCTGTGCCTAATTCTCAGAACCTGTGCCTAATATCGGGACCTGTGCCTAATTCTCAGAACCTGTGCCTAAAATCGGGACCTGTGCCTAATTCTCAGAACCTGTGCCTAATATCGGAACCTGTGCCTAATTCTCAGACCTGTGCCTAATATCGGGACCTGTGCCTAATTCTCAGAACCTGTGCCTAATATCGGGACCTGTGCCTAATTCTCAGAACCTGTGCCTAATATCGGGACCTGTGCCTAATTTCAACAACCTGTGCCTAATATCGGGACCTGTGCCTAATTCTCATAACCTGTGCCTAATATCGGGACCTGTGCCTAATTCTCAGAACCTGTGCCTAATATCGGGACCTGTGCCTAATTCTCATAACCTGTGCCTAATATCGGGACCTGTGCCTAATTCTCAGAACCTGTGCCTAATATCGGGACCTGTGCCTAATTCTCATAACCTGTGCCTAATATCGGGACCTGTGCCTAATTCTCAGAACCTGTGCCTAAAATCGGGACCTGTGCCTAATTCTCAGAACCTGTGCCTAATATCGGGACCTGTGCCTAATTCTCAGAACCTGTGCCTAATATCGGGACCTGTGCCTAATTCTCAGAACCTGTGCCTAATATCGGGACCTGTGCCTAATTCTCAGAACCTGTGCCTAAAATCGGGACCTGTGCCTAATTCTCATAACCTGTGCCTAATATCGGGACCTGTGCCTAATTCTCAGACCTGTGCCTAATATCGGGACCTGTGCCTAACTCTCAGAACCTGTGCCTAATATCGGGACCTGTGCCTAATTCTCAGAACGTGTGCCTAAAATCGGGACCTGTGCCTAATTCTCAGAACCTGTGCCTAATATCGGGACCTGTGCCTAATTCTCAGAACCTGTGCCTAATATCGGGACCTGTGCCTAATTCTCAGAACCTGTGCCTAATATCGGGACCTGTGCCTAATTCTCATAACCTGTGCCTAATATCGGGACCTGTGCCTAATTCTCAGAACCTGTGCCTAAAATCGGGACCTGTGCCTAATTCTCAGAACCTGTGCCTAATATCGGGACCTGTGCCTAATTCTCAGAACCTGTGCCTAATATCGGGACCTGTGCCTAATTTCAACAACCTGTGCCTAATATCGGGACCTGTGCCTAATTCTCATAACCTGTGCCTAATATCGGGACCTGTGCCTAATTCTCAGAACCTGTGCCTAATATCGGGACCTGTGCCTAATTCTCATAACCTGTGCCTAATATCGGGACCTGTGCCTAATTCTCAGAACCTGTGCCTAATATCGGGACCTGTGCCTAATTCTCATAACCTGTGCCTAATATCGGGACCTGTGCCTAATTCTCAGAACCTGTGCCTAAAATCGGGACCTGTGCCTAATTCTCAGAACCTGTGCCTAATATCGGGACCTGTGCCTAATTCTCAGAACCTGTGCCTAATATCGGGACCTGTGCCTAATTCTCAGAACCTGTGCCTAATATCGGGACCTGTGCCTAATTCTCAGAACCTGTGCCTAAAATCGGGACCTGTGCCTAATTCTCATAACCTGTGCCTAATATCGGGACCTGTGCCTAATTCTCAGACCTGTGCCTAATATCGGGACCTGTGCCTAACTCTCAGAACCTGTGCCTAATATCGGGACCTGTGCCTAATTCTCAGAACGTGTGCCTAAAATCGGGACCTGTGCCTATTTCTCAGAACCTGTGCCTAATATCGGGACCTGTGCCTAATTCTCAGAACCTGTGCCTAATATCGGGACCTGTGCCTAATTCTCAGAACCTGTGCCTAATATCGGGACCTGTGCCTAATTCTCATAACCTGTGCCTAATATCGGGACCTGTGCCTAATTCTCAGAACGTGTGCCTAAAATCGGGACCTGTGCCTAATTCTCAGAACCTGTGCCTAATATCGGGACCTGTGCCTAATTCTCATAACCTGTGCCTAATATCGGGACCTGTGCCTAATTCTCAGAACCTGTGCCTAATATCGGGACCTGTGCCTAATTCTCATAACCTGTGCCTAATATCGGGACCTGTGCCTAATTCTCAGAACCTGTGCCTAAAATCGGGACCTGTGCCTAATTCTCAGAACCTGTGCCTAATATCGGGACCTGTGCCTAATTCTCAGAACCTGTGCCTAATATCGGGACCTGTGCCTAATTCTCATAACCTGTGCCTAATATCGGGACCTGTGCCTAATTCTCAGAACCTGTGCCTAAAATCGGGACCTGTGCCTAATTCTCATAACCTGTGCCTAATATCGGGACCTGTGCCTAATTCTCAGACCTGTGCCTAATATCGGGACCTGTGCCTAACTCTCAGAACCTGTGCCTAATATCGGGACCTGTGCCTAATTCTCAGAACGTGTGCCTAAAATCGGGACCTGTGCCTAATTCTCAGAACCTGTGCCTAAAATCGGGACCTGTGCCTAATTCTCGGAACCTGTGCCTAATATCGGGACCTGTGCCTAATTCTCAGAACCTGTGCCTAATATCGGAACCTGTGCCTAATTCTCAGACCTGTGCCTAATATCGGGACCTGTGCCTAATTCTCAGAACCTGTGCCTAATATCGGGACCTGTGCCTAATTCTCAGAACCTGTGCCTAATATCGGGACCTGTGCCTAATTTCAACAACCTGTGCCTAATATCGGGACCTGTGCCTAATTCTCATAACCTGTGCCTAATATCGGGACCTGTGCCTAATTCTCAGAACCTGTGCCTAAAATCGGGACCTGTGCCTAATTCTCGGAACCTGTGCCTAATATCGGAACCTGTGCCTAATTCTCAGACCTGTGCCTAATATCGGGACCTGTGCCTAATTCTCAGAACCTGTGCCTAATATCGGGACCTGTGCCTAATTCTCATAACCTGTGCCTAATATCGGGACCTGTGCCTAATTCTCAGAACCTGTGCCTAATATCGGGACCTGTGCCTAATTCTCATAACCTGTGCCTAATATCGGGACCTGTGCCTAATTCTCAGAACCTGTGCCTAAAATCGGGACCTGTGCCTAATTCTCAGAACCTGTGCCTAATATCGGGACCTGTGCCTAATTCTCAGAACCTGTGCCTAATATCGGGACCTGTGCCTAATTTCAACAACCTGTGCCTAATATCGGGACCTGTGCCTAATTCTCATAACCTGTGCCTAATATCGGGACCTGTGCCTAATTCTCAGAACCTGTGCCTAATATCGGGACCTGTGCCTAATTCTCAGAACCTGTGCCTAATATCGGGACCTGTGCCTAATTCTCATAACCTGTGCCTAATATCGGGACCTGTGCCTAATTCTCAGAACCTGTGCCTAAAATCGGGACCTGTGCCTAATTCTCATAACCTGTGCCTAATATCGGGACCTGTGCCTAATTCTCAGAACCTGTGCCTAATATCGGGACCTGTGCCTAATTCTCATAACCTGTGCCTAATATCGGGACCTGTGCCTAATTTCAACAACCTGTGCCTAATATCGGGACCTGTGCCTAATTCTCATAACCTGTGCCTAATATCGGGACCTGTGCCTAATTCTCAGAACCTGTGCCTAATATCGGGACCTGTGCCTAATTTCAACAACCTGTGCCTAATATCGGGACCTGTGCCTAATTCTCAGAACCTGTGCCTAATATCGGGACCTGTGCCTAATTCTCAGAACCTGTGCCTAATATCGGGACCTGTGCCTAATTTCAACAACCTGTGCCTAATATCGGGACCTGTGCCTAATTCTCATAACCTGTGCCTAATATCGGGACCTGTGCCTAATTCTCAGAACCTGTGCCTAATATCGGGACCTGTGCCTAATTCTCATAACCTGTGCCTAATATCGGGACCTGTGCCTAATTCTCAGAACCTGTGCCTAAAATCGGGACCTGTGCCTAATTCTCAGAACCTGTGCCTAATATCGGGACCTGTGCCTAATTCTCAGAACCTGTGCCTAATATCGGGACCTGTGCCTAATTCTCAGAACCTGTGCCTAATATCGGGACCTGTGCCTAATTTCAACAACCTGTGCCTAATATCGGGACCTGTGCCTAATTCTCAGACCTGTGCCTAATATCGGGACCTGTGCCTAACTCTCAGAACCTGTGCCTAATATCGGGACCTGTGCCTAATTCTCAGAACGTGTGCCTAAAATCGGGACCTGTGCCTAATTCTCAGAACCTGTGCCTAAAATCGGGACCTGTGCCTAATTCTCGGAACCTGTGCCTAATATCGGGACCTGTGCCTAATTCTCAGAACCTGTGCCTAATATCGGAACCTGTGCCTAATTCTCAGACCTGTGCCTAATATCGGGACCTGTGCCTAATTCTCAGAACCTGTGCCTAATATCGGGACCTGTGCCTAATTCTCAGAACCTGTGCCTAATATCGGGACCTGTGCCTAATTTCAACAACCTGTGCCTAATATCGGGACCTGTGCCTAATTCTCATAACCTGTGCCTAATATCGGGACCTGTGCCTAATTCTCAGAACCTGTGCCTAAAATCGGGACCTGTGCCTAATTCTCGGAACCTGTGCCTAATATCGGAACCTGTGCCTAATTCTCAGACCTGTGCCTAATATCGGGACCTGTGCCTAATTCTCAGAACCTGTGCCTAATATCGGGACCTGTGCCTAATTCTCATAACCTGTGCCTAATATCGGGACCTGTGCCTAATTCTCAGAACCTGTGCCTAATATCGGGACCTGTGCCTAATTCTCATAACCTGTGCCTAATATCGGGACCTGTGCCTAATTCTCAGAACCTGTGCCTAAAATCGGGACCTGTGCCTAATTCTCAGAACCTGTGCCTAATATCGGGACCTGTGCCTAATTTCAACAACCTGTGCCTAAAATCGGGACCTGTGCCTAATTCTCATAACCTGTGCCTAATATCGGGACCTGTGCCTAATTCTCAGAACCTGTGCCTAAAATCGGGACCTGTGCCTAATTCTCAGAACCTGTGCCTAATATCGGGACCTGTGCCTAATTCTCAGAACCTGTGCCTAATATCGGGACCTGTGTCTAATTTCAACAACCTGTGCCTAATATCGGGACCTGTGCCTAATTCTCATAACCTGTGCCTAATATCGGGACCTGTGCCTAATTCTCAGAACCTGTGCCTAATATCGGGACCTGTGCCTAATTCTCATAACCTGTGCCTAATATCGGGACCTGTGCCTAATTCTCATAACCTGTGCCTAATATCGGGACCTGTGCCTAATTCTCAGAACCTGTGCCTAAAATCGGGACCTGTGCCTAATTCTCATAACCTGTGCCTAATATCGGGACCTGTGCCTAATTCTCAGAACCTGTGCCTAATATCGGGACCTGTGCCTAATTCTCATAACCTGTGCCTAATATCGGGACCTGTGCCTAATTTCAACAACCTGTGCCTAATATCGGGACCTGTGCCTAATTCTCATAACCTGTGCCTAATATCGGGACCTGTGCCTAATTCTCAGAACCTGTGCCTAATATCGGGACCTGTGCCTAATTTCAACAACCTGTGCCTAATATCGGGACCTGTGCCTAATTCTCAGAACCTGTGCCTAATATCGGGACCTGTGCCTAATTCTCAGAACCTGTGCCTAATATCGGGACCTGTGCCTAATTCTCAGAACCTGTGCCTAATATCGGGACCTGTGCCTAATTCTCAGAACCTGTGCCTAAAATCGGGACCTGTGCCTAATTCTCAGAACCTGTGCCTAATATCGGAACCTGTGCCTTATTGTCATAACCTGTGCCTAATATCGGGACCTGTGCCTAATTCTCATAACCTGTGCCTAATATCGGGACCTGTGCCTAATTCTCAGACCTGTGCCTAATATCGGGACCTGTGCCTAATTCTCAGAACCTGTGCCTAATATCGGGACCTGTGCCTAATTCTCAGAACCTGTGCCTAAAATCGGGACCTGTGCCTTATTCTCAGAACCTGTGCCTAATATCGGGACCTGTGCCTAATTTCAACAACCTGTGCCTAAAATCGGGACCTGTGCCTAATTCTCATAACCTGTGCCTAATATCGGGACCTGTGCCTAATTCTCAGAACCTGTGCCTAATATCGGGACCTGTGCCTAATTCTCATAACCTGTGCCTAATATCGGGACCTGTGCCTAATTTCAACAACCTGTGCCTAAAATCGGGACCTGTGCCTAATTCTCATAACCTGTGCCTAATATCGGGACCTGTGCCTAATTCTCAGAACCTGTGCCTAATATCGGGACCTGTGCCTAATTTCAACAACCTGTGCCTAAAATCGGGACCTGTGCCTAATTCTCATAACCTGTGCCTAATATCGGGACCTGTGCCTAATTCTCAGAACCTGTGCCTAAAATCGGGACCTGTGCCTAATTCTCAGAACCTGTGCCTAATATCGGGACCTGTGCCTAATTTCAACAACCTGTGCCTAAAATCGGGACCTGTGCCTAATTCTCATAACCTGTGCCTAATATCGGGACCTGTGCCTAATTCTCAGAACCTGTGCCTAAAATCGGGACCTGTGCCTAATTCTCAGAACCTGTGCCTAATATCGGGACCTGTGCCTAATTCTCAGAACCTGTGCCTAATATCGGGACCTGTGCCTAATTTCAACAACCTGTGCCTAATATCGGGACCTGTGCCTAATTCTCATAACCTGTGCCTAATATCGGGACCTGTGCCTAATTCTCAGAACCTGTGCCTAATATCGGGACCTGTGCCTAATTCTCATAACCTGTGCCTAATATCGGGACCTGTGCCTAATTCTCAGACCTGTGCCTAATATCGGGACCTGTGCCTAATTCTCATAACCTGTGCCTAATATCGGGACCTGTGCCTAATTCTCAGAACCTGTGCCTAAAATCGGGACCTGTGCCTAATTTCAACAACCTGTGCCTAAAATCGGGACCTGTGCCTAATTCTCATAACCTGTGCCTAATATCGGGACCTGTGCCTAATTCTCAGAACCTGTGCCTAATATCGGGACCTGTGCCTAATTCTCAGAACCTGTGCCTAATATCGGGACCTGTGCCTTATTCTCATAACCTGTGCCTAATATCGGGACCTGTGCCTAATTCTCAGAACCTGTGCCTAATATCGGGACCTGTGCCTAATTCTCAGAACCTGTGCCTAATATCGGGACCTGTGCCTAATTCTCAGAACCTGTGCCTAATATCGGGACCTGTGCCTAATTCTCAGAACCTGTGCCTAATATCGGGACCTGTGCCTAATTCTCAGAACCTGTGCCTAATATCGGGACCTGTGCCTAATTCTCGGAAACTGTGCCTAATATCGGGACCTGTGCCTAATTCTCAGAACCTGTGCCTAATATCGGGACCTGTGCCTAATTCTCAGAACCTGTGCCTAATATCGGGACCTGTGCCTAATTCTCAGAACCTGTGCCTAATATCGGGACCTGTGCCTAATTCTCGGAAACTGTGCCTAATATCGGGACCTGTGCCTAATTCTCAGAACCTGTGCCTAATATCGGGACCTGTGCCTAATTCTCGGAAACTGTGCCTAATATCGGGACCTGTGCCTAATTCTCGGAACCTGTGCCTAATATCGGGACCTGTGCCTAATTCTCAGAACCTGTGCCTAATATCGGGACCTGTGCCTAATTCTCGGAAACTGTGCCTAATATCGGGACCTGTGCCTAATTCTCAGAACCTGTGCCTAATATCGGGACCTGTGCCTAATTTCAACAACCTGTGCCTAATATCGGAACCTGTGCCTAATTCTCAGACCTGTGCCTAATATCGGGACCTGTGCCTAATTCTCAGAACCTGTGCCTAATATCGGGACCTGTGCCTAATTCTCAGAACCTGTGCCTAATATCGGGACCTGTGCCTAATTTCAACAACCTGTGCCTAATATCGGGACCTGTGCCTAATTCTCATAACCTGTGCCTAATATCGGGACCTGTGCCTAATTCTCAGAACCTGTGCCTAATATCGGGACCTGTGCCTAATTCTCATAACCTGTGCCTAATATCGGGACCTGTGCCTAATTCTCATAACCTGTGCCTAATATCGGGACCTGTGCCTAATTCTCAGAACCTGTGCCTAAAATCGGGACCTGTGCCTAATTCTCATAACCTGTGCCTAATATCGGGACCTGTGCCTAATTCTCAGACCTGTGCCTAATATCGGGACCTGTGCCTAATTCTCAGAACCTGTGCCTAATATCGGGACCTGTGCCTAATTTCAACAACCTGTGCCTAATATCGGAACCTGTGCCTAATTCTCAGACCTGTGCCTAATATCGGGACCTGTGCCTAATTCTCAGAACCTGTGCCTAATATCGGGACCTGTGCCTAATTCTCAGAACCTGTGCCTAATATCGGGACCTGTGCCTAATTCTCAGAACCTGTGCCTAATATCGGGACCTGTGCCTAATTTCAACAACCTGTGCCTAATATCGGGACCTGTGCCTAATTCTCAGAACCTGTGCCTAATATCGGGACCTGTGCCTAATTTCAACAACCTGTGCCTAATATCGGGACCTGTGCCTAATTCTCAGAACCTGTGCCTAATATCGGGACCTGTGCCTAATTCTCAGAACCTGTGCCTAATATCGGGACCTGTGCCTAATTCTCAGAACCTGTGCCTAATATCGGGACCTGTGCCTAATTCTCAGAACCTGTGCCTAATATCGGGACCTGTGCCTTATTCTCATAACCTGTGCCTAATATCGGGACCTGTGCCTAATTCTCAGAACCTGTGCCTAATATCGGGACCTGTGCCTAATTCTCAGAACCTGTGCCTAATATCGGGACCTGTGCCTAATTCTCAGAACCTGTGCCTAATATCGGGACCTGTGCCTAATTCTCAGAACCTGTGCCTAATATCGGGACCTGTGCCTAATTCTCAGAACCTGTGCCTAATATCGGGACCTGTGCCTAATTCTCGGAAACTGTGCCTAATATCGGGACCTGTGCCTAATTCTCAGAACCTGTGCCTAATATCGGGACCTGTGCCTAATTCTCAGAACCTGTGCCTAATATCGGGACCTGTGCCTAATTCTCAGAACCTGTGCCTAATATCGGGACCTGTGCCTAATTCTCGGAAACTGTGCCTAATATCGGGACCTGTGCCTAATTCTCAGAACCAGTGCCTAATATCGGGACCTGTGCCTAATTCTCGGAAACTGTGCCTAATATCGGGACCTGTGCCTAATTCTCGGAACCTGTGCCTAATATCGGGACCTGTGCCTAATTCTCAGAACCTGTGCCTAATATCGGGACCTGTGCCTAATTCTCGGAAACTGTGCCTAATATCGGGACCTGTGCCTAATTCTCAGAACCTGTGCCTAATATCGGGACCTGTGCCTAATTCTCAGAACCTGTGCCTAATATCGGGACCTGTGCCTAATTCTCAGAACCTGTGCCTAATATCGGGACCTGTGCCTAATTCTCAGAACCTGTGCCTAATATCGGGACCTGTGCCTAATTCTCAGAACCTGTGCCTAATATCGGGACCTGTGCCTAATTCTCGGAAACTGTGCCTAATATCGGGACCTGTGCCTAATTCTCAGAACCTGTGCCTAATATCGGGACCTGTGCCTAATTCTCAGAACCTGTGCCTAATATCGGGACCTGTGCCTAATTCTCAGAACCTGTGCCTAATATCGGGACCTGTGCCTAATTCTCAGAACCTGTGCCTAATATCGGGACCTGTGCCTAATTCTCAGAACCTGTGCCTAATATCGGGACCTGTGCCTAATTCTCAGAACCTGTGCCTAATATCGGGACCTGTGCCTAATTCTCAGAACCTGTGCCTAATATCGGGACCTGTGCCTAATTCTCGGAAACTGTGCCTAATATCGGGACCTGTGCCTAATTCTCAGAACCTGTGCCTAAAATCGGGACCTGTGCCTAATTCTCAGAACCTGTGCCTAATATCGGGACCTGTGCCTAATTCTCAGAACCTGTGCCTAATATCGGGACCTGTGCCTTATTGTCATAACCTGTGCCTAATATCGGGACCTGTGCCTAATTCTCAGAACCTGTGCCTAATATCGGGACCTGTGCCTAATTCTCAGAACCTGTGCCTAATATCGGGACCTGTGCCTAATTCTCAGAACCTGTGCCTAAAATCGGGACCTGTGCCTTATTCTCAGAACCTGTGCCTAATATCGGGACCTGTGCCTAATTCTCATAACCTGTGCCTAATATCGGGACCTGTGCCTAATTCTCATAACCTGTGCCTAATATCGGGACCTGTGCCTAATTCTCAGAACCTGTGCCTAATATCGGGACCTGTGCCTAATTCTCAGAACCTGTGCCTAATATCGGGACCTGTGCCTAATTCTCAGAACCTGTGCCTAATATCGGGACCTGTGCCTAATTCTCAGAACCTGTGCCTAATATCGGGACCTGTGCCTAATTCTCAGAACCTATGCCTAATATCGGGACCTGTGCCTAATTCTCAGAACCTGTGCCTAATATCGGGACCTGTGCCTAATTCTCAGAACCTGTGCCTAATATCGGAACCTGTGCCTTATTGTCATAACCTGTGCCTAATATCGGGACCTGTGCCTAATTCTCGGAACCTGTGCCTAATATCGGGACCTGTGCCTAATTCTCAGAACCTGTGCCTAATATCGGGACCTGTGCCTAATTCTCAGAACCTGTGCCTAATATCGGGACCTGTGCCTAATTCTCAGAACCTGTGCCTAATATCGGGACCTGTGCCTAATTCTCAGAACCTGTGCCTAATATCGGGACCTGTGCCTAATTCTCAGAACCTGTGCCTAATATCGGGACCTGTGCCTAATTCTCAGAACCTGTGCCTAATATCGGGACCTGTGCCTAATTCTCAGAACCTGTGCCTAATATCGGGACCTGTGCCTAATTCTCAGAACCTGTGCCTAATATCGGGACCTGTGCCTTATTCTCAGAACCTGTGCCTAATATCGGGACCTGTGCCTAATTCTCAGAACCTGTGCCTAATATCGGGACCTGTGCCTAATTCTCAGAACCTGTGCCTAATATCGGGACCTGTGCCTAATTCTCAGAACCTGTGCCTAATATCGGGACCTGTGCCTAATTCTCAGAACCTGTGCCTAATATCGGGACCTGTGCCTAATTCTCAGAACCTGTGCCTAATATCGGGACCTGTGCCTAATTTCAACAACCTGTGCCTAATATCGGGACCTGTGCCTAATTCTCAGAACCTGTGCCTAATATCGGGACCTGTGCCTAATTCTCAGAACCTGTGCCTAATATCGGGACCTGTGCCTAATTCTCAGAACCTGTGCCTAATATCGGGACCTGTGCCTAATTCTCAGAACCTGTGCCTAATATCGGGACCTGTGCCTAATTCTCAGAACCTGTGCCTAATATCGGGACCTGTGCCTAATTCTCAGAACCTGTGCCTAATATCGGGACCTGTGCCTAATTCTCAGAACCTGTGCCTAATATCGGGACCTGTGCCTAATTCTCGGAAACTGTGCCTAATATCGGGACCTGTGCCTAATTCTCAGAACCTGTGCCTAATATCGGGACCTGTGCCTAATTCTCGGAAACTGTGCCTAATATCGGGACCTGTGCCTAATTCTCGGAACCTGTGCCTAATATCGGGACCTGTGCCTAATTCTCGGAACCTGTGCCTAATATCGGGACCTGTGCCTAATTCTCAGAACCTGTGCCTAATATCGGGACCTGTGCCTAATTCTCAGAACCTGTGCCTAATATCGGGACCTGTGCCTAATTCTCGGAAACTGTGCCTAATATCGGGACCTGTGCCTAATTCTCAGAACCTGTGCCTAATATCGGGACCTGTGCCTAATTCTCGGAAACTGTGCCTAATATCGGGACCTGTGCCTAATTCTCGGAACCTGTGCCTAATATCGGGACCTGTGCCTAATTCTCAGAACCTGTGCCTAATATCGGGACCTGTGCCTAATTCTCGGAAACTGTGCCTAATATCGGGACCTGTGCCTAATTCTCAGAACCTGTGCCTAATATCGGGACCTGTGCCTAATTCTCAGAACCTGTGCCTAATATCGGGACCTGTGCCTAATTCTCAGAACCTGTGCCTAATATCGGGACCTGTGCCTAATTCTCAGAACCTGTGCCTAATATCGGGACCTGTGCCTAATTCTCAGAACCTGTGCCTAATATCGGGACCTGTGCCTAATTCTCAGAACCTGTGCCTAATATCGGGACCTGTGCCTAATTCTCGGAAACTGTGCCTAATATCGGGACCTGTGCCTAATTCTCAGAACCTGTGCCTAATATCGGGACCTGTGCCTAATTCTCAGAACCTGTGCCTAATATCGGGACCTGTGCCTAATTCTCGGAAACTGTGCCTAATATCGGGACCTGTGCCTAATTCTCGGAACCTGTGCCTAATATCGGGACCTGTGCCTAATTCTCGGAAACTGTGCCTAATATCGGGACCTGTGCCTAATTCTCAGAACCTGTGCCTAATATCGGGACCTGTGCCTTATTCTCATAACCTGTGCCTAATATCGGGACCTGTGCCTAATTCTCAGAACCTGTGCCTAATATCGGGACCTGTGCCTAATTCTCAGAACCTGTGCCTAATATCGGGACCTGTGCCTAATTCTCAGAACCTGTGCCTAATATCGGGACCTGTGCCTAATTCTCGGAAACTGTGCCTAATATCGGGACCTGTGCCTAATTCTCAGAACCTGTGCCTAATATCGGGACCTGTGCCTAATTCTCGGAAACTGTGCCTAATATCGGGACCTGTGCCTAATTCTCAGAACCTGTGCCTAATATCGGGACCTGTGCCTAATTCTCAGAACCTGTGCCTAATATCGGGACCTGTGCCTAATTCTCAGAACCTGTGCCTAATATCGGGACCTGTGCCTAATTCTCGGAAACTGTGCCTAATATCGGGACCTGTGCCTAATTCTCGGAACCTGTGCCTAATATCGGGACCTGTGCCTAATTCTCGGAAACTGTGCCTAATATCGGGACCTGTGCCTAATTCTCAGAACCTGTGCCTAATATCGGGACCTGTGCCTTATTCTCATAACCTGTGCCTAATATCGGGACCTGTGCCTAATTCTCAGAACCTGTGCCTAATATCGGGACCTGTGCCTAATTCTCAGAACCTGTGCCTAATATCGGGACCTGTGCCTAATTCTCAGAACCTGTGCCTAATATCGGGACCTGTGCCTAATTCTCGGAAACTGTGCCTAATATCGGGACCTGTGCCTAATTCTCAGAACCTGTGCCTAATATCGGGACCTGTGCCTAATTCTCGGAAACTGTGCCTAATATCGGGACCTGTGCCTAATTCTCAGAACCTGTGCCTAATATCGGGACCTGTGCCTAATTCTCAGAACCTGTGCCTAATATCGGGACCTGTGCCTAATTCTCGGAAACTGTGCCTAATATCGGGACCTGTGCCTAATTCTCGGAACCTGTGCCTAATATCGGGACCTGTGCCTAATTCTCAGAACCTGTGCCTAATATCGGGACCTGTGCCTAATTCTCGGAAACTGTGCCTAATATCGGGACCTGTGCCTAATTCTCGGAAACTGTGCCTAATATCGGGACCTGTGCCTAATTCTCGGAACCTGTGCCTAATATCGGGACCTGTGCCTAATTCTCGGAACCTGTGCCTAATATCGGGACCTGTGCCTAATTCTCAGAACCTGTGCCTAATATCGGGACCTGTGCCTAATTCTCAGAACCTGTGCCTAATATCGGGACCTGTGCCTAATTCTCGGAAACTGTGCCTAATATCGGGACCTGTGCCTAATTCTCAGAACCTGTGCCTAATATCGGGACCTGTGCCTAATTCTCGGAAACTGTGCCTAACATCGGGACCTGTGCCTAATTCTCGGAACCTGTGCCTAATATCGGGACCTGTGCCTAATTCTCAGAACCTGTGCCTAATATCGGGACCTGTGCCTAATTCTCGGAAACTGTGCCTAATATCGGGACCTGTGCCTAATTCTCAGAACCTGTGCCTAATATCGGGACCTGTGCCTAATTCTCAGAACCTGTGCCTAATATCGGGACCTGTGCCTAATTCTCAGAACCTGTGCCTAATATCGGGACCTGTGCCTAATTCTCAGAACCTGTGCCTAATATCGGGACCTGTGCCTAATTCTCAGAACCTGTGCCTAATATCGGGACCTGTGCCTAATTCTCAGAACCTGTGCCTAATATCGGGACCTGTGCCTAATTCTCGGAAACTGTGCCTAATATCGGGACCTGTGCCTAATTCTCAGAACCTGTGCCTAATATCGGGACCTGTGCCTAATTCTCAGAACCTGTGCCTAATATCGGGACCTGTGCCTAATTCTCGGAAACTGTGCCTAATATCGGGACCTGTGCCTAATTCTCGGAACCTGTGCCTAATATCGGGACCTGTGCCTAATTCTCGGAAACTGTGCCTAATATCGGGACCTGTGCCTAATTCTCAGAACCTGTGCCTAATATCGGGACCTGTGCCTTATTCTCATAACCTGTGCCTAATATCGGGACCTGTGCCTAATTCTCAGAACCTGTGCCTAATATCGGGACCTGTGCCTAATTCTCAGAACCTGTGCCTAATATCGGGACCTGTGCCTAATTCTCAGAACCTGTGCCTAATATCGGGACCTGTGCCTAATTCTCGGAAACTGTGCCTAATATCGGGACCTGTGCCTAATTCTCAGAACCTGTGCCTAATATCGGGACCTGTGCCTAATTCTCGGAAACTGTGCCTAATATCGGGACCTGTGCCTAATTCTCAGAACCTGTGCCTAATATCGGGACCTGTGCCTAATTCTCAGAACCTGTGCCTAATATCGGGACCTGTGCCTAATTCTCGGAAACTGTGCCTAATATCGGGACCTGTGCCTAATTCTCGGAACCTGTGCCTAATATCGGGACCTGTGCCTAATTCTCAGAACCTGTGCCTAATATCGGGACCTGTGCCTAATTCTCGGAAACTGTGCCTAATATCGGGACCTGTGCCTAATTCTCAGAACCTGTGCCTAATATCGGGACCTGTGCCTAATTCTCAGAACCTGTGCCTAATATCGGGACCTGTGCCTAATTCTCAGAACCTGTGCCTAATATCGGGACCTGTGCCTAATTCTCAGAACCTGTGCCTAATATCGGGACCTGTGCCTAATTCTCAGAACCTGTGCCTAATATCGGGACCTGTGCCTAATTCTCGGAAACTGTGCCTAATATCGGGACCTGTGCCTAATTCTCGGAAACTGTGCCTAATATCGGGACCTGTGCCTAATTCTCAGAACCTGTGCCTAATATCGGGACCTGTGCCTAATTCTCAGAACCTGTGCCTAATATCGGGACCTGTGCCTAATTCTCAGAACCTGTGCCTAATATCGGGACCTGTGCCTAATTCTCAGAACCTGTGCCTAATATCGGGACCTGTGCCTAATTCTCAGAACCTGTGCCTAATATCGGGACCTGTGCCTAATTCTCAGAACCTGTGCCTAATATCGGGACCTGTGCCTAATTCTCAGAACCTGTGCCTAATATCGGGACCTGTGCCTAATTCTCGGAAACTGTGCCTAATATCGGGACCTGTGCCTAATTCTCGGAAACTGTGCCTAATATCGGGACCTGTGCCTAATTCTCAGAACCTGTGCCTAATATCGGGACCTGTGCCTAATTCTCAGAACCTGTGCCTAATATCGGGACCTGTGCCTAATTCTCAGAACCTGTGCCTAATATCGGGACCTGTGCCTAATTCTCAGAACCTGTGCCTAATATCGGGACCTGTGCCTAATTCTCAGAACCTGTGCCTAATATCGGGACCTGTGCCTTATTCTCATAACCTGTGCCTAATATCGGGACCTGTGCCTAATTCTCATAACATCTTTGACGGTGCTCTTTTCACTAGCAGCCGCACTTCTTTCTTTTTCAACGTTTGAACTACTTTATCGCCAGTATCGACAATTCAGAGTTTCTTCGCTTCGAAACTTTCTTGTTTTTTTCAGATTTGCACCAACTTTCTGTCTCTTTGTTTGCTTTTTTTCAATATCACTCCATGCAAATATAAAAATCGAATACAAACAATAAACTACACTTCTCCTCTTCAAACTCATGGATTTTCTGAAATTTTTCACTCTGATCAATCTGCTAATAGTCAGTTTTTCGCTGAGCACAGTTTCAGTCTTCGCTGAAAGTTGGCTTTGTGCGGAAATCGATGAGCATCTGAATAGAAGCATTGGCATTCCATCTGGAATTGGCGTTTCGATTGGAATAGTGCCTTATCAGACGGTAAGTTCGATCAGATTGGTATTCTGAAATTTCAGATTTCCAGACATTCCCCGGGTGGTTCAAATGCGCCAGTATCCTGATGTACATCACCTTCTCACTTTTCCTCCCGCTCCTCGGAATTCTCGGTTTCATTTGCTATCAGTGCTACGTTTCCGAATACGTTTATCGAATTCGTCGTCTTTTCCTCGTCGAGTCCATTTTGGCCACAATCTTGTCAATCTCGCAACTCTTCGCTTTCATTTTAATGGCTGCCAACGCGAAAAACTTTGTTCTAGGACCGTTTTCATCGTTTCGGCTGGGCAGCTCGGCGTTTCTAGCACTGATCTCCTCGCTGAGCACGTTTTCAGTGTCACTCTCATCCGGCTATTTCACGTTTTATGTTTTTGACTTTGATAAAGTTTTCTGAACAAAATCTCGATAGTTATTGCCCTATCAAACTTTGAGCATCAGCTAGAACGCTGAAAACATAGTGAGAGTTGGTGGCCTAAGAGAAGACTCGCAAAAGTTAGGCCCTAATCGAAGAATTCGCCAGATTCCCGCATCTGATCCATTTTTGGATTCGTTCCTCCTTTGGCTTCTCGAAAACAACTTTTGATTTTCCGGCGCCTCGCTTCGCTTCACATTTCTAGAAGCTAATTAGTGTCGACGAGTCACGGCGTCAGTGTGTACCTGGAACAAACATTTACGACGGAAACCGAACGAGTAAATGCACAAAATTGGAAGCGAGCAGTCAGCGTCACACTGCTGAAAAAGCATGTCGGACGACTTCTCGGCTCCCGAAGACTTTCAACGATTCGATCGTGGATCACAACTGATTTTGAGCTGGATTTCAACGAATTCACGGTCAGCACTTTTGATCTATGTACATACAATTGTTCAGACTTGACCCACTTTTCAGAAATTTCGTGCACTGGTTCTTCAACTACGCCTACATTCTGGCACTTGTCGGAATCTTCTCGAACTGCATGAACTTTGCGATTTTGTGCCGAAAACCGATGCGTACCTCCTCGATAAACACCATTCTCCTCGCTCTTTCCGTTTTCGACATCCTCTTTTTGATCTACCCGATTGAGTCGAAGTTCTTCAAAATCACCAAACCAATCGTTTGGTAGGTCATCAAAACTTGTTTCGGAAAACATGTTTCGCTCTGTTTCAGCCCACCTCCAGTGTCGGAAGTTGAACAAGTGTCCCTGTATGTCACGTTGGGAGTTCGAACTGGAGCCGATATCGGATCCATGCTGCTCGGATTATCGATCGCTGCTCTGAGAGCTCTTGTGATGCGGAACGCGATGAACAAGACGGCAGAAAGGTTGTGCAAACCGGTCATCGGATGGATTGCCAACTCGATTGCTGGTGCCGTTTCACTCTCCATCACCTTGCTCTACTACTTTTGGTCCGAGCTCATAGTGTCCGGCTACTGGACTCCGGAGCCGCAGTGCTCCGAACTCTTTCCGCCGAACTACGTCACTCCGGTGTTCGGCTGGAAACCCGTCAAGTTCTTCAGCCGGCTCACAGTTGCCCACGACTGGATGAGCTCACTGTTCTTCCTGATTCCGTCCATTCTATTCCCAATCTTCTCACTCCTACTGGGCATCGAAATCGGAAAGGCGCGAAGAAGGCGTGAGCAGTTGGAGGGCAGCTCACGTCATCGACATCACCATGGAAATGAGCACACGAGTCAGCTGGTCGCCTTCTTGACGGCTACATTTCTGGTGACGACGCTTCCGCTGGGTTTCGTCAAGATTCTCCAATCGTTCTATCCGGGACAACACTCGATTCGAAATCTGTGCTCGCACATCACTGAGATGATGTACATTCTGAAAATGGCGACGACCACCATCCACGTCATCATCTGCTGCTCGTTTTCCAGTTTGTACCGCGCAACGGCTCAAAAGATGCTCGGATTGCAGCAAGAGAAGGTGAGGTTGCGGCGCGTCGCGGTTGCGTAGCGGTCCTCTCCCTTGTTCCAGGTTTTCGTTCACGTCCATTCGTTCTCGTGACTATCGGAATCGATCGGAAAGAAACAAAAACAACACCTGATAGTTTTGAGATCAATCGCACATTGATAACTTTTGACCGACCGCCCGTCTCGACTCGCCCCGCCCATTCTCTCTTCAAATGTTATAAAATAACAGAGAACGACACCTGGAACTAGTCTGAAAGAGAAAAAAAAATGAAGTCAGTGATACTATTCCTTTGCGTTTTGAAGGCGTCAGCCGAATATTTAGAGAACTGTAAACCGGTAAGATGTTCAGCCTAATCGAAAGATTCTGAAACTCTTCAATTTCAGCTCGCACTGGCTGTAAAACAGTTCGACGACGAGCTGAACGAAAATTTGAATGGTCGATTTCTGCGGAAACCTGCCGAGTACAGAGAAATCGCCGAGAAGTGTGAGGAAGTCATTGTGAGACTGGAACACTTCTGAAAGTGTCTGGAATTCAAGTTTGATTATTGAGAACTGCATACGAGTCGGCGATCCGGAAAGAGCCGAGGAGCACGTGAAACGGCTCGGCGTCTGCCAATTCTACATGTTCTACAGTCGCGAGTTCGCCTCTTGTGGCTACAAGGTGAGCGACGCGTTGCGGTCGCGTCGCGGTCCCCTACCAACTGGTTTCCCGTCCGTTTTGCAGTTGATAGCGAAGAAGGACGAGAAGATCACGTGTCTGGACTTTCTGTTCAACGACTACGACGAGCTGAACGAGTCGGGCGAGACGTGCAAACTGTGGGACAGTCTGCAGCCGTGCATTCTCGACCAAATCGACGCGTTTTGTGCTCCCGATGAGCCGGACATCCGGAAAAGATTCGAGGAGGAGGTGCCAAAGTTTAGAGATAATTGGTGTGTCGAGAGAGGATTATAAGCTTTGATTTCAAAACTAGACAATAAATGAGAAATTGAGAAACGTCGTGGAAGTGGCATCCGACCGCGACGCGACCGCGACGCGAACGCTTTTCGTATTGGCCCTAGATTCTTATAAACTCGCCAGTCATCTGGAGCCTCGATCCTGCTCGAAAATGTGCTCCGTAATTCGAATCGGATCAGACCCCATTCCTGAGAGCTCCCGACGAGTACAAAACGGTCGCCGACAAGTGCGAGGAGGCTCTCGTGAGCTCTGCGATTTCAGATTGATTTGGGCAGAGTTTCAGACAAACTGACAGTTTTTCAGAAATGCGTCGAGGCGATCGATTCTCCAGAGCATTCGATTCTTCTGAAAAAAAGTTCAGGCAATGCCGATTCTACAATTTCTAATACCGAGATGTCGCCGAATGCGCTCATAGAGTAGGTCAAAATCTATTGTTTTGATCTATATCTAATAATTTATGGTGCGGCCTAGCTTTTTCTAGGCCATGACGAATTTTCAGCCGGATGTCGACGAATGTTCGCAATGGGGCAGACTGCAGTCGTGTATCAAGAATCAAGTAAAGATGCATTGTGATGACAGGTCGGGAGAACTTTAGAAACAGTTCGGGACGGTTCGGTAGGTCGAAAAAAGTTTGATCTACCTGGGAAGTTCCAGGAACAGTTGAATCTGCGACCGACGATTTGTACGACAGAAGAAGAAGAAGGAAGAGATGAGAAGAGAAAGATATGAAAAAAAAGAAGATTAATTGGGAAATGATAAGAGAATGACCGAAAACTGGTTTTGTTTTGTTTTTCGATTCCTCTCCTTTTCCTCCCCACCGTTTTTCTTTTTTCCCTTATAGCCGCTTAGGTTTCGTATTGATCTGTTTTAATTGAATTCCATAAACGTATTCCGTCTGATTGGGACTGAAAATGGTGACACACAATAGAAACAAGGAATTGACAAGAAAGGATGCTTTGGGTGAGTTGAAGAACTAAATACATGTTCAAATAGAAGCGAAGAAAAAGAGATGGGCCGAACCGGGGATTGAACCCGGGACCTCTCGCACCCAAAGCGAGAATCATACCACTAGACCATTCGGCCGCGAAACTTTCCGATCCTGCTTCGAATCTCAAGATTGCCTTTTGCAAAAAGTTCCGCGCGGCGCTGCGCGGAAAGAAACCTGATTGGCGGACACTCAATGTTGACATTTGCGGTTGTTTCACATTTTCAGTGTTTCTCATCATCGCCAACATCATTTTCTTGTCCCTTCCGATCTACTTCATCCTGCTCGGGCTCTGCAAATCCGGAAGTTGCTCCGAGAGCTGGCACCTTCCGTTGTTTTCGATTGGCCTCGGAATGCTCATTATCATCGAGAGATCAATGTTTTGGAAGAAACTGCACACTTTTATGGAATTCGAAAAACGGTTTCCGCGACCCGAAAACGGGAGTTTGGAGGAATTGGGAAATTGGGAAAGAATGAAAGTTTCGAGTTTGACCTACTGGTTCTCATTCACACATTCCACGTTGAAACTGTTGTTTTTCGTTGGGTAAATGTCCCATTTCAGTCAGTTTCCCATCTGAAATTTCAGCGTAATGTTCGGATCACTCTGGGCTCACGAATCGATTCATTCATCGAAATGCGATGCTCTTCTCGCATGGTCCATCCTCATCTTCTGCATTTCCTCGATGATTATCTATCTTTTCTTGTTCCTCGGAAGGTTTTACGTCGTTCTCATCTCGAGAATCGCGACATTAAAAGAAACCGCAATCGCCGCGCTTCGTCTGGTTCTGTGAGCCGCGACGCGACCGCGACGCGTCTCATCTTTGACGTTTTCAACGAAATAAACCAATTTTCGATGTGAAATGAAACTGATTTCGCAAAAAAAAATCAGAAAAACGGCGATTTGATACGATGAGAATCGCATGACTTCTGACCCCACCCACACCCGAAAAAACAAAAAAATCGCCGCCGAAAAACTGGATTTCGTCTCTTTTCGTTCTCACTTTTTTTTTGTGCGTTCCGATACGAAAATTTCGTATTTTCCGATAATATCCGGAGGGAAAACAACAATTTCAGTCGATCAAAATCTGAAAACCGCTCGGAATGACACTTCAACCGAGTGTGGCGCCGATTCGGAAATGCTCGAAACGAGGAGCAGTCTGTGAGTTGTTCGGGCTGAAACTCATTTCAGCTTCGACGAGTTTCAGTCTTTCTCATCGTCGCCAACATTGTCTTCTTCACGATTCCGCTCTTTTTGCTCGTCACAGGTGTCTGGAACGTTTCGAGTTGCCGCGGAAACTCGAATCTTCCACTCTGGATGATGTTCGTCGCCGTTTTGATCACAATCGATCGTGCGATATTCTGGAGACGTCTGATAAACGAGACGCATTTCGAGAAGACGTTCCCGAAACCTGAAGGACTTGGAAGTACGGAGAGGTTGAAGACGTGGCGCAAGAATCGACAGTGGAGCACTTCGAGAAAACTTTTGTGCATCAATGAGAACGTTCGCCTCGTCTTTTTCATATCGTGAGTTTTCGGAGAGGGGACAGGGGCGTTGCGGTCGCGTCGCGGTCGCGTCGCGGTTTTCGACTGTAGAAGCGTACTTTTAGTTTTAGAGAGCATTACTTGAAATTCTATAGTGGCGCTAGAAAAAGTTCCTCGAAAAGTTTAAGAGTTATGAGTTCATTTTTCAGCCTTCTCTGTGGCCTCTACTGGAGTCTCCAGTTCGTAATCCCATCGGAAAAACCCGGCGAATGCGAGCCTCTCGTCTACTGGCCCGTGCTCATTTTCAGCGCCTTCTCACTGTCTCTCTTCTTGTTCGCCTTCATCGGAACCCTCTGGTTCCATTGTGTCACCACACTTTCAGAACTCGACGAGAAAACGGTTTCAGCATTGAATAGGGTTTTGTAAACGTTTCATCTTATGTAGCTGCTGCTTTCAAAGTTTGTGCAAATGAATATATAAATACAATCAAGTTTTGGGGTTTTTGTTTTACAATCAGTGTTTTCGGATTCACAACGAAGTCTAGTCAACAGAAGAAAGGAGTGCATGCAACAGAAAAAAGAAGAAGAGGGACACCGGTTTTTTTAACGTGGATTTGTGAGTTAAAGCTGAGGATATCTGGGTCAGTGGAAGAATGTCAAAAGAAAAGGAGAGAAGAAAGATGAGAGCATGAAAAAGTTAGTGTTTCTCGATGACCGGCGACGCGACTGGTTTGGGAAGCGATTCGATGTCGGAGACAGTGGCCCCGTATCCGGGTTTGGTCCACTCGGCGGGCACTCCCTTCCCGAATATTTGGAAGACAATGTTCATGGAGAAGAGGGCGACGAAGTGAACCATCCACACCCACCACCACTCGTCCCACGTGTCGTTCGCCACGAACACGTTGACGATGACTGGCGCGAGGAGGGCCGACAGACAGTTCAGAAACGAGTTGACGCCCATTATGAAGTGGTTGTGTTGTCTGGAAACGACAAGTGTTTTCTGGATCAGTTAATTCGATTCAATCCGATTAGAATTGGAGAGAAGTGTGCAAACACCCAAACATCGGATTTTCACGTGGCACCACTTACGCCGCATAAATAGCCGATCCTCTGAAGAAGGCGCCACAGTTGAATCCAATGATGGAGCACGAGAAAATGAGCATGCAGAGCCCGAGAATCGACTCCGAGGTGGGAATGAGAGCGAGTCCGAGGAAGGAGAGACTCATTCCACCGAGAGCCAGATGATTGTATATTTTGACTGACGTTTGAGGAGTGCAGCACGTCATCTTGTCAGCTGCGTATCCGGCGATGAGTTTCAGGAAGAAAGTGACGACTTGTGGAATGGCACTGAAGGTTCCAGTCTGTTCGACGGCGAAACCCATGACTTTGTTCAAGTAGGTCGGCGAGAACTGCATCGTCAACTGGATTCCCATGAAGTTTCCGATGGCCGAGATCCAAATCGAATAGATGACAGGGTCAGTGAGGATCGCCTTGAGGGGCACTGCCTGACGTTTTCCATCTCCCTTGCCACGCTGGATCTTCTCTAGTTCCTTGGTGCTCACGAACGCGTGACGGACTGGATTCTCTCGATAGAAGAAGTAGAAGAGGACGAAGAGTCCGAAGGTGACGACTGCGTGGATGTAGTAGACGGCCGGCCAGCCGAGAGAAGACGTGCACAGGGCTCCGGCGACTGGCATCGTGAAGATTGGACCGATCTGGAAGGGTGATCATGAAGATTCTCGAACTGTTCGAGGCGTACTCACTTGGAAGAAAGTAGTCAACACAGCGATGTAGAACGCATTCTGCACTTGCATGGACCACTGTCGCGTGACAATTCCAATGAGAGTGAAGCCAGTGGAGAGTCCGGCGCCTTGAAGGAACCGCATGACTAGAAGAGGGTAGAACCCGAGATAGGCCATCCAAGGGATCAGGGCGGTGGTGAGTGCGGAGAGCATTCCCATCCAGAACACAATCGAGCGAGAACCGTACTTCTGGAAAAGAAACAATGTGCATACGAGACATGGAGTACCACAAGTGTCTGCTTAGAATGCTCTAGATGATTGTTGAAACTGACCTGAATGAGCAGCATCACCGGATACACGGCCACCATTGCTCCGACGGCTACCAACGAGAAGAGCATGCTCTTCTCGGACGGCGTGTAATTGTACCGGCCTTCGACAATCTTGTGCTCCAAATTCTCCACATTCTCGACGAACGATCCCGACGAGTTCGAGTCGAGCATGCTCATTTCCATTGATGACGTCGTTTCGTTGGACGGTCCCGACATGCAAATGATGGTGAAGTTGAGAGTGAGAGTGTCGGACTGGGCAATCGAAAGGCACAATGTGCACAGGATCAGAATGATGAATCGGGTCTTGTGCTTGAAGTTGAGCTCGTCCGGCACGTCCCCATCACTTAGTGACATCTTTCGGGACACTGAGAAGCCGACCATTCTTCTGAAAATACATAGATTGTGTTTTGGAAAGGGGAAGAAATAGTAGAGGTGTCAAAAATCGGACAAAAAGTGATAAGGTTCCTGTTCTTCACACACTCCCCGGCGGTCACTTTTATAAGCGATTCGGGGCGGAGAGAAAAAGAGATAAAAAAAGAGAGAAAAGGGGGAGGGGGCGAGAAGAGTTATGGGTTTCCGCAGTGATGATGATGATAGAACGAACTGTAGTTGCGTGTTTTGCTGATCAAAGGTGAAAGTTCGAGAAACTACTGGAACAGTTCAAAAGATCTGAAACTCGAGGAGCTCTGAGCTCAGACAGTTTGCTCCGTTCTCACAGCTCAACATTCCAAATCTTGCCTGTTTTCGTGTCGGAAACAGTCTGAAACTCTTCCAGAACACTCTAAACGATTGGATTTGTGCAGAACACAAAACCCTCGGGAACAATGATGAACCGTGCGAGGGCAGCGAAAAAGAAGAGGAAACGGAGAAGATCAGAGCGGTATCAAAAGTTGATCTTTCGGAATTTCAAAACCTCGCTGACTTTGCTAGAAATGAAAACTTTTAGAATGGCGGAAAACTGAGGAGGAAATGGACATTCGAAAGGAAATTTGGAAAATTTCTGGAGGGAAAAGAAAAAACGAAAAAATGTGGCAAAAGTCAGCAAAATTGGCGTCAAAATGCTCGAAATCTGCTTTATTTCACTGAAAATACACTGAAATCAGTGAACGGATCGTAATATCTCGCAATTTGACCGGAAAATCGATTGAAATGAGCACAAGACTCTGAAAATGCTCCAAAACAGCTCCAAAGCACTATCGATTGATTTTTAGATGCATTTATCACTCTGAAACCACGCAAACGCCTCGAAATCATCAGGAATTCGGAGAAAAACGCGCGAAATCTCGAGTCCGGAACAAATTGCACTCGGCTGGGATCAAGAAATGTCTCCCGTCATCAATATGCACCCGAATGTTTTGATCTACCACCGCCCACTCGAATCGTGTCCAATTATTGTCACTCATTACACATTCCCGTTGCATTTCGTGCCCTCCTCCGCCGAATTCAGAGATCAAAACGCCAAACGGTGTGTGTTCTCGTCGGCGTTTTCGGAGGCGATTTCCAAAAATCGGGTCGAGACTGACTTCGTGACGCAGTCGTCGACCGTACACTGACGGTCGATCACTCGGGTCCTCCTATCATCTTTTCTCTTGATCTTTCGAAGATGAACTCGCACGCTCATGTGAGAGAAAGAGAGAGAGAGAGAGAGAGAGAGAGAGAGAGAGAAAGAAAGAGAGAAGCGGAGTGATTCTATGATTCTGTGATATCGAGGCGAAAGGGGGATTACTGGGGTTGCAAGTTCCCGGAAAAGACGCGGAAAACAGACGGCAATTTGCATGAAATGTACGCTAGGCGACTGCGTCACAAGTTCAATCACGACTTTCAGACTGTTTCAGCACAGAATAGCTAGCTACGAGAAGAGAAAAGAGGGAGCATCAACGAATGAACTATCAGGAGGGAAGCTCGACGATGTTCTGCCTTTCGAAGTGTCATCGAGCTGTTTTTGAAGCTTTTGAGACTTGATCAAACCTAGACACGCTGACGCTATTTCTACTTTGAAAAGATTCTAGTGCCTATGTAGTTGCACTAGGGCACAAATCATCAAGTTTCTCTATAACTAGCTTTGTACTAAATCACCAGATGCTGGCGGTCCGAGAATTGGCGAATTCCACGTCACAAATACAATTTCTCATACGCGGTGGAACCAGTAAATCGACCCCAAACTGTCTTTTCCATGGACAAACTGTGACCGCGCCTGATTGGGTGCACTGCTGACCCGGGATTCCAGAGTGCGGAGCACCTCTAGTCCCGCTGAGAGCCTGGTTTGAGTCACTTCCGGGGCGGGGGCTTAGAACGGACTCGAACTCGTGACCTCTCGATTACCAGCGGCCAACACTGCCGACTGAGCCACCGAGCCCCGTCACTGAGAATTTATCACTGTGAAAGTTTCAAAAATAGAGTAGAAGTCTGAAAATCTGGAAAAATGTGGATCAATCTGCCCGCGCGCTCATTTCCATTTTGACAATAACTTGAAGATTGTTGAAACAAACATTTCATTTTATTATGGCAGAGTTCGGATATGGAAGAATGATAAATGAAATAAATGGAATTTCAGTCAGCGGATGAAAATGATACATTCGAAAATTTACAAGGAATTGTGCAGATTACCAGTTTTTGTTAAAGTTTTGTGATTTTTCTTAAAGCTTGTCGTAATGGTGATGACGATGTTTCTGGTAACATCTTAGTAGTGTTTCTCGAGGACCGGCGACGCGACTGGTTGGGGAAGCGACTCGATGTCGGGGACAGTGGCCCCGTATCCGGGTTTGGTCCACTCGGCGGGCACTCCCTTCCCGAATATTTGGAAGACAATGTTCATGGAGAAGAGGGCGACGAAGTGAACCATCCACACCCACCACCACTCGTCCCACGTGTCGTTCGCCACGAACACGTTGACGATGACTGGCGCGAGAAGGGCCGACTGACAGTTCAGAAACGAGTTGACGCCCATTATGAAGTGGTTGTGTTGTCTGGAAACGAGAAACTTTCGAGTGAAAGACTCGATAATCGAGAGTCTTACGCTGCATAGATGGCCGAACTTCTGTAGAACGCGCCACAGTTGAATCCAATGATGGAGCACGAGAAAGTGAGCATGCAGAGCCCGAGAACTGGCTCCGAGATGGGAATGAGAGCGAGCCCGAGGAAGGAGAGACTCATTCCACCGAGAGCCAAAGAGTTATAGATCTTGACTGATGTTTGAGGAGTGCAGCACGTCATCTTGTCAGAGGCATAACCAGCCGCAACTTTCAAGAAGAAAGTGACAATTTGCGGAATGGCACTGAAGGTTCCAGTCTGTTCGACGGCGAATCCCATGACTTTGTTCAAGTAGGTCGGCGAGAACTGCATCGTCAACTGGATTCCCATACAATTTCCCACCGCCGAAATCCAAATCGACCAGATAACAGGATCAGTGAGGATGGCTCTCAGTGGGACTGGCTGCTTCTTTTGATCTCCTTTATCGCGCTGGATCTTCTCTAGTTCCTTGGTGCTCACGAAAGCGTGACGGACTGGATTCTCTCGATAGAAGAAGTAGAAGAGGACGAAGAGTCCGAAGGTGACGACTGCGTGGATGTAGTAGACGGCCGGCCAGCCGAGAGAAGACGTGCACAGGGCTCCGGCGACTGGCATCGTGAAGATTGGACCGATCTGGAAGGGTGATCATGAAGATTCTCGAACTGTTCGAGGCGTACTCACTTGGAAGAAAGTAGTTAGGACCGCAATGAAAAACGCGGATTGGACACGCATTGCCCATTGTCTCGTGACAATTCCGATAAGGGTGAATGCTGTTGAGAGTCCGGCGCCTTGAAGGAACCGCATGACTAGAAGAGGGTAGAACCCGAGATAGGCCATCCAAGGGATCAGAGCGGTGGTGAGTGCGGAGAGCATGCCAACCCAGAACACAATCGAACGAGAGCCGTACTTCTGTAAAAACGGAGCAATTCCATGCTTCCTTGTTCTGAGCATCAACTAACATGAATGAGCAGCATCACCGGATACACGGCCACCATTGCTCCGACGGCTACCAATGAGAAGAGCATGCTCTTCTCGGACGGCGTGTAATTGTACCGGCCTTCGACAATCTTGTGCTCCAAATTCTCCACATTCTCGACAAACGATCCCGACGAGTTGAGCATTGTCATTTCCGAGTCCTCGAGTCTTCCGAGAGTGGTGGAACTCAAAGAGCTCGGACCATCTCCCGACATGCAAATGATGGTGAAGTTGAGAGTGAGAGTGTCGGACTGGGCAATCGAAAGGCACAACGTGCACAGGATCAGAATGATGAATCGGGTCTTGTGCTTGAAGTTGAGGTCTTCGGCTTCTTCGAAGGAGTCGCCCAGCTTCCGCGATACCGAGTAACCCACCATCACTTGTTTCTAGAAATGGGCAAGGAATACGAGTGAGAATCAAAGTACTCGTGTTTGTTCTCTCCACCCTCATCGCTCTTTTATAGGCGCCAAGTGGCGTACGAGAGAGTATGGGCAGGCGGAGAGTGCACGAGGATCAAAAGTTGTGGTTCAAATGATGATAGGAGGGAGGGTGTGATGCTGAAACGATTTCAGAACAACCAAAGGAACGGCTTCCTCCTCCACAGAACAACTATTTCAGACTTGAAAAATGAGAAGATTTGTCTGAAAACCCGATTGTTTCAGCCGTTGGAAAGGCGGAGAGTCCAACAGAATCAATCAAGAAAACAATGTGCGAAAGGAAAAATAATGGGGGGGGGATTTGATAAGAGATCAAAGCTTCAAAACTGCGAGAAAACTGTTTTTCTTCTTTTTTTTTTTTAGAATCTATTGTTTTGTAGATGATTCTAGAATGGCTGAAATTATCTGAAAAATTAGACAAAGCTACATATTGTGGAAGATGTTACAATTCCAGCAAAAACTCAAAATGCACCAATTTGCTCCGGATCACCACGACACTTGTGTTAAGTATACTGTAAAACTCTTCATACCATGACCCCTAGCTGAAACTTCCTCGATACCGTAACCCAGCCACATCCCCCTTCCGAGCACAAATCGAACACAGCGAGTCCGAATTCTTTCTCAGATGATCTCTTTGCACCCGATCCGATTGATCTCTCATTATCAAATTATCGTCCATCACACACCTTCCTCCTACTATTTCCGTCGCATTTCGTGCCCATCCTATGTATTTCCGTTCTCTCTCTCTCGTCCGATTTCCAAAAATCGCCCGAGACTGACTTCGTGACGCACTCGTCGTCCGTACACGCCGATCTTCCGAAGATGAACACCTTCTCTCCCCCTTCATGTGATCGAGCGTTCTGTGATCGAGAAACCAGTAAAATCATCATTTCCGCCTGGGTAATTTGCATTAAGTGTACGCCCGTTGACGACGTCACGAGTTTAGTCTGACTGAAATTTCCAGCACGAAATAGAGGAAGACCGTTTTGTACTTTGACTTTTGAATTCCAGTTCAGTATTCTAGCACACTTTCAGAATCTTCGTGCCTAATTCAACTCGAGACGCTTCTTCCGACCATCGTCACGTCTTCTATTTTCGTCGTCTTCGTTATCTCCGACGCCGTACCAAAAAATCACATTTTGATTAATGAACGTCGAGAGATCGCAATTGCGGTCGCGAAAAAGAGAAGAGACGACACAAAACACACAAAAAATGACCTCAACTGTGTTTGCCATGTGATACGAAACAGAAGTTACATTTCGCGAAGACTCTCGGAATTCGAGGGACTTTGTCTTCATTTAGGGCTGAAAATTCTGAAAGCAAGTGCAAATTGAAAAAAAAAGCAACGATATCATTTTTAGCGTAAAGAGTTTTCTCTCTGGTTTAGATTTTCTGTTTTTGGCGTGACACTATATCGGTTCATAAAGTGGCACTATCATTTGTGACGTGGCAAGACTGTTTCATATCAAGAACTTGAATACGTTTCAGACATTTCTACATACATAACGTCTTGAATTTTCATTTTCAGCATGCGGTTCAATCTATTGTTTTTTCTTCTGTTTTCCCTTTGTTGTGTCGGATGTTTCTACATAGTGCTCTGTTGCGAAATACGACGAACGCGACAGATGTTCAATCGATTTTCTTCCACCGAGGTCGTGGATTGACCCAGCCTCCTCTCCACCTCGACATAGCGAGGGGTCAACAGCTGCCCCCCCCCCCCCCCCCCCCACACGCACATTGGAGGTTGCCTCACTCTCTCTCTCGTCGGCCCTCCTGCGTCTCTCCCAATCACGCACTCTTTCGTCACTCCTCTGCATCCGCCATGCATGGTGAGCGCGCAGCAGCACACGGCAACGGGGCCTCCCATTCATCCCGTCTCCACATGTTCCCTTACGCACCTCTTCAATCGCCCGACACCACACCAGAATCGATATTCGGTAATTGGTGCATCTGACCGTTCAGTTGCGTGCGCGCGCGAAAACCCGCCATTCTCATTCGTCTCCCTCTCCCTCGTCGTCCTCACTTCTCTCGTTTACATTTGCATTTTCTTCCCGTCCCGCACACTTCAATTTTTTTTTCTCTTCCAGTCATGTTGCCCAAAACTCCGCTCCCCGCACCGCCGTTCCCGGCTCCCGGCTCCTATGCCCAACGTCAACAGTCGATTCAACAACACGTCGAGAACGACTTCAAGGGATGGGCCCGCGTGAACTCCAGCTTCTTCCACGACGCGCCGCCTCCGCAGTTGTTTGGCACCAACAGTAATATTGGCAGCAACAGAAACGGTAGCAGCTGCAGCAGCTCGTCGATGTCAATGCCTTCATCTATGTCAATGCCTTCGTCGAAGTCAATTGCGTCGTCGTTGACGCCGTTGTCGTCGATGTCAGCCTCGTCGATGTCGATGTCATCCTCGATGCCGTCGTCGATGTCGCCTATGATGCCGTCGTCGTCGTCGATGTCAACTTCGTCGTCCTCGATGCCCTCGCCCTCGATGCTCTCGTCCTCTTATATGCCATTGTCGTCGATGCCGTCCTCGTCGATGTCGATGTCTTCCTCGATGCCGTCGCCGCTGATGCCGCCATCCTCGATGCCTTCCTCGTCGATGTCGCCTATGATGCCGTCGTCCTCGATGCCGTCGTCAATGTCGCCTATGATGCCGTCGTCCTCGATGCCCTCGCCTTCGATGCCCTCCTCCTCGGCGCTTCCATTATCGTCGTCATCGTCGATGCCGATGCCAGCGTCGTCGCCGTCAGTGTCGTCTTCGACATCCGGAAACATGCCCGTCGAGAGAGTGCCTGTGAAGAGAGTGGAGTTGTGCCGAGTTTGCGGCGACGTGGCGCGAGGCTTCCACTACGGTGTGCTGACATGCGAGGGATGCAAGGTAAGCAGCTCTCGGGAGAGAGGCCTGTCGTCTCAGAGTCCGGATTCCAGGGCTTCTTCCGTCGCTCCGTTCAGCTGCTATACCGGGCCCAGCTATGCATTGGCAACGGCACATGCGTCATCAATCTGGCCACGCGCAACATATGTCGCTCTTGCCGCTACAAAAAGTGCTTGGAAGTCGGTATGATGAAAGTCGGTTAGTGTTTCAATCGAGTCGATCGACACTCATTGATTCCTCTTAGGCGACCGATCGACGAGCTCGAAAGCTTCCCGACGCACACCTCCTACCTCTTCCGGGCCGAAAGCTCGCTCGAAGGCCTCGTTCAGTCCTTCCGAGTATCTCTCGGTGGTCTACACAAACGAAGAGTTCGAAAAGGCTGCGAAGACTCTGGGAATCTTGTACGACACATACAGCAGTCTGACGTTGAAGAAAATCAAATCGGTGACTCCGATCCCGGTCGATAAGGTTGGTACTCTCCTTCGTTTCCCTTGTCTGCAACTCTCTCAACTGAATTGCAGAATCTCTCGGGAACAAGTGAGGATGAGAAGCTGCTCAGTTTGTGGAAAGTTTTCGCTTTCGAAATGAACAACGAGATGGCGAGATTGATCGAATTCCTCAAAGGATCGCGTCTCTTTTCGAAAATCAATATGGAAGATCAGCCAGGCCTCATCAAGTGCCACGTATTCTCGCTGATTCTGCTCCGCATCGTTCGTGGAATCACAAAAGACGGACTGCTCTTCACGAACGGCTCGTCATTCTCGTTCCAATCCCTTCAGCTCATGTACGGCACGCTGGCCAAGGACATATTCATGTTCGCGCGCTACCTCCTCCACACCGGCATCACTGACGACGAGATTTCCATTCTCACGATGATAACAATCAGTCAGCAGCCGCAGGGTCTTCTGTTCTCGCACGCCCTCTCGCCGATCGTCGTCGCCGAACTGAAAAAGTTCTACGGTGCTGTGCTCAACTACCAATTCGACCTCGCTGGCAAGAACACCGAACAACTTCAAGCCAGCATCAGGGACGTGATCCGCGAGATGAATGCTATCTGTAAGAATTGACCCCCCCCCCCCCTAATATTTCGAAACGTGTCCGAATGATGCCGTTTTTCAGCTGATGTGAACTACGTACAGATGGAGTTCCTCCGCAAGAATGCGCACCTCATCGAGCTGCCGGCTCTCTTCAAAGAGATGTTCGATATTGCGGTGGACGAGCAGCCGAAGCAGCCAGTGGAGCTGCAGCAGCCCGAGCAACCAGTGGAGCTGCAGCAGCCCGAGCAACCAGTGGAGCTGCAGCCCGAGCAACCAGTGGAGCTGCAGCAGCCCGAGCAACCCATTGCGCCGGAGCAGCCTCAGGAGCCGGAGCATCTGGAGCATCCGGAGCAGCCCCAGAAGTACGAGCAGCCCCAGGAGTACGAGCAGCCCCCGATGCCGGAGCAGTTGGAGAATCTCGAAGAGTACGTGCAGCTCCAGGTGCCAGAGCAGCTGGAAAATCTCGAGGAATACGTGCAGCTCCAGGAGCCAGAACAAATGGAGAATCTCGATGAGTACGTGCAGCTCCACGAGCCGGAGAATCTCGAGGAGTACGTGCAGCTCCAGGAGCCGGAGCAGTTCGAAAACCTCGAGGATTACGTGGAGCTCCAGATGCCGGAGCAGCTCGAGCAGCCCGACAACATCCGTTACCAGAGCAACGAGGACTTCTACTTCAAGCAAGATCTGCCGGAAGTGTTCCTCGAATGCGATTCCAACCTTTAATCTTCATCTACTAACGAACGGTTCGATCCCAATCATGACGTGTGCTTCAAGATTTCTCATTCCCTCTCTCTCTCTCTCACATACATAATTTGTATCCTTGACGCCGAACGTTTTACTGATTTTCTCTCCCAAATTTTTTAATGATCGATTGTGCAAAATCGTGCAGATAGTGTTTCGGAAAAATAAAGATTGGAGATTGACTGAACACTCGAAAATGTTGTCATTCTGAGAACCGCGACGCCAAACAACGGGTCTCAAAAGAGTTCGTTGATCTCAAAAGCAACAAAAACAAAGAAAAATATGCTCCGAGGCACGTTCCGCCGCCTTTCCCTTCATTAGAATTCCAACCTCACTTCCCGTTGTCTCCGTTTTTCTTCTTAGTCACACGTTCGCTCCAACCATTGCGAATGATGACGTCATCGATTGACGTGGCACCCGCGTGGTTCATCTACAGTATGCACTTCACGGCGGCCGCCACCACTCCAGTGAACTTGATCGGAGTGGTCATTCTGCTTTTCTGCCAGAAGAGACAAGTTCAGTCACTGCGGTGGCATCTTTTGACCTACCAGGTCGGTCGGTCTCATATCGATCGAAAGCTGAAACCCGGTTTCTTGTAGACTTGCTCGATGATCACTGACTTTCTAATCAACATCGGGTCACTTCCAGTCATCTTTTCTCCGTTTCCAATTGGCAGACCCCATGGCCTGTTCACAGCAATGCTCTCCTCGTTCGGTGTCGGACTGAACACCAAAGTTCAATGTGTAGGTGCAATCGATACCGTAACCCTGACAGCAGCCCCGTTCTCAGCAAGTCGTCATCGGAGCCATCTTCGTGACCGCCGGAAGTGTCGAGCTGCTCTTCTTTCTCCGCTACCAGACGATCCTCCCCTCGAACCACCGTCACAAGCTCTCCGTCACCACTTCTGTCGTCTTACTGTCTTTCTATCAAGTGCTCTGGCTCTCCTTCATGCTCATTTTCTTCCACGCCGCCATTCCGGATCAACGGACAGCTCGCAATCTCTTCGCGAAACTCTACCCGGAATACACGTATCTGATCGAAGACGAGCATGTGTTCTTCATCTGCGTCGAGGTGCAACCCATCCACGCACTGTTCTTATCCACGTGTTTTATGCGGCTCGGAGCCGGAATGTTGACAGTTTGCATCTTGATCTGGATGTCGAGCCGGGCGCTGCACTCGTTCCAGCTGTCGACAAGGACGCGAAGAATGCATTTGGAGCTGATACGCAACTTGTGCTATCAGGTACTGTAGGTCAACAACTACAGTAATCTTGAGTGCTATTGACCTTTGAATGTGTAAAGTACATAAATTGACTTAGTTCAAAAAAGCGATAGTCGGGTTCAACTTCAAACTTCAAATTCGAAGATCAGAAGAACTTTGAAAGAAGTGCAAAGATCAGTTCTTGTCTTTGAGATCAAATCAAAGAATCTACCGTAACCATAGGTAATGGGCCTACACATTATTCCCCTATAATTTCAGATTGTGATTCCGATAATGGCGTTCTACGGACCAATCCTCGTTTTTCTCATTCCGCTCATGTTTTTCATTCCCAATACCCAAGGTTTTCTGCCGCGTGTTTTCCCCCCGGCAATCGCGTTCTCTCAGGAATCTACTGCACTTCGCTGATCTTCATGTCACTGCACACGTGTCTCGGCACTCTCAGCATGCTCTACTTCAATCGACCCTACCGTCGTTGGCTTCTGCTCGCGATTCGGAAGCGAACGCTGACGACGTCGTTCTCGGAAAAGTCGAAGACGCAGTTCGACAAGAGAATGGCTTGCTCACGCATCAACGGGCTCAAAACGTCCGTCTCCGTTGTTTTCTGAACCGTTTTCTTCTCTTTCTTGAACTCGTTCTTTCCTCTTTAGACTCTCATTCCTTTCCCTTTTTTCTGTCTGAATAATACACGATGACACAAATTTTTCCGCTTCACAGATTCATTAGCGCTCTGCGCCATTTGGCTCGCTTCCCCCTCTCACACTCGCCGATTTCTCTCTGTCATCAGAAGCTGGTAGATCAAGAATGACGATTGACGTGGCACCCCAATGGTATCTAACAACTATGCACTTCACAGCAATCACTACCACCCCTATCAACGTTTTCGGCGTTCTCATCATCGTTTTCTGCCGGATGAGCCAGGTCTCCTCGTTGCGATGGCATCTTCTGACCTATCAGGTGAGGCGCGCGGTGCGGTCGCGTCGCGGTCACCTTTCAAACTTATTCAGATCTCCTCAATGATCACCGACTTTCTAATCAATATCGGAACACTCCCTGTCATTTTCTCGCCGTTTCCGATCGGCAGACCTCATGGCATGTTCACACCGATTTTCAGTTTTCTCGGCTTCAAAACGAGTACAGAGGCGCAGTGTGTTAGTTTGCATTAGGTAGAAAGATGGAAACAAGTTCCCTATTACTGTTCCAGATCATAGTGTTCGTATCGATTTTCTTGACGGCCGGAAGTGTGGAGCTCTTGTTCTTCCTCCGCTACCAAGCGATCCTACCCTCCCATCATCGCCACAAACTGACCATTGCAAAGTCGTTGATCATGATCGGCGCCTATCAAATTTTCCTGATCTCCCTGATGGTCGGCCTCTTCCACGTGGCGATTCCGAACCAATCGGAGGCGCGCACTCAATTCGTCGCGCTCTATCCACACCTCGAGTATCTCATTCAAGACGAGCACACGTTTTTTGTGTGCGTCCACGTTGAGCCCATCCATGTGCTCTTTTTGTCGACGTGCTTTCTGAGACTGGGAGCCGGAATGGTGACAGTTTGCACTTTGATTTGGATGTCGAGCCGGGCGCTGCACTCGTTCCAGTTGTCGACGAGGACGCGCAGAATGCATTTGGAGCTGATACGCAACTTGTGCTATCAGGTACTGTGACAGGTCAAGAAGTGGCCGGAACACCGTAATCCTGCTGCTGACCTCTTCAAAGCACTCTCTTTCTTCAGATCTCTGTTCCAATTGTCGCGTTCTACGTACCTATTCTCATTGTGATCGTCCCACTGATGTTCGCTATTCCAGACACTCAAAGTACCGTGACCCATTTTCCGGTTAATCATTGACAGTATGAACACACCTAATTTTGCAGTCTCCTTCTGCGTCTCCATCATTTTCATGTCACTGCACACGTGTCTCGGCACATTGAGCATGCTCTACTTCCATCGACCCTACCGTCGTTGGCTGCTGGCGGCGATTCGGAAGCGTTCGCTAACTTCTTCGTTTTCCGCGTCGCAAGTCCCGATTGCGAATCGATATTTCTCGAAAACCGACGTGCCTTCCGCTCTTTTCTGAATCAGCTCTGTTGTTACATGAAGAAATAGTCCAAACTCGATTCAATCATTGACAGCTTCATTTTGAGCTGTTCAAGTACATATGATCGTTACTGATTGTTATTCCACTCATGTTTTTTCAAAAAAAAAATTCAAAAAAGACTAAAAGTGGAACCAGAGACCTGCCAATGAGCAGCTGCTGCACGAACTCAGTTTCAGACCTGACCTGTTCCTCATTTGGTCACTTTTTTCTCCGTTTCCCGCCGGACACTCTCTGTCTCTTTGTTTTTCAATTGGCTCTACAGAACGCGATGCGTCACTTGACGGAAGCTCAGAGCTCTGACGATGCTCGTCGAGCCGCGAACGTCATCGAACACCAAAACAACAAAAAATAAGAGAAAGATTCATTAGCGACGACGCGGTCGCGTCGCGGTTCACGCAATAGATAATGATTGGACCCGCTGGAAAACGAACTGTGTCGTGTTTTCGCTCGCTTTTCGCCTCCTCATAAAAAGTCGTCGGTACGGCGGAGATGTCGCGATCATCACGAGACAGTTGATTGTTGCATGAGTCGAAAACACGGCACACATAAGATAGGAGATCTCTGAATTTGTCTGAAACTCTTGTCCCATCGACTGAAACCGGAACTCACCTTGAGAATAAACGGGCTCCAGGAGCACTGTGATGAGGCAAATGAAAGGAGGAATCAGCGCCAGAGACGACGTCAGAAACTGCGCCAACAGGCTGCTCACTGCACTTTTGTGCCGCAGAAAGTTGGCTCCCGAGATTTTTCGGCGATTCCCGTTCAAGATTCGAATCATGTGACACGTGGTGATGCCGACGGCGAGGACGACGGCGAATCCGGCAAAAGTGCAGAAGGTGAGGAAGAGCGGATAGACTTCCGATTGGGAGAACAGTTGGAACGAAGCGAGCGACTCGAATTTCGAGGCGAGCGATGGGTATTGCTGAAATGGGAGGGTTTCCAACCGCTGCTAAAGAAGGATTTCAGGCGCTGCTAGAGACGGTTTCTTGGCGCTGCTAGGGAAAGTTTTCAGGCGCTGCTAGAGAAGATTTCCAGGCGCTGCTAGAGAAGGTTTTCAGACGCTGCTAGAGAAGATTTCCAGGCACTGCTAGAGAAGGTTTTCAGGCCCTAGTAGAGAGGGTTTTTTAGGCGCTGCTACAAAGGGTTTCTTGGCGCTGCTACAGCTTGTTTCTCGACGCTGCTGAAGTAGGCTTTCAGGCGCTGCTAGAGAAGGTTTCTTGCCGCTGCTACAGCTTGTTTCTTGGCGCTGCTAGAGAAGATTTCCAGGCGCTGCTAGAGAAGGTTTTCAGGCGCTGCTAGAGAAGATTTCCAGGCGCTGCTAGAGAAGGTTTTCAGGCGCTGCTAGAGACGGTTTCTTGGCGCTGCTAGAGAAGGTTTCTTGGCGCTGCTAGAGAAGGTTTCTTGCCGCTGCTAGAGAAAGTTTTCAGGCGCTGCTATAGCGTGTTTCTTGGCGCTGCTAAAGAAGGTTTTTAGGCGGTGCTAGAGAAGGTTTCTTGGCGCTGCTAGAGAATGATGTCACAGCGGTGCTTTTTTCGCGAACGAGCTCACCTCCCTCACTATTCTTAGTGACGTTTCCTGATCGACTTGAGTATTGAAGAAGAAAACCACGAAAAACACAACGATCACTTGAAAAAGAACGATTCCCAAATTGAAAATCACATCGGGCACTACGAATCGGCTTCCCATTTGACATATCGATTGATGTTTGAAAAGGAAACACGAGACCAGTGCGGCAAACTGCTGACCTACCCAGAAAACGAAAAATATCTGAAAATGATTTGAGAAACGAAAAAGGTTTGAGACACGAAATCTTACTGTAGTTTCTCGGAACGGAATTCTGAAAAAGTGATACGAGTAGCCGACCGAGAAAATAGCTTGAATTGGCAAAAGTGTGACTGGTTGAAGGAAAACCGTCATTGAAATGTCAGTTAGAGAACAGCTCATCTGAAATAATTGTTCTTAAATTTCAGATCGCTCAATCGATATTTCAGTCATTTCTCACCTCAAACCATAACAAAAAGTATTTGAAGTTTCCGATTTTCGGACTCTTGAAAAGTATCAAATACACTCCAAACGAGCTCAAAATGATACTGATGGCTCCGATAAGATGATAATAAACGATGAGCCATTTCGGAGGAACGAATGAGATTTCGTCGGCCAAATTCATTGTGAGTAATCGCATTTTGAGCTGGAGGAAGCAGACTTTGTCAGATGACGTGCAGGTGGTTTGTCGAGAATTTCCAAAAGAAAACAGACCCACACACACATGTAAATGCCACTCTAGCCTGTTGTTCCTTCTCCGATTCGAAACATAAAATTAGCCGGGGATCAACTTTGAAAGACCATTTTTCACGTGTTGGATAAAGTTTAGTATTCCCAAATTGTTGCGATTCGAGAAAATGTAGGAGAGTTGGATGGTGACGGGGATGTAAAGTGTTTCGATAATCGAATGGATAATGCTGCCGAACTGAATAGGAACAGTGACATCGAAAGCGGACGGAAACACGACAGTGACCATCAGGATACTGATCTGGAAACGGGACAGTGTTGGAAATGCGCTCCACTGGACTATCTGTCAAGTGTCACGCACGGATTTCATGACGAACAGCACACAAGTCTGATGAAACATGTAGCTCGAAGCACTCGCATCGATAGTCTCCTCGAACTTTTTCATCTTCCAACCCATATACAGATAGATCGATAAACTGATTGAGATGAGAAAATAAGCGAAGAAAAACGGGTATTGTGTGATATTTGATCGACACACATATTGATTTTTCCACCGTTTCTTGTTGAAAAGGCAGATTAGTGGAAGTGGGATTTTGAAGAGAAATGATAGAGAGCTCACTGTGCAAATCGATAAGTTCAAGAACTTTCTGGGTTATCGCAAGTCGAAATTGAAAATTTAGCATTGTTACCTGGTGAAACTACACTGTTTTCGGTAGCGGAAAACGAGTAATCGTTGAATCGCCATCAAAAATGTCAAAAGTGCGAATGTTTCGGGAAGAAGTGCGGATTCGAAGAAAAAGAGGACTATGTTGGCGCCGAAAAGAACACAAAGCGAGTAGAAAACGAAGCCCGGCTCAGTTGGACTGCAATTTGAAGTTGGGTGCGGTCGCGTCGCGGTTTCTTTCTTAGTACCCGAAATAGGCCCGGACGCTTATCAGTATCAGAAACAAGACCAACGTGCTCCAAGAACAATAGATAACTTTGGTAATTGTGTGTAGAGCTCGTAAAATCTGATAAGAAGCCGCCTGAAAAACAAGTTCATCGACCGCAACGCGACCGCGTCGCCGACCTGCGCGTCTCGTTCCGAATTGTAAACGGTGGCAATGTGATAAACTGTTGAGATAATCAGCGAAGCAAAAAATGCGGTGATGGTGTATAGATTATTCGTGGTGCCATACGAAAAGTCAAAATCCGAGATGAGGAAAGAAAGTTTCTCGATTAAATTGGAGGAGTTGTCGGGCATCTTCGAAATGTTACTAGTAAGTGGGCGCACGGAAAACCAGAAACTCCACGAAAACACCTGTCCTGGAGCAGAAGCTTGGAATTCTGGGATTGTTGAAGCTAGCGAAAGCTGAGCGGAAAATATCAGCACACAAGCTAGAGATGCCAGTTTTTGGATGTACCCCTCTGATTGATTCATTGTCCCTCTCGGAGCGAGATGTCCCTCGGCATTCTCCGGATGTCGAGCTTCCGTTCATCTTCCGGAGCTCTCGGCCTAATCCGTCAATAATGGTCGGTTATTAATTATAGTGCTGACTGATGTCGGTGCGTCGTTTTCGGCGTGTGCGTTATGACAGTAATCCAGCTTATGCGTCCGTCTGCGTGGGTTTCTCATGCAATCATATGAGAGTATGGAAGAGAATGGATGAATCGAGCTGTTTTTGAATTGGTCTCACTGTTTGGTTTCAAAATGAGTTCACAGTAAGGAGATGTCCTCATTATTCTCGCTTCTTCAGACTTGTCGAGGTGCATCCTCCCGAGATCCTTCTTGCTCGTCTTCCAGTTTTCCGAACTATAAGTCAAGTCTAAGTCACCTAAGTCTGAGTGTTGATGATAGCTGCATGCTACCATTAATCAGTCATACGTGAACATTTTCATCGTCAGCGGTACGATTTGCTCCTGTTCGAAACGCGTCCAGTTCAGTGATTGATCCTCACTTCTATGTAGTCACTTGAGTTTTTTCTTGGTGTTCCCAGATAGCGATGGAAACAATCGATGGTTAACGAGACGCTATTCGTCTTACTAGCGCATCGAACAGACTTCGGAGCGACTTGAGAAACAGAAGAAGGGGGGAAACTAGGTAGCTAAAAAATCGTTGAAAGTCCTTTCAAGGTGCAAGGAAATTCCGAGTATAGTTCCTGATTGAAGGCCTCCTAATCGCCTACCGCTCACAATGAACGATACATACAGAGTAGCATGTGTTCCTAACAAGTGGAATTTTACGACGAACTCAGTGCTGTTTGAGGTTCTCACAGGCGTCCTTTCTTCTTGAGGCGACTCAGTTCTCATCGAGATAGTGTGTCGGTGGGAGAGTCCCAGAGAGCAGTGTTCCCATCTCCAGTTCCCATCGCACATCTTCAGCTGAAAGGAGCCGTCTGTAGCTGCGCACATCTCCAGCTGAAAGGGGAAGTGTCGATGAGAGAGTACGCGGCGAGGGGAGACGCAGACGTCTCCGCCCCTCTCATCCGAGTGCGAGGCTCCGCCCACAGGGTATATAAGCGAGAGACTCACCGTCAATCGTCATCATTCAGAAGAGCCCCGCCAGTCGTGCGCTCACTTTTTGTCTGAAATCTACTCCTTGTTCGTCAACATGAATACCATCAACTTTTCCAATCTCCCGTTTCTCGTCCAACAAAGGATTCTGGAGCTCGGCGACCCAGCACTCAGGTAAGACGTTTTATTAGATTTCCGGAGAACTCCAGTCTTCTTGGAGGTGACTATCGACTATTTTCTCTCAACTTGCCGACTTTCAGATTCAACTTGTCGTGCCTCTCGGAGCGAATGGAGAACGTGGTGAGACAATCGAGAACGAAAACGCGCGATATGTTGTGTGCCGTGAAGGACAAGAAACTTTATATCGCGGTTCGAGGAGAGGAGCGCAATATCCATGTGCAATTCAATGGAATTCAGCGAAAACAGAAAGAAGGAAGAGAAAAAAAGCAGATCGTTGTCAATGGAAAGTATATGATTTCGAGGTGACCTTTTTGGAGGCGAACTCTCCGTTTAGTGACCCGTTTTGCAGAATGACCAAGTTCCATCCCACAGTGAAGACAAAAGGCGGCTCGGAGGTCTTCAGCTACTATTCCCAAGACATTCCCGCCTCTCCGAGGAACAGCTCGGCCGTCATGAATTGGATGATTGGCCTGCTCCGGCCGCTTCAACTCCGTTGGAAGTTCGACGTCGTCTCGGACGAAGACGTCAAGAGTCTGGTGGCATTCCCTCAATCCCAAAACGCCAGAACGGTGAAGATAAAGGGCGGAGAGCTGGAGTCGGAATCGTTGAGCGCTCTGATCGATCATGTCAAGTGTGCCGATTGCTTTGTCATCAAATGCGAATTGCCACTGGATTTCCATCACGATCAGGTGAGTTCTCAATTCAAACTTCCGTGTGCACACGCTCCTTGGTTTTCAGCCATTCCGTTTCCCGAGCACGATGTACAAAGAGGCCAGATGGGTCAAACTGGAAGACTTGCTCCCGATGAGCTTCTGCCGACTGAACCTCGGCGAGACCAACATCGACAGCTCCCACCTCAACACGTTTCTCAAAGAGTGGATGGCAAAGGATCCCGAAACGGTGCGCATGCTGACGATTTCGGAGCTGAAGGAGAAAATTGCGTGGAAGACTGTCTTGTGCGGAGTTCGATCGCTGTATTTTACGCACGAGAAGAAAAAGACGCTTCTGATGTGAGTGATTGGGGGCCGACTGCGAGTCTTCAGAAATGAGCCTTTCCCTTTCGAGTTTCGCCACCAATAAGATGCTTTTCAGAGCTTCGAAAACCGAGAATAATCGAGCAGGACAGCTCGGAAAGATCAACTCGGACGACCAGAGGCAGTTCCAGTTCATTGCAGTGCCAGACAGTCAGTATCCGGGAAAGAAGGAGTTGCTCCAGATGATGCACCTTCATGATGACCTGAAAGCGGCGTCGGAGTTGGCTGAGACGAAGCTCGCAAAGTTAGAGGAGCTCGAGTGGGACACCGAAGAAGGAAGAGAGCAGCTGAGAGAGATCCGCCAGGTGGAATCGATGAAGGCTGAAATCGACAGGCAGCTGAGAGAGGTCTCGCGGAAGCTGGAGTTGGAGGGTGTCGACTTCTCGCAAGACATGGCTATCATTCAACAACCTATTAACTTATAAGACATGTTTTAACTTTTCCTCGAGATTATTGTAATAATCAGCACGTTTCCGAGAATAAAGAGTATTACCTTTAAGCTGTGTTTGTTCTTCGGAAAAGGAGACGACGTCATCTGGTGTATTAGACCATCTTGAAAGGATGACACACACCCCACACATATTGCTTCTCTTTTCTCTCTATCGTCGTTTCTGATTAATCACCGGACAAGATCTAGCGGTACGGCAGAATGCGTCGAATCGTATTTTATGCGCAGACGGTCGACATGCAGACGAATCGTTCCTCGAAATACTCGCTGCCCGTACTCGTTGTCCTTCTGATATTCGGCGTTGCTGTTGTTGTTTTCAAGTTCTCTGTACGGGTTTTTTTCCACCATTTAGTAACATTCATATCTTTTGGTTTCCCCATTCAGGAGCTTCTATCGAACAATCGAACGTTTCGGCAGAGATCGTTTCTGAAGACGTTGAATGAGCTCTCGGAGCAAATTCCATTTGAGGCCATTCACAACGACTATGATTTCATGCAGTTTTCCGATGTTCTCAAGTCTATGGAAAAACCTCCCTATCTGATTTTTGTGAGTTGAAATGAGCCAGGATTACTGTACTTTATTCCACTCTTTAGTACGACTCTTCGAACGTTGACGTGGTTCTGAATCACATTTGTAATCTGAAATTCGTTCCGAACGCGTTATCCCGACTGGTCGGAATCTCGTTCGATGAAAATGCTCAGAACGTTCTGAAAGCAGCGCATCCGTCAGTTCCGAGTGTAGTCATCAACCACGAACGACTCATTGTGAGATTCCATTCTTTGTGCCGTTCTCAAAATTTCGAGAATTTTCAGAAAACCCTGGACCCAGACCTTCAAAACCGTCGTTATTTGATCTACACTTTGGCTCTACTAACTCATTCCAAAGCGTGCGCCTCGCTGGCTCTACGTGGCATCGATTTCTGGTCTATGCATCAGGTATTTCCGTTTGAGTCCTCGGCGGTAGATCATTCTCTACCGCTCGTGCAATTGAAAACAAACGGCAAAAAGGTTTCCACTTCCAGGATACGATTTGGATTGAAAATTTCGATTCGATGAACATCGAGGATCGCTACATTGGAGCGAACTTACTGTTTGATACAATTGGAAACGATGTGAGCTTTGAGAATAGGTCCCGAACATTGGTTATTTTTTGGGGTTTCCAGATGCCACAGTACAAAAGAATGGAAAATTGGATATGCGGAGCGACGTTCTTCGTCCGAGCCAGTCCCGTGACTTATCAGTTCTTTAGACAGGTTAGGTTTACCTCTTTCTATCTGAAAAGGGGATCTACGATTGTGGCCAGTTCCTCAACACCCAGGCGTATGCTGCGTCACAATTCGAAAAAAAATAGGACCGGTCTTCTAGAGAGACTCACACGATTCATTTTGTTCCGGGCGCCATTAGGGAATTGGCTTATCGCGATCGGAAAATCTGACAGTGATGTTTGGGATTCGGAAACTGAGGTAGCGGGAACAATCGGAACGGAATCCACGTCGCGAGTTCTCGGAGAAATAGGGAAACAGAGAAATGAACATGAGCATGGCTGATTGCAGGTGGAGTCGTTCATGCTGTCCTACCAGAGTCCCGACTCGTCGATCATGTCCTACCTGTGCGGACATCACAAGTACAAGTGCCACTTCCTCCCGCACGACATCGTCTCCTCGTTCGACTTTTTCGGCGGATCCCGTGAATACACGCCGATCCTTCTTCAGATGGATTCTGACAAGAGTGTCGGGAAGACGAAAATGGACGTTTTGCGAAAGGGCGGGATGATTTTCCGACGCGAGAACGGGTCGTGCGACGACAACGCGTTCATCAACCTCAGGTGTCAACTATCGGAAACTGTTCTCTGAGATCTCGAACATTTTCAGGAGGTCAGTACAAAACGCGTTCCCAGATCGTCGAAAACCGGGATATCTCCGGGAAAACAACTATCAAAAGTTCATTTTCGCATTCAAAAACATCTCGAATATTGATCCGTACAATCGGAAATGGTTCTTGAAAATCCACGAGTCATTGATTTGAACTGTACTTTGTCAGTTTCTGAATATGGAATCCTTGAAACCGGTATAAATGTTTGTATAGTTCTTTTTTGTTTGTTACTTCTCATTTCAGAAGTCAAAAGAGTTTGATAAGGATTACTGTAGCTTATTCCATTCTGAACAATTTCGCTTCGCCAACTTTTCGTGTCATAGCTTTCTGGTGTCTAGACCAGGTGTATCCCGTTCTGTAGAGGTTCCAGGGGTTAATGGAACAGCCCGATAGGAATCTTCCGACGGCCGGGTCGGAGTGGAATCCAAGTAAACAAAGAATGAGAAAGAGATCTGGACGAAAAGAAGTCGGAAAACTTTCGAAGGGAGCATTCTCAGGATAAAATCTAGGTTTCGTGTTTTGTTTCGATGACCATCGAACATTTGCACACTAGAGTCAATTCGCAGTTTGATAAGATTAGATACATACTTCGGAACGGGCCAGCCCGGCCCTACTTTTTTTCCCCAGCCCGGCCCGGCCCGGCCCCACCAGCCCGGCCCGGCCCGGCTAGTTTGGTATTCACAGCGAACTTATTTTCAATGAATTTTCAAAAAATATTACCAATACGATCCGTTCTTCGTGTTCAGTTACCATTTTTTGAAGTTCTTCAGGTGTGTGAACGGTGCTCATTGTTAAAATAGAGTAAAAAAAAACTATTGATAAAATATAAAATAGCCGGGGCAGCCCGGGCCGGGCCGCTCATTGAAATTTTTTGAGCCCGGCCCGGCCCGCTTTTCCGGCCCGCTATTCCGAAGTATGATTAGATATGATGTGAGATGTATAGTCGACTTACCGCAGTCTAAAACGTGCTCCACTGGACTGTGCTGGAAAAATTGGTCGACTATAGGTTGGAATAAAGTATTTGTGGAATTTCCTTAAACCTCCGAAGCATTTTCACACGATCACTATTGACCTGGAACTTTTGTGTTTCTAAGTGAAAAATAAGCAGCGTTGCTTTTGAAAGTGCTCTCTATTGCGAACAACTCATTCCAACCAGTTTTATTTCCATTCCGAATTATTTACACACGCGTATTATCATTCAATCAATATGTCTGCCCAATGTCTGTCCTATGACGAATTGTGACCGGAAAGCCCAGCGACGACTTCATGATGATCTCGGGCATGATGCTGTTCTCCTCGAACTTCCGCTTCGCACTGATCCGATATTTGCGGAAGAACCACGAGATGCACGCCTTCTCCTCCATCATCGCGAACTTCTGACCGATGCAGTTGCGCGGTCCCGCACTGAACGGAACGTCCGAGTAGGCGTGCCGCGACGCGATCTTCTCCTCGCTGTAGTTCTCCGGGTTGTAGGTGTTCGGCTCATCGAAGATGCGCGGGTTTCGGTGCAGCATCACGGGCGCCACGAGGACGCGAGAGCCTTTGGGAAAGAGGTCGCCGTCTGAAGATGCATTCTTCGAGATTCGATGGTTTCCACGTCGAAAAACTCACTGATGATCGTGTCCCGTTCCACTTTTCTCGCGAAGAACGGCACCGCCGGAAACATCCGCAACGACTCTTTCAGACACTTCTCCAGATACTTCATCTGCTTCAAATCGTCGTTTGTGCAGTCCCGATCGGAGCTTCCGAATATCCGGTCCACTTCCTGGATGACCTTCTCCTGCACATCCGGGTTGTGGGCCATGCACCAGAGTGTCCAACCCATGGAAGCCGACGTCGTGTCGTGACCTGGAATCCTCGAACCATTCCTGGCACTCGGTGCACCCTCCCCCGACCTTCAAACATGAACGTGTCGACCTCTTCGCGAACGTCCTCCTCGTTGAGCAGTCCCTCGTGCCGCAACTCGAGCAGCAAGTCCAGAAACGCCATGCTCCTCTTGTCCTTGGTATCGGAATCCAGATGGAACTGTTGATACTCGTCCCACTTCTCGCGAATCACTCGTTTCGTGAAGTCTGTCACCACTTTCAGATGGCGATCGTACTCGAAACCGTAGCCGGTCAGGTACCAGAACGGCTTCACTTTGAGCCACGGGTAGATTTGCCACGCGAACGCGATCTCCATCAGCCGCTTCACCGAACTGCAAGAACGGGATTTCTAGGCCTCGCGAACTAGTCCCTCCCGGAACTCACTACACGTATGGATGACTGTGATTGTGCTGCGCATCCACCGTGGTGCCCATCGACGTCTCGCAGATGATGTCCAGTGCCAGTCTCTTGATGTGCGGATTGATGTCCACCTCGACGCCGCTGTCGGCGAACTGTTTCAGCTCATCGACGAACACTTTCGCCTGATAGTCGTGCACAATCAAAAAGTCGTTGAGCACTTTGAAATGGAACGCCGGCGTCAACATTTTCCGACGTTGACGCCACTTGTCGCCTATAAATGGATTACCTCTCTTCTTATGAAAGTGCATCGGATTAGTTTCAAAAATACAGTTTTTTTGTGCCATCTGTGCCGATAAGAGGCTCACCTGTCGAGGTCAACAATCCGGTGCCGAGCCACGGAAACAGAATGTCGTACTCGTCGGCCTTCGTTATGATGTCGTTCGACTCCAGAATCTCTTTCGCGTACTCCGGACTGACGACACACAACATCGGCAGCGGTCCGACCCAGATCTGCACTATTCCAGCGCCCTGTTTACAGAATTCGAATCCGAGGTTGAGGACTTGCTGCGTCAACTCGGCCACATTGAACAAGTTGACGAGGTAGAGACTTCCGATGATCGGCAGCGACACCGGTCCGGGAAACAGGCGCATGGCCTTGTAGAGACGGATACGGTCACGGACCACCTCATACACGGTCTTGTAGTAGAAAACGAGGATAGTGGTCAGAAACACGAGGACGAGCGTGATCGGTTGCATTGTTCGGCAGTTCAGTGGGTCGTCTAGGAGTGTCGGTGGCAGAATATTTTAAATACACCTCCGTCTTTCCTCACCTTTCCCTCTCTTATCATAGACTACATTCTCACTCTCTACATTACATTATATTACATACAAACATGCCGCTAGCACATGTGATGTTTTGTAGTATGTTCTCGCGTGCTGAAGTGGTCGTCAAAAGGGCATTTCACTTGAATGGAGAGGGAAGACACAAATATTAACGCGTAGTAGGCGGATAATAGCATTAGACACGATGAAATTGTGGTATTTTTCTGTCTGACACGCTGTTTTGGGACGAATTTTTTCCGCCCGACAATGGGTGACCCTCCGTATCCGCGCTACTCAGCGAATGTTTGCCTTGCCTCCGGCGCATCGATCTAGGCAGGCAGCTGCCGTTTCACTGGCCTCCGTTTTCCACTGTTTCATCTCCGTTGTGGTCTAGTGGTTAGGATTTATGGCTCTCACCCATAAGGCCGGGGTTCGATTCCCCGCAACGGAATACGTTTTTTCAAAAACACTCTTTCGAGTCAGAACTTCTGACACTGTTCTCTGATTTCGAGCGTGTTCTGAAGAATCGTGTCTAGCCGACAATAAAATCTTCATTTTGAAAACGAAAACACGAATTCCCAAATGAGTTCTGACGTAGATAGTAAAGTGGAGCAGAATTTGATTAGACCTTGTTAGCTACTGATAAAAGTGACCGATTTCGAAACTGCACAGTTGTTATTTGCACTTTTATCATCTTCTCGATGTTGTTTGCAACGAAGAGGGAAAGTGAAGAATGCGAAAATGGCATTCCGATAGTTTTCGATGACGAACATCGTCGGAAGCGGGTCGATGGCCGGATAAACTGCAATCGTGATGGTCACGAAGCCAGTGAAGAATCCCAGGTCCCGATCGAGCATCGGAAACACAAAGAGCCCCGAAACGGGAAAATGAAGGAGCACAATGGGGATGGCGGTCTGAAAAACAAGACGATTTGCGAGAAAACGTGTCTCGAGAGCTCTCAAAGTCCACCTGCATAACAAGCGCGTAGAACAGTTGTCGATGCAGATTTTTGGTCATCCGACTCAACGACACCGCCACTTTCACGTGCTCACGAATCTTGTGATAACAGCAGAAGCCGAAATAGAAGATGGCAGACAGCGAGGAGATCTGAAAGAGTGCACCGAGAGTGCGTCAGGCTTGGAAACTTTCAGACTAAATCGCGCTCCATTGGACTTGGCGCGAAAATTCAAACACGTCAGCGGTTTTCTAGTCCATGGCCGAAGTTTTTCGCGCAAACCCACCACAATCAGCTCCTCGATGGCGATTCCGAGAGCCGGCTGCACATTCAAGAACTTCTCTCCGGTTTCCGCGTCTTTCGGCCAAATGAACGCGGCAATGTAGACGATTTCAGTCAGTTTCAGATCGTACGACTCGAGAATGCTATTCGCGATTTCAGCGTCCGTCTCTTCGGTGGGTCTGAATGTGATGCCGGCGGTGACGGCCCAAATCAGCGCAGAAGTGGGCGGGATCAGAAGCCATCCGGCCAATTTGCACCCTTTGAATGTTTGGAGTCCTTTTTTGCTGAATCCGATCCAAGATTTTCCGATTTTTTTCTCTCGAAAACAGTGGCTCACCCCGAAATGGCCAGATAACGATAGTAGAAGTGAATCCCGAATATCGCCATCGAGAATCCATAGCATCCCGCATAAGTGACGAGGAGCACGAAATGAGCCCACCACGGCAGATACTCCTTGCCACGTGTATCTTTGAGCACGACGAACACCGAGCCAACTGTGTGATAGACCTGAAACCAATTTCTAAATATCGACTCGAAAAGAAAAGAAAGTTTCCAGAAAATCAATAATCGTTACCGGCAGCGACACAACGTCCATGATCGAGTAAAAGATTTGGAAAAACGAAATGTAGACCATCAAAAACTTGTAGGTGCCAATCTTTTTCGGCGAATGTTTCAGAATGAGGAAGATGAGAATCGAGTTGAGGAGACACGAGATTGCCGTCGAAACGTGCTGAATTCGATTCTGGATTTCCAGCCATGAGATCGGCATTATCAGATAGTAGTCGTCGCTCGTTTCACGCATTCTTTATATACTGAATCGCGCCGATTCTCGGGGGGAATCAAGACGCAAAACACAGAAAAAAATGAGAAGAAGAAAAAAGAGAGAAAAAGGGAGGGGAGCACGCACTCATAATTACAGCTTACAGGAGCCACCACTAGCTGAAATCCGCATTGCCGAATCCACTCCGAAGGTCTCCTTCTGCGCGTCTCATCACTTGATGGATGTCGAGATACGTTTTTCGAATAATCGTCACGATCGATATCATTCTGAGGATTCGCACCGCGTAGTTGTTCAATCGGAACTCGTTCGAGTATACATTGTGGATGTCCGTGTCGATCGTGTCGATGAACTTCTCCATGCTCGCCAGTGAATCGCCTGTCAGCGTTCTGCCTGAAAATGAGAAGAGCCGTGACGTGGCAGTGGTGACACAGACTCACCGGAGACGACCCATACGAGATGGCAGAGCATGTATGCGACTTCCATCAATGTCGGCTCCAAGTCCACCAACCTTTTCGCCAATGAATCGAAAATCGTATCATAAAGAGGATGGAGCACTTTGTTCACTGCGCGCAACTTCTCTCTGTCCAAATGTGCCAGATTGTTGTTGATGACGTCGGCGAGACGAATCAAGTCGGTGTCCGAGGTGAAGACGATCCGATCGGTGACCGTGCGCTGACCCAACAGCTGCACTGTGATCGTGAGCCGCTCGAGACGAGCCCACACGTGCCACGTGGCACGCAGTATCATAATCTTTTCGTTTACGGTGAGTCTGCGAAACTCTGCGCAGCACATGTTCCACTTGGCGGCGTTCTTTATCAGACCGGCCCGCGCACTGGTCAGCTCCTCGAGTGACATGACACTGACAACCTGCGACGTGGAACATTTTGAAAGTTAGTGGAAGAAAGCTCACTTCATGATCCGTCATCTTCTGATGTTCCCTGATGTCACTCAAACCGAGCTCCATCGATTTCAAGGAGGACACATTCGGGATCTCGAAACTTTGATCGGGCTGAAAATGGGTGGGTTGGAAGTGCGCTCCTGCGAACAAAGCACGGGTTTGCAGGTGAGTACCTCGGAGAATATTTTCAGAACCGCCGCTTTCAGACTTTCGAAACTGTATTTCTGAGTCTTATTCGTCGGTTGGGCGCTCTCTGGCGTTGGCAAACGTGTGGTCGATGACGGCAGATCGTGACTTTGTTGAAAATCTGAAGTATTTCTTCGAGTTCTGAAGGCGGATGTCACTCACTATCCGAATTCATTCCCGCAGCGAGACACTTTTCCAGCCGACACGCTCGACACAGAAACTCTCCGGCCTTACGGAATCGACACGCGTCTCTCGTCCTACAGTACTTGTAGAGATCCTCGTTTCTCGACTCCAACGCGCGTCGGAAGAAGACGGCGCAAGCTCGACACGTCTTCCCCGTGGCCCCGTAATGGAAGCCGTGAGCCGGAGCACCGCAGACAAGACACTCCCCACGCGGACTCTTTTTGGACGAGACGTTCTGTACCTGGAAAAGGGGCGGAGTCTGGAGCAAGGAACAGGGGAATGTGCTCACCGGCTCAGCATCCGATTCTCGATCCATGGACACTGAAATATAATATACCAGAACCAAGACAAATTTCGACTCTAACAGAAGAGAGGAGCCTTGAGCTGACAAGTCACATGTCACACTTTAAACGGTATCATCAGGAAACTGCGGTTTTTATAGCGGTCAGGTAGAAAAAAGGGGACAGAAATCAACAGAAACAACGGGGTTTTTCAATCGATTGATTTGTAAACGAGAAGACACACTGAGCTGGGGATCGAGCGCGCGACGATGGAGATCAAAACTTGTGGAGAGAGGGAGAGGCGACGCGACGAGGTTGAACCAGTTGCGGACGGGCATCGAATCGTACGCGCATCATCGGAGTGAGCAGGATTACGGTCGTTTTGAAAGGATTGGCATTCTCAGTGGGCTCTCTAACTTTTCTCTGAGTCGTGTTCTTTGGAAACAGAATTTGTTAGTGAATTCCGAAAAACCACTGTTCGAAGTGCTACGGTAGGATTTCAATGATCAGAATGAAATGTTGCTCCTTTTGATACAAAAAGTGAGCACGCGCTCTCATTTTGAATCGCAAAGACCAAAAAATCAAACGGAGCACGGTGCACAATGGCTCCGTTATGAACTTTGGGCTCCGAGTATGTGCTTTGAGCTCACAAACTATGTCGCAAACACTTTTTTATTTGTGGCAAAGGCGTGTGGAGTGAAATGGTAATTGGGATGAATGAAAGCTACCGTAACCCGATGCAGCGTGCTTCTTTCGTTTGATATTCCGCTTCATCTGATGCTCACTCTACCGTACCCTTATCCCTTCTATGGAACTCCCAAATCGGTTGTAATGGTCACATTTGAATGCATATTTGAACGTTTTCATTGTTGGAATAGTGTATCTTTGTACTCGTTTCTACATATTCATGCTTATTCATAGTTTTGTATCCCGTGCCACGTCATCAGTGCTCCACATCTCCTCTTCTTTCGTCTTCTGTTTCTCGACGTCGCCAATTTTCCCGGAGACTTTCGCATTCGAACCCAGAATCGTCTCGATCAACATCTTCTCCAGCTTCAGAATCGGAACTTCGAAGAGGCAACTCCAGAAGAATGCGAAGACGTAGGCGAGCACAGTGACAGGCACCGAGTAGTAGATGAACTGAAAATAGGTCTCAAGTTTCAGAGAATTCAAGAGACTAGCTCACAATCTGGAACGTCGAGTAATAGTGCATCGGACTGTCGTTGATGTTCGTATAGCAGGCGATCAGGAAGAAATGGCAGATGTAGGCGCAATAGGAGAGCCTTCCGAACGGCTGCCACATCGGATGCGACATGAATGCGTCGATGGGTCCTGAAGAAGGTCGATTTCAGATATCGCCTCTGAGAAAAGAAGAAGACGGGCACGGTACCTCCCCATCCCATGTGATTTGCCACTATCACCCAGGAGACTGCAATCGACCACAGGAAACGGGAGAAATTGTAGTAGGTGGCTTTCTCGAATCGACTGAAATAGACTGAAATTCCAGTGTTTCTTCCGATCTGCTCACCTCCAAACCGCCCCCTTATCATACTCGTTCGTCGAGAAAAGACACGCCGCCGCGATTCCGAGAGCCGCGAGCCACCCGAGCACTGCCAGGAGCCAGTGCAGTCGGACTCTTCGCTTTCCGAAAGTCGCCAGACCGTATCCAACCAGCAGTCCGACGAGGTACGGTGTGCATCTGATCCACGGCTTCTGGTAGAGCAGTCTTCCAAAGTCCAGCATGTTTCTGAGACAGGAAACCATCGACATCATATCGCATTCAGGGTCCTCACCCCTTGCCGAACTGATCGGCGGGCAGATTGTAGTCTGCGTAGAGAATGTAGACGGTGATGATACTTCCCACACATCCCGCAGCCACTGCCACCAAACCACAGACGAACGACAGGTAGAAGGCGATTAGCACGATCGGAGCAACCAGATAGAGCTGCGTGTCGACTGCCAGGTACCATGAGATTCCGTAGCACGCCTTGGTGGCGTCGCCGAAGTTGTTGATGTAGAGCAGATTCCGCCACCAGGTGTTCTTGCAAGTAGCCACGTTGAGAGAGTTGGAGTCTGCAAAACAAAAACCAGTTTGATTTTCCGGGAATTCCATTAGACTCACTGAGCCCAGCGGCGGCGGTTGGTCCTTGAACGTATTCACTGTAGACGATGTAGAAGCCGAGAAAGATCATGTAGGGCGGAGTCAGTCGGAGGAATCTGTGAACGTAGAAGAGGATCCAGGTGAGGGGACTCGTGATTTGGCTCTTTTTCGGGCGGGTTTTGAAGAAGAGATAGGCGACGACGATTCCGGAGAGAAGGAAGAAGGTGTCGACGGAGACGAAGGCGTTGAGAATCAAATGGTTCCAGAACTGTTTTGGGAAAGTCGTGATTGGAAGGACAACATCTGTAAGTCAAAAGTATTGACGGTGCGTGTCAGGATGAGGTATGTACCTGGAAACAGGAGACTTCCGACAGTGTGACCCGTGACGACCCAGAGCATGGACAAGAATCGGATGCAGTCGAGACACTTGATGAACCCCGCCTTCTGCTCCTTCACCGACAGCAACAGTCCGGCGTTGGTCCAGAGTGAGAAGGTGAGCAGAATGCGCCACGCCCAACTCTCCGCCTTCCGATCGATTCCGAGCGCGTCGCGGATGTAGTCGAGTGACGTGGCGAGCACGGCGATCGAGATGACGACGACGAGAAACGCGGAGAAGCCCCAGAACGCCGGGTCTTTTTGCACCGGGAATCTGGAGCACGCGGCTCCGCAGGCCGTGAACGGCATGTCCGAAATCTGGTTGAAAAGAGGCGAGAGATCGTGCCGATCGCAGGACTTCGACATGCAAACTGCCGATCGGAAGAAGATGGTGGTAGGGGTCAAGTCGCCCGTTTTTGAGGCATAACAGTGAGAGGAATTCTGAAATCGAGCTCTGAAACTGGTCACTGTCAAGTCACAATTTGACCTACTTTCCCTGGCACCAAGAGCAAGTAGCAGTAGTTCGTCACGTATTTCTTCCCGCTGATCCTCTCGCACTCCTGGTAAGACCCATCGAAAATCAACGGAATCTCGAACAATCCAGAGTTCGGAACCTTCCCGAACGCGTCCAACTGCTCCAAAGCGTAAAAGTTATCCTTGAGGAGAGCCTTCTCTTTCGCCGTGCACTTCTTGGTCACAAGACATTCCAGCGTGACTTCTCTCAGGATGCTCAGCGAGTTGAGCCACGTCTCCGTGTCATTTGCACATTGAGCACTGACTCCGTGAAGCGGTTGCTTCGGTTTGTGAACGAGCTCCTGAAGGGGGGAGGGGTGATGGTTACGGTAAGCGGTGGTACTGTACCTTCCATTCGTCTGCAGAACTAGAGCCAACTAGAGCAATTAGCAGAAATAGACTGAAACAATGGAAAGAGTTCATGATGTTCTGCTCTTTCCCACCACTCTGTCTCACATTTTATACCCTGGGGTCTTTCCTCCGACCGAAAAATGACGCAGTTCTCACAATCACTCTGATAAGATGAAAAGATGATACACTGAATTATGATTTCACATTTGACATGACCTACTTTAACTCAGTATGTAGGTCAAGCGAGACTTTTCGAACTACCCGTAGAGTTTCGAAAAAGAAAACGGGCAATTGGCACTTTTCAACTTTATAGCCATCATAACTTCATTTGTGTGTGTGTGGGTGGAAAATCAAAAACTCATAGATCATCGTGAACAGTTTTTCTCTTATCACCTCGAGGCACAAACTTCAAACTGATAACGAATCCGACGAAACTTTTTTGGGGGGAGAGAGTTGATTCTGAAAACGGAAAGCGGATTAGCGGAAGAGAGGACGGAGTTCAATATTTCATTTTCCTCCTCTTCTCCTTCTTCTTCTTCGCAAAAGAAAACGATGGAGGGATTGACATGAAACGGAGCATTTGTCGGGTTGCTCGGCAGCTCTCTAGGCAACATGCTCCGCGAGCCGCCCCGTGACTTCCTGCCTTTTCCGATTTCAATCCTACAACTTTCACAATGCCGAAAATGTCCGGATTTGTGGAGGTTCGTGAGAAGCTGAAACCGATTCTGCTCCCGATTTTTTTGCTCATCTGCGTTGTCGCCGTGTTTGCGGCCGTCATTTTTGGGTATGCCGGGTGAGTTTCAGACAATTTCAGAGCTGAAAATCGGAGTTTGCCGTTCTCAGATTTCAATATGGGAACGAGTGGAAATACGAGCAAAAGGATTTCGAGGATCTTTGCGCCAATGTCAATTATGTTAGTTGACAGATTTTCGTCATTTCTCAAAAATCCGATTTTCAGGAGAAGTCGAAACTCGCGTCGACGGCTTCCTCGGCTAAAATCTACCAGAGCAAGTACACGCTCAGCTCGGAGGACGTCTATGGTGGGCGCGAGGCGGTCGCGTCGCGGTCGATGCGATAACGAGAGTGTTTTCAGGAATCATCGAGGGCTTTCTGAACAAGACGGTGCTGACTGTGTCGAGTTACACGTTCACCTGGGTCAAGAGCAAAACGTAGTGAAAAGGCGAAACGTGGCACGTGTGCAGTAGAGCGCGTTTGCAGATTCCTGCGAATGTACGAGCACGCGCTGATGCTCGACGACGACACGACGCTCAAGTTCAACAAGCCGTCGACGAAGATACTCGACGTCGTCTTCCGCTCGGTGCTTCCGATCTTCTCGACGTTCGCCACCGGATGCAGTGTGTCGGCGATCCACTCGATCGTCACCAACGTCATCCGCCTCTTCATCCGTCACAAACGGTACGAGGCGTGGACGGTGGGCCGGAATCGCATGCTCCGCGCCAACGTCGTCTGCGGCATGTTCGTGGCTCTCGCCTACTTTGCCTTCTGCTTCGCGTTCTCCTCGTTCGCCATCTCGCGATGGCAGAAGGTGTCGTTTGTCGACGGCGTCAAGGTGGTGCTCACGATGATTGCCACGTTCCCGCCGAATGTTCGAGTGGTGAGTCGATCAGAAGGGATTCCCCCCCGACAATGACATCTTCCAGACTACCGTCACCGAAGCGCACACCTTCGCCGCGTTCCACTTTTTCGTCAACACCGCCGTCAGCTACGTCGTCCTCTCGCTCGTGCTGCTCATCAAAACGTGGCGCATCTCCGCGTTCGCGATCCCCCTCATTTCCGACATCGACGTCGCGAATCAAGTGGACAAGGAGGTGCAGAAGAAGTATCGCGAGAAGCGTGCCACGTGGTTCCAGAACGCCGCCAAAACCGAATGATCTCTCTCTCTCTATCTCTGTGTGTTCCTTGTGTTCTCGTGAATGAAGAGAAAAGTTGAACGATTTGATCGCGCGGATGATATCATTTTTTGAAAAGAACTGGAACGTTGTGAGTCACTTGTATGTAGGTCAAGAAATGGGTTGATTCATTCATCGGAGAACCTTTTTTATGGTTTCCCCTTGTCTGTGTCGAACTTTTCCCCTTATCTTTCGCATTTTGTAGCCGGTCAGTAGAGTTTCGATAAGAAATGCAAAGAAGGAAAAGAAGCATTGAACAAATTGGAAAGGGCCCGTGACATAGGTTACGGTATCTTTCACATCGTTTCTCGTTGATAGATCAGAAATCAGTACAGTTCCAGAGTTCTACTTTTGATCTACCAGAGATTCCATGTAAACCGCTTCAGGTACATATGTTCATGGTCGTTTGCAGAATGTTTTCTTTTTCTACTTCTGAAACATATTCTCAACAAGTCCGGCATGAGTCCAAACTGTTGCTGGTCGGATCAAAAAGATGATTTCATATTCAAAGTCTCTTCGGTCATCTTATCAGTTGGCGCGTGTGATTCACAAACCGCTTATCTGCACCATGAAAATATCGTCACTTCGGAGGAGCATCGTGTATAAAAATGGACGGAGGTGAGTGGCACTCCGACTTGAAACTATGAAAATTTGTAATTTGCATCTGTTTATCACACTTTGCTTTTTGGTCTGCCACACGATAGGTGTAAAGGAGTGGAAGGTGAGCTCTCAAAGTGCTCTATAAATGCAGTCTCTCTGTTTCAGAACATTTTTCTTCCCGAAACAGCTGAAGATCGAGCGATCAGCGGTGTCAGCGCTCAATGTGCAAATGATACTGAAACGTGGCAAAACTCGCTGCGAATCGTGTCGGAGATCTCTGTGGAATGCCTGATCACGCAGAACTGTACGGCGCAAGAGGCGACTCTGCTCAGAGACAACTTGTATGCAGTGGAGCGTGAGTTCAAATCGACGAAATAGAGAGAATGGGGAAGTTTTCCAGAGCTAGACGCGTGGGGGAAGGTCCCGACTTCCGGATTGTTCGAGATTCCGTTGATTTTCGATGGGTCTTACCAGGAGTGCGAGAGGATCAGTGGAAAGAAATACGAGACGAACTATTGCTACATGATTCTGATGCCAGGACGAGTGAGTTGAAGAGTCCACCATAGCTGTGACGTGTCTCTCATTCCAGAACGCCACTTGTAACTTGGTCGACGGTGTTCCCACTACTCTCTTCCTCCGATCCGCGGTCTGCATGCCGAATTCGTGCAGCCCTCAAGACTTGCCCACTGTTTACAATCAGATATCGAACATGCCATTCACCGCGTGCGCCGCCTTCTGCTCCAGATTCCCGGTGCAAAAAGACTCGGCGTTCTGGGGCTTCTCGGCGTTTCTCGTCGTCGTCATCTCGATCGCCGTGCTCGCCACGTCACTCGACTACATCCGCGACGCGCTCGGAGTCGATCGGAAGGCGGAGAGATGGGCGTGGCGCATTCTGCTCACCTTCTCACTCTGGACCAACGCCGGACTGTTGCTGTCGGTGAAGGAGCAGAAGGCGGGTTTCATCAAGTGTCTCGACTGCATCCGATTCTTGTCCATGCTCTGGGTCGTCACGGGTCACACGTTCACCCTTCTAATGCTTCCGGATCAAGTGCTCACTGTCACCGGCTTCTTCAGTCACTTCTGGAACCATCTGCTTCTCAACGCCTTCGTCTCCGTCGACACCTTCTTCCTTCTCTCCGGAATCGTCGTCGCATACCTCTTCTTCAAGACCCGCCCGAAAAAGAGTCAAATCAAAAGCCCTCTGACCTGGATCCTCTTCTACGTTCACAGATATCTCCGGCTGACGCCTCCTTTGATGATCTTCATCGGATTCCTGGTCGTCTACGGAAATTACATCCAAGGACCATCTGCCGCTTCGCAATTGAGTAAGACCCAAGCAGTGCCGTAGAGCGCTCTTGCATCAAATTGAATCTCCAGATCAGCTGGGACCTCAAGTGGAAGTGTGTAGAAGAACGTGGTGGAAGAACTTGCTCTACATCAACAATTTGCAAAAGAACGAGGATCAGTGCTACGGAATCGCCTGGTACCTGGCAGTCGACACCCAATTGTATCTGGTTGCTCCGATCATTCTCATCGCCTTCTACTTCTCCTTCACCGCCGGAATCGCACTTATCACATCCGGATGCGTCGGAAGCATCATTGCCGTTTACGTTTTATACGCAAAGTTCGATCTTCCCGCGGACTTTTTCGGCAACGGGTAGGTCAGAACGCTTTCCAGCTCTCACTATTGGTTTGATTTCCAGTGATGTGAACAACTTCTACGATATAATTTATGATAAGCCGTGGATCCGATGCCCGCCCTACCTACTCGGATTGCTCGTCGGATTCGGTCTGGCGACGTATGGGAAGAGAAGGATCCGCTTGAATTGGTCGTTGGCGGTGGTCGGATGGCTTGTGGCTTTCACTATCGCCGCCGCATGCATCTTTTCAACTTATGACTATGATAAACAATCGTATTGGAGGTAAGGAGATCGGAATGGGGTTACGGTAGCTATCGGATTCTTTCAGTGCATTCACGCGTGCCACGTTCTACAACTTCTCACGTCTTGGATGGGCGGTAGCAGTCTCCTGGGTGATAGTGGCGAATCACATGGGATGGGGAGGTACCGTACCCGTCTTCTTCTCTTCTCACAAACGAATTCTGAATTTGACCTACTTCAGGACCCATCGACGCATTCATGTCGCATCCGATGTGGCAGCCGTTCGGAAGGCTCTCCTATTGCGCCTACATCTGTCACTTTTTCATTCTGTTCTGCTATACGAACATCAACGACAGTCCGATGCACTATTACTCGACGTTCCAGATTGTGAGCTAGTCTCTTGAACTCTCTGAAACTTGACCTATGTACTTTCAGTTCATCTACTACACTGTGCCAACCACAATTCTCTCCTACGTCTTCGCATTCTTCTGGAGTTGCCTCTTCGAGGTTCCGATTCTGAAGCTGGAAAAGATGCTGATCGAGACGATTCTGGGCTCGAGCGCAAAAGTCGGAGCCAAAGATGACGTGGCACCGAAAAAAGAGCTCTGGGATGCTCCGGAACCGTCTGCGACTAAAGTATAATAATGCAAAAGTACACAGTTCATAGGCGTTGTTTGTAAAAATATGTTGATAAAACTAGCGAAAGTTAATGTTGGTTTCGAAAAAAAAGAGACGCAGACACAAAAAAGCTATTTTCTGAAAACATGTCTGAAAATAGCTGAAACTATGTAACGTCTGCGTTTTTTTTTCTTGGTCAGATTCATTAGGTCGGAAAAGCTATGAGCACTTTCAGAAAAGGTAAAGATTCAGATTGTTCTGTGGACCGGAAGAATGCTGCTGGTTCGATTTTCGATCTGAAAATGGATAATCTGAAATTGGCCGCCGCCGATTCACAAACCGATTTTCCCGAAAACCAATTCGAGAACATCTTCTGCACATCTCGATTCAACAACAACAACATCACCGGATTGATGAAGCTCATGTTGCCCGAAATGAGCGGGTACCAGACTCGAAGCGCGCGGAGGCCCTCTTGCTGCAGAGATTCACGATCAGCGGGCGTCGCGGACGACTCGAATATGTCGCCTACACCGAGCTCGTTCGAGTAGATCGCCTGGAAGACGTAGTAGGAGAACGTGACCGCCGACATGACGGCCAGGAAGAGCACGTGGATACACAGACGCACTTCTTGGTATCGCGATTGACGAGAGCTCCTGGAAGTTTTTGGGAAAGTTGCGGGTTTCTAGGCCACGGCCGAGGTTTTTCGAGTAAAGTGCAGACGCAGTGAGTGTTGAAGTTCTTTTTCAGAGTTCACGCGGTACGTACAGTAATCCTATAAGAACCCTAATCCTATATGAGCTTCGAACTATCAGAAGAATGTAGTTCACACGTACATAGCATTGTTCCCTTTCTATAGACCCCCTGAGAATATGTTTTTGATAACTAAGCGGGTGGGGGTCCGTGAGAACTTTCTCCGATGATTCAACAATGTTCTCACCCCGTTCCTGGCTTCCCCAATAGTCTTTCCCGCGAACTCACATCGCAGTGACAGTCATTATCGCAGTGCGCTTCGCCGAGCACAACATTCGCAAAATGCACAAATACATGTAGAGCGTCGAAATGCCGCACACCAGAAACGTCGCGATCACTATGGCGGCGCTTGTCTGAGAGAACAAACGAGGTGAAAAGTGTGCTCGCGGAGCTCGAGCTCGAGCTCACCCGCTTGTGCTCTTCGGATGAGACGACGAAAAACGACTGGGCGTTCTCGAAGTGCGCGTGACAAATGAGCACGGCCGGTGTGTGAAGAGCGAATGAAACGAGCCAGTGGAGTAAGATGAGCGCATAGGCCGGCGTGACGTGGAACAACTGAAAATCGAAAGATCAGCTGATGGGCTCGCGGAGCAAGAGTGGGGCTCACGTGGTGAAGAGTGCCCTGGTGGCGACAAATCGTCACGTATCTCTGCATCGTGATCAGAAAAACGCCGACTGATCGGAGAATGAACATCTGCGGACCCGAATTGACGTACATTGTGGATGCTCCGTACGCATCGAGCTTCCAAACGAGTCCATTTCCGACTTGGAAATATCTCGGCAACATTTGGGTGATGAACAGGATTACGGTAAGGAAGTCCGCAGCGCCCTGGCAATTTGTCGACTCAAAAGAGGATCAGACAGGATTACGGTACCTGTGAAAGGACCAGAGTGTAGTAGTGAGTTCGGAAACACGACTTCGTCGACCGCATTCTCCAAATCGCCACGAGAATCACCAAGTACACTGGCATGAAAGTGAATATCTCGTAGATCACGACGTTGGCTTGCCAGTTCGTCGTCAGCATCCTTCTGAAAGTGTGTCTCAGACTGAAATCCCGCAGAGACTCGGCAAAAGAAGGGGCAGTCACGCCTTCGGTTCTCTGAATCTCGACGAGGAGAAGAAACGCAAAACGAACTCCTCATTACCTCACCGCAAAAAGAAGAAGAAGAAGCCAAGCGGGGAAAAAACACTAGGCGGCGAGCCTTCAAAAAGCTACAAAGTTTTGTTTGGCGGCGGGGGGAGAAATGGAAACACGCCTCTTTTGATCTACTCGGAGCCCTGCGGAGCCCTGCAAAGTGCTAATTTGGGTGATTGTATTCGGTGAATGGACGTGAAGACGTCATCGCCGAGGTTTCGCATGTTTTCGTGTGAGGTTCTAAGACCGAAATGTGCTCAGATTCAGAGACGAAAAGGGTCAATGAGCACGATGGGTATGGTGCAGAGACCGAAAAGATCAGTCTGCTCACACTGAGTCTTGTTCGAAAAAATTGGGTCATGTCGATTTACGAGAGGCTTCTTTTAGGAAAATAATACTTGCATGCTGCCGATGGGAGGGTATTTATTTATGTGGAATGCAATTGGCGGTAGCTCTTGGGAATGCTGAAAAAAAATGAGAAAATTATTCTGAAATTGCAATTCCAGAAATGCTCGTACATGCATCTTCCGGCCATGACCTACTTTCTCAAGTTCCTTCTTCTTTCGAGACGTCAAGATAGAATCAACAATCTGCCGTCTCGCGTTTCTCGATCCGGTTCCATTTTTGACCAACAACTTCCCGGTTCAAAGAAGCTATAAAACGGCCGTGTCCCCTTCACTTTTCTCATCGAAAAATGAAGACACTTTTGTTTCTTCTTCTCGCCACCGTCGTCGGTCTCGTCTCCTCGTTCGCCGAATCGGATTTCGCTCTTCTTGGGAAAGAGAAGAGACTGGAGCTCTCCTCGCTGCAAGTGAAGTCAATCTCGCGTGTTTTGACGGCTGGAGGCAAGAAGCAGACGTGGAATGTGTCGGGACCCAACAAGAACACGTGGGTGGACGAGGTAGGCGACCACAGTTTCAGACTCAAGTTGAACTCAAAGTTTGCAGTCCGGAAAGAAGATCGACTCGTCGAACTACGCGTTCAAGGCACCCGGAACTCTTATCATCAAGAAGACGGGCAAAGCGGACGATGGACTCTATGACTTTGATCTGCTGGTCGCCCTGCCACCACCACCGAAGGGAGTCCACGTGGATCCGCATCCTCAGGGACTCCAACTGAACGTTATTGAGAAACTTTGAGCTAATAAAATTGGAATCAACTTTACTGACACATAAGAGACTTTGAACGTCCGTTTTACTTCCTGGTACAAGATCTGACCTCACGATTGAAGAAGTCATTCGTGATGAACTTCCTTGTTCTCTTTCTAATCGTCTTTTCTTATATTCCTCTTCATTGGGTCACGACGCGAAAGTTAAGGAGGCGACGTGATCTGTGATGGTCACGCGGAAGCTCGGGCCCGAGGTTCATGGGATTGAAATCTGTGTCGGAAACCCACACATCTTCGAGAGGAAGAATAAAAACGATTCCGTCGAGCCGGATTCGAACCAGCGACCTAAGGATAACCACTGACTCTACAGTCCTCCGCTCTACCAACTGAGCTATCGACGGCACGTCATGCGTCCGTCAGACGGGCAATCATGAAAATGCAGTTAATTTGTCGGAAGAGAGAGAGAGAATGACACTAGTTTATTACACGTATTCAACGGAAGGCACTCGTTTCGGATCTAGACTTCTGATTCTGATTCTGATTCTGAATCACACTGACCACTGACATCGAAATTTGAATCTTCTTTCGAAGAATCGTGTTGTTGACAGTTCTTCTGTATTGACTTGACATGAAGAAGCATATTGAAAAATGCGTGAGAGTCATGAGCACATAGACCATATTCAAAAGTTGGATGATGCTCGTAGAGATGCTTCTGTGCGAAGGTTACGGTAGATCATTTGTAGATCAAAAAGTGTTACCCAGTATTCGTTGAAGTGGCACCGGCTTCGAAAATCAAACAAATGCCAATGGGGAATTCGATGATGAAAAATGAAATTGTCATGTAGATCACAAGTCTTGTTGTGAGATCTTTTCTGAAAATCAATGGTTCTGAGGACCCCGGTCTGGAATTTCAGACTCACTTTCGCTTATCCTTTGTCGCCTTTTCCCGGCTTTTTCTCGCTTTCGCCAACTCGCGAATCAATAAAATCGTCACTACCGGAAACATCGCACACGGAACAAACTGAAACGTTCATCTTGTGATGACACGCGACGCGACCGCAACGCACCCACCTTACCCAGCATTCCGACCAACAACAGATAGAGTTTTCGGAAAATCGCGTTACCAAACGTGAACAGTGCTTGTTCTTGGTAGACAAATATAGGTGCCTGATAACCTTCTGTGTACCCTGGACAGCTGTAAATTTCTAGATCGCAATCTGAGAATCCGGAAAAACACTGACCTGGTCGATGGTTGCCAAAAAGTGCCAGTCGGCACGGGTTGAAACCGGAGATAATAGAAAATCGATAGGAAAGAGCTGAAACCGATTGAGGCGACGACGACTTTCCAGCCGAACGCTGGCCTCGAAATGTAGTTGAAACTGAAAATGGCATGAAATGGCAGTGCCACGTCATCGGATGAACCTCTGGTTCATAGTGTTTCTCACGGCCACCGTCCTCACCACAGCCAACGAGAGCCCGAGCCACGTGGAACACCTTCTGAAGTCGTCGCGAACCGTGTACAGAATCCAATCGATATTCGTCTCGATCGAACCTTGCGGTGCAGTGCTGAAACCCGCGATGTCACAACACGCGACGCGACCGCAGCGCAACCCACCAATTTCCACTGCCGAACACCCACAGTCTCGCCTGTTTCTTGATGGCCACAATCGGAAATATCATGTCGACGAGTGCGATTCCGAGCAGAATCGAGTTCATCGAGCTCGTTCTCATGTGTCTCCGAGACAATATGTAGGCGTGAAACGTGTTGACGAGCAGGTCGATCAACGCGAAAACGCACTCGTACGCGCCGACGACGGACACCAAATTGCTGAAAACGCTCTGGTTCCGATCCGCCCGCTTCGTTTTCTCACCTGAACGTCTTCTGAAGATCACTCGGCTCGTCCATTTTCTGCAGAAAAAAAAGGAGGTTGGGAACAAGAACAAGAAAGTCAATGAGAAAGAAAAAAAAAACAAGCGTTTTTTTTCTCATCAGGCGGCCGGCCCTATCGAAAAAACAACCAGGTCTCTGCTTTTTCAGAGAACCAAATGAGTGTGTTTGTGATTTTTCTTCGCTTTCTCAAGTTTTTGTGAGGTCATGTTGTTCGCTTAAGTGGAATACCAGTCACGAGTTAAAATTCAAAGAAAAGCGGAAAACCATATTTACGTTTTTAATAACAATGAAAAGTGAATAAGAAAAAGGCGTGGGGGATGTGTGTCACGATGATGACACTGATCTCTGCACGCCTTCGAGATTCTGAATCTTTGAATCTGGCTGACGACATCTGATGTTGAAGAGAAGAAGATGTTGTGACTAACGATGATGTTCAACTCACAAGGAAGCATTCTTTAACTGATCGAATGAACCGAATGCACGTGAACTGTCTCGACTTTTTTGATGGGCATGACAAAGTTCCGGATTCGTCTCGTTTGTCTGCGAAACGCGGGGTGAATGAGGAAAAAGATCCAGGGAACGATGACAGTGTCGCAGTCGTTCCCGAACGGACGCATCGCCACGGAATAGACCGAGTAGGGTCGCATGACACCCCACATCAACTGCAACACGAAACTATAGTATACAGTAATCAATCGGTTCCCCTTTCCCCATTTTCCTTGCTGCTCACCAAAAAGACAAAGTTAGTGAGATAGGCGACGAACATGGAGGCGGTGGTCAGTGTCAGCGAGAATTCCGCCTTCTCGAGTCTTCCGTTCTTGCTTCGCGTGTGCTTCAGTGTTTGAAGTTTGACATATAGCAGTGTGTTTGTGATGATTGAGAGTAGCAACCAAATTGTTGCACTGCACAAAAGGAATGGCCAGTGCTCCATCTGAAACTTGTAATCGTTCGACTTACTCTTGGGCTGTCTTCAAAATCTAACTGAGCTAGATTAGTTTTGACCTACATACCTCTCGCCATGACCCTTGAAAATGAATATAAATTGCTCCGAAGCTATACGGAGCCGGATAAGGTCGGCAAACTCCGAGAGCCGGAATCATGAATGACATGAGAGCCAGTGGGTAGATCAGTATCAACGGTGTGAAGAAACGGACTAGTCGAACACTTTTCTGAAAATTAGAAACTTTTGAAACTGTACGAAGGAAGATAGTTTGCTAACTTTCTGGTAATCTGTTGGATAATAAACCGGAATCAATCTCAGTAGGCCCAACAGGAACGGAAAGCTCATCGTGAGATAATTGAAGTAGACCGAGAGGCAGAACACAAGTTTCAAGTAATGGTTCGGAGTCAGCGAAGCGCACCACGAAGTCACCAGACCGGTGGCGGAGATTCGAATGTTCGCGTAATCGGACAGCATGTAGAGGAAACTCGAGAATTGATGCATGACGATGATGAAGAAGACGTGCGGGTTCATCGTCTCGTCGTTCGACTTTCTCCTGACGTACACCCAGAATATGTTGCCCATAACGAAGAGAGTGGGAATATGGTAGGTCATCGGAACGAGTGCTAGAAATATCGGGAGACTGAGGTACTTGGGCTGAAAGTCGATGAAAGTTTGGTTTCCGTTGATGAAATCGGCGAGCATGGCAGTGGAGGGAATGACGGAACGAGGTGGGCTCAGAAGAGCAACTCGGGCTAATTGGCAGTGTCAGGTAGAGATCGGCAATTAGAACGTGCGTAAAGGGGGGTTCTGAAGAAGGAGAAGAAGACTGGGAGAGAGAGAGCGCACGGAGCATTTCGAGTAGTTCCGGGAAACGAATGACTACAGCCGATACTTTCATCATGCCACCACAAACTGCTCGCTTTATTGAGCATGAGCGCTTGAAAGAAAACGAAAAAAACGGAACTATGGCTTTGAGAAGGATGCAAAAAAAGAGCGTTCTCTGAATATTTTCGTGGGCCCCCTCTTCACGGGCGAGTCTCTTCGATGCAAAGAGGCATCTCTCGTCCCGAGAATTCGACAGTCTCGTGCCGATCAGACATGCACCGAATTCCGTGCTTTTTTCTCTACCGTCTTCCGTTTTGAAATTTTTTTCCGTCTTCCGTTTTTAAGGTTTTCTCTTCCGTGCAATGCGGTTCTTGTCCGAGAGGAGTCCATGGCTGATGACCTAACTTTCCCCAAATGTTTTCTCGGCCTGGCTGTTTCGAAGAATTTCTTTTACTTCCGTTTTTTTCCGTTTAAAGTGTAACCGCTTATCAAAAACTAAATATTGTCTGCAAATATGTTTCTTCCGCTAATTCTGACTTTCAGATGGAAAATCGAGAGGCTACGGAAAAAAGGCAAAAATTGGAATCGTTTCGAATTAACGCCAAACAGGCAGTCATTCCGTTTCCAAAAATCTTAGAGACAGTTTGCAAAGTAAGTATTTTTCCACATGTGTCGATCAATAATCCTTGCAGGTCCGTCAACCAATTAAAGTTGACACAATCAATGCGTGGAACGAAGACGGGCTCAGTACAGAGAAGCTCGATGACGCAATCATGCAGATGATCGCCGAAGACATGTTACCACTAAGTTTTGTAAAGCACAGAGGCTTCAAGCGCTTAATGAAAATCGCAGCACCACGCTATAAGTAAGTTTAATTTTAGATAAAAATGAAAATGATGAACGATAACTTTCAGGATGAAAGGAAGAAATTATTTCACCAACGAAGCCCTGCCGAAACTAGTCAATCAAATCAAGCTTGAGGTACAGAAAAAAATGAAGAAGTGCGCCAGATTTTCGTCCGCTCACTTCACGTCGCTTCACGTTACGTCACGTCGCTTCACGTCACGTCACGTCACGTCACGTCACGTCCGTTCACTTCACGTCGCTTCACGTCATGGCGAATTTTCCAATCAAGTAGCATGAGGGTTTGAGAGAAGTCGTACGATGGTTTTGAGTCGCCATCCCATGTTTGGAAAAGTCGCCATCCCATGTTTGGAAAAGTCGCCATTCCATGTTTGGAAAAGTCGCCATCCCATGTTTGGAAAAGTCGCCATTCCATGTTTGGAAAAGTCGCCATCCCATGTTTGGAAAAGTCGCCATCCCATGTTTGGAAAAGTCGCCATTCCATGTTTGGAAAAGTCGCCATCCCATGTTTGGAAAAGTCGCCATCCCATGTTTGGAAAAGTCGCCATCCCATGTTTGGAAAAGTCGCCATTCCATGTTTGGAAAAGTCGCCATCCCATGTTTGGAAAAGTCGCCATTCCATGTTTGGAAAAGTCGCCATCCCATGTTTGGAAAAGTCGCCATCCCATGTTTGGAAAAGTCGCCATTCCATGTTTGGAAAAGTCGCCATCCCATGTTTGGAAAAGTCGCCATCCCATGTTTGGAAAAGTCGCCATCCCATGTTTGGAAAAGTCGCCATTCCATGTTTGGAAAAGTCGCCATCCCATGTTTGGAAAAGTCGCCATTCCATGTTTGGAAAAGTCGCCATTCCATGTTTGGAAAAGTCGCCATCCCATGTTTGGAAAAGTCGCCATCCCATGTTTGGAAAAGTCGCCATCCCATGTTTGGAAAAGTCGCCATCCCATGTTTGGAAAAGTCGCCATTCCATGTTTGGAAAAGTCGCCATCCCATGTTTGGAAAAGTCGCCATCCCATGTTTGGAAAAGTCGCCATCCCATGTTTGGAAAAGTCGCCATTCCATGTTTGGAAAAGTCGCCATCCCATGTTTGGAAAAGTCGCCATTCCATGTTTGGAAAAGTCGCCATTCCATGTTTGGAAAAGTCGCCATCCCATGTTTGGAAAAGTCGCCATCCCATGTTTGGAAAAGTCGCCATTCCATGTTTGGAAAAGTCGCCATTCCATGTTTGGAAAAGTCGCCATCCCATGTTTGGAAAAGTCGCCATTCCATGTTTGGAAAAGTCGCCATTCCATGTTTGGAAAAGTCGCCATCCCATGTTTGGAAAAGTCGCCATCCCATGTTTGGAAAAGTCGCCATTCCATGTTTGGAAAAGTCGCCATCCCATGTTTGGAAAAGTCGCCATTCCATGTTTGGAAAAGTCGCCATTCCATGTTTGGAAAAGTCGCCATCCCATGTTTGGAAAAGTCGCCATTCCATGTTTGGAAAAGTCGCCATCCCATGTTTGGAAAAGTCGCCATCCCATGTTTGGAAAAGTCGCCATCCCATGTTTGGAAAAGTCGCCATTCCATGTTTGGAAAAGTCGCCATCCCATGTTTGGAAAAGTCGCCATCCCATGTTTGGAAAAGTCGCCATTCCATGTTTGGAAAAGTCGCCATCCCATGTTTGGAAAAGTCGCCATTCCATGTTTGGAAAAGTCGCCATTCCATGTTTGGAAAAGTCGCCATCCCATGTTTGGAAAAGTCGCCATCCCATGTTTGGAAAAGTCGCCATCCCATGTTTGGAAAAGTCGCCATCCCATGTTTGGAAAAGTCGCCATCCCATGTTTGGAAAAGTCGCCATCCCATGTTTGGAAAAGTCGCCATCCCATGTTTGGAAAAGTCGCCATCCCATGTTTGGAAAAGTCGCCATCCCATGTTTGGAAAAGTCGCCATCCCATGTTTGGAAAAGTCGCCATCCCATGTTTGGAAAAGTCGCCATTCCATGTTTGGAAAAGTCGCCATCCCATGTTTGGAAAAGTCGCCATTCCATGTTTGGAAAAGTCGCCATTCCATGTTTGGAAAAGTCGCCATCCCATGTTTGGAAAAGTCGCCATCCCATGTTTGGAAAAGTCGCCATCCCATGTTTGGAAAAGTCGCCATTCCATGTTTGGAAAAGTCGCCATCCCATGTTTGGAAAAGTCGCCATCCCATGTTTGGAAAAGTCGCCATTCCATGTTTGGAAAAGTCGCCATCCCATGTTTGGAAAAGTCGCCATTCCATGTTTGGAAAAGTCGCCATCCCATGTTTGGAAAAGTCGCCATCCCATGTTTGGAAAAGTCGCCATTCCATGTTTGGAAAAGTCGCCATCCCATGTTTGGAAAAGTCGCCATCCCATGTTTGGAAAAGTCGCCATCCCATGTTTGGAAAAGTCGCCATTCCATGTTTGGAAAAGTCGCCATCCCATGTTTGGAAAAGTCGCCATTCCATGTTTGGAAAAGTCGCCATCCCATGTTTGGAAAAGTCGCCATTCCATGTTTGGAAAAGTCGCCATTCCATGTTTGGAAAAGTCGCCATCCCATGTTTGGAAAAGTCGCCATTCCATGTTTGGAAAAGTCGCCATCCCATGTTTGGAAAAGTCGCCATCCCATGTTTGGAAAAGTCGCCATTCCATGTTTGGAAAAGTCGCCATCCCATGTTTGGAAAAGTCGCCATTCCATGTTTGGAAAAGTCGCCATCCCATGTTTGGAAAAGTCGCCATTCCATGTTTGGAAAAGTCGCCATTCCATGTTTGGAAAAGTCGCCATCCCATGTTTGGAAAAGTCGCCATTCCATGTTTGGAAAAGTCGCCATTCCATGTTTGGAAAAGTCGCCATCCCATGTTTGGAAAAGTCGCCATCCCATGTTTGGAAAAGTCGCCATCCCATGTTTGGAAAAGTCGCCATCCCATGTTTGGAAAAGTCGCCATCCCATGTTTGGAAAAGTCGCCATTCCATGTTTGGAAAAGTCGCCATTCCATGTTTGGAAAAGTCGCCATCCCATGTTTGGAAAAGTCGCCATTCCATGTTTGGAAAAGTCGCCATCCCATGTTTGGAAAAGTCGCCATTCCATGTTTGGAAAAGTCGCCATTCCATGTTTGGAAAAGTCGCCATTCCATGTTTGGAAAAGTCGCCATTCCATGTTTGGAAAAGTCGCCATTCCATGTTTGGAAAAGTCGCCATTCCATGTTTGGAAAAGTCGCCATCCCATGTTTGGAAAAGTCGCCATCCCATGTTTGGAAAAGTCGCCATCCCATGTTTGGAAAAGTCGCCATTCCATGTTTGGAAAAGTCGCCATCCCATGTTTGGAAAAGTCGCCATTCCATGTTTGGAAAAGTCGCCATCCCATGTTTGGAAAAGTCGCCATCCCATGTTTGGAAAAGTCGCCATCCCATGTTTGGAAAAGTCGCCATCCCATGTTTGGAAAAGTCGCCATCCCATGTTTGGAAAAGTCGCCATTCCATGTTTGGAAAAGTCGCCATCCCATGTTTGGAAAAGTCGCCATTCCATGTTTGGAAAAGTCGCCATCCCATGTTTGGAAAAGTCGCCATTCCATGTTTGGAAAAGTCGCCATCCCATGTTTGGAAAAGTCGCCATTCCATGTTTGGAAAAGTCGCCATTCCATGTTTGGAAAAGTCGCCATCCCATGTTTGGAAAAGTCGCCATTCCATGTTTGGAAAAGTCGCCATTCCATGTTTGGAAAAGTCGCCATCCCATGTTTGGAAAAGTCGCCATCCCATGTTTGGAAAAGTCGCCATCCCATGTTTGGAAAAGTCGCCATCCCATGTTTGGAAAAGTCGCCATCCCATGTTTGGAAAAGTCGCCATTCCATGTTTGGAAAAGTCGCCATTCCATGTTTGGAAAAGTCGCCATCCCATGTTTGGAAAAGTCGCCATTCCATGTTTGGAAAAGTCGCCATCCCATGTTTGGAAAAGTCGCCATTCCATGTTTGGAAAAGTCGCCATTCCATGTTTGGAAAAGTCGCCATCCCATGTTTGGAAAAGTCGCCATTCCATGTTTGGAAAAGTCGCCATCCCATGTTTGGAAAAGTCGCCATCCCATGTTTGGAAAAGTCGCCATCCCATGTTTGGAAAAGTCGCCATCCCATGTTTGGAAAAGTCGCCATTCCATGTTTGGAAAAGTCGCCATCCCATGTTTGGAAAAGTCGCCATCCCATGTTTGGAAAAGTCGCCATCCCATGTTTGGAAAAGTCGCCATTCCATGTTTGGAAAAGTCGCCATTCCATGTTTGGAAAAGTCGCCATCCCATGTTTGGAAAAGTCGCCATCCCATGTTTGGAAAAGTCGCCATCCCATGTTTGGAAAAGTCGCCATCCCATGTTTGGAAAAGTCGCCATTCCATGTTTGGAAAAGTCGCCATCCCATGTTTGGAAAAGTCGCCATTCCATGTTTGGAAAAGTCGCCATCCCATGTTTGGAAAAGTCGCCATCCCATGTTTGGAAAAGTCGCCATCCCATGTTTGGAAAAGTCGCCATCCCATGTTTGGAAAAGTCGCCATCCCATGTTTGGAAAAGTCGCCATCCCTTTTTCCGTGTTTTTGGCGTTTTTCCCGGAGTTCAACTGGTTTTTCTGGATTTTTCCCGCCTTACCCAGAATTTCTCAGATTTCTCGGAATTTCATCGATTTCTCCATATGGGAGAAATCGGTCCTTGATACTATTTTTCCTGCAAATTTCCGTTTTTGATGGCGGTTCTTTCCTCGGAACTTTGTCGTGAAAAATGCATTTATCTTTTATTTCTTGAACGTTTTTCTTCCCAATCCGAGAACAAATGCAGTTTTCTATTCGTCTGTGATCAAATAACGAACGTCTGGGGGTCAGTTATGTGTGGGTGATAGTCGGAAAACGCCTCTATGGGTTGAACTTTTTGTTGACCGCTTGTGAAATGATTAGGTGATTTAGGGAGGTGATTTCATGCGAAACGACATTCTCACCGCTTCTTCTTCTTCGCTCTCGAAGCTTTCTTCTCATTTCCTTTTTGCAGTTCGTCATCATGCCATGGCATTTGGTAGTTGTGAATGTGGAGACTGTCGTTTTCATGCCACTTTACTTTGTCGTTCTCTCAGTGATAGCGCGACATCGGACGAAAGACGCCGTTTTCCAGTCGCACTACTACACTCTCGTCATCTCGCAGGTATTTACATACATAGAATCGTTTTCGTGTCACGTGACATGGTTACATCTCGAGCTTTGAAGGGTCTCGCTGACTTTGTCACAGTCGCAATCTTCTCTCCCGTCTCCATCGCTCGCACCTATCACATCGGAAACACGTTCATCTATGGGCTCGGCGAGTTTGGAGCAGCTCGATTTCTGGCCATCTTTGCTCCGTATCTCCTCATCACCAGAAGCATCGGAGTGTCGTTAATAGCGTCACAGAGGTTTCTGACTCTTTGCAAACCGCACACTTGGCTTGAAATCGTGAGTTTCCCCTGCTGAAACCATGACTTTTCGAAAGTATCCTCAGAAAGTGAAAACCCTTCCGTCATACTGTATCATCGCATTCCACTGGCTCACCTCGTTTTTGATCTACCTCCCCTCGTTCTTTCTCAGCGATCCGTCGTACTTTGAAAATGAGTGCTCCCTGTTCATCATTTCATCCGACATGTTCAACAAAGTCAGGTTTTTCATCAGAAAATTGAACACGAAGGAAACAATTTCAGATTTCTCCACTCTGCGTCGTCATTTCGTTCACCTGTTGTGGTGTCCTGAACATGGTCTTGTACGTGGTGATACTGAAATTCTTGTGCTCGGCCAAGCAGATTACTATTAGCTCGAAGTGAGTCTTGGAGCACAAAAAGAGTTTAGTCGACGCGCTTCCGTGTGAATTGATGAAAAGAAAACAAATCTATAAGATGTCACATCGCGCTCCACCGCACTTTCTTGTCTGATCGAAGCAGTGCGATGGAGCGCAATGGGATACTTTCGTGAAAACGCAAACGTTGTCATCCCCTTAGTACCTGGAAAAAAGCTGAAATTTGACTGGAGTTTCTATATATTTTCAGAAAATCGCGCATGACTCACTCGAACGAGTACCGTCTCTGCGTCCACATCTTCTTTCTCACCGTCCTCGCAACTTTCATTCTCGTCTATTGGCTCTGCGAACTGATTTTCGGAGCCCAAGATGAGGTTGTACCTCCTTATTCCACTCTTCCTCGAAAAAGTAGCTCCACTATTTCAGCGAGATAGTCTCCGCGAAATCCGAGCCCACTACCCGCTGCTTTCAAGCAATTTCACGTTCATCAACCCGTTGGTCTATCTCACGTTGAATCGCGAAATTCAGAAGACTATCAAGAAGACGTGCGTCAGAGCGACGGTGTTTCATGGGAATGCGAAGCGTTTATCCAAATGAATCATCTCGAAATCATTGAGTTTTGCGCGACAAAGGCGTTTTTGGTTTTTCCGGTCGAGACGCTGATTGTGGCGACGCGGACGGTGGCGTTGGCGTTGAGGATCCAGTGCCGGAACTCGCGGTTGAAAACGATGACGACGGCGCTGCAGAGAGGGGGCACGATTGACAGGACACGCGACGCGACCGCGCCGCTTCACTCACGGATCGAAGATCGTGAGCAGGTTCGACGAGAACGTCGTCGTGAAGAACAGCTTCCATTCGGTCGGCTCGCCGGGCAAAACAGCAAACGCGTTCGAGATCCAAACAATGTGCAAATTGAAGACGACGCCTTGAAAGAGCACCTGAAGCGCAAAGTTTCGCTCCGTTTTTCGCGTCTCTTTGCTCATTGAGCCCAGCTCGTTGCGCTGGAAAAAGGGGGAAAAGGGTTGGCCTAGAAAACTCCGCCCGATTCGCGGCCACCAACTTTCCAAACCAAAAGGGCGATAGTGGAGAGGTCGGCGGCGAGAATGAGGATGGAAAGGTAGGATTGCGAGGAGACGATGAACGTTTTGAACCGAGTGCCGCACGTTTCGACGCTCGTGTCCGTCGAGAAAAGCCATCCGAATTGGCTGAAAGCCAGCCGACAGTGCACTGAAAATTTCAGATTCTCGACTTTCAGACTGTCCGACAAAACTGACGGCCAAAGGTGAAATACGATGAGACGACGATGGGCAGAATCCAACAAACGGCCAGAAGCATGAAAACCATTTTGTGGCTGCAATTTCAGTTTTTCAAAAGTTTCAGCTATTTCAAGAGCTACACCTGAAAAACAGTTTGTAGTAGATCGGAAAACAAATCGCACAGGTTCGATTCAACGAGATGAGCAGAAAATTCGAGGTGATGACTGTCAAAATCAGTGCGGAGCAGTTGCCGAAATGCTCAGAGTTGAGGACGAGAACTCGAAAGTCTCTGCAACAATTTCAGCATTCGGTCATCGCATTTTCAGCCCGCTCGCACTCACAAAGCCAGTCCGAAGCCATAGAAAACGAGTGTGGTGAGGCAGGCGATCAGTTGTGAGAAGTTCTGGTTGGCCGTCAGAATTCCGAATGAGCCGCGCATCGCGGGGATACGGTAGCATCCGATGAGCACCGTCACGATTAACAGAAAACCGATGGAGACGACCTGAAACGAGGTGCTTCCGGAGAGGGGGAGGGCTATGGGTTACGGTACCCCGGAGACAATCGATCCGGCGGTGACGTCATCGGCAGTGTGATTGTAAACAGACGACATTTTAAGAGGCAGAAGAATGGAGTCTGGTTTTGAGCTGACGACTTCTAAAAGTAGAAGGTGTTGAGGCGGAAGTGCGCTTTTCTCTTAGAAATGCAATCACGCTCCACTGCAAACTGCGAGAAATTAGGGAAGGAAGTGTCATTGGAATTCGACGAAAAAACGAGGAAACGAGAGCCGAATGTTGACTGGAACCTTTTGAACCGAGCGAAAAAAACAGAGTGAATTATGATTCTCTGAGCCGAATGATGACGCAGTCAGAAGCTCTGTGATCTGGAAAACAACTGAAATCGTATGTGGGCTCGAAAGATCAGAAGACGTCGTTGTGAAGGCGTTGATGGAAGAACAATCCGTTCCAGTTATTGAGCCGGGCTCATTGTGCTCTCTACCAAAAGAGCAAGTGACGACTACATTCTGAAGATGTTAGTTGGACCCGGAACTGGAGGAATCTGAAAATGTGAATCTGAAATTGAAAAAAGAAGACTTCAATTCCCAAAAACGACACATCAGGCGCCAAAAAAGTCATTTCCCGATCAAAAAATGCGAAAAAAGAAAGGGCGAATCGTCTCGAATTTCGTGGAACAAACGGAACTTTTCAATGCCATTTCCAGCAAATGACATGTTTTTTTCCGGCATTTTTTTCAGATCTTGTCTGAAAATATTGGGCTTTCGAAGACTTTCAATCAATATCGAAACTGCCGGAAAGTTTCCAAGTTTTTCGTGGAAATCACCTGAAATACCTCATTTTCCCCGTTCTTTTGTTGTTTTTTGATGATAATATGCTCTTTTTTGGGTGTAGTTTTGAGAAATATGAAAATTTTCAGAAAACGCCTTAAAATTATTGATTTCTGAAAGTATTTTGGGCCAGAATCGCCCAGAAATGGGTGAAAATCCAATGAAAACTTTGCAGGTCGGACATTTTTTGCGTTAATTTTCAACTTGCACTTTTTGTTTTCGAAAACAATCTCTAATAATGTTTAGACTTGTTTCAGCCTTTTTTCAGAATCTCTCTCTCTTTTTCTTGAAAATCTCGCTTTTACTCGAAATTTTTTCAAAAAGTCCGACCCCTTTCAAGGTCTGAAAAACGGCGCCAGCTCCTGGAAAAGTCTTCCGTTTCCCATTTTCCTCTTTTTCTCTTTCTCGGCAGACACTTTCTCTCTCTCTCTCTCTCTCTCTTCCAAATGCGGCAGGAAAGAGAGAAAGAGAGAGAAAAAGAGGAGAAAAATGGAGGAAAGCGGAGGCTTTTGGTCTCTCTTTTCTCAGCCGGCTCGCAGTGACAGAAGCCGAAACACACCTCGAGAACGCATAAGTTTACAGAAATAACGGAGGGAACAGAGAAAGAAAGAAAGAGAGAAAGAGAGAGAGAGAGAGAGAGAGAGAGAGAGAGAGAGAGAGAGAGAGAGAGAAAGGAGCGGCGGCAGCGGCTGCGAAGAGGCGCGCGCCGCTTCTGCTGCTGCTGCTGCTGCCCGCCACCGCATGTTTGTGTATGTGGAAAAGAAGCTTCCAACACACAATTTCCCCCTCCGCTTTCTCTCTCTCTCTCTCTTTCTCTTTCTCTTTCTCTCTCTTTCTCTCTCTTTCTCACTCTTTTCACCACAGATTATCAGAAGAAGAGCCCCCCCCATTTTCCCGGACGCCTTCTCCCTCACACCTTTTCTTCGCTTCGAGACCCATATGACCAGTTCCCTTTCCCCCCACCTCCACGTGTTTGCACTCAAATCGTGCAGGTAATCAGATGACACACACACGAGGCTATTTTCCTCGTCCCCTCCACACATTGATATTTTTCATTTTCGCCGACCATTTCGACGCGCCAAAGTGCGAGACGAACAGGTGTCTCTCTCTCTCTTTCTCGCTTCTTTCTGTTCGAAATGTGACGGACGGAAAGAGAAAGAAAGTGTAATAAGTGGAAGAGTGAGAAACAAAAGCAACGCCGAAGATGAAACGTGGCATTTTGAACGCGCTTCAGCGTTTTTTCGGCGGAGATGGCCTAGAAAAACAAGTTTCTCGAAAGTTAGGCCATGCAAACTTTTCGAGTTTTCCGTTCGAACTCCCGCGCGTCGTTTTTTTTTCGATTTTTCGCCCAGAAACCGTGCTCCGCGAGCCAAGAGTTTTCTAGGCCACGGCGAACTTTTCTCGGCCGTGCCCTCCTCTTCAATTTCCGTTTTTCTCCCTCCTCCGCAGACATGCAATCTCTGTCCATTTATTCATCACACACACACTCTCTCCATTTTTTTTCCAGTTTTCATCGTGTTGCCATGGAGAGCGAGCTCATCGAGCATCGAATCGAGGGCTCTTCGAGCAACCACTCTCTTTTCGTTTTCTCTTCTCGAAAAAGAGAGAGAGAAAGAGCTAATCCGTTTTCGTTTTCCCTTTCGCGTGCACAAATCTCGGCTCTTTTCTGGCCTGGAAAAACAAAAAAAGCGCCTCTTTTTTCCGGAAAATTCCGTGCGCGCGCGCATTTAAAGCCTGAAAACTTTTGAGCTGAAAAAAGGAATGCGAACTGAATGTTTCCGATTTTCCACATTTTCCGGAAAATTTCAACAATCTCCTCGTGTTTTCTGGTGTCCCGAGGAGCGTCTGGAGACGCACACGCGTGCCGCCTGTGTTTTTTCTCGTCTCTCTCTTTCTCTGCGCCCTCCGCGAATCGCACACTCTCTCTCTCGCTCTCTCTCTCTCGCACGTGTTTTGTCTTCGTTTCGCCCACCCCATGGGGGCCCCCGGGGCGCCGGTTAATATCTCTCTTTCTCTCGTTTTCTGTTTGTGCTTGTCTCTGTCTGAATCGCGTTTGTTTATTGATTTTTCCGATTTCCGAACGAGAATTGCTCCAGCTCCTCATGTTTTCGATATCGTTAACGTTGCACCGAGAATCACAGTTTTCTCGATAAGCGGTCGAAAAGTTGCGAAAACTCCTCTTATCACCGATTTCCGTCCACGTTTTCCGTTTATTTCACATGTGACTGACCACGAATTGAATCAATCGATCCCATTCCGACTTTCAAGAAAAAACTGAAAATTGAAAAGACTGGAAACGAAATGACGTGTGAATAAGAGGTTTATTGGAGAAAAAAGATGCACAAATGACATAAATGTCGTGCCCATAACGTTCGATGATAGGAAAACTGAGAAAAATTGCGAGAAAACATTAAAAAATGCGTTTGTCAAGAGGTGGCCGAAGTTTGGCGTTCTCTGGTTTTCTAGGCCATTTCGTGGTTTTCAATTTTCCGCCGCTTTCTTATATTTTATCCACTGTTGAGAAAGAAGATAAGCGTTCAAATAGATGATCAGCAAGTTTTGCAAGATTTTTCGAAACTCCGCTGGTGGCCGAAAAGTTCCACAGTTGTTTTCTAGGCCGCGTCTCGATTTTCGAATTCCGAATATCGATTTTTCGAACGTCGTCGCCCAGATTTCTTGGATTTTTCTCAATTCTCTGTCAGATTTCGCAAGTTCTCACCGAATTCGTCGCCGACCTCCCATCACTGCTATCATTTTATTACTGCGCTTCCCGGTTCCATCTCTCTCTCTCTTTTTCTCTCTTTCTTTTTCGCATCCAATTCGTTTCCATTTATATTTCTCGCGCTCAACCTCGTGTGGCTTGCTTGCTATGTGTGTGTGTGTGTGTGTGTGTTGGGCGAAAGAAGGAGAAGAAGAAGAAGACTGGCCTGCGATGGTCTGTGCGCGTATTCGCTCCCCTCCTCTCTCTCTTTCTCTCTCTGATTCTCCGTCTGCGTCTCTCGACTCGCGCACCTCTCTCTGTGTCTCTAGGGCACTCTCTCCGAGTGAAACCCTCGTCGTCTGGCACTCTGGCCATCACGTACATACTAGAGAAAGCGAAAAAGAGAGAAAGAAGGCGGCTGGACAACAAAAACGTTGACGTTTATACCTCTCTTTCTCTCATTCCCTCTGATTTTTCTCTCTTTTTTTCAACACCCTCACGAGACCGGACTTTGCCAGTTTTTCGTTCCGCCCTATCGGTTTTTGTGTTCGTTTTAGCATATTTTCATGTGTGATGTTTGAAGTTCAGCTGAAATTCTCTACCGTTACAGTCAAATTTAGAAAAAATTCGAGCGAATTAGCCGAAAAATCAACCAAAAACAAAAAAAATGGTGATGGTATGCAAGTGCGCTCCATCGAACTCCACTCTCGCGCCTCAAATTTTCAACCGATTTTCTTCGAATTTTCACCATTTCCACCGGGAAAAACTTTAAATTACACAAAAACTCGATGCACCATGTTAATTTTCATCAATTTCACCGGAAAACCGACAAAAATATCGTCTGAGTAAATGGAAGTCTCGGGTTTTTCGCGAGTCATCCGTTTTCTATCTTTTTTGCATTCATTTCGCTGCGCTAATCTCGTTTTGTTCGATTTGACCTAGTTATCAATCGCCTCTCGAATGATAATCAATCGATACATTTCAGAAAGCCACCGTCCGTTTCTCCGAGACCACTCTCCCCACACCGTCATCCCCCTCTTCATCTCTTTCTCTGTTTCCAAGCATCAGCAGCCGGCAGAAAGGAAACCGAAAGAAACCAAAACAAGATGCACGGAAGCGGTCACAGTCTGACGGGTGCGCCGCATCAGATTCCGCCGCCGCGCACCCAGGGAGCGGCCACCGGAGGCGGTCAGCTCTCGGCCACCGCCAATCAGTTCGTCGACAAAATCGATCCGTTTCATAATAAGCGTGGCACTTCGCGCAGACTGTGAGTATCTTGAAAACTAAGAAATTTGGAAAACATTGAAAGTTTCCCGTCGTACAGACGAAATGAACAATTTGCAGGCGTATCAACAACAGCAGCCGCTACAATGTAGATATGGCTCAGGAGCTCGTGCAGCTTCCTCTAATCAAGGATACGGCTGCGAACGAGCAAGCGGCTCTGGTGATTGAGAAACTGGTGCAGTGTCAGCACGTCTTCGACTTCTACGATCCGGTGGCTCAGCTCAAATGTAAGGAGATCAAGAGAGCCGCTCTCAACGAGCTCATCGACCACATCACCACGACGAAAGGCGCCATCGTGGAGACGATCTACCCGGCCGTCATCAAAATGGTCGCCAAGAACATCTTCCGCGTGCTCCCGCCGTCGGAGAACTGCGAGTTCGATCCGGAAGAGGACGAGCCGACACTCGAAGTGTCGTGGCCGCACTTGCAGCTCGTCTACGAGCTCTTCCTACGTTTCCTCGAGTCGCCCGACTTCCAGGCCTCAATCGGCAAAAAGTACATCGATCAGCGGTTCGTTCTGAAACTGCTCGATTTGTTCGACTCAGAGGATCCGCGCGAGCGCGACTTCCTCAAAACTGTTCTTCATCGCATATACGGAAAGTTCCTCGGATTGAGAGCCTTCATTCGCAAACATATCAACAACATGTTCTTGAGGTGAGAAGTTGGACATTTTGGATGATTTTACGCTTGAAAAAGCTGGTTCTGTGGGCAATTCCCAAATGGTTGCTTCAGATTCGTGTACGAGACGGATTCGTTCAACGGCGTCGGCGAGCTTCTCGAGATCCTCGGCTCGATCATCAACGGGTTTGCACTTCCACTGAAGCAGGAGCACAAGGTATTCCTTGTCAAAGTGCTTCTTCCGCTTCACAAGCCGAAGTGTCTCTCGTTGTATCACGCTCAGGTGAGAATGGCACTCATAATTAGCTGAAAATGATCTGTGCCCGCTCTTTCAGCTGGCTTACTGCGTCGTTCAGTTCATCGAGAAGGACTCATCGCTGACTCCGCAAGTCTTCGAGGCGCTTCTCAAATTCTGGCCGCGCACCTGCAGCAGCAAGGTAATTTTCTGATCCCCGCTACCTGAAAAACACACTTGAATCCTTTTTCCCCGCTCCGTTTTAACATGGTTCTAATCGTGCTCCGTTTTCTGAAGGAGGTTATGTTCCTCGGCGAAGTGGAGGAGATTCTCGACATAATCGAGCCGGAGCAATTCAAAAAGATCATCGATCCGCTGTTCCGGCAGCTGGCCAAGTGTGTCTCGAGCCCGCATTTCCAAGTGGCCGAGCGGGCGCTCTACTTTTGGAACAACGAGTACATACTGTCGCTTATCGAGGATACCAGCTCTCTGGTAAGTTTTTCTCAAAGCGATTCAAGCGAGCACATATAAGCCACGTTGAATTTGAACTTTGAGTTGCCTTGAGTATTTTTCTGACATTCAGATAGCTCGAAGAGTATAATTATGTCTTTCTATTTTAGAACTTAATTGTATCTCTTGAAATTGTCGGGCAGTTTTCGTTTAGATGGGCTTATTTTAGATCATACTTTGGCGAAAAAGAATGGAAATTATAACTTTGAAGCTACTCATTATCTATTTTTAGCTTTTTCTTTCGATCGCTATGTTCAGTTAGAAAACTTCAATATGTAATTAGTTGAACTTAAAAAAAATTGAAATATTGAATTTCGGTTTCCAGGTGATGCCGATAATGTTCCCGGCTCTCTACCGGATCTCGAAAGAGCACTGGAACCAGACGATTGTGGCTCTCGTGTACAATGTACTCAAAACGTTTATGGAAATGAACGGAAAGCTGTTCGACGAGCTCACCTCCACGTACAAAGGAGAGCGGCTGCGAGAAAAGCAGCGGGAAAAGGATCGGGACGCGTTCTGGAAGAAGATGGAGGCGTTGGAACTGAATCCGCCGGCCGAGGGCAGAGAAGTCCAGCCGTCGCTCTTCCCAGAGAAACTCACCGATTATTTGAAGAAGGTGAGCGAATTGAATAGAAGACTGAGAGGAATGGTTATTATTTCTGTTTTTTTCTTTCAGGACGGCTCGGCTCCGCCTCTTCCGCAATCTGCCGCCTCCGCCGCCGCTTCAGGAGGCGACAAGTCGCCGTCAGTGGTGAAGAAGACGTCGACAGGATCCGAAACGCAGAGTCCGGGAGCAAAGAAATAGCCTTCTTTCTAGCGATTCCTCCGTCCGTTCTCTCTCTTTTTGTGTACTAGGTGAGTAATTTTGAAAATTTACAGTCGAAATTTTCCGAAACGGAGATAGCCTCGCCCGAGTTTCGCAAGTTTTCGAGTGTTTCCGAAACCAAGTTTGAATGTTTGCAGATAACCTCTCCCCACTTCCTGTTCCTCTTCTCCTTCTCGCAACGATAATGATGAGCACCGTCTTCTATACTCCAAACTTCAAAAAAACAATCGATAATAGATAGATCAAAGAAGATTGCCACAAAAATCAATCGCTGAATAATTGTATATGCAAAACTTTTTTTCCCCACACGTTTTCTCCTCCCATTTAATATTATTGCTTTTCTTATTCTATTTCTGTCCCTTCCTTTTTTTCTCTCTCTCTCTTCCCCTTTCTTTTCTTTCTACTCGTCACTTTTTCACCGGCGATCAAGCGCGAAGATTTGATGTTCATCGACTTTTCCCGCCGGCTCCGTCCACTTTTTATAAATTTCCAACAGAAAATTCGTGTTTTGCTCACCATGTCTCGTGTTTTATTTTTTCGATTATTTTCCTTCCGATCCCCCCAAAAATCTACATAATAATTTTTTCCAAAAATGTCTCCTTTCTTTTTTTTAAAAAATTTCCCCAAGATCAAAAGTGTGTGCTCGCGCGATTTTCTCCTCCACCTAAATCCGTAATTTTCAGATTTTCTCTTCATTTTTCTTCCCAATTTTCGGTTTCCTCTCCTATCATATTTCTCTCTTTCCCTAGACTCTCCTACACTCAAAAAAAAAACACAGAAATGTCTATTTCCCCCTGGATTTTTTGTGATTTTCAGCTGATGAAAATCTGGAAAATCAGTCGATAGTTTGTAAATGGCCTCTCAACTCGAAATTGTGTTTTATCATAAATTCACACGATTTTTCACCGAGAAACTCTGATTTTCGGTCTTGCTCTTGATTTTCAGGCGATTGTCAGTTTTATTCTGAACAGAAATGTACTCGCGACAAGAAAATTCAGGAAAAAAATCCATTTCATGAATGTTTTTGCAGGAAACGGGTCATTCCTGCAGCAAAAAATGGATAGGAAAAGGGTAAAAATCGATAAATTCCGTCCGGAATCCCGTAAATTGCTCTCAACTTTCATTTTTCAGAGTCGCTCCAGTTCGAGATCTCGATCTCCGCGCAGAAAACACAGAAAGGTGCCCAAATGCGATAAATGATGAACTGTTTGGCTGAAATGGCGCTAGTTTCAGCACAGACGACACTCTCGTCGCAGCAGATCTCGTGACTCGCGGAGCAGAAGCCGTTCGGGCGGAAGGCCGACGACAAGTCAACGAATTCATGTCAATCCCGCTTTCGGGTACGAGAATTTGTACGAGACCGTTCCCTAACAGTGAATCTGGGGCAGCTAGCAGTGACTGAAAATTGTGGCTAGCAGCGACACGAAACTATCGCTAGCAGCGCCTAGAAACTGCTGCTGGCAGCGCCTAGAACTTGTGGCTAGCAGCGACACGGAATCGTGGCTAGCAGCGCCACGAAACTGTGGCTAGCAGCACCTGGAAAATGCCGCTAGCAGCGCCTAGAAATTGTGGCTAGCAGCGCCTAGAAACTTCCGCTAGCAGCGCCTAGGAAATGCGGTTAGCAGCGACTAGAAAGGGCTGCTAGCAGCGCCCAGAAATTGCGGCTAGCAGCGCTTGAAAATTGCGGCTAGCAGCACCTGGAAAATTCCGCTAGCAGCGCCTAGAAATTGCGGCTAGCAGCGCCACGAAATTATGGCTAGCAGCGCCTATAAAATGCGGCTAGCAGCGACTGAAAATGGCTGCTAGCAGCGCCCAAAAATCGAAACTAGCTCGTTAATCTAAATTCCACCTTCAAACTTTTCAGAATTGGGCCGCCATCCTTGCCACCGACCGTTCAAATGGGCTACTCAGCCTCACAAATCCTGCAGCACAACAACTTTCTCGAGTCTGAGGTCATGCGACTGAAAAATGCGTTGCTCGCCGAGCAAGGATCAAAACAGATCGAAATCAGCAGAGCCAACATGCTCAATCAGGAGATGAGGTGAACAAAAAATGAGCTAGAACAGGAGAAACAAAGGATAATCCGTTCAGAAATGTGGTCATACAACGAGATCAAGCACAAAAACAGTATAATGAAGTTGTAAACGAAAGGAGGATGATGATCGAGATGAAGACAGAAATGAGCAATGTAAGCGGGTGTACCGAAAACACAGAATTCGAATAACTTTTCTGCAGAGAATGGCTCAAATGGATGTGGCAAATCGAAAGCTTCGCGACGAACTCAACGAAGCGAATCGCAGATTTGACGCTAAAAATCAGGTATTAACTGGGTCAAAACATAACGAAAAAAACGTGCATTTTCAGGAAATCCGCGGTCTCCATTACCAGGCTGACATAGTTCAAAAACAAATCGCCGCCATCAACGATCGCAACGCGACACTCAAAGCGAAGTGCGAGGCGATGGTCGCGCAAAACCGGCGACAACAAGAAGAGTAAGTGGGGACACCGGCGGGAGATGCACGGATGGCGCAGGCGGCAGCGTGCCGGTCTGCGTGTCTGTTCGACGCGGGTTCAACTCCCGCAACCAAGTGTTGCACCTTGCACTCTACGCCTTTCCTTTCAATGGGCTGGTATGATTTGAAAAGGATGCAAGAGCAAACTATTGGGAAGTTCGAAGACTTGCGGTACGCTTCCCACGGCTCCGCGAGTTCATAACTGTCACCACATTGTTTTCGCATTTTTTTTTGTTTCTTTTCAGAATCGATGCAAAACAGAAATGCGTGGAAACGGCCAGATTGAATGTGCAGAAAGCGGAGACGGATTTCCATTTGGCCGATATAGAAATAAAGTAAATTTCTAATTGTCTACCAATCAAAGCAGCTCGAGTTTGAAATTTCAACTTTCAGGCGTCTTGTCCGCGAGTTGGAAACCTCTCGAAGTATGGAAAATACGCGACAAGACGATCGGATTTCGTTGGAAGCAGCATTGGCTAGAAAAAACGACGAGTTTCGTGTCGCCGCCTACAAGTCGCAAACCGCACTGAGAGCCGCCAACGAAACGATTGAGAAGTTGGAGAATCGTCTGAAAACGGAAAAACCGGCACAACACGACGAGTTGGCTGTGGTGAGTGCCTCGAAAACTGTCAAAAGTTCAAATTTCCCCAATACGCCGTGCCAAAAGTTTCAGGAAACCATATACGTGGCCATCGAGACAATGAGATCGGCGTACGAGAAGCAGTTGAGTCGTCTGGAGAGGGAGGTGGAAGCTCTGAAAGCGGAACGCCTCAGAGAAGAGCCCCAGGAGCAGGTGCAGGTCGAGGAACTCCCCGAGTACCTCCAAACCCCTCGAAAACCGGATCCCGCCAAAATGGACGGTCTTATAGTACGGAAGACTATTGAGCGTTCACAAAATTACTGAACTTCTGTCTGTTTCAGAGAACGAAACAAGTTCGAATAGACGTGAAGCCCACGGATCGCGCCGCGCGGGCAACCAGTGGACCGCCTGTCGATATGCCGATCACGTGGCATCTGCAGAAGATGATGAGCGGACAAGAAGTGCCCCATTCTTCCAGCCTAACACTCTTCGGAACCGCTGAAACCAAACAAGGTTCGTGAAATGGCATTGCCACGTCATTCGAACCACCATTTCTCACATTTTTCTGTGTATTACAGAACCAAGCGAGACACTCCACGTGGCTGTCAATCAGCGCCAGGAAGTGTTCGACGAGGACGACCTTCTGACCGCCAACTCTGACGAAATGATCTCTCCCTCACAAAACTTGGAGCTCATTGAGCAACAGTTGCTCGGTGACGACCATAATTAAAATAGTTTATCAATCAAACTTTCATTATCCCATTCTCTCACTCAATCCCAATTTCTCCCGATTCGTTTCGTCTATTCTCACACAAATTCTTCCGAAATTCCCACTACTTTTTACGGTTCCGATGCATTAATATATTTATGTACGTTTAAATTTGATGAAGTATGTATTATTTTGAATTAATTTCGATAACTCTTAGATTTCTTTGTCGATGGAGTTCCCTCGTCCTCTTCGTCTTCAGCAGTCTCCACGTTCCGCTTTTGGAGTTTTGTCTGAAAATGTGAGTTTGAAAGATTTTAAGAAAAAGCTTCGTGACATCGTGACACTAACTGATTTTTCTGTTTTCCCAGTGCAATCCTGGTCTTTCGTTGCTTGTTGAGCCATTTGATTGATTGCGAGCATTGTGTACCAGAAGTGCAGATATGAGTGGATGAAGACGTTCGGAACAAATGGAAGGAAGGTGAATTGAGGAATCATGAAGAAGGACGGATGACGTGGGGACTCATTGGAAAGGGCAAAGTATTGATTGATTAGTGGAAAGAGTTGGAAGAGGGAAACACGAGGGACGAGGGAATCGGATTGGGAAGAAATGGATTGGTTCGGAAGGGGGGAGGCGGTAAGATTGGAAGAAGAAGAAGAAGAAGATTCTGGAGAAGAAGAAGAAGAAGTGTCTAGAAGACGTGAGGAATCGGGAGAAGAGAACGAAGAAGAGGTATTCGGAGTGGCTGGAACATCTGAAGGGCATCCGATGAGGTTCTCAATAGAGTTTTTGAGACGGAGGAACTCTCGGTACTCTTGGATGACGTCTTTCGGATTCTCATCTGAACTCGAGTCACAGGATTCAGAAGAGCTCGGAGACGTCACTTGAGAAGGGAAACAGAGAGTCGAGTGTGCTGCTCCGGTGCAATCGAAGTACGACACGAGTCGGTCGTACTCTTCTCGAGTCGAGAACACCTTCCTTCCGTTCTTCAACGTCATCAAGTGATCGCACTTCTCGACGTCGAATGGCTCGACGGAATCAGAATACACTAGATGATGCATCGAGACTAATCGGAACGAATGAATCTGCGACGAGTCCCCTTCTAACTAGTGTCTTCGTTCCTGAAGTGGGCGGAGTCATCAGTGCCTTCCGGTCGGCTCGTGAGGAGAAAAGGAAAGAAGTGAGAATTCGCAGGTACCGTCAAACTCTTTCTTCTTCCGATTGTCACTTCGTTTACGACCTGCCAACGGGGGCGTCGAAGTGAGAAACGGGAGAGGGGAGAGGTGAGAATGCTGGAGAAGAGCATTGAGAAGACGTTCCGTTCTTCTGAAATTCTTTGGATTTCAATCTGGAACTATGAAATGGCATGACCACAACTGTTGAAGTTAGAAAAGATAGATAGATACTGCGGAAAAACTATTTGGGTACTACTGGGAAAAGTTTAACAACAGCGTTATTATTCATTCATTGCCATGTTTGTACAGTTTGAGAAGAGTATTTCTTTACAAAGTGTTCGCCGTTCTGATGTTACCCGTAGTGGATTTTCCGATGGGCGCCACAGAATGGCTGCTGTGAGATTGCTGAAAAATCCCCCTACTTTCAAAGTTTTCTCGATGTTTCTCGACTCACTTTTTCTTCTAAACAGCAGCAGAAAAGGAGTTTGCAACGACTCTGCACATCTTTATTCAGTGCCAAAAGCATAATCGGATTGATGAAGGACAAGTGACCGGATACGGTGGGGAACCATAGACGGAACGATTTCACGTGCGAACGCTGAAAGAAGCCATCGAGACTCATCAGAAGGCGGACGTCTTCACGGAGATCTGAACTCACGTCTGGATCGAACGCCAGAATGTATTCGCCAATGTAGTAGAAGAAGGCGATGAAACAGAAGCAGACGAGGACGAAGACGTGAAGGATCAGACGGGCGTCTTGGAACTTTTTCGCCGATTTCTGACTGAACATCGACAGTTTCAGATGGGAAACTGGAAACGATTTGACTGACATTGGCATGGTGGAAGAGGAATGCGACACTCTTCTCGCCCGAATCATCATGACGGCGATTCGGGAGTACATGACGATCAGCGAGACGCCGACGACGAGGAACGAGGAGATGTTGGTGATGGAGGTGTACTGAAACGGGAGTACAGTGAAATGGCGCTGCCACGTCATGGCTACCTGTAAATGCGCAGTGCTTGCAATTGTGAATAGTGTAGTCTCGTTTTCAAAGTAAGCGTCCGAGTTGAGCAGCGCCGGCAGGTAGATCAAAAACGCCAGCGTCCAGTGACCGACGCCTAGCAGAATCGGTGGACAATGATTCAAATGCTGAAATTCCCGAAAAATGCCGGATTGACGGTACTCAAAACTGAGTTGACTCACATAATTGACAGTGCCGTGCGATCGGCATACCGTCAAATATCGTTGGGTTGTGACGAGGAAGACGCCGACGGCGCGGAGAGTGAACATGAACGGACCGCTGTTCGTGTAGGCGATCGCCGAGTACGGCGACAGCGAGTAGATCAGCACGTTGCCGAACGAAAAGTAGCGGGCGGCGATCAGCGAGAAGAAGATCGCGATGGCGCAGATGTCGGCGAGACCCTGTGGAAACAGGCTCGGTTTTCTGATTGTCTTTTCAGGTTTCTCTTTTCATTGGCATAATCTTTTCGCTATTGGCTTCCGCACTCTTAGGTCAAAAGTAGATGAAAACTGTCAAACTAGTCGAAAAGTTATCAAAAATCGATACGTCGAAGTTGATTTCTTTCACCGCCACCAAAAAAACTAATCGAATCAACTTTCAGACAATGTTTTTTCGTACTTTTGGTCTTTTGGAAAAGTTCAAAGTTTCATTTTCAGTGATCTCAAGCGTATTGCTTTCTGAAAAACGTCTGAGTTGTCACGTTATTCTTTCGCGGAACGATTATCTTCTTCTGATGTCCTCATTAGGCCTGTGGCAAGACGGGGACCGTGACAGACTTATTTCGAGAGTTTCGTATTTTTTTTTCGACTAGAAACTACACGATGGGTGGTGTATGACGTGGCAGTGCCATTTCACTACAAACCTGCGAGACCATCAATGAATAATAGGGACTTTGAAACGATTTGTGTCTTCCTCGCGAGACCACAATATCCAAAAGGATGCAAATGTAGATGGGAATGAAGAGGATCGTCTCACAAATGAACAGATCCATTTGCCACGTGGGTGTCAACATTCCGGTCGGCTCCTCAATTTCAGACACGTCTGAAAATGAAGACGTCATGGTGTTGGCGGAACGACGTCGTCTTTCAGAATCAGAATACACACGGAGAAGAGGAGGAGGAGGTAGAGACGACTGAAACTGAGAAAGTCAGAAAGAGATGGGAGGGAATTAGTAATACATTTTTCGGACGACGAAGCACGAGTGGTAGTATCAGAAAATCACGAAAAACATTGAGAGAATTTCGGAGAGTCACACGCTTGTTTTGATGAAAATAGGGGGGGAAAGGGGAAACAGGAGGGGGAGGGCTCGGGGTTGATTAGTCACTTTTCGCACTCGGTCTCGTAGTACTTTCTCTGTTTTGGCTGAAAATGAGGTATCGAGACTGGAAAAGATCGAAAGATTCCAAAGGATTTTACCATAGTGACTGATGATGTGTGATCTATCCCCTTCTCCTCTCACATATCTATTTCTTTCTTTTCCCATTCATTTCGAACTCTGCTCACAGGCACATGGATCACAAGGTACGAAAGTGGGCGGAGCTGCGCACAGAACGACTACATGGAAGGGCACAACTGTCCTGACGTGTCACGTGACATGTGTATTTCATCAAAGTGAATCTTTATTCGAAAGTTATGGGCGATTCGATTTGTTTCAGACGCGATCCGTCGTCGACTTTCTCTGAGCAATCACAGTGATACTTGGCACGTTTGGCTGAAAATGGTTCGATTGTGATTCGGACTGAAATTCTGACGAACGCGAGTTCCGCAGAAGATTCGTCGAATTCGCGACTGAACGTCCTTGTTCAGCGTCAGGAGCATGATTGGATTGATGAACGAAAAGTTGCCAGACACTGTGGGATAGTACAGTCGGAGTGCTTTGAGGCGGGCGCGCTGAAAACGAGATTTGAGACGAGTCGTGACGTCTTCTAGAACTGACGTCTTCATCGAACGAGAGCACGTATTCGCCGATGTAGTAGAAGAAGCAGACGATGCAGAAGATGATGAGGATGAAGACGTGGAGCGACAAACGGGCCTCCTGCACTCGTTTCGACGACTTGATCCGCTTCAACGGCCCGTTTGACACGTGTCTCGCCGCAATCATCACTATCGCGATTCTCGAGTACATGTACAGAATCGAGATGCCGATTGTGAGGAATGACGTGGCAACGGTGATCGAGAACACTTGCGCGTGCCTTCCGCTGGTCATTATGAACAGCGTGATCTCGTTTTCAAAGTAGGCGTCCGAATAGAGCAGGGCGGGTAGGTAGATCATGAAACCGATGAGCCAATGGAGCAGCGCTAGGAGCAGCGGGGAAACGTGGTTCAGGTGCTGCCACGTCATGATATAGAGGGGGTACTTTCGAAAAAAAGTAGAAACTTACAAAGTTGAGTGGTCCGTGCGGTTTGCAGACTGTCAGAAAGCGTTGCGCGGTGATCAAAAACACGCCGACCGCCCTCAGTGTGAACAAGAACGGACCACTGTTCGCGTAGAAAAGAGGCATGAAGGGCGACAGCGAGAACCAGAACAAGTTGCCGAACGAGAAGTATCTGGCGAGGATCAGAGAACCGAACACGGTTACCGTCGAAATATCGGCGATGCCCTGGAAAGATCAGTTGGTGCACGCATCAAAGAACTGTTTTCACACACTAATTAGTTTTTTTTTCGTCTTGCAAGCCCGAGAAAGTCGCTGGCTGTTTTTGTTTATCACTCGCCGAACGGGAAAATGTGGTTTTGTAAACTTTGGTTTTCGAACTCGCGTCTTCAGATTCGCAGGCAACTCTGTTACCGACTGAGCCATGTTGGCATGGTCTAGTGGGTTGGAGGGAAGACTCTCAATCTAAAGACCCAAGTTCGATTCCCCGAACGCTGAAGCTCTTTTGAGGGCTCAATTTTCAGATTCAATAGCTCACCTGCGAGATCATCAGTGTGTAATACGGGCTTTGAAATGATTTGTGTTTCTTACGCGATAACACGAAATCCGATAGAATGGCTGCGTAGATTGGGATCAAAACAACTGTTTCCAGTATGAAAAAGTCCATTTGCCATGTTGGGGTGAGCATTTTCTGAGAGATGTGGTAGAATTGAGGCACCAGTTTGTGAAAAGTGTTAGTGTCACGGCATGGAATAGTACTGCCACGTCACGAAACGATAGTGTCACGTCATGAAATGGTAGTGCCACGCCAAGAAATGGAAAATCGACGAGAAGAACACGGAAGAACACTGACAGAAAGGTTTTCAAGTTCTCACATGTGACCAGAAATAAGAGAAAAATCCGTTGTAGATTGGATTTCGGGAACGAAAACAAGAGCTGGGAGAAAATTCGCGAGCGAAAAGTGAAAAAAGTAGGCGTGCTTTCCAATTATCTTTATTCCAATTCCATTGTTTACTCATACTGACAAGATGGTTCGAGGGCGGACACACTGCGTACGGGCTCACGGAGCACCGGGAGCCGGCGGAGCTCCTTCGCACTTCATCGTGATCATGTAGACGTTCGGACGGACTCCGGGAGCTTTGAACACTTCCACAGCGTCCTGATCGTTGGCGGTCACCTGGAAGAGTTGGAGGTCGAGAGCCGGCTCGCCGAGCCAAAATTTCAAGAAAAATGATAGAAATGGTTCGGAGAGCAACTTCTTAAAGTTGTTAGAATCACTAAATGTGATGAGCTCATTCAAAAATCGAACAATTTTCAAGTCTAGTTTCGCTGAATTCCCTGAATGCAGGTGGATTCTTCAGTTTGTTTTTTATAGTTTTCCCATGATTTTCAGACTTCCGAAAAGCGGAAAACTCCAAAAATCGCCACTTGTCTCAAAATGATTCGTGGAAATCGGGCGACGCGTTTTGCATTTTCTCATTTTCGAGAAGAGAGAAAAAAACATTGCACTATTTCAAAAAAATATTGGAAAGTCTAGTCGCACGACGGCACATCGCGCTCCGCCGCACTTTCTCATTAGAGCGCACTTCACCTACTTCAACGTAGCTGACAGCCAATTTGTCCTCTTTCATTGGCGACTTTTTGCGGCACACGACGAGATTGAGAGTGAAGCCCGGATTGATGAAATCGACGTTCGGAGTGGTTCTGAAACCCGACAAAGCTCATTTTCAGCCGGCTTCAGACGACGTCGTCACGTGTAGGTGTCCACATTCGTCGTCTTGACTTTGATGGCGAACCGAGATTGTGACTCGTTGACAATCTTGATACTCGCCTGACCCTCCGGTGCCGCCCATTTGATAAACGAGGTGCTGAAAATCGGAGAGAAACACGTCTGAAAGTGGAAAAAAACAACGAATGGGAGACTCACTTGAAAGTGAGGGACATTGTTCTCACAAGCGCTCGGCGATTTCACTTTTTGACAGTGTTCGGCGAAATGAGAACGTTCTTTGAAATCCGGCGAAGTGATCGAACGGTCACGTTTGAATGTAGGGGTCACGGATGAACTTGGACAATTGAAAAAACATCGACCGCGACGCGACCGCCACGCGTCGCGGTTTCAGAGTTTGTTCGCCTTCTTGCCTTCCCACACCAATGAAACACTCCCTTTTCCTCGAAACTCTTTGTTCAATGCTCTTCGTCGTCGTCTTCTTTCACCTGCGTTTTCCCATAATCACAGATGTCGTCTGGTGGCGTGACAAGACTTTTCGAGTCCGACCGAACTCTGAAGACGTGGGAATCGCTGAAGCGTATGAAGAAAAAACTTTGACTAGTCACACGAAATACATTCTTTGTGCTTTTTCTGTTTCTTAGAAACTTCTTCAGAAACGTTAACTCGTTTGCTCTCCAACTTTTGCAGTCCGGTTTTCCAGAAAATGTTGCTCACACCATTCTGGCAAATGGATGTCATGTTAATCGAGACATTATCGATTTTCCCGATCTACGTCTTCCTTCTGGCTGACATCTTCTGGATGCGCTGTAAACAGAGTGTATTCAGAAGTCCCTACTACACTTTGGTCCTTTCGCAGGTCGGTCAATCATTGACAGTCTACTCAAAATGACTCAGCATTTCAGGGTGTCGCCGACATTCTGACCATTCTAATCATCATCAATCTCCTCTTAGCTCGCTATTTCGCAATCGGCAACGAGCTGACGTTTCGGCTCGAGGAGTACGGTATGGCGTCGTTTCACTCGAACACTGGGCCACTTTTGTTCACGATTCGCATGTTCGGCGTGTTTCTGATAACTGCGCAGAGATACGTGGCAGTATGCCATCACGGAGGATACTTGAATACGGTAGGTCAAATCTTGAGAGTAGGAACAACGAGCATTCTGGGCTGTTTTCCAGCTGCTCACCGAAATGCACCCGATGTTTTTGGTCAGTGTGCATTGGCTCGTGCCGTGTCTCATCTACACACCCGCATTTCTCGTCAGCAATGCGCATTTTGACAATCCGAACGATCTGTTCATCATCAACACGAGAATGCACATGCAGACATTCTCGATCATCGTCGTCTCCTCGTTTTTCGTCGTCGGCACCCTCGTGACTTTCATGTATCTCTCGATTCTCCGAATGCTTTTCATTACGAGAAAAAATGGAAAGAATGCGATGTCGGTACTTGTTTTGTGAGTTCGGAAACGGGGCGGAGCCGAAACGTCTGAAACCGATTTCAGCCGTCAAAGAGCCCTGAGATATCAGGAAGTTCGTCTGGCAGCGCACGTCTTCCTCCTCGCCGTCATGTCGATCGTCACTTTCTCCTACTATCTCATGGAATTCATCTTGGCCAACAGCCCAGTGGTATGACAATTTCAGAGTCTCTTTTCCAGAATCCAGAACATTTTCAGGATTCGGGACGTCGAAGTCTACGAGTCTACTATCCGATCGTTTCTGGAAACTTCTCTTACATCAATCCGCTGACTCTGTTGATTTTGAATCGAGACGTCCAGAAAATGATCAGGTCTCAGTTTGGCGGCAAAAAAGTAGGTCAAGTCAGGTGCCACGCACAGTGTAGATCAAAACTGTTTTGAGACAGACGTCCCGCCAACCAGTCACTGTCACGCATGGCCCCCGACAGCCAACTCGAAATGACTGAATCGCATCTCCTCACACCCTCGTGTTTTCGCCATAAAGTCACAGACAATATAATATCTCGACACGGGAAATTGTATCCGTTTCCGTATTCTGTTCATTAACACAGAATAATAAACGCCGAGTTCTGTCTTTTCTGAAGTCGTCATTCGACGGCGTCACTCGCCAATGTGGCTCTTCTTCTCGCCGCGCGTGATTTTGGGCTCTTTTCTAGCCGCCATCTCTGGCCTCGGGCTGCTTTTGAACATTCTCGCGCTGATTCCCGTGTTTCGGTTGGCTTTTGTGCTCCGAAAGAATCAGGTCTACATCATCGCGTTCTTCAACATTTGCTCGGATATCGTTCAAATGTCACTGGCCACTTTCTATCTCGCCCCCGCCATCATTTGTCACGTGAGAGCCATTCATCTTGAGCTTGTCTCAACTCGAATTTCAGTCTTATTTGGTGGGAGCCCAGAAAAAAGAGAGGTGGACGCTGTTTTTGGGATCAGTGTTCATGTTCTGCTGGTACTTCGAGACAGTCACACAAATGGTGATGGCTATTAATCGGTGGGTGAAAGTTTGAGAAGGGAAACGGAGGGAACGTCTCGAATCACTTTCAGATTCGTGGTGATCTGTTTCCAGAAGCACAACTGCTTCACTTTCACCTCCACTCTCCTCGTCTTCCTCTTCCTCATCCCCATCTGCTTTGTTGCCATGTACACGTCACAGTACACGAACCCATGTTGCTCGTGAGCCATTCTCTCCCTGTTACATGAAAAGTCAAGAAGTCATCTTCAGATTTCTGTTCGACCAGGAGATACTCGGCTGGTCGTATTTCGAGATCCGCGGTGTGCACAACTACTCCAACGATCTCGATTTGCCGCTCAACTTCACGAGCTCACTCGTGTCCGGTCTCTGCTACCTCCTCATCTTTCTCAATATTCACAAAAACACGCCGACACAACACAAAGTGCGGTTCAAAAGAGACATTCGGTGCGCGAAAGTGCGCATGTGGCCGAATGCGTTCCGTTTTGCAGATATGCGATTCAGTTCAGTGTGATCCTTCTGTTCTACGTCTTCGTCTGGGTCCTGTTCCGAGTGTTTCCCGAAGTGATCAAGGATCAGAACGTCGAGTGGTTCTTCCTCATTCCGTTCTGTTTCACCATCAACTGCTCGTCGAACGCACTGATCTACCTCGGATTCAATAGCGAGGTCCCCGGCGATAAAATCAGTTTATGAAGATCGAAAGATTGTCTCTCAGGTTCAAGCCAACGCGTTTCCGCTCGTATTTCGGAGTTTCCTGTCGAGATTCAAGAAGACACAAGATATGAACTTCACTCCTCCCAACTCGAAGGCGACCGCATCTACAGTACCCGCGTCCGTCACTCTTTCCAGCCAAGTCTCACTGTGGAACAAGCGGAGGACTCAACCATTTCGGCTCATCAGAATGCAAACCTAGGCTTAAGAGAACGGTTTTTTGGAATTCTTGTTCAGATCTGACTGAATGAATAAATAATGGTTTCATTACATCGAAATGTACAACTCGCATGCTCATATTTATTGGAATCATCAAACAAATGTCGAAAGGAGTGCGATGAGAATGGAGAGGACGATTGGAAGAGATCCGGCAGAAGCGCACAGCCCGTCCTCGTTCTTCCTGCTACCACAACCCGATCCGGCTTCTCCTGTACCAGTTTTTGCACGTACCGGATTGCTGCTGAAAATGAACTGATTGCAGTCGGCTTTATTTTTTTTTCAAACTTACTGTGGTCCATTAAGACAGGTTATCTTGAGAGAGGTGGAATATCTTTCAGATTTGCACTTATTGTAGCAGCATCCAAACTCAGTCTGGCTTGGGCTTAACATCTCAGGCGCTAAATTTTCAATAGTTTGAGCGTATATTGCAAGAGGTATTCCTTCAATTCGAGAAGATGACATTTCAAGGTAATGGGAATCGACAACCGTCGCAAAATATCCGTTTCCCGGTCCCGTCTTACAGACACCTTTTGCTTTGTTCTCGAGTGCAGTACTCCAGCTCTGAACGATTCAAAATTGGGCAGTGAGTTCCGAAACAAGTACACTGACCAGTTTGTTCATGTCCGCGACTTTGTTGTGTTTGGCAAAGGCTCTTCTTAAGTCGTTCGCCAACTTCACAGCCTCCTCGATTTCACTAGTATTTGCACCTTTCGGCAGAACCACCGCATTGACTGAAACTAAAACTTGCAATAGATTCAGAAAAGTTGCCTTTTTTGTGAGACAAGAGAGAGGGCGGGACGATCGGTATCATCTTTCAATAAAATTCGATGGCATCGAAGGTTTTTCTAAGCAAAAACAAAAAGAAAATGGGAAAAGAGTCAGTGTGCAGCAGCCTTGCAAAAGGGGGAGGAGCTTGTCCCGCCCATTCTTTTAAAATCCTATTTTTGAAAGGATAGAACTCAAACCTGCATTTCACTCTGAAATCGGACTGACCTTGCATGACGAGGAGTCCGAACACGAGCACCTTCATCCCTCGAGAAGCTTCCGTGTCGATTCGATATCGTTCTCTGATTCCGACTTTTCTTTTCTCGTCCTTTTATACCGATTTCTTATCAGAACTGGCCATCTTTCCACGTGTCAAACTGGGGCAACTTTCAGCCGTGAAAAATGTTGTTGGAACGTGACATTCTTTATGTGTTGGAGACCCAAAAATGAGGGTGAAAAGTCCAAGAAAAGAGTGCGCAATGTGTCATAAGTGGAAAAAGGAGTTCGCTGCAACTGCTTCATCACCCATTGGGTCCACCGATTGTAAAAGTGTGCGGAAAATTAAAGAGAATGATCAGACCGTTGCTTTTGTGCTGTTTCAGGTGACTATATTCAGTTAGCTTCTATTCATTTGGATCAAAGAATGGATGCAATACAGAGTGTGATGAAACTGGAAAAAAGGACTGGAACAGATTCAGTGAAGGAGCAGAGTCCGAGCTCGTTCTTCCTGCGGCCACAGTCCGATCCGGCTTCTTCTGCACTGCGCTTTGGGGAACTTGGGTTGTTGCTGAAAACGAACCAATTGCAGTTCACCTCTTTCGGAACAACTCACTGTGGTCCAAAAAGAGAAACTCCAGTCTCGTCTCCATCGCCATCCTCGAGTATACATACGAATTCCGACGGACTTGGGTTGATGAACGGAAGAATGGTACTGTCACGAAACGCCGCTTCAACTCGCTCCCTCCCCTCTTCTGTTCTCATTGTCTCAATTTGAGAATGGAAATCGACTCGAGAAGCAATGACATTTTTTTGGCTCGAAACCATCGCGAAGTAGCCGTTTCCCGGTCCCAACTGGCAAACGTCTTTCGCCTTTTTCTCGAGTTCTGCACTCCAACTCTGAATAGTTTGTTAGGGATGCAACGGGCCGTTTCGTCCCGTCTGGCCACTCTACTGAATGAGGAAGTTGTTATTACTTAAGGGGGAGCTACATGAAAAATAGGATTAGTTATTTGGGAAGTGTTTCCTGCGAGTAACTGATCTAAATTGCGTTAGGAAAGACTTGAGAATGGTATCTAGACTCATTTACCCGCGAAAAGTTTCACAGATTCAGATACGCCCAAACGGGCCGGGACGAGCCGTTTATGGCGGCCCGTGAATTGCAAATCTGTAGTTTGCACTCAGCCACTGAATTTCAAAGGGACTAACCATCTTGTTCATGTCTGGAATCTTCATTTCCTTGGCCACGGTTCTTCTCAAGTCGTTGAGCCGTTCCACTGTCTCCTCTCGGTTTGGAGAACGACTTTTTCTTTTCGAGAGAACTGCCGCAGCGACTGGAATTGAAATCCGAGAATACCTGACTCGCCATTTCACTCTGAAATCGGACTGACCTTGCATGACGAGTAGTCCGAACAGTAACACCTTTTTCCTTGATACTTTCATTTCAATCCGATCCGATTTTCCCCTAGTTCAGACTGTTTGATGTTTTTCTTTAAATAAAGATCTCTTATCAGTACTGGCCATCTATCCGCGTGTCAAAGTAGGGCAGCTGATAACGCTCAAAACGTGACATCGCCTCTGAATGGATTTGCTCTTAATCGAAAAATTGAGATCATTAACCAATTGGTCACGTGAGAATTTCGAAGTTTTGAATTCATGATTGATCAAGTCATTCTCGGTTGATTATATCTTAACATTATCGGGTTGCTGCAGTTTAATAGAGTTATTGCTTCTGAAATGTCTGAAACAGTTAGATCTCGAAAGTAATCGAAGTATACTGAACACAGTTTATGAGGATCAGAAAATAAATGCAGAAAGGAGTGCGATGAGAATGGAGAGGACGAATGAGAGATCCGGCAGAAGCCCGCCACTGGCGCTATTCCGGCGCCACTGGCGTCATCTCACCGCCACCGGCCGACTCTGAAGCGCCACTGGCGTTATCGCGTCGCCATTGTGGCGTATGTCAAGACCGATGTCGGGCGGCTACCCGCTATTTGCCTGACTTATCGACCAATGACCGAATTCATACGCCATTGGCCGAATTCGCCCGCCAACCCTGGCGCAAAATTTCCTGAAAAGCCACTTGAGTTGAGATCTCTTTTATCTCCCTAAGTTTCTACTTGGAATGCAAGTGTTGACCATCTGCACTGTTTCCTTTCCCTCTCTCAATTCGCTTCTCACCTTCACTCAGCCATCCCATCGTCTAATTTTAGTGGAAATCGGACGAACCGATCTCGAAAATAATCGAAATATTTTAAACACAGTTTATGAAGATCAGAGAATGAATGCAGAAAGAAGTGCGACGAGAATGGAGAGGACGATTGGAAGAGATCCGGCAGAAGCGAAGGGTTTATTGAGTTCAGAAGAAAAGAGACACATTGAAGAGTGTGAAGAAAGTGGAGAGGAGGATCGAGAGAGATCCGGAAGACGAGCTCTGTTCCTTCTCTTCAGTTTTGCTGCCCGCTCCGGTCGAGACGCACAGTCCGTCCTCGTTCTGCTTGCTGCCACAGCCCGATCCGGCTTCTCCTTTACCATCTTCAAAAGGGCCCGGATTGCTGCTGAAAATTAACAATTGGTAGTCCATTTCATCGTGTCTTAGACTCACTGTGGTCCAGTCAGACAAACTGCTTTTTCTCTTCCTTCGCACGTGTGCTGAACAACTGCCATTTCCGACTGACTTGGATGGAATAGATGCACGAGATCCCCCAACATTTCCTTCAGTCGCTCCAGACTCACTCCCGCTTCTGTTTGGATGTAGGACTGAACATTTGGGAAACCTTCTATATCGGTAACCGTCGCATAATAGCCGTTTCCCGGACCCGCCTGGCAGAAACCTTTCGCTTTGTTCTCGAGATCAGTGCTCCAGCTCTGAATCATTCACAAATCATTAAAAAATGTATCAACTTTAGCGGACTCACCATTTTGTTCACATCTGGAATTCTGTACTTCTTGGCTATGTGCCGTCTCCCATGGTTCATTCATTCATTCATTCATTTATTTACACTGTTAGAACACGGTTAGTACAACTGAAGACCCGGTGAAGGTCCCTCACGAGACGACACCAGGTAAAGTGGATGGGGGTGAGAACACTTAGTAGAATTAGAAACGTGTGATATTGTTAACTAGGAATTCCTTGAAGGTGGAGGGGGGAAGAAAAGAAGGGGTATGACAGAAAATCGCATTCCAAATAGGTATGGTACAAGAAAAGAAGTCAGATGTACTAGGATTGATGCAGATAAGAGTCATAGGCCGGCGGGAGGAGGAAGAAAGTCTGACATACTCATCAAGATTGGGAAAGTGAATGCCGCCACAGAGTAGGTTATAAAGGAACGTGAGTTGAGCTGAGAGACGGCGATGCCGGATAGAGTAAATGTTTAGAATTTCTAAGCGGTGTTGATAGGAACGGAAGGGGCATGGTTAATTATTTCCATGAACTCAATCTTATCAGAAGGACCTTCTCCTTTGGGAAGAATTCGGAAGAACCTTTCGGAAGACAGCTTGTTCAGGCTCGATATGTTTTGTTCCTTGACTACGATCCGTCTCGTGTCGTTTTTCGTCTTCACTGCCTCCTCTGTTTCAAAAGGGGGTTCTTCTCTTTTCGAAAGGACCGCAGCAGCGATCGACAGATGCACTGAAGGATACTTGAATCTGAATTTCACTCTGAAATCGGACTGACCCTGCATGACGAGGAGTCCGAACACGAGCACCTTCATCCTCCGATGCTTCCGTGTCGATTCGATATCTTTACTATTATTAATCGCCAACTTCCGTCTGTCTGTCTGTCACTATGTCCGCGGCCGTATCTCGGCTCCCACCGGACCGAAATTCCCCACTCTTCGCCAGTAGGTCGGTAGTTAGGACCGCATGCCGCGCAACTTTTTTGGAGTGGATTGGTTCAGTGGAAGTAGGCCAACAGGGAGCAAATGTGCCTTTTTAGGCTTTTCCGCTCTTTCATTTCTGAATTTCGAAAGGGGGAAGGGTCACGTTTCCGTTTTGTAACGGTTTTTGTTTCGTCTGCTTTCATTTCTTATTCCTCGACATGCGCTTAACAGACAGTTACGATGAAACGGCTCCAGGCCCGTCAACAAGAAGTCGTCCGAACCGACGAAGAGCTCAGTCACTTTTCGGTTCCGGTTGCTGAATTCTCTTCCTCTTTTATAGGCAAAAAAAACAACGAAAGAGCAAGGAACGTTTCGGCGGGAATTCAAAAAGCCGAAGGTTGAACCGTTTTGGCGGGAATTCAAAAAGCCGAAGGTTGAACCGTTTTGGCGGGAATTCGAAAAGCCGAAGGTTGAACCGTTTTGGCGGGAATTCGAAAAGCCGAAGGTTGAACCGTTTTGGCGGGAATTCAAAAAGCCGAAGGTTGAACCGTTTTGGCGGGAATTCGAAAAGCCGAAGGTTGAACCGTTTTGGCGGGAATTCAAAAAGCCGAAGGTTGAACCGTTTTGGCGGGAATTCGAAAAGCCGAAGGTTGAACCGTTTTGGCGGGAATTCGAAAAGCCGAAGGTTGAACCGTTTTGGCGGGAATTCAAAAAGCCGAAGGTTGAACCGTTTTGGCGGGAATTCGAAAAGCCGAAGGTTGAACCGTTTTGGCGGGAATTCGAAAAGCCGAAGGTTGAACCGTTTCGGCGGGAATTCAAAAAGCCGAAGGTTGAACCGTTTTGGCGGGAATTGGGGGTGGTAGGTGAACCATCCGAATCGTTCGTATTTGCCTACACATTCGAGGGTAGAATGAAGTGTGAACATTGAATTTAGTTACTTACTTGGGGAGAACACCTTTTTATCGTTTTTTTTATTCGTTTTAAAGTTACTCCACTCGGAAAGGCCTGCACCTGTCCAAGCGAAAGCCAGCGGGGTGGGCGCGGCGATAGATAAAAAAGAAAAAAAGAAGATACTGTGGTCCGATAAGACATGTTAAGAAGGAAACTTTTCCAGAACTGCAGTCATTCCAGTAGCATCCAAACTCAGACTGGCTTGGGCTAAACATCTCAGGCGCAAAAGTTTCAACAAGTTGAGCATTCAGTGCAAGATCATTTTCTTCCATTCGAGGAGATGCAGTGCCATGGCGAGTGTAATTGACAACCGTCGCATAATATCCGTTTCCCGGTCCCTTCTTACAGACACCTTCCGCTTTGTTCTCCAGGTCAGTGCTCCAGCTCTGAGCGATTCAAAATTGGACAGTGAGTTCCGAAACGAGTACACAAACCAGTTTGCTCATGTCCGGGACTTTTCTGTTTTTGGCATAAAATCTTCTCAAGTCGTTCGCCAATTTCACAGCCTCCTCGATTTCAGTAGTATTCGCACCTTTCGGCAGAACCACCGCACTGACTGAAACTAAAACATACAATACATTCAATAAAGTTGCCTCTTTTTGTAAAACAAGAGAAAGGGCGAGACGATCGGTACTTTTATCCATACTTCGGAACGGGCCGGCCCGGCCCGGCCCGGCCCTACTTTTTTTTCCCCCGGCCCGGGCCGGCCCTACTTTTTTTTCCCCAGCCCGGCCCGGCCCCAGCAGCCCGGCCCGGCCCGGCTAGTTTGGTATTCACAGCGAACTTATTTTCAATGAATTTTCAAAAAATATTACCAATATGATCCGTTCTTTGTGTTCAGTTACCATTTTTTGAAGTTCTTCAGGTGTGTGAACGGTGCTCATTGTTAAAACAGTAAAAAAAAAACTATACAACAGCCGGGCCGGCCCGGGCCGGGCCGGTCATTGAAATTTTTCGAGCCCGGCCCGGCCCGGCCCGGCCCGCTGCGGGCCGGGCCGAGCGGGCCGGGCCGGGCCGGGCCAGCCCGCTTTTTCGGCCCGCTATTCCGAAGTATGCTTTTATCATCTTTCAATAAAATTCGATGGCATCGAAGGTTTTTCTAAGCAAAAACAAAAAAAAAATGGGAAAAGAGTCGGTGTGCAGCAGCCTTGCAAAAGGGGGAGGAGCTTGTCCCGCCCATTCTTTTAAAATCCTATTTTTGAAAGAATAGAACTGAAACCTGAATTTCACAGTGAAATCGGACTGACCTTGCATGACGAGGAGTCCGAACACGAGCACCTTCATCCCTCGAGAAGCTTCCGTGTCGATTCGATAGCGTTCTCTGATTCCGACTTTCCTCTGCTCGTCCTTTTATAGCGACTTCTTATCAGAACTGACCATCTTTCCACGTGTCAAACTGGGGCAACTGATAACAATCAGCGGAAAGTCAGAGAATTTAAATTTTTTGTTGGAACGTGACATTGACCCCGCTGCACAATTGCCAGAATGACCGTATAAGAGAAATACGGTTTTCTCGGTGGCGTGCTGAAAAATTTATTTGCTTTTTCGGATAACTATTTCACAGTAAATTTCATACATTTATGAATGAATGAGTGCAAACAGCAGCCGAAAGACATCAGAAAATTTGCGGAAAGTTGAACTTCCTCACAAAAGTTGCGCGGCGTCGAAATTTCGCAACTCGGCAAACCCGCGCAATTTTTGTGATGAAGTTTAACTTTTCGCAACTTTTGGGATGACTTTCTGCAACGTTTATGTTAAAGTTACACAAAAGTTGCTGAACCTCGTCACAAAAGTCGCGCAGGTTTGCCGAGACCCGATCCGGCTTCATTTGTACCAGTTCTTAAAATAGCCGGACATCTGTTACTTTCTCACGCTAGAATATGAAATGAGACCGAATAGTCTTGATGAGCAATGTTTCAATGCAGAACCATCGAAATACACGGAGCCCATGCACATACAAGTTTATACAGAGATCATGTGACATGGAGTGTGATGAGTGTGGAAAGGACGATCGGGAGCTGTTAATAACCGAGGTCGTTACCCAGGCTGTGAAAGATTCTTTCGTCAGACAGTTTGTTCATGAGTTCTGCAAAGAAAGAGAGATTACCAGTTGGAAAGAAATAAACGCCCTTCCTGAATAAAGAGGAAGACTGATGGCGGATCATAATGAGGCACACAGCTGATTCACATCTATCCAAGCACTATCAAATTGGAATGGACCTTTTCATTAAATGAACTTGTATGTAGAAGTAATCCCAATTCAGATTTATTCGGCTCAGAAAATGATAGAGACAGCATAGAGTGTAAAGAAAATGTGCAGGGCGATAGATAGAGGTCCAGAAGAAGATTTCTGTCCAACCTCCTTATTTTCATCGAGAGTGATCAGTTTGTTCTCGGTGCCGCACAGTCCGTCCTCGTTCTTCCTGCTACCACAACCCGATCCGGCTTCTCCTGTACCAGTTTTTGCACGTACCGGATTGCTGCTGAAAATGAACTAATTGCAGTCGGCTTTCTCTTTCTTTCAAACTTACTGGGGTCCGATAAGACATGTTAAGAAGGAAACTTTTCCAGAACTGCAGTCATTCCAGTAGCATCCAAACTCAGACTGGCTTGGGCTTAACATATCAGGCGCTACATTTTCAGTAATTTGAGCGTATGTTGCAAGAGGATTTCCTTCCATTCGAGGAGATGCAGTGCCATGGCGAGTGTAATTGACAACCGTCGCATAATATCCGTTTCCCGGTCCCGTCTTACAGACACCTTCCGCTTTGTTCTCCAGGTCAGTGCTCCAGCTCTGAGCGATTCAAAATTGGGCAGTGAGTTCCGAAACGAGTACACTGACCAGTTTGTTCATGTCCGGGACTTTTCTGTTTTTGGCATAAAATCTTCTCAAGTCGTTCGCCAATTTCACAGCCTCCTCGATTTCAGTAGTATTTGCTTTTCGCGGAACCACCGCACTGACTGAAACTAAAACATGCAATACATTCAATAAAGTTGCCTCTTTTTGTGAAACAAGAGAAAGGGCGAGACGATCGGTACTTTTATCATCTTTCAATAAAATTCGATGGCATCGAAGGTTTTTCTAAGCAAAAACAAAAAGAAAATGGGAAAAGAGTCAGTGTGCAGCAGCCTTGCAAAAGGGGGAGGAGCTTGTCCCGCCCATTCTTTTAAAATCCTATTTTTGAAAGGATAGAACTCAAACCTGCATTTCACTCTGAAATCGGACTGACCTTGCATGACGAGGAGTCCGAACACGAGCACCTTCATCCCTCGAGAAGCTTCCGTGTCGATTCGATATCGTTCTCTGATTCCGACTTTTCTTTGCTCGTCCTTTTATAGCGATTTCTTATCAGAACTGACCATCTTTCCACGTGTCAAACTGGGGCAACTGATAACGATCAGTGGAAAGTTTCAGCCGTGAAAAATGTTGTTGGAACGTGACATTTATTATGCGTTGGAGACGCAAAAAGAGGCGTGAGTAGGGAATGAGGGTGAAAAGTCCAAGAAAAGAGTGCGCAATTACTTCATCACCTATTTTTTTTTCGACCCTCCTTTCTCCTTTCGTAGCTCGACTGATCTCTCTTTTTTCAGTGCACTGTTTTCTTTCATCAGCGGACCATCGAGTAGACTGTTCTGGAGACGCCTGTGGAGTGACTTGGTCCACCGATTTTCGGATTTTTTTGAAATATTTTTTTGAAGTTTTCGAGAGATTTCCAAAACGGATTATGACCTCTCTTGTGAGAACACAGTTTGTTAAAGTGTTCGGTAAATTAGAGAGAATGATCAGATCGTTGCTTTTGTGCTGTTTCAGGTGACTATATTCAGTTAGCTTCTATTCATTTGGATCAAAGAATGGATGCAATACAGAGTGTGATGAAACTGGAAAAAAGGACTGGAACAGATTCAGTGAAGGAGCAGAGTCCGAGCTCGTTCTTCCTGCGGCCACAGTCCGATCCGGCTTCTTCTGCACTGCGCTTTCGGGAACTTGGCTTGCTGCTGAAAACGAACCAAATGCAGTTCACCTCTTTTTCAGAACAACTCACTGTGGTCCAAAAAGAGAAACTCCAGTCTCGTCTCCATCGCCATCCTCGAGTATACATACAAATTCCCACGGACTTGGTGGGTTGATGAACGGAAGAATGGTACTGTCACGAAACGCCGCTTCAACTCGCTCCCTCCCCTCTTCTGTTCTCATTGTCTCAATTTGAGAATGGAATTCGATTCGAGAAGCAATGACATCTTTTTGGCTCGAAACCATCGCGAAGTAGCCGTTTCCCGGTCCCAACTGGCAAACGTCTTTCGCCTTTTTCTCGAGTTCTGCACTCCAACTCTGAATAGTTTGTTAGGGATGCAACGGGCCGTTTCGTCCCATCTGGCCACTCTACTGAAGGAGAAAATTGTTATTTCTTAAGGGGGAGCTACATGAAAAATAGGAGTAGTTATTTGGGAAGTGTTTCCTGCGAGTAACTGATCTAAATTGCTTTAGGAAAGACTTGAGAATGGTATCTAGACTCATTTACCCGCGAAAAGTTTCACGAATTCAGATACGCCCAAACGGGCCGGGCCGGGCCGTTTATGGCGGCCCGTGAATTGCAACTCTGTAGTTTGACACTCAGCCACTGAGTTTCAAAGGGACTAACCATCTTGTTCATGTCTGGAATCTTCATTTCCTTGGCCACGGTTCTTCTCAAGTCGTTGAGCCGTTCCACTGTCTCCTCTCGGTTCGGAAAACGACTTTTTCTTTTCGAGAGAACTGCCGCAGCGACTGGAATTGAAATTCGAGAACACCTGACTCGCCATTTCACTCTGGAATCGGACTGACCTTGCATGACGAGTAGTCCGAACAGTAACACCTTTTTCCTTGATACTTCCATTTCGATCCGATCCGATTTCCCTCTAGTTCAGACTGTTCGTTTCTTTTTTCTTTAAATAAAGATCTCTTATCAGTACTGGCCATCTATCCGCGTGTCAAAGTAGGGCAGCTGATAACGATTAATTGGAATGCTCAAAACGTGACATCGCCTCTGAATGGATTCGCTCTTAATCGAAAAATTGAGATCATTAACCAATTGGTCACGTGAGAATTTCGAAGTTTTGAATTCATGATTGACCAAGACAATCTCGGTTGATTATATCTCAACATTTTCGGTTTGTTGCAGTTTGATAGAGTTACTGCTTGTGAAAAGTCTGAAACAGTTAGATCTCGAAAACAATCGAAACATACTAAACACAGTTTATGAAGATCAGAGAATGAATGCAGAAAAGAGAGCGATGAGAATGGAGAGGACGATTGGAAGAGATCCGGCAGAAGCGCACAGTCCGTCCTCGTTCTTCCTGCTGCCACAACCCGATCCGGCTTCTCCTGTACCAGTTTTTGCACGAGCCGGGTTGCTGCTGAAAACGAACTAATTGCAGTTTAATTTCTTTTTTTCAAACTTACTGTGGTCCAAGAAGACAGGATATCAAATTCATTCCCTGACAAGCTCCTGGTACGCAAGCAATTTCCGACTGGCTTGGAGAGAGGAATGAGAGTTGTTCAACGAGTTGTTTTGCAACCATCTCCTGCTGCTTTTGAGAAAGACTTTCCATCTGGTTTTGAAGAGCAAAAATCGCTTCGGGAGAGACAACCAACGCTTCGTAGCCGTTTCCTGGCCCCGACTGACAAGCACCTTTCGCTTTTTTCTCCAGGTCAGTACTCCAGCTCTGAAAAGTTTCTCTAACATATTTCGAAGTTGGCATACTAACAAGTTTGCTCATGTCTGGTATTCTCATTTTCTTGGCTACGGCTCTTCTTAAGTCGTTGAGCTCCTCCACTTTTGTCGCATCTCTTTTCGAGAGAACCGCAGCAGCGATTGACAGATGCACTGAAGGATACTTGAATCTGAATTTCACTCTGAAATCGAACTGACCTTGCATGACGAGGAGTCCGAACAGGAGCACCTTCATCCCTCGAGAAGCTTCCGTGTCGATTCGATATCGTTCTCTGATTCCGACTTTTCTTTTCTCGTCCTTTTATAGCAAATTCTTATCAGAACTGACCATCTTTCCACGTGTCAAACTGGGGCAACTGAAAAAATTCACTGGATATTTTCAGCCGTGAAGAAAGTTATTGGAACTTGACATTCCTCCTGCTATATTTCAAAACATAACACTAAAAACTGGCTCGTTCTCTCACCAAAACATCAGAATCTTCATCGTGTCAGCTCGAACTGGGAACCGTTTCGAGACGTCCCGAGGTGCTTAACGGAAAATATAAGCGCTACGCGAATCATGATGATATGTACCTCCCATTGAAAATTTCAAACTGCTAAAATTCAATTTCAATATACAATTCTTGAAGGGAGGCGCCGTAAATCGAACCAGCTCTCGCTTTTTTCTCTGACATTCACTTGAAAACCTCGGTTTCAGTTACTTTTATCGGATCAATAAATCAATCGCTGATACTAGTGAATAACAAAAAAAGACTGGGATTCTTCGGCTGCGATCATAAGAATCTCCGTGAAAATGGTTTTTCTTCCTGCTGTCACATACCAATCCAGCTTCCCTTTTACAGTTTCTAAAAGTAGCCGGTGTGCTACTGAAAATGAACGATTGGTAGTCCACTTCATTGTGTCTAGGTCTCACTGCGGTCCACTCGGACTCTTTTCTGTCCTCCATCGCAAGAATACTGAAATCGCATGAAAATTGAATTGGGCTGAACCGAACCATGAGATCTACCAAGGTAATCCTGTTATATATTGGACATTTTTGCGAGATGGTCTGGATTGACCACCATCGCGAAGTACACAGCTGGCGGACACTTTCTTGTTAGAATGTTAGGCTGTTACAACTGTTTTACCTGAGCCAAAGAGCACTTCAAGTGTATTTTCTTGGATCTTATCATAGCCAGGACTCCTGACTATGGTAAGATTCAAGAACCTGACTCAGGAGGCGATTTGTGAACGAGATAAACGACTTTTCCCGGAGCAATACTTCAGAACGATTGAACCCTCGTGTGGGATGAAGGAGGTGAGGAATGAAGGACGGAGGACTCTTTCAGCCCTGTCCACATGTCACCGTGAGCTAGGAAATCATGAGAAGTTCACCAAATTGATAGGAAAACGTTCCTAATCACTACTTTGTAGAATTTAAAATTTAAAAAATACCGAGAACTTGCGAAAATCTTTACTATACTATTTGCGTAGTTCTGTTTGTCCCGCGGGAAAACTGGAATAACTTCCCAGCCTTTGACCCGATTGATTTGATTTTTTGCATAGGCCCATGGGTCTCGGGACGCTTCACCCTCATAACATTTTTGGTCAGGTATACGGTAGGATTACGGTACCTACAGTACAAACCGTCATTTTCGACCCCCCTTCAAACTGAACTGATCGACTTCAAACTTCGATGGTAGCATGTTTTGGGTGGGGGAAGGTTACTGTATGAATATCTAAGGGGTAGCATCAGGATTACGGTAGATACGGTAGTCGAAAATTCGAGATGTCACTTTTTCGAAGAGGTATTACTGTCGTCGTGGGGATGGGAGGGCAGGGGAAAGTGGTTGATTGTGAAGAGTACTAAGGGTACTACAGCTACAGTAACCGGAAATTATCGATCGATTCGGATTACGGTAGAAACGGAGACACGAAATATTGTCTGCGTCTCTCACTTTTACGCACTCTCTCGCCTCATTTTTTGGAGAAAGGAGTTTGAACGTGCCAGAAAGTGTCAGAAAGTTCCAGAAACATTTTGGCGGGAATTCAAAAAGCTGAGGGGGAGGACCGTTTCGGCGGGTATTCAAAAAGCTGAGGGGAGGACCGTTTTGACGGGAATTCAAAAAGCTGAGGGGAGGACCGTTTTGGCGGGAATTCAAAAAGCTGAGGGGAGGACCGTTTCGGCGGGAATTCAAAAAGCTGAGGGGAGGACCGTTTCGGCGGGAATTCAAAAAGCTGACGGGAGGACCGTTTCGGCGGGAATTCAAAAAGCTGAGGGGAGGACCGTTTCGGCGGGAATTCAAAAAGCTGAGGGGAGGACCGTTTCGGCGGGAATTCAAAAAGCTGAGGGGAGGACCGTTTCGGCGGGAATTCAAAAAGCTGAGGGGAGGACCGTTTCGGCGGGAATTCAAAAAGCTGAGGGGAGGACCGTTTCGGCGGGAATTCAAAAAGCTGAGGGGAGGACCGTTTCGGCGGGAATTCAAAAAGCTGAGGGGAGGACCGTTTCGGCGGGAATTCAAAAAGCTGACGGGAGGACCGTTTCGGCGGGAATTCAAAAAGCTGAGGGGAGGACCGTTTCGGCGGGAATTCAAAAAGCTGAGGGGAGGACCGTTTCGGCGGGAATTCAAAAAGCTGAGGGGAGGACCGTTTCGGCGGGAATTCAAAAAGCTGAGGGGAGGACCGTTTCGGCGGGTATTCAAAAAGCTGAGGGGAGGACCGTTTCGGCGGGAATTCAAAAAGCTGAGGGGAGGACCGTTTCGGCGGGAATTCAAAAAGCTGACGGGAGGACCGTTTCGGCGGGAATTCAAAAAGCTGACGGGAGGACCGTTTCGGCGGGAATTCAAAAAGCTGACGGGAGGACCGTTTCGGCGGGAATTCAAAAAGCTGAGGGGAGGACCGTTTCGGCGGGAATTCAAAAAGCTGAGGGGAGGACCGTTTCGGCGGGAATTCAAAAAGCTGACGGGAGGACCGTTTCGGCGGGAATTCAAAAAGCTGAGGGGAGGACCGTTTCGGCGGGAATTCAAAAAGCTGAGGGGAGGACCGTTTCGGCGGGAATTCAAAAAGCTGAGGGGAGGACCGTTTCGGCGGGAATTCAAAAAGCTGAGGGGAGGACCGTTTCGGCGGGAATTCAAAAAGCTGACGGGAGGACCGTTTCGGCGGGAATTCAAAAAGCTGACGGGAGGACCGTTTCGGCGGGAATTCAAAAAGCTGAGGGGAGGACCGTTTCGGCGGGAATTCAAAAAGCTGAGGGGAGGACCGTTTCGGCGGGAATTCAAAAAGCTGAGGGGAGGACCGTTTCGGCGGGAATTCAAAAAGCTGAGGGGAGGACCGTTTCGGCGGGAATTCAAAAAGCTGACGGGAGGACCGTTTCGGCGGGAATTCAAAAAGCTGACGGGAGGACCGTTTCGGCGGGAATTCAAAAAGCTGAGGGGAGGACCGTTTCGGCGGGAATTCAAAAAGCTGAGGGGAGGACCGTTTCGGCGGGAATTCAAAAAGCTGACGGGAGGACCGTTTCGGCGGGAATTCAAAAAGCTGACGGGAGGACCGTTTCGGCGGGAATTCAAAAAGCTGAGGGGAGGACCGTTTCGGCGGGAATTCAAAAAGCTGAGGGGAGGACCGTTTCGGCGGGAATTCAAAAAGCTGAGGGGAGGACCGTTTCGGCGGGAATTCAAAAAGCTGAGGGGAGGACCGTTTCGGCGGGAATTCAAAAAGCTGAGGGGAGGACCGTTTCGGCGGGTATTCAAAAAGCTGAGGGGAGGACCGTTTCGGCGGGAATTCAAAAAGCTGAGGGGAGGACCGTTTCGGCGGGAATTCAAAAAGCTGAGGGGAGGACCGTTTCGGCGGGAATTCAAAAAGCTGACGGGAGGACCGTTTCGGCGGGAATTCAAAAAGCTGACGGGAGGACCGTTTCGGCGGGAATTCAAAAAGCTGAGGGGAGGACCGTTTCGGCGGGAATTCAAAAAGCTGAGGGGAGGACCGTTTCGGCGGGAATTCAAAAAGCTGAGGGGAGGACCGTTTCGGCGGGAATTCAAAAAGCTGAGGGGAGGACCGTTTCGGCGGGAATTCAAAAAGCTGACGGGAGGACCGTTTCGGCGGGAATTCAAAAAGCTGACGGGAGGACCGTTTCGGCGGGAATTCAAAAAGCTGAGGGGAGGACCGTTTCGGCGGGAATTCAAAAAGCTGAGGGGAGGACCGTTTCGGCGGGAATTCAAAAAGCTGAGGGGAGGACCGTTTCGGCGGGAATTCAAAAAGCTGAGGGGAGGACCGTTTCGGCGGGTATTCAAAAAGCTGAGGGGAGGACCGTTTCGGCGGGAATTCAAAAAGCTGAGGGGAGGACCGTTTCGGCGGGAATTCAAAAAGCTGACGGGAGGACCGTTTCGGCGGGAATTCAAAAAGCTGACGGGAGGACCGTTTCGGCGGGAATTCAAAAAGCTGACGGGAGGACCGTTTCGGCGGGAATTCAAAAAGCTGAGGGGAGGACCGTTTCGGCGGGAATTCAAAAAGCTGAGGGGAGGACCGTTTCGGCGGGAATTCAAAAAGCTGAGGGGAGGACCGTTTCGGCGGGAATTCAAAAAGCTGAAAAGTTCCCTTCATCGTTTTTCACACCAAAAAGTTACTCTATTCGGAAAGGCCTGCACCCGTCCAAGCGAAAGCCAGCGGGGTGGGCGCGGCGATAGCCGCGCCCATCCCGCTGGTTGTTTTCTAAAGACCGGCTTGATACTTTGAAAAAATATCGTTGAGTAGCGGCTAGAAAGTTTTGCGTTTCAGTGACATTGTTGTTCTCGTCGACTTGATACTTGCTCCCTCGAAACCTCGGTCTATTTTCTAATTTTCATTAATTTGGAAAACAATAATCTTGAAATCGGGCAAATAAAAAAAAGAAACATTGTAACACGCCAGGCCTGATGACGTGTAATACGTCATCCGGACCTATCGTGTCTCGTTCCCAAAGGATTATTTATTACGCCAGATGAACCTTATTGTGTGCTCACCCATCGGATGGGACACAAGACCCCCACCTATCTATTCATGCTTACGTCTTGTCTCGGTCGTGGATGGCGTCCTCTCGGACACCGTCTCACAATACCGATCTATAATAAAGGTTATGCATACTCCTTTCCCTACATGAACTCAACATAATGAAGCTTCACAACACTTGCCGAATAGCCTGAAGGCGTAGTGTTATAACATCTTCCCGCTTTTCTTCTGACTTCCCAGACTCACTGCCTTCCCAGCACGCAGATCACGTTGCTGAGATCATAGTGATCGAGGTACCGCTCGACCCAACCCTGTGTTCCGAACTGATACTTGGATCTTTTGCGGAAAGTGAATAAAAGTACTCGTTTCGAAAATCTCGGAGCAACCCTCACTCAAGGTGGACAAAGATATGTATGTACATATCTACCGGTCGTGCCGGACGGTGTCAGAACTTTTAGCAGTAGCAATTGGGTTTATTCAGTTCAGAAGAAAAAATATACGAGTGTGAAGAAAGTGGAGAGGACCATCGAGAGAGATCCGGAAGACGAGCTCTGTTTTTTCTCTTCAGTTTTGCTGCCCGCTCCGGTCGAGACGCACAGTCCGTCCTCGTTCTTCCTGCTGCCACAACCCGATCCGGGTGTACCCCTTTTTGGAGACATCAGATGGCTGCTGAAAATGACTAAATTGTGACCCACTTAATTTCCTTTCCGACTTACTCTGGTCCAATAACACAGGTCAGGTCCCTGTAACGGTCACTGCAAGAGTTGCGGGCACATGCAACTTCCGACTGGCTTGTGGCGAAGAGCAGTCCCGTCTTTTCAGGCATTCTGTCGGCAAATGAGATCTCCAGTCCCGTGGATGGATGCATTTTTTTCTTTCCAGATTTGAATTCCTTCACGGTTCTAAAAAGTTCGTCGACATCTTCGCTCTTCAAAACCATCGCATAATAGCCGTTTCCTGGTCCCGCCTGGCACACACTTTTTGCTTTTCCCTGAAGATCAGTACTCCAGCTCTGAACCATTCAAGCTTTCCATCTGAATTCCTGAACTGGATCACAAACCAGCTTGTTCATGTTCGATACGTTATTTTCCTTGGCTATGATCCGTCTCGCGTCGTTTATCGTTTTCACTGCCTCCTCTATTTCAAAAGGGGGTCCTTCTCTTTTCGAAAGAACCGCCGCAGCGATTGACAGATGCACTGAAGGATACTTGAATTTGAATTTCGGTCTGAAATCGGACGAACCTTGCATGACGAGGAGCCCAAGAACGACTGCCTTCATCTTTGGAGATTTCCTTTCGAACCAAATCGATCGTTCTCTGATTCCGACTTTTCTTTTCTCGTCCTTTTATAACGACTTCTTATCAGAACTGACCATCTCTCCACGTGGCAAATCGAAGCAACTGATAACAATTAACAAAGTACACACTTGAAACGTGACATTCATTTTTTTGTACAGATTCACCACCTAAAAAACGCGAAAACATCTCGGTATCCCTGTTTTTTCTTGTTTTTACAAGAATTGTATAAATTATCTTGCCGAGAAGCTGCAATTCTGCTTTCAACCGGACTGAGATGTTCCGGAACCTTTAACGAAACGTACAAATGCTGGTTTTGCAGTAGCTGAAGCCGAGTTTCCGTTTTTTTTTTTCTAGGAGGAATACAACATGTTCCACATTTTCGAAACCTCGATTCAGTGGTGTTGTCAAATGCCAGAACGATGGTCTGAAATCAGAACAGCCCGGACCAGAACTGCCTCCCTCTGAACTGGTACGCATCTGAACCAGTATGGTCCATGCTGTATGGAAACTCGAAAGTTTTTTGTGATTTCTCGTGCATTTGATGCTTTTTAGATAGAGCTAAGTGAGAAGGCGAAAACACACAAGAATAGAGAACTGTTTATTGTTCCGAAGCGTCAAATCACGCAGAGGCCGTCCTCGTTGATCCCTTCCCCGCAAGCGGATCCAGGTGCTCCGACCTTTGGATCCGGGAACGAGTCGCCGCTGAAATCGAACCGATCTTCCCGCTCTTCTTCTGATTTCCCGGACTCACTATCCTCCCAACACACAGATCGCGCCTCCAGTCGCATCGCGCATACACGGATCATAATGAGGCACACAGCCGACTCGCGTCTGTCCGGGCACTATCATCTCGAGATGGTCCAGGTCGTCGCGCTTGTGTTTTTTCAAGTAGACGAGCGTGTGCTCATCGATGAGCTTGTCGAGCTCCGCGACGGTTTCGGTCTCGAGCCCGTTGTAGTAGTAGAGTCTGTAGCTGTATCGGGCAGGCTTCTGGCACGCGACCGGCACCGTCCTCGCCTTCTTCACAAGCTGCTCGTCCCATTCCAGCTTCCACATGTCGGCCACTTTCAGCTTCTCAGCCGCAGCTCTTCTCATTTCGTTGAAGAACGTCAATATCTGATCGCTCCTTATTACTCCTCGCTTTTCACGAATCGCCGAGCTCGTTGTAATATGCACTGAAGCAGAAGGGTCGGTGCTCGCGGAGCAACAGACAAACAGACCTTGCAACAAAATGAGAATGAGCCCGATTTTGGCAAAAACTCTGTTCATTTTCGCTGTTTCCTGTTTTTTGGGCTTTCAAGATTGAAGAAGATTGAAGATGAATCGACTTTTTATGATTGGGGCCACGCAGAAATAGAATGTTGAACTTTGTTGAAAGAAGCGAAAAAGAGTGCAATCTCGTTGATAGTTTATCTCTCGGTGAAAATGTTCATGACAAGTCAGAATTCCAGATCAAAACTTTAGACTATAAGTTCACACGCACAGTCCTCCATCGTTGGATCCGCTTCCGCATTCGGATCCCGGCGGGCCGATTTGAACGATTCCAGTCGGCGCTTCCTTTCCGCTGAAATATCGTCGGTTTCAAGACTTCTCGATCGAAAACTCTGGGAAAAAACTGACTATGGTCCAGTGAGGCAGAGAACCGAATAGTGCAGATCCATCGTCTCCTCGTGGTACTCCGAATACACGGTACGACGGCATTCGTACGGAATGCATCCGACGCGCGTCTGCAACGGATGCATCGCCTCCAGAGGACTGCCGCCCTCTTTCTCCATCGTCTCCATCATCGCTTTCGTCGTCGGATCGCTGGGATCCGAGCGGATTCCGTGAAACAGCGACACTTCGTACATGAGCGTGACGGAGTCTCCGGCGGTCATGAAGAAGCGATAGTCGTCGCCCAAACGGATCTTCTCGCACTCGGTCGGCATCTCTTTCGCCTTCTTTTCGAGCTCATCGCTCCATTTCAGAGCCCACATGTTCGCGATTTTCCCGATGTTCGCTGCTTGTCGCCGAGAATAGTTGATGTTGGTGAGCGTCGTCTCGGAGGGAGCAGGGTCCGTGTCACGCTTGCGACGGAGTCCCGCCGGGATTCCGATCGGCGGTCCTTTCAGAAGAACGACCGGCTCCATGACGGCGCTGAAGTGATCGGCTCCGACACTGTTCACTGAAAGACGACCGGCTCGCGGAGCCGCGGAGCAGTAAAGGAGGAAAGAGTCTTACCGGAGATCGCGAGCACGACGACTGACAGAAAGTTGGAGATTTTCATTTCGAATCGAAACTTTCAAACTGATTGCTAAATCTGTCGCAATCTGCTTCTCTGATGTGGATTACCCGCCAGAGGTCACGTGGAGAAATCGAAAAGAACAAACTTTGAATTAGTCGATGCACACCATGTTTACCGGCATTTCAGACGTTTATATCTAGTTCTCAGTGAAATCTACCAAAAAAAAGTTCAATAATCAGCAGATTCTGTGTTTTCCTCAAACTCTCTCAGCTCGTGGAGCTCGAAAACCGAGTCGTCTTCGGTGTGCTCTTGTTGAAGATAGTCGGCGAGATGGTCGGAAAGTTTGCGTGCCGAGCGGATTCCCGAAGCGTTGGGAACTGAAATTGGAAGGTATCCGGCTGAAAGCTCACAACTTTGAGCTCAATTTCGGCTCAAACTCGCTGAGCAGTACTCACCACAAAGCGGACCTTCCGTCTTGGCTCCTCGTCCACACTCGCTTCCCGCCTTCTTTCCCGTCGCCGCGTACGAGGTGCTAACAGTGCGAACCGGTCCGATCACACAGAGACGGCTCCAGTTCACCGACATCGCGATCTTTTTGACCTTCAAATCGCGATGGCACTTGTACTCGATGCATCCGACTCGCTTCTGAAGTGGCACCCAGAACTCGAGAGCGTACATCGTGTTCGCGTCGAAAAACTCGTTGATCCACTCTTCCACCTCATAGTCGGACACTTTCATCAGCTCCTCCTCCAGTGTCGTCTCGTAGACCATCGCTTTTTCGTCGGGATTGGCGAAGAAATAACGGTAGTTAGGGCCTGGTTTCAGATCCGGACACGATTTCGTCATGTTGAGAGCGATATTCACGAGGTCCTCGTCCCATTCCTGCAATTGAACTGATAGTTGAGATGTGGAAAGAGGAATTGAAAGTGCGATTGGCAGCGGCTACAATTGGCGCCTGGAAATTGCGGCTAGCAGCGCCTTGAAAACTGCAGCCAGCAGCGCCTGGAAATTGCAGCGAGCAGCGCCTGGAAATTGCGGTTAGCAGCGCCTGGAAATTGCAGCCAGCAGCGTCTGGAAATTGCGGTTAGCAGCGTCTGGAAATTGCGGCTAGCAGCGCCTGGAAATTGCGGCTAGCAGCGCCTGGAAATTGCAGCCAGCAGCGTCTGGAAATTGCAGCCAGCAGCGCCTCGAAATTGCGGCTAGCAGCGCCTGGAAATTGCGGCTAGCAGCGCCTGGAAATTGCGGCTAGCAGCGCCTGGAAATTGCGGCTAGCAGCGCCTGGAAATTGCAGCTAGCAGCGTCTGGAAATTGCAGCCAGCAGCGTCTGGAAATTGCAGCCAGCAGCGCCTCGAAATTGCGGCTAGCAGCGCCTGGAAATTGCGGCTAGCAGCGCCTGGAAATTGCGGCTAGCAGCGCCTGGAAATTGCGGCTAGCAGCGCCTGGAAATTGCGGCTAGCAGCGCATTGAAAACTGCGGCTAGCAGCGTCTGAAAATTGCGGCTAGCAGCGCCTGAAAATTGCGGCTAGCGGCGCCTGGAAATTGTCGATAGCAGCGCCTGAAAATTGCGGCTAGCAGCGCCTGAAAATTGCGGCTAGCAGCGCCTGGAAATTGCGGCCAGTAGCGTCTGGAAATTGCAGCTAGCAGCGCCTGAAAAGTGCGGCTAGCAGCGCCTGAAAATTGCGGCTAGCAGCGCCGTGAAGACTGTTTCATGTCTCATGTCGCTTCATACTCACCAACTTCCACATGTTTCCGATCTGTTTCTTCACTGCCATTACACCTCTCCCGTAATTGAACTTTCCCATTTGTTTGTGAATCTGTTCCGGCGACAAACGTTGACTTACCATCGTGCTCACTGGAAAACATTTTTGTGCTCCGTGAGCCCATAAAAGCAAAACCCACCGAGCAAAAAAAGGAAGAGCACGAGTCTCGCGCGCATTTCGACACTCTATTGCGAAGCGATAGGGGGAGGAAAGGCGGCATCTGTGGGAAATCGAAAATGGATTATCGGCTCACGTGAAATGAAACGATGGGGCTGTTCGAATTGAAAATAAGAACATATGTATGGAATTTCAATTCAATAAAGCTTCTATTCTGTTTTGTTGTTGGCTCATAAATCAATAAACATTGCACAGCTCTCAGAAAATGAGGGAAAGTTAATAAATGTGTTGAAGGGAAGGAAAGAACCCGCTGGATTTCGGGAAGAAGCAATCAAAGGGAAGAAAACAATTGTTTTGGAGTGTGGTGAGGGGTGCGTTGAACAAATCTCTATCAAAATGTACAAAAAAGAGTGCGAAAGTGTTAGAATTGCTTGTTATTAGAAATGTTTTCGATGAACCTTGTTTTCCTCGTCTAGTCCTCGTGCTCTCCGGTTCCATCGTCGTTGAGCAGGGGCGATTCTTCGCCGCTTCGCAGCTTTCTCAACGATTTCACGTCGATGATGCACCTCTTCAGAATGGCGAAGATTGCGAACATGTTCTGGAAGAAACAAGATATTTTCAGACATATCAAGGAGTTTCGAGAACACGGAAGCGGTGAAAATGAGGTGTTTCGGATTCATTCTTACTCGTTTCTAGGCGTTCTCGATTGCAAATCAAGAAAAAACTCACGAGAAGCATGAAAACGTAGAAGACGGCCTTCCATCCGAGATCGTCCTGGATGATCGGAATGAGGAGTTGTCCGACTGCGGATCCAGCGGAGCCAGTTCCGTCCAAAAGTCCCGAGACAGTCGACATCGCCTGCGTATTTCCAGCCAGAGCCGGCTGCGATCCCAGATCGATCGAGATGGATCCGACGATGAGATTGTAGGGTCCGGAGACGGTCACTCCGACAGTCGTCATCACTAAAGCGTTCCAGAACATGTACGGACCGACGTGCGCGTAGAAGTAGAGACTGCCGATCGAGCACACGAGCATCATGACTATCAGCGGCGATCGTTTTCCCATTCGGTCCTGAAGAAATGTACTGATTCAGCCGTCTGTTTTCTTTATTCGCTCACCGTGATGTATCCGCCGAGGACGCTTCCGATGATTCCCCCAAAGTCGTACCAAATGCTCAATTGATCCGCCTGCGACTCTTCCCAGTGATAGGCATCCGTCAAATAGAGCGGAAGCCAGAAGAAGAAAGCGTAGTTGACGAGTTTGAGACACGCGTTGCAGATGCAGTATGCGAGGACTCCAGGGAGCAACAGGGCCTTGAGCAACGAAATCGGCTCACCGTGCAGATTGTGGTGCTCGGAGCTGAAAAAGAAGAGATGAAGTGAGATGTGGATCAGGAAAGGGCGGGTGGGATTACGGTAGTTTCAGGTCAGAAACGTAAAAAGTGTCAAAACATGCTTTCAATCAGTTATATGTGTAATCACTAACAAAACAACAGCAGATCACAATAATCAAACGACTAACTTTGGATAGTACCCTCCGCTGTTACTCCGCCGTACTCGATTCATTCTGAAATCCACCGTAACCCCCTTCAATCTGATCATTTTCCCACCTGTTGGCTTCCACTCCTTCCGATCCTGCCTCATCGGGCGAGGAGTCGATGGTGGTAACGACGACGACGGCTCCGATGGCGATGAGCACCGAGTTGAGCAGGAAGGTGTACTCGTAGCCGAGCGGAAGGACGGCGGCGGTGAAGATGGATCCGAATATGTTGCCGACTGGCTGGCACGCCGCCCACACGCCCATCACGAAGCCTCGATTCCCTTTTCCGAACCAGTTGGCCATGATCGCGATCTCACTGGGCCAGCCGCACGCCTGGACGAGACCGAATGCGATGTAGGTGATGATGTAGTAGGGCACCGAGTAGAAGTTGAGCCATTTCGGCACCGTTCCGAACAGGGTCAGCTGCAAATCGATCGTTCTCGAGAGAAGTGGAATCAAGGGAGCGAATGAGTAGAAGACTAGTTCCAGTCATAGATAACAACTGAAAGTGCGTTCAGAAGTTGTCTACATCTATTTTTAGTTTTGACAAAACTGTAAGTGCACTTTGTCTTGTTCGGAAACGCGCTCTTATCACAATCTGACGATCGCGTTCATCTTTCCGTCTCCAAATTATTCTAGAATCATGTTCTCTGATCCAAACCTCGTCAAACTTTTCAAAAACTCACAGTAATTGCGGATCCGACCATTCCGGCGGCGACGACGAGCTTCGGGTTGAGCCGATCGCCGAGCCATCCCCAGAAGAAGAGCGCCGCCGCGTAGGCAGCCATAAAAATGGCGTCCAGCGAGCCGAGAAAGTGTTTCGCGTCGGCCTCCGACGGGAACAGCGGCTCGTGTCCCGTCGTGTTGCTCAGCCAGTCCGCTTTTATCGACGACTTCACGCCGGAGAGCGCTTTTCGCGACGCGTGGTATAACCCGTAACTGAAATGGGTCACAAGTGTTTTTTGGGGATTCGAATGAGTGAAAAACTAAAAATCGATCACTTTTCTGGGTTTTCTTCCTCAATTTCTCTAAAAACTTTCACAGAAATTGTGATTTTCTGTCTTTCGCACATCTATTTCTGTCAAAAAACTTCCCAGAACGCAAATTTTTCCAATGAAAATCGATGCGCAGTCGCTAAATTAGCGACTTTTTATAAAACAGGAAACTATTTCAATTCTTGCTTTGAAAAAACCGGGAGATTCGACATTATTCTGTGTTTCAGTCAACTGTTTGTTTTCAGATTCACGAATCTTCCCGGAACTCGCGTATTTTTCTCAGTTTATCGATTTTTTCGGAGCTTTGCCTACCTGATGAACGTGACGATGAATACGAGCGCCTTCCGAGACGACATCATCTGCATTTTGATTCGAAATTAAAAGTTTGAAATAGAAAAGAAGAGTTGAGTGTGCAAATCGAAAAAGGGGAAAGGGGTTTGCTCTGATAAGAGTTGATAAGAGACAAAAGTACTTGGAAACTAGACGATTACTACATTGATCGTGGGCACACACACACACACACTACACAAGATCACTTTTATTGTTACAGAAGGAAGTGGAAAGTATATTTTGTTCGAGAAGAGCGGAATATTCGAGTGAAATTGAATGGAGGAGAGTGAGTCATCGCCAGCTGGAAAAGTGGGCGGAGCTTTTAGGATATTATCGATTTTCAGGCGTATGGAGGGGAAATTTATTATTTGATGTACTTGTCCATGAACTTCTTGTGGAACTCCGATCGAATCGCGTCGTTGATGAACGTCACCTCCTTCTTGCGCTCCTCGATTCCTTTCGCGCAGTTCTTGAACACCACGTCGTCGTCCCATCGCCGTTTGACCTGGAACTCGCCTCCTGACGACGTGCCGGCTCCAGAAGACGCGGCGTCGTTGAGAAGTGGGTTTCCGGAGAGAATATTGGCCATGCGTTGTTTCTCAGCCTCTTCTCTGGCCACCTCCTCACGGGCCGCCTTTTCCTCGGCACGCTCGCGTTTGATCTTCTCGAGTTCGGCCTGAAGAGCAGCCGTGTCGTCGTCGTCAGAATCATCTTCATCCGACGATTTCAGCTCGTCGATCGCCTCGTCGGCGTCGACTGCCGCCTCCGCGGCGATCTGGTCCATGCGTTGGCGTTTGCTGTAGGAAGAGGAGCTCGTTGAGCCTGCGGATTCGCGGGCACGCTTCTCACGAGCTCCCTCGCGTTCCCTGTCTTCCAATTCACGGCGGAGATCCTGCAAAAGCAAATACATTAGTGATTTTCAGCCAAACTGAGTTGTTCTCTGGTTTTTTCACAAAGCCACTATGATTTTTTATGATTCGTCTAGTAATCGCTCTTCATTCCGCAATTTTTCGTACCTTCTTTCTCAGATCGTCCTCAGTCGCCTGGCCGGACTGGCGATACTTCATTTTGGTGTGCGATGGCATGTCTTTCGACGAATATTGGTTCGACAGCTTCGAAAGATCGCCCTCGCCACGGGCGGTTCCTCCGCGAGCCGGGTAAAACGTCGGACGATGTGCAGTAGTCATCTGAAAAACCGGAAGAGTAATCAAAAGCTGAATAAGAAAGAGGAGAATGTACAGAGTGGGAAAATCGATGATTGGCGGAGTTGAAAAACTAGAAGAACAGCTTCGAATACACGTTTTTCATACTTGATTTATAATCAAATCGATTGAAAAATGTTTCAAAATAGGGTAATCCGCCGAGAAATAATTTTCTCAGCCGATTTACAACAAGAACCGAAAAAGAGTGATTTTCGCAAATTATATTCGATATTTACAAGGAAATTGAGCCAAAAACAAAGCATCCATGTATTTTGAAACTAATTTCTAGCACGAAACACATAAATTCATGATAGAAACCGTCGAAAACGAAGGAAAATCGTTACGAAAATCTCAATTTCCCAATGTGGCCTAGGAAGCGCCTCGCAGCGGTATGTAGTCCGCGCGCGCTCGGCCACGGCCACGGCAGTTGGCGGCGAATTCAAATATTGTTTTTTAGCCTAAAACATCGAATTTCTCGGGGAAAACCTGGAAAACGAACGATAAATAGAACAATAAACATGTAGAGAAATATTATCGATTGCTTGACCGGCCCGGTTCCTCTTCTGGACGCATTGAATTGGGGAACGCCTTCTGGGATGCAGAATTCTCACCTAGTTCCGCCGACAAAGGAACAGGGAAACAACCGGATGCTCAGTCGCACTTAAGCCCCGCCCACTCGCGGAGAGGGCGGAGCCTAAGTGCGAATGGTGATGAGGGCAGTGTCGTGGAGAAATCGGGGCGCGAATCTTGGAGTCATTGCGTAATGGAGTCCTCCAACAAAACTTCGTTCGTTCCGTTCAACCAGTGCTCCGACTTCTCGATGGCTCCGTTCGATTCGAGACTCGCGACGACGCCTTCAACCAACCCATTCACACCGGAAACTTCTGTGCAAATGACGACAGTGGAAACGAATGAGAACTGCCATTTCTATGCGATGCCGAACCATTTTCAACCCAAAACGACGGATCACTTCATGTACCAGAATCCGATGATGTGAGTTGTTGATCCCGCGAGATTTCTCGTCTTTTTGGTAGCTAGGAAGAGATTTGAATGGTTTCAGGGCTCCGTCGAACAATTTCTGGGATCCCTGGAGCCAAGTGCAATGGGGTCCATCGGGAGGTGCCACGTGGAATGCTCGCGGAGCTCACTGTGCTGCTTCAGGGCTCTCTCCGTGGACCTTCGGACAGTTTGCACCCGCGAGCGACAACAACAACTTCCATCCGACTCCAGAGCCCAGATACAGTAACCCTGTCGACGTGTCGTCGAAACGGAAGCCACGCAACGTGTTCTCGACGGAGCAATTGAGCCGACTGCATGCTCGATTCGCCGAGAGCAACACCATCCACGTCGCGGAACGTCGTCAGTTGGCAGCTGAGATCGGTCTTCGGCAGGAGCAGATCAAGACTTGGTTTCAGAACAGAAGATATTATTTGAAGACGAAGGGCAAGAAGGCGGAAGAAGGCGGAGGCGAAGGGATGTGACTTGTGAGCAGGAGGTTGTGGCTGGCAGGTTGGCCTAGAAACCATGTTGACCTACTTTTGATGGCCTAGATTTCAGTTTTGACCTACTTTTGATGGCCTAGATTCCAGAGTGACCCACTTTTGCATGTGACCTAATTTTGGTGGCCTAAAACTTTCTAGGCCACCAATCATCACTCTCATTTGCTCTCGAACTTTCTTTCAATTAATAAAACATTCATTCAATTCGGCTCGAATTCGACTCTACTCGTGACCACTGTCACACTCTTTTTCGCCCTTCTCGCACACAAAATCGTCGTTATCCATTTCCGATATTCCGCATTGAATACGAATATCACGATTCTGAAATTGTTCAGCAAGTTTTCCACCCCCCACTTCTCGTTTTCAAATTGCCGCGCGCCACTCACGGAGCAGTGCAGTGGAGCGTGTTTGCTGACAGTGTCGTCGAAAGGAATATCTTCCAATTCAGCGAGTTTCCGGGCAAAAGCGAGTAGCCGAATGTGTACCAAGTGCCGAAAAGTATCAAAACCACTCCTTGCACCAGCACCTGTTTTCTTTTTTCGAAAAAATTTGGAAAACGACGGTTTTTGACCTACCTGAACCGCGAAATTCACCTCTCGTTTCACACAATCGACACTTTGACTCCGAAACATTTTCCGCTGAAATTTTCAGATTTCACATTGAAAAACTTGAGAATTGGAGTAAATGCCCACCCGACAAGTGACCAAAATGAAAAAAGTGATAAAATTGAAAATGATGATAGCGGTGATCAATAGAATCTGCGCGGAAACGATTAAAACGAGCAATTCGGAGCCGCACTGCTGGAAATTTGAATTTTGCGAAAGAGAAAAACTACGACAATTTTCAAAAATTGACAAAGAAACCTCATTTCTGAGCGCCTCCATGAAAACCCATCCGAATTGGAAGAACACGAAATTGCAGTTTTTGAAAATGAAATAGTAGCTGAAAATTGCGGTCGGAAGAATCCAATTCACACAAATGTACAGGGTTATAGTCCTTTTGCTGTAAGGATTTCGAAACAAAAATTTGAAATTCCCGCCAATTTCGTGTGTGACCTACTTAAAAACGGCGCGATATTTGAACGGGAGACTGCAGGCGCACAGTCTGTTGAAAGACATGAGAAGGCTGGAAAACAGAATAATCGGGAGAAGGGTCAACGACGTGTTGCCGAACACACGAGAGTTGCTCACGATCGCCGTCGACTCGCTGAAATGCTCAATGTGCTCGGCGAGCCCGGTGTGAGTGAGCACTCAACCAGATGAGCCCGAAAAAGAAGAACGAAAACGTGACGAGGCAGGCGGCAAACTGGCCGAGCGTCTCGTTGAACATCAAAATTCCGAATGTGGTGTGCAGTTTTGGGATACGGTAGGCACCGTAGACGACGGAAAGTTGCACAAGGAAGCCGAGAAAACAAATCTGAAAACCCGAATTGGTTTGAGTGGGCTCGCGGAGCAGCGAGAGCTCACCGAGCTGATGATTGCTCCGACTGTGACGTCATCGGCGCCGAACACGTAGTTCTCGTCGGCTTCCGTGAAGTAGGAATCGTTGCGGAACGTGCTGGAAAACAAAGAAACTCGAGAGAGAGAGAGATGGCCTAGGAAAAGCTAGGCCACGCACCTCATTTCCGGAAAGTAGCAAAGTTCTGGAAAATACGAATGACGTCTTCTTCTCCAGAAGTTTACAGCTTCAGAACGAAAATGAAAACACAGGTGAAAACGTGTGACTCCGCCCACTTATTTTCAATCGTGTTTTGCTTTCCGATAAAAGATAATGACCATAAATTATTTATAAAAATTGGAAGCGAAAAGGCGGAGTAGCAGTAATCGGTGGAACATAATAACATGGTTGAAGGGAGGTTGAAACGAATGGAATTATAGCCAATTTTCAGCATCTGACGTCGATTCTCTTGTGTTCACTTGACCGCCACACTCGTCACCATCGTGATGTTCGGCTGCTTTTTCTGCTTCGAGAACAACCATTTTCGGAATTCGCGGTTGAATGCGAAGACGATGAGTCTGGAAGAGAGGGAATGACTTCGTGGGTGCCCCTTTCAATGACATCCCTTGTCAGTGTCCCTTCTGTGAGTGAGTGCCCCTGTTACCCATTTCGTAGGTGCCCTTTTGAAAGGGTGTTCCTTTAGGTGGTACCTCCTCTAAGCTTCTGCGTTCTACCTATTTCCCAGTCCTATTCCTTTTGAACAACTCTCCAATAGATAGTTCGTAGGTACTGGACCCATGCTGATACTTGTATTTCGTAGGTGCCCCTCGACCTAAACACACATTTCGTAGGTGCCCCCTCTATCTCCATACTGGTACTCCGTTCACTCACGGATCGAACACATGAAGAAGGTTGGCGCTGAACGAGGTGGTGAAGAAGATCTTCCACTTCTCCGCGTCGCCCGGCATCCACGAGTATCCCATATCGTACCAGAACCCGTGCATCACAAAAACCACTCCCTGAATCAGCACCTGCAATCACTCATTTTTCGTGGTCACAATCAACACAACGTTGTGCACCACCTGCAATGCGAAACTGGTCTCGCGTCGGCGAACTTCCGCGCTGTGGTGCAATTGATAGAGTTTGCTCTGGAAGCGAGAAATAATTGGAAATGAAAGATCAATTCCATGTTCTACTACGCTGATCTTTAACAGGAAAACACTATGAGTGGGCAGTCCAGACGAACTGTGACCACAACTTTCTTCCGCTGAACTCAATGAAAAGGGTCCAGTTACAAGAAAGATAGAACTTTTTATGATCTTCCGAATGGTGCAACGAACGTCTGAAAATCTTAATTTCAGAGATAGTTATGCGAGTTTTCATGACGCTGGTATTGGACAAAATTGAAAACTTGAATAACTTGCTTCGAATTCAAGATTTTCGTACGTTCTTTGCGCCATTCGGAATAACTCTAGAACATCTGTTCTAGACTATAGTTCTCCAATGACAACCAAATAAACGCACTCTGTAACACATCAAATTGACCAGAGTGGCCAAATCGAGGACGAAAATCAGAAAGCACAGTACGATCTGAACAATCATCGCATAGTAGACGATGATACTTCCGCACTTCTGAAAATCCGGTCTGAAACTGACGAGGAGCGTTGGCGTACCGCGTTTCGGACGTCTTCAGTGAACAGCCATCCGAAGTGATAGAATCGAAAGTTGCACTCGCTGACGAGAAAAAGGAATAGGGCGGCGGAGGCGGAGAGTGTCCAGTTGAGCACGAACATCGTCGGCATCGTCAGTCGACGGCTGCAAATCGGACAGAACTACAAATTACGCGGAGGAAAGGCGCGAAATTTGAAATTCTTCCGACTCACTCGAAGATTCGGTTGTAGCTGAACGGGAACGCGGAGGCGCAGAAACGGTTCGCCGACATGAGCAAGAATGAGCCGAGGATGACGGGGAGCAGGTAGATGCTCATGTTGCCAAAGTAGTTCGAGTGGCCGACGATCGGTCGGAGGTCCCTGGAAACGTGACGCGTTGCGGTCGAGTCGCGTGCACTCACAACAACACGCCGAGAGCGAAGAACAGTCCGCTGTTAGTGCAGGCGATGAGCTGAGACAGATTCTGATTGATCATCAGACTACCGAACGGCGACTTCAGCGCCGGAATACGATAGCAACCGACGATGACACCGGTGAGCATTATGAACCCCACAATGCATTCCTGAACACTTTTTCCAGTCTCTTAAAGTACTACGACATGCATTATTACCGTTACAACAAGAATTCCCGCCGTGAAGTCGTCGCTCGAATACTCGAACACGAGATCGAAAGCGGCGAGCCGATTCACGTCGCGGCTCACCATTTTCAGATTGAAAATCGACTGAAAATGAAATGGAAGTTAGAAGCTATTTGTCGTAAAAGGGGGTAGAATTGTGAAAATGATACGTTTTCCCTTGCTTATCACTATGTCCCTGGGGACCTGTGGACCACGAAAACAAAAACTAGATCTTAGTTATCACTGCTTGAGGTCTTCCTTAGATAGTAGACTCGTCGGAATGTGCGTCACCTAATTTCACCTATACTCCTTCTTCCCAGAACGTGAACGAAATACTAATCGGACTAATCACACGTTACTTCAAAAATTGGAAAAAGATTTCGACCACGGCAGGACTCGAACCTACAATCCCCAGATCCGAAGTCTGGTGCCTTATCCATTAGGCCACGCGGCCACGTTTCGGCGTGCGCACACAAGACATATAAGACAGCAGCAAGAAGAAAGAGAAAAAGAGAGGGGTGGGGGGAACGCGTGCGCGCGCTGCCTTGTAAGTAAGCAGTAAGGAGGTTGGTGGAAGAGGGCAGATGTACATAGTGAAGAGAAAAGAACGAGAGCACATCTCACGGGCGTTTTATTAATTAGAATTCGAAATGAAAACGAAAAACACGCGAAGAACTATCACAGAATGGAAGAAAAACCACAACAAGTCAAGATCAGCTTCAGTTTTACAAGACAAAGTGAAGGAAATGGTGTAATGAACCATGTTCTTTGTATGCACTTCACAATTTGAATACTCTAGTTGGAGCTCTAAACGAGCTCATGATATTGCTCATTAGCCACTGAGGAGCACCAAAATATCACTATTAGTAGTATGAATAATAAATGGAATGAGCTCCCTGGGGGGACCATTTTTCATCTCGAAAACAATATTTTCGGATGACTCAGTGGTGATATTCGGAGTCAAAAGATTAAAAAACGGGAAGTGAAAATGAGAATGTCAAATAGCTGAGGATTCTGATTTTTCAGGTGATTCTTCCGTTTATCGCCGACATCGACGTGCCAGTTTCGTCGTTTTCATCGATCGGTCTCACTAATGTTATCTGATTTTTGACGCTTTGAAGGTATCCTGAAAGATGAGGAAGATGGCACTGCCACGTCATCATCATCACGTACCGAATAGAGTTTCCCGGAAACTTTTGATGATGATCATGGTCGGCAACGCGTCAGTAGCCAGATAGAAGGACACTGTGACCGCCTGGAGCTGTCCGAAAAACTCGCAAGAGCTGTTCATGAACGCCATCACGTAAACCATCGAGATGGGAAGTTGCATGAAGACGATCGGGATGACGGTCTGCGAGACGAGCGCGTAGAAGAGCTGCCACTGAAGACGTCGGAAGTTGTTCGAGCCGCTCGACCGACTCATCAGGCACTTTGTCGAAAGGTAGCATTTGACGCCGAAAAAGAGCATGACGAGTTCGGAGCCCAACTGAAATGAGGGCTGAAACTGGACGCTTCGCTCCGAGCTCAACTCACCAAACCGGCCGAGCAGAGGCTCATTCCGATGAACGCATCCCAGTTGACGACCTCCGTTCCGTTCGCCAGTTTCGGATAGAAAACGAGTCCGACGAAGCCGATTCGATCGATTTCCACGTTGTCGTAGACTGGAAGAATGGATTCTCTGAAAATGTGCAACTTTTCCTGTTTCAGCATACAATCTTTTCAGGTCTATAGTTGTGCTGTACCTTAATAGCCGATCGACATACTCATTTCTGCCCATGTACACCGCACATGAGATCGCCCAAATGCTTCCGAACGCCAGAGGGGTTCCCAGCCAAAAGAAGAGGTTCAGAGGAGTTCGAGACGTCCAGGAAGAGTTTCTTTGGTTGAAAAAAGAGAGGGAGTTGGCTGAAAGAGCCCTGAAACTGAAATACCCGGCGAGCACGTGATAGCGAAAGACGAACTGCACGGCGAAAATGGCCAGGGAGAGACCGAACGATCCGCAGAAGATCACTGAAAACTTTCAGTCCTCCTTTTCCAGACTTTTCGAAAGTTCACAGTCTGCAATTCGGAGAAAATAGTCGGGAAGAACGGCTTTTCGCGGGTCGACGAGCACGAAAAACGCCGAGTCTTTTGTGTACATATCCTGCGAATTCTCAATTATTTGCAATGGAAAACTTGTTCGGCCCACCGGAACAATCGATATCTCGATTGTGGCGAAAACGAGTTCGAAAGCGGAAATGTAGATCATGAGGTACTTGTAGACACCGAGACTTTTCGGCGATCGATACAAAATCAGCTGAATCAGAATGACGTTCATGAGCATTCCGAAGATGGTGGAGCATCGTTGGATGGCATTCAGAGCCGCCTTCGAGAGCATTCTCAGAACGAGGAACTGAAATTGGAAGTGGGAAGGGAAGTCAGAGATAATGAGAGGTGTCAATAAATTGTACGATGCGTCGGGGGAGCTAGAGTATCGTCTCTGAAGAATTGAGAGAGAGAATTATTGGGAAATGCACAACAATACTTCCATTACCCTTTTTGTATAATAGAGAATAGAGGATTGCCAGTACTTTCAGAACAGTTCGGACAGTCTCCCATGGTCATCAAAACTGCCTTCTGAATTTAACACTGAAGACGTGACGTATTGATTGACCAATGACTCCACAAAGGTACAGCGGCAACTCATTAATGTTCAAGATGCTGTGAAACCTTCAGAAGGACGACGACGACTCAGTAGTAGCGTACTCACTTTTTGTATTTTACTGCCATTGTATAACGTACTTTTGTGACTTGGATTGCAATTCATACTATTTCATAGTTCCAGATAGAATTCCAAAGAACTCCAGACGTCTTCTCAATGCTCTTCTCCAGCATTATCACCTCTCCCCTCTCCCGTTTCTCACTTCGACGCCCCCATTGGCAGGTCGTAAAACAGTTCCAACCACCGGTGGGAGGTCGTAAACGATGTTGTCAAAACCGTCAGTTTTGATCTTCGATTCTCCACATATTTCCCTCGCCCTACCGTAAGACGTTCCCTCCCGAATTCCCGGACTTTTTCTATCCGTTCCCACAGTTTATTGGCGTGGTTTGCCGTATATAAGCAGCGTTCCGCGAACGTTTGCCCCATTTCCCCCATGACAGAAGGGACGATCGGAAGAAGAACGAGTTTGACGGTACCTGCGAATTCTCACTTCTTTCCTTTTCTCATCACGAGCCGACCGGAAGGCACAGATGACTCCGCCCACTTCAGGAACGAAGACACTAGTTAGAAGGGGACTCGTCGCAGATTCATTCATTCCGATTAGTCTCGATGCATCATCTAGTGTATTCTGATTCCGTCGATCCATTCGACGTCGAGAAGTGCGATCACTTGATGACGTTGAAGAACGGAAGGAAGGTGTTCTCGACTCGAGAAGAGTACGACCGACTCGTGTCGTACTTCGATTGCACCGGAGCAGCACACTCGACTCTCTGCTTCCCTTCTCAAGTGACGTCTGCGAACTCTTCTGAATCCTGTGACTCGAGTTCAGATGAGAATCCGAAAGACGTCATCCAAGAGTACCGAGAGTTCCTCCGTCTCAAAAACTCTATTGCGAACCTCATCGGATGCCCTCCAGATGTTCCTGCCACTCCGAATACCTCTTCTTCGTTCTCTTCTCTCGATTCCTCACGTCTTCTCAACACTTCTTCTTCGTCTTCTCCAGAATCTTCTTCTTCTTCTTCTTCCAATCTTGCCCCCTCCCCCCTTCCGAACCAATCCATTTCTTCCCAATCCGCTTCTCTCGTCCCTCGTGTTTCCCTCTTCCAACTCATTCCACTAATCAATCAATACTTTGCCCTCTCCAATGAGTACCCACGTCATCCGTCCTTCTTCATGATTCCTCAATTCGCCTTCTTTCCATTCGTTCCGAACGTCTTCATTCACCAGGATTGCACTGTGAAAACAGACAAATCGGTTAGTGTCACGATGTCACGAAGCTTTTTCTTAAAATCTTTCAAACTCACATTTTCAGACAAAACTCCAAAAGCGGAACGTGGAGACAGCTGAAAACGAGGAAAAAGGAATGAAACCGAAGAAGAAGAAGTCGAAGAAAGAGTCAAGATAACATTAAGTATTCATGTATTTTCCTTCGAATCAATCAATGAAACAGGTCAAATAACGGGAACAGTCGCTCTCGAGTTATTCGGTGCAATCGAGCTCACTTTTGGACTCATTTTCCGGCACATCACCCAATCTGAAATACTCAATTTGAAACCAGCAACCGCGACGCGACCGCCACGCTACCTATGACGGTTTTCCGGAAATCTTTGATTATGAAAATAGTGGGAAGCGCGTCAGTTGCCAGATAAAACGAGATGGTCACAGCGAGCAGGACTCCGAAGAATTCGGTGGATGCGTTGAGAAAAATCGATAAGTAGACCATGGAGACTGGAAGTTGCATGAAGACGATCGGGATGACGGTCTGCGAGACGAGCGCGTAGAAGAGTTGCCATTGAAGACGTCGGAATTCTGGTGAGCACACCGACTCGCTCATCAGCGATTTGGTGGCCAGATAGCATTTGACGCCGAAGAAGATCATGATCGATTCGGAGGTGAGCTTCAAGAGAAAATGAAGAGTTTGGAAGACCAAGTGGAGGGGGTTACTGTACCAAGACAGTAGTCGTGAAACTCATTCCTATGAACGAGTCCCAATTGATTCCGGTTTCGCCGTTCCCCGTCTGCGGGTAGAACAGAATCGCGACGAGTCCGATTCGGTCTACACTCATCGATTGATGCGCGTATTTCGGGATGATGAACTCTCTGGTAAACACAATTTCAGACAAATAGTTTCAGTGTGAGCCTACTTCAAGACCTTATCCACAAACGAGTTGTGGCCCAAGAACACGGCACATGAGGTTACCCAGATTCCGGCGAAAATTAACGGAGAGCCGAGCCAAACAAGAAGGTTCAGAGGGTGGCTCGACGTCCAATCGGAGTTTCTGGAAAACAGGAAATAACCAGGGAAATGTGGAGAAGTACGAACCCGCTGAGGACCTGGTAACGGTAAACAAACTGGATTCCGAAAATAGCCAACGAAACGGCGAACGAGCCACAGTAGATCACTTAACAAAAAAGTGGGTCAAACATTGGGGATACTGTAATGGAAGAACTGACAGACTGAAACTTGCAGACACCAGGCGGGAAGGTACGCTTTCTCCGGATCCACTACTACTATAAACGCCGAGTCTTTCGTCCACATGTCTGGAATAGTGAGCAACTCCAGAGCGCCGAAGAACAGCTCGAAGAGAGTGATGTAAACCATCAGGTACTTGTAGACGCCGAGGTTTTGAGGGGATCGGCGGAAAATCAGAAAGAGCAAGACGAGATTCATCAGCATTCCGAAGCAAGTCGAGCATTTCTGAACGAGGTTCAGCGTGGGACGCCACGAATCCATTCGGAAGAAATAGAAGTGATACGTTTTGGGTAGCCGGAATGTGTGTCGCACGCCTCTGCTCCAGACTATTCCCTGATGTTGTTGGCGGGCGGAGAGTGGGCAGTTTCAAACATCAGATTACTACGTCACGGACAAAAACATGGTAGAATAGTAGTGCCACGTCACAAGTTTGAAGTTCTGGTTATTGAGGCCTAGTGCCACGTCACGCTCTTGAAAACATAAAGTCAGCATGTCCTCCTGTGAACTCTTGCCCTGTGCTTCAACATGACCCTCTTCCCCCGTTCAATTTCGCATCTCAATTGGACGGTCGATCCGTTTTTACTGAAAATGTGTCACTGGAATGATCTTCCGATAGAAATCCGATGCGAAGTGATCAACCTAATGGACTTGCAGACCAGGTATCCCAGCCGTCGGAGGGGACGCGAGGAAGAACGCATGTCAACTCGCTCAGATGTGTATTCCGTCAAGTTTCGAAAACGTGTCAAACCGTCGTCGACTCGGTGCCTCTTCACATTCCACGTATCAAATTCGAAATCAGCGAGGGCGGCGAAAGTGCTCTGCTCGTTCTGCTCCCGAATATGCGGATGGAACATCACATTCTTTTCAGGCGTATCGGCCGATCTTTTTTTGTCAGACCAAAAACTGTGATGCACACACTGTTCTGAATCATCTCTTTGCAGTATCGCACAAGCGTTTCTGGACGGCTTACCGTACTAACAAATCAATTTATTGGCGAAAAAGCGATTCCGAACCATTGCGCATCCGTTGATCGCATCGACGGTGGCACTCCGCCACGTGGCCAACGAACGTCACACTCGGATGTCTCGAAGTGAACGGAGTCCTGACCATCGAGAACTGTCACGACCTGAAGCGGCTGCTCCAGGGCTGCAACTTCCGCACAAAAGTCTCGCAGTACGACGATCAGAAGTGCTGGGGCTTCGTGGCTGACTGCATTTGTTGGCAGTACTATCCGACCGAGATCCGCTCCTTGCGCTTTTCGAGCAGCCATGAGCCGGAGAAAAGAGTGATGGACTCTGTGGTCAACGACATTCGATACGAGTACAAGGACACAGATCTAGAATGCTCTCAGTGAGTCGGCGCATACTTACTTCTTCGATCGATTGTTTCAGTACACAACTACAACCAATTCATGAGATTTTTCATTCGGGGAAGGACCGGGACGCAGTGGAAGGTGAAATCGGAGTGCGGTGAGCGGCTCCATCGCTACGTGCCGGAACAGTTCATTCCCGTCGCAGAGCCCAAGTGCCTTCTGAGATGGACGTGTCCAAAGTGCGCCGATCCGTTTGATTACTGGTATCACAAACACCGACCGGACACTCTGGTGCTTTGAGAAAGTCGGTGCCATACAATGAAATGATTGTTCAGGTCGGCGGCATGTCATCGAGAGAGTCGTTTGACTACGAATACATCTGGCCGTCGCTGAACAACAGAAATCCTGTCGAAACACGGCTGGCAATTCTTCGGAATAACGTTAAGACGTGTGAGGAAAGTTGGAAAATCGAGAAGTTCCACTGGAAGTACCGTCCAAAGAGCCCGAATCGAGAGAAGAAGTCGTCGCCACGTGGAATCTCGGCTCTCGCTTTCATTTTTCTTGTTTGCTACTTGATGTACTATGTGTGGATGTATGGTATCAACGGAATGAACTTTTATTGAGCCACCTGATCACAGAAAGACAATCTGAGAGTTTAGACTGAGAACAAGTTAGAGATCCTTCTTCACTTCTTCGTTATTTGAAGGCTGTCGCTCAGCCATGGCTCTTTTCTTCGTGAGCACACTATCACTAATCAAATGTTGTAACAACTATTTCCCCCTTCTTTTTTCTCTCCATTCCCGTATAGATTTTGTTTCAGAACCACACACGCTTCACTGACAAGAGTTGGTTGATAATCGGTTCAAGTGCTTATTACGACTGTTTATTTCTGCTCCGAGTGAGCATCCGCAATGGGATTCAGCCTCTGACGATGGTCTGGAGAGTTATGTTGACCGGCGTCTCCTCGTTCTGAACATTGAAATGATACTGTAACAAACTGGGGAAGTGTTTCCGAGTTCCCATATTCACCGTCCACAAGACTTGAAAATCTTGTTCAGTCGGCATTCGCCAAATCGCCGTGTTGTCGCTCAGCCATGGATCTTTTCTACGTGAGCATCAACGTCATCAAATGTGTTGATGAAAAGCTACAAGGAACCGTCTGGTCCCTCCCACTCACTTAATTTCCTGTCTAGAAGCAGACTGAAAATATCAACAACACGTTTGGATGTTCCCCACACTCATTCTCACCGAAACTGGCGACGAAATGGGCGAGTGGACAGAGTTCCGAAGTCTTGTCCAACGTATCACTGCGATCGGATCTTTTCTGACGAACTCGCTCCTCGTCACGCTCATCATCCACAAATCGCCGAAATGTTTCGGCGCCTACCGATATTTGATGATCTACATAAGTGTCTTCGAGTTCGGATACGCAACTATCGATCTTCTTTTGAGACCGGAGGTGGTGACAAAAGACTCTTCCTGGCTCGTCATTTTCGATTCGAACACCACGTTCATCCCATTCGAAGCAATGCACTTTTGCTTGTGTAAGTGTCTCAGATAGTTTCAGCAAAACCAGTGAACTAAAAAGTGTTTCAGTGATTTGGTTGGGCGCGTTCGGAGTCACTATGGCCAATTTCGGCGTTCACTTCGCGTTCCGCTACCTTGTGCTCATCGGAAAACGGAAATGGACGTCTTCTGGAGGCTTTCGCATCTGCATTTGGCTATCGATATCCGTCATCTACGGCGGCATCTATGCTCTCGCGGCTCACATCTTCAATTCGCCTACCGAACAGCTGGACGCGTTCATAAGCAGAGAGCTGGAAAACTTTCGAGAAGTTCAGCCCGGAAACGTAGTCTACGTTGGCTTCAGTTTCTATGAAAAAGTGGGGGATTCTCAAGAAGAGACTATAAATTGGTTCAATGTCACTGGAGTTCTGATCATGTCGTCACTCATTGTATGTTCAGTGTGTCATGGTTCCGAGTATCAATTCGTTTCAGCTCATTTCCTGCGTCCTCATGTTCTTTTTCGGCACCAAATGCTATCTGGAAATCAAAAACATGACCATGCTCACAACCAGCTCTTCGCAAGCCAAGTCGCTTCAGAATCAGCTCTTCTTCGCGTTGTTCTTTCAAACGATGATCCCGATGATTTTGATGCACATTCCAAGTAGCATTGTGCTTTTGAAGACGTTGTTCGGTGGGATCGAAGAAGTGTACGGCAAGATTCTGACTGTCACCGTCGCACTCTTCCCGGCCATCGATCCACTTCCGAGTTTCATCATCATCGAAGCGTACAGAAATGCTATCATCGGTTAGTCAACACGGATCATTGAGTTTCGTATGAATAACTTTATTTTCAGACTGTTTCAGCTTTGTGAGAAAGTGTGGAAAAAGCAAGGAAAGTGGCTCAGATGCTCTGAAAACGAGTAGAACAAGTTTCTGAGTGGCTCATGGACTTTGAGGAGTTAAATGCGTTACACCGATCATTTTCTCCTTTCTAGCTATCGGTTTCCTTCCACATCGGCAGAGAAGACGAATTGTTTCTGGAATAAAATGTTCTTAGTGCTCAGTTTCTTTGGCACTGTGACCATACCAGTCAGAGCAGTGCGATACGGGGAAATGATGAGAACACTGGGGATTGGGTCGATGCTCGGAAAGACGGCGATGGTGGCCGTGAGCAACTTGCCGGGAAACTGCTCGGCCTTTCCGAGGAGAGCTGTCAGAAACGCGAGAATGCACGGAATATGCATGAGAGTGATCGGAATCGCCGTCTGGAAGAGCAGTGCGAAGAAGAGCTGCGATTGGAGGGATTTGGCCTTGAGGCTCTTGCGAGTTCCCTGCGATAACCGCCCGATGGCCAGGTAGCACTTGGTTGCAAAGTAGAACATGGTGACCGAGGAGAACGTGCAAAGAAGGATCAGAAGGGACAGCCCGATGATTGTCTCCTGATTAATCACTTCTGAATCCGACGTCTTCTCGTAGAAGCTGTACCCGACGTAGACGATCTCCTCGATGGGAACACCGCGCAAACTTTCCACCTCTGTCGTCAGAAATCGATCGAGAATATCGGACTTTGGGGCGAAAGTGTGAAGTATCAGAGCCCAGATGAAGCCGTAGATCAGCGAGACGCTCATCCACGTCAAGATTCTGAATCCGCCAGAAGACGTCCACTTTGTCTCCCCAATCACAACCAAGTAGCGATAGATGAAGTGAACGCCGAAGTTGGCCAGTGAAATACCGAACGAAGCGTGCCAAATCACTGGAAAACAGTACAATCGAGATAAATATAACTTTTAGTGGAGACAGAGCTCACAGAGACAGATATAGATCGCTGGAAACGGAATGAATGTCGAGTTCGAATCGACGGCCGCCAACACAAACGTCCTGCTCGTGATCACATCCGTTCTCACACAGAAGTCGATGAGCGCGTAGCCCAACTCGAAAATCGCCATGAAAATCATCAAATACCTGTAGTCGCCGAGAGATTTCGGCGATCTATGGATGATTAGAAGTAGGAAAATGGAGTTGGTTAGGAATGCCAGGATGGCGGCGATTCGTTGAAGATGGTTGCGGAACAGGCTCCACTCGTCCATTGGTGTGTGAATAACAATGCACAGTTATGTATTCATAATACCAATTCGCATGTAAGAACACAGGAAATTCCTTTTTCCTGTGTTTTTGTTATCAGTTCACCGAACACGATCAGTTTGTGCTCGGTGCGTTGCGGTTGCGTCACGGCTGAGGACAATGACAACTATATTGGAGTCACCACTGGAAATGAAGTTGTGTATATTTCATCGAAGCACTTGTGTTATGCTAGAATTTGTCATTCAAAACATTCAAGACAAGCCAAAGTTATTAGTCACACTAGGCTATAGTTTCCAATTTTCGACCGGAAATTGGATGTGTTCCGTAGATATCCGCACCATACACGTCAGTTCTAAGAAACAATATGTCAAAACAAGCCACTCTCTTGTCTTCTTATAGCCAGATTGTCACTTGACTACTACTACTACTACTCGCCCCCGATGCCCGTGTACGTCCCCGCCGACTCGTGGCCTTTCATCCAAACGTCCGTGCAAAGAGTGGCCGCAGTCGTCGCAATCCTCATGAACTGTCTCCTCTCGTTTCTGATCATCAAAAAGTCGCCGAAGTCGCTGGGTGCCTACAAGTACTTGATGTTGTACATCAGTGTTTTCGAGATCGGCTACGCCATTTCGGACATTCTTCTCAGACCCGAGATCCACACGAAAGGCGACTGTTGGGTGGTGGTGCTGGACTCGCAAAAGACAATCGTCCCCCGTTCAGTGCTCTACTTTATTGATAGTGAGTCTAGTGAAAGCGACCGCGACGCGACCGCAACGCATCTGTTACCTATCTTGGTTCTTTAGTTGTCTGGTGTGGCTCGTTCGGAATCTCGCTTGCCAACTTCGCGGTCCATTTCATATTCCGCTACCTGGCAGTAGTCGGAAATCAAAAGTGGACGAGCACCTGGAGCATCTTTCTCTATCAGTCGGCATCTCTGATCTACGGTGCACTCTGGATGAGCTTGTGCCATATTTTTCTGCAGAAGAGCAAGACTGCAAACCACTTCATCCAGTTTGCCTGATTCCTGAGGTTTCCTGTGAAATTCAGAGTTTCAGAACCGAGCTGGAAGTGTTCCACGGTCGCGACATTGACGAGCTCGCCTACTTGGGCTTCTGTTTCTACGAGCTGCCGGATGAGTCGGGAACAGAGAACATCAACTGGTACAGTGTCTCCGGAGCGTGCGTCTTCTCCAGTTTACTGGTATGTCCTCGTTCAGTCTGAAACTTCCGAATAACTCCTCTGAGTTGCAGTCAATCTCCTCGACGACAATGTTCGTGTTCGGCATGAAATGCTATCTTCGCATCACCAACATGGTCCATCACACAATGTACTCGGAGCAATCGCGCACCGTCCAATACCAGATGTTCTTTGCTTTGGTCTTCCAAACGCTCATTCCATTCGTTTTGATGCACATTCCGTGCGGACTTGTGTACGTGTGTGCTATTGTGGGCGGAGCGGACGAGGTGTTCGGAAAGACCCTAGTCATCACCGTCTCCCTGTTCCCCGCACTCGATCCGTTGCCCGGAATGATCATCATTGCCGACTATCGGAATGCTGTCAAAGGTCTTTTCCAGTTTGGTTCGGCTTGAGCCAACTGTTTCTCTGGTTTCAGGATTCATCAAAAAGTTCATTTGCTGCCAGAGAACCTCTTCCGTTGGCCCAGTGCACACTATCACTAATCAAAGTGCCACGTTGTAACAACTACTCCCCTTCTTTTTTTCCATTTCCCCATAGATCTTGTTTCAGAACCACACACACTTCACTGACAAGAGTTGGTTGATAATCGGTTGAAGTGCTTATTACGATTGTTTATTTCTGCTCCGAGTGAGCATGGGATTCAGCCTCTGACGATGGTCTGGAGAGTTATGTTGACCGGCGTCTCCTCGTTCTGTCGAGAACTACTTGCTGCTTTCCAGAACATCAAACGATTAAAGAAATCTGAAAAATTCATGTTTTCTTCCCGTAATCTCGTCAGTATGTCACAAACCGAAGATAGTTCTCCGAAAACTTTTGATAATGAACATTGTGGGAAGCGCGTCGAGGGCGAGATAAAGTGCGATGGAGATGGAGAGCATCTTGGCGACATACTCGGACCCTTCTTCGAACATTGTGAAGCCGAACACGAAGCACGCCGGAACTTGGACGAACAGCAGTGGAATCGAAGACTGGGCGGCGAGAGCCCAGAACAGTTGGGACTGCACATTCTGATAGCGCGAGGAGCACGACGTGTGGGAGATGAGCGTCCCGATCGCACTGTAGCACTTGACCACGAACATCGCCATTATAGTCTCAGAGGTCAGCTGAAAACGAGTGCACTGTGGTAGTGCCACGTCACGACTCCTCACCGCCAACACTGTCATCGATCCCCATCCGATTACGTTGTCCCAGTTCAGAATTTGGGTTCCATCCTCTAAAACCGGTCTGAAATAGACGCCGGCGAATCCGATCTCATCGACAGTCACGTGATACGACGGGAGGATTTCGGTTCTGAAAGTTACAGAGATTCAACGAGTTCTGCCGAACTTCTGGAAACCAACGTCAATCTCCTGTCAACGAACTCGTTTCGATTCTGGAAAAAGTGAACGACCCCTGCCCAAACAGTTGCGAAAATCAGCGGTGTGCCCATCCAAACGAGCAAGTTTCGCGGCCGATTCACCGTCCATTTCGATTTCCTGTAGGTTTTTTGAAGATGCTCTTCGAGCCCACTCAAAGTTTCGGCCTACCCGACAAGAACCTGATATCGATAGCCGAATGTGACGCCAAACACGGCCAACGACAAACCGAACGACATGCAGAATAGTACTGGAAAACACGGAAGTCTCTCGATACTCTAGAGAGAACTGACCGGCTGAAAACTGCAAAAGACTGTGTGGGAGGACTGATTTGTGCGGGTCAACGATGACGAACCACGCCGAATCCCGATTGTAAAAGTCCTGAATTCGACCTACTGTTTCATTTTCAAACTTCGGAGTCAGTCATTCCCACCGGCAACGTCGCTAGCTCCAAAACTCCGAAAAAGAGTTCAAAGCCAGAAATGTAGATCATGAGATATTTGTAGGTTCCGAGTTGTTTCGGAGACCGATAGACGATGAGCTGGATGAGAACAGTGTTGAGAAGGGTGCCGATTCCAGTGGAAGTCCGCTGGAACAGGTTGATGAGCGGTGTCCAGCCATCCATCCCGTCTCGCTTGTTTGTCGCTTCCTCCTCCCACACTAATTTATACCCTACCACCTCGTGGTTATTCCCAAACGACTTCGTCTGGCTCTCTTGTTATCCACCAACACGGATTGCGTCGACAAGAGATTTGGGGGAATTGATAGAGACAAATGGAGTTGCTCACAAACAAACCGACTGAAAGCGGATAGTTTGACTCTTCAATTGACTCGAATCTCAGATTTCGGCCTTGTTCCGTTCCGGATGGTTTTCTCGGTCTGACTTTGAATAGATACACTATCAAAGTGTTCGCTTTCAAAAATCTCAATTCGAATCTGAACCAACAAAATGCATTAGAAACCAGATCATTGACCAACTGACTCATCGCTTGTTTCCCAAAAAAACGTTGATCTTCTAGTCGGATTTCCCTGCGCAACTGTTTGTTCAACTGCATCGAGAGACCGCAAGTTTCACTCATTCTCCGCTCCATTAAGCGATGCATTTTACGGACTAATCACGCTTTGAAATCACTTTGAAAACGCTACTTCATGGTATAAAATTAGCAGAGAGGGAAGATAATAAAAATCGATAAGATTGTGATGGTCTCTCAACGTTTCGATGTAGTGAATGAGAAATGTGTTCTTTTGAACTGACGGGATGCAATGGAGCGCGGTTTCGAATCTGATAGAACTGTAGAATTTGATAATGAGAAGACTTGTCGCCTCAAAAAACTAAATATGGCTACATATCAGAGAGTTATATGGAATAAATACCAGGAAATTTACGAAACTGGACCTAACGTTTTTGGGCTAAGGCGTGCGGAAATGGTGCAGTTACAAAAAATATGAAGGTTTTTTTGAGACTTTTTGGATGGAGCAGCGAGAATATGAATATTGTTATTCTGAAGAAAGTTATGAACGGTTCAGTAGCATATAAACATCACGGTGCAAGGCAAAACGATAACTCTCTTCAAAATGAAGATGTTGAAACTCTTGTTGCGCCATTCGAAAGGTCTCAATTATGTTGATATTCTATGTATTTGGACCATTTTTATAGGCCTTAGTACAAAAAAGTTGTGGCAAGTTCCGTAAACGTTCCTGTATTCACTCCTTGACACTCTGATGGCTATGGTGATGGAGGTACCGATGTTCAACTCGTCACATAAAATACATATGAAACATCACAAGTTGGAATTCTTTGGAAAAAATAGGTGCTCATGCCATGGTTCGAAACTACGCTACACTTCTCAGGGTGGGGGAAGCATTTCAGTACCACATCCATACTTTGTTACCCTTGTAAGTACAACAAAATCCTCGGGCGATTTCACGATTACCTGAGTTCATTGACGTTTTCTACCAAGGACGAAACATTACGAAATTCGTTCTCTTTGACTCTTTGAGCAAGTAGCGAAGTTGTTATAAACGTTATCGTGACGTGGCACCAATGAACTGGTAGACAACAAAAAGATAACTGTTCGTCCACATTCGGTCGTCCCGATCAGACAATTAGTCACCCATTTTGTTGTACACACGTCATTCGTTCTCTGATCCCTCGTTGCGCGACTGCTTCCATCGAAACACACTCGCCTGCCACCTGTGTCTGTTTCTGTCTATTCCTCTCACACCATCTTCTTTTGCAACCTGCGCGTCCAAATATTTGTTTGCGAGTGTACACTCGGCACAGACACACTACCTCCATTCCATATCAAAAGTTCACTCTTTCTCCTCTATATCGCTTCAATTAGTTCCGACTTGCCCTCAAATGGATCAGTGCCCAATTTGTGAAACACCCGGAGAGCCGCAGGCGCACTTTGGCGGCTCCTCGTGCAGGTTTTCGAGAACCAATTGAAGAATCCTTCAATCAATCGATAATCTACAGAGCGTGCGCCGCGTTCTTCCGACGCTACGTGAACTCGACGAAGATGATGATCACGTGCACTTGCAACAGTCGAAAGAAGAACTCGCATCGGTGTCGGCACTGCCGAATGATGAAATGCATCGAAGCCGGAATGAATCGGAATTGTGAATAGATGGAAGGCGTTCGTGGGTGCAACAACGAATTCGGTTCCAGATGTTCAAGGTTTTCGCGACAAAAACTCGAACCGCCCGGCCATCAGCTCGACTGCCAGTTTACGTGTTTTCCCATCGATATGTCTACTCAAAGTGAGTTTATTTGGCGATTTTCAAAAACTTAGACTATATCATAAGGCTTACCACCCCACTGAAAACCGATTTCTTGTCAGTCCTGAGTCCGTGGTTTTTTTTTTTGAAAAATTCGTTAGATACATTTCGTATACCCTGTAAGGGGTTCTGTACTGAGGCTCCACGACTGCCGAACCCTGGGCAACAAACCGACTCACTTCTACATACCCGTTGAGCTTGACACCTCGGGAGTGGTCGGTTTGGCAGAGAAGTACACTGTCTAGCGCAGGTCGGAGGTAGCGTCTAATACTCTCTGAGACCCGGCGGCTTAGTTCCGGCCCGGCAAACCGTTACTGAGTATCCAAGACAAAACACGCTAAACCAGCCCGTGCTCAGGCATACGCCCGTCGGCCTGGTACGTCGACGCGGGAAGGGCACCCTATCACTAAAAACTCTGAAATCAAGAAGAAAAAGGACCGTTACCAATCTCGGGATCAACAGAAGGAGAGGCCACGATCCTCGCCGCTTCTTCTGCCCGAGCCCAGACGCCGGAGGATCAACCGTTCGGAACAAAAGCAAGCTCAACTGAAGATCGGGACTTGGAACGCTCGAAGCGTCGCGGACGACACCAAGATGTCACTCGCCATGGAGTACTGCGCCAAATCAAGGTGTCACATAGTTGCGATACAAGAGACTTTGTTACCTAGAGACTTCTCGTCGATAGACAACAACGAATTCCAACTTATCGCTCACCGCAGCCCGTCCAAGACGGACAGAGGGACAGCTTTCTACGTGCGCAAAGACAAGGACCTCGACGTAATCGACATAAGCTGGCCGGCTCCGGGTGTTGGAGTCTTGAGACTCCGATGGAAAAAGGTTCAATGGACGGTCATCAACGTCTATGCCCCTGTCGTAAAAGCAAGATCGGAGGAAGCGGCAGCCAAATACTATCACTCGCTGAACCAACTAGTCACCTCGACAAGGAAATCGTCCAAAGGGCCGGTGGTACTGGCGGGTGACTTCAACGCGGCTCCGCCTGGATGCGCCAACGACGAGTTCGCACCATGGATAGGAAAGAACTCCTCTGGTCGTCCAAACCCGCACACTGACTTCCTTCTAAGCTTCCTCGCAGCGCAGCGGTCATTTCTTCTCGGAACAAAGTTCAGGAAAGCGAGTAGATGGACGCACGGCGGCCCCTCCGGGAAAACCGAGATAGATCATATCATCTCCGATCGGATCGATCTCGTCCTGGACGTCGGCCCATTCTCCGACCCCATCAACCTCAGCGACCACAGGATGGTCCGATCAAGATGGAACTCCTCGATCAAGCTGGAGCGCGCAAATCTCATGCGTCGCCGCCCCCAAGGACTTAGAGCCCCGATCAAGGACTGGAGCAACTTCGAAGACCAAATCCAAGACATTCAGAGTCTGGCCACGGTGGAGAACTACCAGAAGATGACCGAGACATTGAGAAATGCCGCATACAACATGTCGCCAGAGCAAAAGCGGGAAAGGCTCAGCAAGGAAGCCGAAAGGTTGCTGAAGGAGAGAGCAGAAGAGCTAAGAAAGGATTCGCCAGATTTCGTCAAGGTCAAGGAGCTCTCGAAAGAGGCGCGCACCATAATCAGCGAGAACTTGGCTCAAAAACGTGCAGAAGTCATCAAGAAGTGCGCGTCCATCAGATCCGCCAAACCGCTCGTCAAAGCTGCTCCAAAGGAAATTCCCTTGGCTGTACTCGAACGCCAGGACGGCAGTCTCACCGGAAACAGGCCGGAGATCAGAGAAATGATAAGACAACACTACCAACGAACATTCACTCCGACTCCTCGCCCCGCATCGTCACCGCTTCCAGCCACAACTCCGCAACACGGCCTACGTCCGCTCTGGATTCTACCAGATGAGATCCGCGACGCTGTGAGGAGGCTCAAGCCCAAATCTGCGCCAGGTCTCGACAAAGTCGACAGTCTGATGCTGAAGAATGGAGGAGAAACAATAATCAAAGCGCTCTCGTCACTGTTTAACGAAATCCTCAGTACAAACACCGTTCCGGAGGTTTGGAGAAAGGCTGACGTAAAACTTCTGCCAAAGAAACCGAAGGCCAAGACTATCAAGGACTTCCGTCCAATCTCGTTGCTCCCCATCGCAAGTAAGATGTTCTCCGGAATCCTGGCAAGACGAATCACGAGTCAGCTCGAGACCTACCTGGAAGGAACGCAGAGCGGCTTCAGGCGCGGTCGCAGCTGCACCGACAATATTCAGACAGTGGCCATGCTCTTCGAGAAATGCGCGGAATTCAACATCCCTCTCCACTGCATCTTCGTCGACTTCTCGGCCGCCTTCGACAAAATACGCCATGACTCGGTGCTGAACAGTCTGCAGCAAGCAAACGTCGATCCCGAACTCGTCGACTCATTCAAGCTCATCTTGCTCGGAGGCAAAGCAATCCTGCAAGTTCACGGACGCCCGATCGAGATCGATCTGAAATGTGGAGTTCGGCAAGGCGACTCCGCCTCACCCGCCCTTTTTGGTGCAACACTCCAGATGATTCTCGACTCCTGCGACCAAGAATACATGGGCACCGGAATCAGCGTGGATGGTCTCGACATAAGGCGACTAGAGTTCGCGGATGACGTGGTGCTAATAGGATCAGATGCGACGGATCTCGAGAAACGTCTGGGGCTCTTGTGCAAGAAAAGCGAGGCCCACGGACTCACCATCAACCCTTCCAAGACTGTCCTCCTCGTCAACGACAAGAATACGGCCTCGAGCATCACTCTTCCTGACGGACAACTCCTCGAAGCTTCTGATGGATGCCGCTATCTGGGAAGATGGTTCGATTCGTCCGGCAGTCTCGATCAGGAGATCACGAGGAGAATTCGCAGTGGATGGGCAGCCCTTCACGCCATCAAGCCGATCCTCGAAACAGCAAGCCGGAAGGAAAGAACGCAGCTGTTCAGACAGAATGTCAACCCTGCCATCTTCTACGCAAGCGAAACGTGGAGCGTCACTACAGATTCCATCTACAAGCTCAACCGAGCCCTGGCCGCCCTGACAGCCGCAGCGAATCTGAGAAAACATCCCGACGCCGCCAAAATCATCATGTCAAGGAAGGCCAAGTGGGCCGGTCACTTGGCCAGGAGGGAAGACGGAAGGATCTCCAAAGTCGTGACCGAATGGCAGCCGCGGATCGGACATCGGAACCCTGGGAGGCCCAAGAAACGATGGTCCGACGACATCGTTTCCCACTTGAAGCAGTTCCAGGACACTCGATCAAGAGAAGGGCTGATTGTTCCCGGAAGGCGCCGAGCGGGTTTTCTGAACCCCAGAATAACATGGTCCACAGCAGCACGAAGCAGTCGTGCTCAATGGAAGGAGTTTGTCCGCAGCCTATCAGGCTAGACCAACGGACCCCAAGTATCCAAGTATCCAAGTAAGTAGATGTTCAAGGTTTTCGCGACAAAAACTCGAACCGCCCGGCCATCAGCTCGACTGCCAGTTTACGTGTTTTCCCATCGATATGTCTACTCAAAGTGAGTTTATTTGGCGATTTTCAAAAACTTAGACTATATCATAAGGCTTACCACCCCACTGAAAACCGATTTCTTGTCAGTCCTGAGTCCGTGGTTTTTTTTTTTGAAAAATTCGTTAGATACATTTCGTATACCCTGTTGTTGCGGAAGTAGGGGAGTCCCTCCTCCCTCAACCAGAGCCACGCCTTCCTACTCGATAAACACACTATCAGTCTCTAACAGAGCTTACGTGACGACCTTGCGTGACTCTATCAGACAGACCGTCACGGGGACGTGAATAGCCCCGATAACCTACTGACCTTCTCATCCGGTCATCAGAATACTCGATAAACAGTGAAGCTTGTTCCGAAGCTTCAGTTCTCAGTACTCAGTTCTCAGTTATCATTCTGAGTTCTCAGTTCTCACAAAACTCACAAAGCCGCATCTAGGCTCAAGAGGACGACGGCTCGGCCGATCCCTCCAACAACAGGTGGCTACAGCCGATCCTGAACAACAACCGAACACCACTTCTGTCATGGGAGGAGTTCGTCAGCCTAAGGCCATGAGTGCCATGGTAGCAGCTACTACCGCCGCCCTCGTCGGACCATGTCGGTACCAGACGTGGCGGTATGCGAACCTTCGCCCCAGGTGTCGTTAATAAACATGTCGGTTGTATTCGTTGTTATCGCACATCACAAGACAATGCCTCGCCTAGGCTTGGGCTCATTCAGGTTAAACCTCGGTAGGGCGGATTCACCTCCCCCTGATACACCCTACCGAAACATGGTGCATCGGCCGGGAATCGAACCCGGGCCGCCCGCGTGGCAGGCGAGCATTCTACCACTGAACCACTAATCTCGACGACACGCCAGCAGACCCACACTTATTCCGTACTTACGTACTACACCTGAAACCAAAGGAGTTTCCCCGACTCACGAAGTCAAATCAGGAAACTACAGGAAACACGATGGTGACCACCAATGATTACGAATCGTTTGTACCTTACGAGTCAACAAATAGACTGAGCCAGCTGACGTCAATCGTCGAAAGAATCATGAGATGCGTCTATAACCTCATGACCAGACGGAATAGAAGGTTTCCCGAAGACCCATATCAATGGCGAGGAACAGTCATGAACGACTACGCAGACGCAGTGGCACACAGATGCCCCGTCAAATGCCGAACAACGGCAAAGAACTACATCATTCGAGACCACTACATCGATGCAAAAGCACGACTTAACCTCGACCCACCTCAACAACTCAGACCACAGTTGGGCGAGGATGGTATCTACCGACACATCCGACCCCTCGGGAACTCGAAACTCCCACAAGAGGTGAAAACTCCGATCATACTAATCGGAAAACACCAACTGGCGACGCTAGTGATACAAGAAGCCCACGAGCTCTTGAATCACCAAGGAATCAAAGACGTCATCACGCACGTCCAACAAAGGTACTGGATACCAAAAATCGGTACACTCGCCCGATCAGTCCGCTTTCGATGCGTGACATGTCGCAAACAACACGCAAAACCGTACGCATATCCGTACTCACAGGCGTTACCATCAGCAAGATTCGCAACGCTACGCCCATTCGCATACGTCGGGTTGGATTACTTCGGACCGATACAATATCGGAAAGAAACCACAGAAACCGGCAAAGCGTGGGTATTACTCACGACGTGTATCGTCACACGAGCGATTCACCTCGAAGTCGTGACAGACAACACGACGGAAAGCTTTATCGTCGCCTTGAAAAGGTTCATGGCCAGACGAGGCGTTCCAAAAGCAATACTATCAGACAACGCGCCAACATTCACCTTGGGATACAAAATCCTCAACAAGGACATACGCGAGCTGTCACAAGAGAGCCGAAGCCTCACAACGTTCCTCGAGATGCGAGAGATAGAGATCAGACAGATCACACCACTCGCTCCGTGGCAAGGAGGAATATACGAGCGCATCGTAGCACTTGTCAAGAACATGTTCTACAAGACGTTCGGACGTCAGTCCCTCTCAATCAGCTTTTTACAACTGGAAACAGCAATCATCGAAGCGGAGGCCATATTGAACAACAGGCCCATAACGCCAAATTCCATCTCACCGGAAGACTCGCTGGCGATACGTCCAGTGGACTTCTTACAAACGGCAACACAGATTGCTCTGCCCGAAGAGGTCAAGTCACCACTAGACTACGTCACTAAGGGAACCACAGAAGAGCTCACGAGAGTTCAACTCGCTAAACTGAACTCGATCAGAGCAACAATGTGGGACATCTTCTACAAAGAATACTTCGTGCACCTCAAAGAGTCACACACGAAGAACAACAGCCACAGCGCAAGCATGCCCACAAAAGGACACGTAGTCCTAGTACAAACCCCGCTAACACCCAGACACAAATGGCCACTCGGCCGGATAATTGATCTGGTTACGAGCACAGACGGGGCAGTACGATCGGCGAAAATCAAATGCGGAAAAAATATCCTCGAAAGAGCGGTCAATCAGCTCATTCCACTGGAAGTGCCGGAAAACACGAACGCCAAATCGGAGACCCGATACAAGGCCACACCACCGCACATTCCGGCACCAGGAAAACTCCCCACGGTAGGAGACATACCCGAAATCCAGACGAGCAGTGCGCCAAGCACTACTTCTACTCACCAAGACCGCCAAAAGCATCTCCAAGATCCGCAATCCAGGACGTCAGAGAGAAAACGACGGCCCGCGGAAATAGCGGCCCATAAGAGACTAAGGCCATTCCTCGACCGCGCAGCGAAGAGTAAGAAACTGCCGATTACATCGCAGTTTCGCCTCGCCCCCCCAGTGTTGCGGAAGTAGGGGAGTCCCTCCTCCCTCAACCAGAGCCACGCCTTCCTACTCGATAAACACACTATCAGTCTCTAACAGAGCTTACGTGACGACCTTGCGTGACTCTATCAGACAGACCGTCACGGGGACGTGAATAGCCCCGATAACCTACTGACCTTCTCATCCGGTCATCAGAATACTCGATAAACAGTGAAGCTTGTTCCGAAGCTTCAGTTCTCAGTACTCAGTTCTCAGTTATCATTCTGAGTTCTCAGTTCTCACAAAACTCACAAAGCCGCATCTAGGCTCAAGAGGACGACGGCTCGGCCGATCCCTCCAACAACAGGTGGCTACAGCCGATCCTGAACAACAACCGAACACCACTTCTGTCATGAGAGGAGTTCGTCAGCCTAAGGCCATGAGTGCCATGGTAGCAGCTACTACCGCCGCCCTCGTCGGACCATGTCGGTACCAGACGTGGCGGTATGCGAACCTTCGCCCCAGGTGTCGTTAATAAACATGTCGGTTGTATTCGTTGTTATCGCACATCACAAGACAATGCCTCGCCTAGGCTTGGGCTCATTCAGGTTAAACCTCGGTAGGGCGGATTCACCTCCCCCTGATACACCCTACCGAAACACCTGTAATAGAAGGCATGAATTTCAAACCGGAAAATCTCTGAAACCAGTAGAGTTACAAAAAAGTTGTCAACTAGAAACATGATCAACGTAAAATTTCCCATTTTTTTGTAGTTTACAACTTTTTTGTAACTATTTTAGTTTTCGAGATATACCCTGTCAAGGTTGAACATAAGAAGGGGCCCTTCCCTCGGAACTTTTCGTGGCGAGACCCACGTGTTTACTGCGAAGTGATTCGATGATGCTGCTAATGAAGAATCCCATTCTGCAGTGTCGAATAATTCCGCGCGAGAGTCCGAACATCTCGACGGCCATCCGAAACTGGAGTGATTTCGAAAAGCAGCGACCGTATCTGATCGACGACTCGCTGAGCATTTTCGATTTGTCGTGCTTCACCAAAACCGACTGCTATCACATTTTGAATCTGTTCCAAGGCATCTTCCCGGAAATCAGGCAGCTGTCTCAGTGGGATAAAGACGTGCTCATTTCGAACCTGCTCCCAAAGTGGACCATGTTCGAGAGTGCGCTCGAATATTCGATGAATAAGGAGCAATGGGACAGTTCCCGCGAGACCAAAATCGAGGATCGGATGATTCTGAACTTTTACGGGGCGGCGATTCCGAAGGAAAAGAGGCCGACAGATCAGGAGGTCATTCGGATTTTCAAACCGTACTGGATCAGCTACTACGACACATTCGGAACTCCGATCGCGAAACGGAATCTGGATCAGTTTGAGTGCTCTGCGATCTACCTTCTGATCATGTTCGATAGTGGTGAGGTGTGCTAGTGCCACGTCACGAATCTCCCCTTACCACCGTTTCAGCGTATTCCAACCTGAGCGAAAAGTGTTCGGAAATGTGTCATCGCATCCGGAAAGTGATACTTCGCGAGTTGCACGCCTACGAAATCGACCAAAACGGCGATGCGGCTCGATTCTTCGACACCATCGACACACTTTCATTGATCGAAAGGGCCGAGCAAAAGTTTGAGGAGGAGATATTGGTGTGCGAAATGAACAGTGTCAGGTTGCACGAGGACTTTCAGAAGATTATGAAGACGCGTAAGATTTGAAATCGGACACTTGGAAAGCACAAGCAGACTCATAAAATAGTTGAGAATTCGTTTCGTTTTCGTTGTCTGACTCTTCATTTTCACACTCGAAAGGCTTCCTTTCTCCTCTGTTTCGTTATGTTCTGCTCCGGCGAGCCACGGAGCACATTTCGATTTTCCATGCAAAGTTTGCGGAACATCGGACGGCGAGCATTTTAATTTACATAGGTGCAACAATGAGTATGACATGGCACTACCACGCCACGTGGAAAAGCGCACTAACGTAATCAAGAAAATGTCACAAAACGGGCAAAATTGTTGATATTTATTTTGTGTGTCACCACACTTTTCTTTCAAAAAAGAAAAAAGAACGATAAGAAAAGTGTGGTTTTCGATTCGTGAACCGGTTTTTGCTATAAAATGAAATGTTTTTTTGTGAATGTGTGCGTGTCATTTTCTCTCCTCTTTTTACGGGTTCAAATCCCTCGTTTTGATCTCTGAATCAACTTTTTCCCCTTTTTTTCTCTCTCTTTCTCTTTCATTTTCCAAATGATTTTCGCTGTCTAAACGTTTTGAGCGAAATAGTATATGAAACCGCGGAGACATTGTTCGGAGGAGCGCCGAAAATTGGTCGCCTTTTTCCATGGCAACGCGTGTTTTCTTCTCCTCCACGCCTTCTTTCGCACAATGTTTTCGTGTATATATGTACATTCTCCTCTTTTTGAGCTCTCGAATGAGTTTCAGACTTTCAGATTTTCAGCACCCGGAGCTCTCACCGATGACGTGTTGTCTTGTTTGTGGCTCGCCGGACGCCGAGCCACACTTTGGCGCCATTTCATGCAGGTTTGAGTCTTCATAATTTGAGAACGGCAAATATTTTCAGCCCCCTTCTTCCATTTTCAGAGCATGCGCCGCGTTCTTCCGTCGCTATTTCCACTCGAAAAAGTCGATCGTCTCGTGCACGTGTCCGATTCGATTCCGGAACTCGCATCCGTGTCGCGAGTGTCGCATCAAAAAGTGCTTGTCGATCGGAATGGATTCGAGCAGTGCGTCGCTTTTTTTTTGTTTGGAGCTCGAGCTGAGCAACTCTTTTCAGAAGTGCAGGAGAAACGAGAGAAGCATGCTCCAAAAAGGGGAAAACTCGAAAAAGAGCCACTGAGGCAGGTGTTGTGCAACTCATCGGAAAGTCCGCCTTCTCTGCCGATGTCGCCGATTTCAGTGAGTTTGACAGCAGATGGCAGTGCCACGTCACAAAACCTCTATTTTTCCAGTACCAAATAGTCCCGCGTGACAACTGTAACATCTCTCACACCGCCGCCAAATGGCTCACCATCCAACACAAACGATATCAGATCTACAACAAGACAATCGACAAAGTGACCTACTACGAGACGTGCTGTCAGTCCAGAACCGACACTTTTATGATGTGGCAAGTGGTCGAGTCGATATTCCCGGAGGTCGAGTGTCTGTCGGACTGGGACCGCGCGGCGATACTCCGGAACTTCATGCCGAAGTGGTCGCTCCTCGTAGCGGCCATCGATTTCGACAAGAACGTGAAAATGTACGATCACATTCAGACGAAAGAGGACTACGATGAGATGATCGTCCAGTTCTACACCTCGTCCATTCCGGAGGACAAGAAAATGTCGGCCGAGGATATTTTGAGGTGGGCGGAGTTTCAGAAGGATTACTGTAGATTCACTTGCGATTCAGAGTCTTCGAGCCATTCCTTCGCTATTACGGACTGTCACTGGCGCTGCCGATCCGAGAGAAGGCGTTCGACGGAGCCGAGTACATGGCTCTCGCCCTGCTCTTCCTGTTCGACCCGGCCTACACGAATCTCAGCGAAGAATGCGTCGAGCTGTGCCATCGCATTCGAAGGCTCATCTTCCGAGAGCTCAAATCGTATCAGATGGACAAGGGATGTGACGAGATGCGATTCCTCGACACCATCGACACTTTGACGCTGCTCGAGAAGGGAGAGGCCAAGTTTCAGGAGGAGCTGCTGCTCTGCGAAATGCACAATGTGCACATTCACGAGGACTATCGCCTGATGATGAATCAACAGAACTATTAGGTGAAAAGAAACAATCTCACAAATCGGTCACGTTACGAGTACTTCGAAATGAGCATAATGGACGGTTAAGAGTTTATGGTACTGGCGCTGATCGTGCTTTTGATGGAGGTTAGCTGAAAATTGTCTGAAACTGGCAAGTTTTGGATTGATCTTTCAGCTCACACAAACAACAGTCAGGAGTGCGCCGAGCGCTGCATCAAATCGACAGAAACGCGTTTTTTGGTTTCTCGACACTGAACTGCTCATTTGTGAAATGCACAATGTGCATTTGCATGATAATTTGAGTTTGGTACTATTCGAGTTATGAAATGAATGTTTCGATTGATGTTTGTTCCAAATTTCCACTCAGTTGGTACGGTAGTCCAACTATTTCCAAAGTTTCTGCCATTTCTCACTTTTTCATCCAATCATCCGTTCAGTTTCATGCGATGAGTTGCGGCGTTTGTCGTGCTGACGGTGTTGAGCCACACTTTGGAGCATTGTGTTGTAGGTGAGCCGTGAAGTTCGAGGAAAGCAATCGATAAGTCTTGTTTCTCTGTTTCAGAGCATGCGCGGCATTCTTTCGAAGGTATTACCACTCGAAAAAGACAAACTACCTGTGCACATGCAAACATCGTTTCGAGAATTCGCATCCGTGTCGCGAGTGTCGCATTCAGAAGTGCCTCTCGATTGGCATGGATCCAAAGAGTGAGCCGTCGGCCCCTCTCAATTTGACCTACTTCTCGATTTGACCCACTTTCAGAGGTGCAGAAGAAGCGGGAAAAACATGGTCACTGGAGCGATTCCAGTTCGCCTCTCGCCTTGCAAACTCGAATAATCTCGCGAGAAACGCCGAATATCTCGTCTGCAGTCGCCAATTGGTCCACTTTCGAGCAGAAACGAAGTGAGATTTGCGGCGGAAAAGTGGGCTCAATGAGCATGTTCGAAATGACGAGCTCCGTGAAAACCGACATGGAGCTCATTTGGCAGGTGACGGGCTCACTGTTTCCCGAAATGGACTCGTTAAGCTGCAGCGACAAGGTGCCACTGAAAATCCAATTGTTTCAGACAAATTTCATCATTTTTACAGTCAGCTCTTCTCGCCAACTTTGTTCCGAAATGGTGGCAAATCGAGCCACTGCTGCATTTTCAAGAGAATCGAGAAATGTACGAGAGTTTGAGTCGAGACGAGTACGAGAACCTCGTCGTCGCGTTCTACGAGTCCTATGGAGCGCGAATGCCAAGACGGGAAATCATTCGGTAAAGAGCATTCGATGGCATTTTCTCTGACCTCTGACCCACTTTCATCTTCAGAATCTTCGAGCCATTCTGGTGGTTTTACTACGCCAAAATGGTGCTCCCGATCGCCGAAATCGGTCTCGACAAAGCCGAATTCATGTCAATCTTCTGGCTCCTCTTCTTTGACAACGGCAAGCTTCTCGCCTCTCCACCACAATTTTCAGCAATCTCTTCAATTTCAGCCTACACAAATTTGAGCCCAGAATGCTTGAAAATGTGCCACAACACCAAAAAAGTGATTTTGCGAGAGCTGAGAAATCACCAAGTTTCCAAACAATCCGAAGAAATGCGGTTCTTCGAAACGCTCGAGTCATTGTCGATAATCGAGCGAGGCGAGATGAAGTTTCAGGAGGAGATGCTCATTTGTGAGATGCACAATGTGCAAGTTCATGAGGATTTCAAGAAAATCATGAAGGAGCCACGATATTGATTTTGAAACGGTTTCCCTAGGTACACGTGCCATTTCTTGTTTTCTATTCCAATGAACTTGTGATATCAGTTTCGTTTTTTTGAACACCAATGGCTTTTGACCAGTACAACGCATGTCTGAAGAACGAGTACGTTTCAGCTTTTGGAGTTTCAGACAATGAAGCGATGAGCTGTCAAGTTTGCCAGAGTCCGGAAGCAGAGCAGCACTTCGGGGGAACTTCTTGCAGGTTTGATCTGAAATCAGAATTGGGCTGATGGCCTCAAATGGGCTGTTATGGGCTCTGCACCACTGGAGTCAAGCCGTTTTCCAGAGTTTCAGTACATATTCCAGAGCATGTGCAGCGTTCTTCCGTCGTTATTACCTGTCGAAAAAGAAGTTCATTTTCTGCACTTGCCCGAAACGAAAAGACAACTCGCATCCGTGTCGTCACTGTCGCATTCTCAAATGTTTAGCCGTTGGAATGTCGAGTTCGAGTAATAGTTTCCGAAAACCCACTTCCGCGAATCGGAGTCGAAACGTTTCAGAGCTTCAATCGGCTAGAGACGGCTCGAAAGGGACCATTTTGAGCACTTATCCGCCGTCTTTGTCATTGATGAATGTAGGTCACACTTCAGTCTCTCGTGACCGAACACTCACACGCAAAACTTCGGCCATCGTTTCAGTGCCAACTAATCCCTCGAGACAGTCCGAACATCTCGTCCACAATCTCGAAATGGCCGAGTTACGAGCAGAAACGAGTCGAGCTCTACGGCGGAAAGTTCGAACAACTGAACATCTACGGAGTGACGAGCTACATCAAACGGGATTCCGATCTGATGTGGCAGCTAGTGAGCGCCGTGTTTCCGCAAATCGACAAACTGCACGAGCGCGACAAAAACTCGCTACTGGCAAACTTTGTGCCGAAATGGTGGCAGTTGGAGCCGTCGATCGATTTGACGACGAACGAGGAGCTGTGGGAGGAGAAGGGAAAGCATCTGGAGTCGATGATCTCGACGTTCTACTCGAGTCCCCCATCGGAAAATGGAGCATCCACAAGTTCGGAGGACCTGTTCACAATCTTCGAACCGTTCTGGGCGTACTACTATTCGCATGTGATTGCTCCGATTGCGAAGAGAAAGTTCGACAAGGCAGAGTACATGGCTCTATTCTTACTGCTTCTTTTCGATCGCGGTGAGCTGACATCGAAGGTTTCATCCAACTTCCCGCCGATACTTTCAGCGTACACAAACATCAGTGAGGAGTGTGCCACGTTGTGCGAGCACATTCGGAAAGTCATACTCCGAGAGCTCCGCGGATATCAGAAATCGAAGGATTGTGACGACGCGAGGTTTCTGGAGACAGTCGACACGCTATGGATCATCGAGAAGGGAGAGAAGAAGTTTCAGGAGGAGATGCTCATTTGCGAAATGCACAATGTGCACATCCATGACGACTTCAGAAACATGATCAGGGAACAGAAACTATGAATGCTTTTCTGGAAAAGAACGTGTCACAATGAACAGTTCGCAGAACAAAGTGTTTATTTTACTCATCATCATAATCATCAAGTAAGAATTCCGGTCATTTGCATCTCAAGCCAGTTCGAAGAAGAAACCAATCAACGCACAGGATGAGAGAACCGCGAAAGAAGTGTTGAGAAGCGGATAGGAGAAGGAGGTGGCGACGAGTAGGACGAGGAAGAGCTGGAAGAAGATGTGAAGAGCGTTCGTTTCGATGAGCACGGCTCTCGCTTTTTTCCACATCTTCTGCAATTTCTTCCCGAAGTGATGACTCTCATTCTCAGAGCCATCAGAAGTCACAATCGGTTCCGGGGAGACCGAGTCAGAAGACGTCACTTCTTCTGGCTCACTTTGAGCAACTGTCGATCCAACTTCCTGATTGGGATCGGAAGTTTCCGAGTCAGATTGTGCAGCTATCTTCGGTGGCTCCACTTCTTTAAACTCTCGAACGTCTTTAGGACTATCGATCTTCTCTTCCGACGTCAGTCCAGTTTTGGGAGCTTCCACATCAACGTTCTGCGGATTTTCCTCAGACTCCTTTTCGTCCTCCCGCTGCGTTTCGCTTTTCGTCGCTTTCGTCGCGGCCATATCCGGACTATCACTGTTCAGTTTACTGCTGATCGGATTCTTAAGCTGCGCGGAATTCGACGGTTTTCGAGAACCGACTGAACCACGTATTCTGTTTCCTTCTAACATGAGAGCGTCAGTGAATTGATACCACCGCTCCGTGAACTTTTTGAGTGCGTTCGAGCTAGGGTCATCCAATTTGGCCTTGATCGCGGCTCTCAACGCAGCTCGTCCGAACCCGAATCGGCTCAGTGTGGGCTCCCATTCTGCGGGAATCATTCTCTCTGCAATTTCGTCAATCTTTCCCTGATTGAGGCATTCCCACAATTCCGAGTCTTTCGGTGCGGTGTGACTGAATGTCGACTCGTGCTGCGCTCTGAAAACCGTTTCCGAACATATGCGCTTTTTCGATGCGAGCTCACTCTTTCTTTTTTCCCATCACTTTCTTTCGACTCTGCCATTGCTTGTTGAGTTGACACTTTGCGAGTTTCATTAGTGGGAGAGCTCTCAGTGAAATCTGACAAACGAGTCTGAATCTGGCAGTTGGATGGAAAAGATGAATGACACGTGGCAACGGAAATGACACTGCATACCAAGAGTTCACGGAAGATAGTACGAGAACGTCGAGACGAGTCTTTTTAGCTGCCAAGTCGAAGAACTCGTTGAAAAAAAACAGAATATGCGTTCTATTCCAACCCCCCTCTAAAGTTCAAATTTGACAGGGTATATCTCGAAAACTGGTGAAGTTATAAGAAAGTTGTCAACTACAAAAATATTGGAACTTTTACGCTGAGAATATTTGTAGTTGACCTTTTCCTCGAAACTCTGCTAGTTTCAGAGATATTTCGATTTTTTTCAAGTTCACTATTAGAATCCTTTCCATCATTGGGTTTACGGTCCTTTATTCTCAATAACATAAAAAAGATTTCGTTTTTCATAGAAGCTTGATAGTTGCCTGGATGCTCTGAGTTCTCGTCGTTTCTTCCGTGAACTCGGAGGTTTTTCGGTATGGCGTGTCTCCCCGCTGCCACGTGTCATCCAACCGTTCCGTCTACTTTGCAGTCAAAATCAGTTTCGTGTTCAGAATTGACTGTGAACTCTTCCACAATGAAACCTACCAAGAATCTGCGAAGAAGAGCGAGGCAGAGCCAAAAGAGAAAAGAGGGAAGAAGGCAGGCACAGAATGAGCTCGTCATGGAGCGACTCTTTTCAGATTGAGCAACAGTGGCTGTCGGCAGCTCGTTCAAAGATGGACGAGATGATTCAGAATCTGATTCGCATAGCAACGGATGCATTGGTTCCCGATGGAGCCGAAGAATTGTTAGCACATTTCGGACTAGGACGAGCTGACGTGAAAGCCGCCGTCGAAGCACACTTCGAGAATCCGGAAACGAACTCAATTGACAAGTTTTTGGAACGCTATCACCGAACAATTGAAGCTGTCAAGACTTACATGAAAAACAAAGAGAGAGCTGATAGCGGTGACGTGGAGGATATCACTGCTGAAGAGGAGAAGGGAGAACGAAACACTTCCGGAGTTCCGGATGTTCCAGAATCAAAGCCAACAGTCCAAAAGATAATTCTGAGCAATTCGGAGAAGAAGCTCCTCAACTGGATCCGCAGCCGTCTGACAGTCAAACCATCCGAACAAACTGGTCTCATTCACATTCCACGTGTCCGTTTCGGAACGCAAAAGGACAAGAGTCTTCTGATGATCCACACGGGCATCGAACAGTTTTTAAGATTCGAGTTCATCGGCAAGAGCAGAAAAACGGTTGTAAAAAAGTAATCGCTACCTTACGAATACAAATTTTCAGCTTTATATTCTGAATTTTCAGACTGCAAGACAGTTGGGAAGCAGTGAAGATCACTGAGAAAGTCGTCGATTCGGCTGACCATCTTCACGTCGCACTGCAAATTCTGAAAAGTCTCTTTGGCCCCGGAAACACTCTGCTACAAGTTCTCGAAGTCGACATTGAAGACCAACAACTCATGGAAACCTTCGAGAAAAGCATCCGGAACACCGAGCTCCGAGCGAAAAGCGTGACTTTCGTGACAGGGAACGGCGGCGTCAAGTTGTTCTCCAATGTTTCGGACTGTGAGAGTGTGAAAGGGATCCGAGTGGAAGTCGGCAATGATCATGAACTCGTTCCGCTGCACGCATGCCGATTCTTCCCGTCTATCAGTGAGTCTGTGAGCTCTTCAGCTGCGTCCGATACCCGTTTCAGATGACGTCAACACTCTCTGCCAGGAGCCGTTGTCTTCGAAGCACGAAGAGAAGTTCATCGAGAGCGCGGAGAACTGTACCCTTTCGGGTGTCGACTCGACGTACCTAAAGGGCAGATTCGAGGAGTTGGCGTCGAGTGCCAAAGTGATTCGCGTCAACGAGAAGGTCACTTGTCATCGGATCGTTCGGCGAGGAATCGTTCTGCGGTACAACAAGTCGCCGTGCGGATACTGGCTCGATGCGATGACTCCGAAGCTAGAAGAACAAGTGAAGGATAAGATCGAGGTACCCCCCACAGGTTCACATCTTGTTATTGCCAAAACTGTGATGTTTCAGAGAACTGTCTGCAATATTGGGTTCTTCTGCAAGAATTGCACGGATCCGTTTGAATACGCTTACTATCGAGACCTTCCGCAACGCATCGTCAGAGAGAAGGAGTGGGTCTCGATTTTCGGAAGCGCCTCTTCTCGCAGTGCCAATAAGCATCTGGCAGGCTTTCGGAAGAATATGGAGGCTACATTGACCTCGGGGGAGAAAATCGATTATCCGGAAGATGTTTGGAAGTGTGAAGAACCGGACGTACAACATGACTCGGAAACTTCTAAACTCGTTCGGGAAGTTACACCGACTGTTGCTCAAAGCGTACCTGAAAAAGTGACGTCTTCTGACTCGGTCTCCCCGGAACCGATTGTGACTTCTGATGACACTGAGGAGTCGGAAGAGAAGGTCGATCGGCCTGAGGACGACAAACATTTTGTCGCTCTCTGTGAGAGAATGATGATGAATATGAAGTACAATCAACCTCGAGACGAACTCCTGGATTTGATCAGTAGCTCGTTGACACTGAAGCCTTCCGTTCCACGTGTCCGATTTGGAGCTCAGCCTGGGAAGGCTCTTCTCATGATTCACACTTGCGATCGAAAGTTTCTGAGACTCGAGTTCGACGGGAAAGATGATGACAAGACTTTGGTGAAAATGTATGCTTGAAACTATCTTCGAACAGTTTCAGATAATGACTCGAACATTTCAGACTGCAAAACACGTGGGATGTTTCGAAGATCATCGAGAAAACCGTCGACAATCCGGATCATTTTGCCTTTGCAGTTTCAGTTCTTAGAGAGCTTTTCGAAATAGAGTCCATTGTCCCGGACGTTCTCGAATGGGACTTCGAATCGGAAGAAATATTCCATCGTCTATACCAATTGCTAGAGGACTGCCAGCTCACGACGAAGAAAGTGTGCATTATTGGCGACGGAGTGGTTTCACCACTCGCTGCAAGACAATCAGAAGAAGTAGTTCGAATTCGTTTAGGCGAAAAGAATCAAATGTTTCCCCAACAGCTTCTCCAAGTGTCCATTGATGACAAGAGTGAGTCGGTAAACTGCATTCGACGCTCGATCATTTATATTTCAGCTAAATGTAATGTTTTCCACCTCGACCCAATTCCGAATTTCAAGTCAGCTATCACTTTCATTATTGATATTTCGCTGCAAAATCCGGACAACCTGTATACACTTGCTGTCAACTCGCCACTCGTCGGGATCATGTTTGAGCAAATGTCCCGTAACAATGAACCGACTCGCGTCAACCAGGAAGTGATTGGTCACAGAATAACTTTAGAAGTAAGAAACCAGAATGTAGTCGTTCGCATGAACAAGTCATCATGTGGATACTGGATAGATGCGACGGTCGCAGAGAAGGAAGCGGAGTTTTTTGAAACCAGAAAGGTACGGACGGGGAAATGTAACTTTCGTGGGTTCTACGGTAAACAAATTGATCCTTTATTTTCTCCTAGTGCTTCTTTGGTTCCGGTTCCGGATGTGTTTGAAAAACGAAGTAGTACTCACTTCTGGGCTCACTTCTGAACAGCGTTGGAGAAGGATTTTAACACTTTTGATCTTAAATTGTCAAACTTTCAGCGAGTTGTATGTGGAGTTGGCTACCTATGCAAAAAGTGCACGGATCCGTTCGAATACGAGTACTATCAAAGTCTTCCACAACGTATCGCCAGAGAAAAGGAGTGGGATGCGGTGTTCATTAAGAGCAAAAGTTTCGCCGATCATTCTGATGAAGTTCGACAAAAGATGCTGAAGATGTTCGAATCCGGTGTGACAGTTGAGAGTGTATTGAGTGACATTGAACCGGAAATGGACCCCGATGAGGCTATCTACATACTCACCGGCACCGGAAAGTATCAGGAACACTATTCGAACAACAACGAAAACGATCCGAAGTGGGAGGAGAACTCGAAACTGGAGGCGATTTCGGAAGAGGCGCTCTTGAAGTGGGCTTGCGAATCGTTCCATCTGAGACGAAAAGGATCGAAGAAAACGGTGGTGGTGCCACGTGTCAGACTGACGGTCAGAGAACGGCGGACTCTGATCGAGATTCACACGGCCATCGGAAAGTTTCTACGACTCGAGTTTTGGGCCGAGAGCGGGCATACCATTGTGTACAGGTAGTCGCCTTTCTCGAACCATTCCATTTTTCATCTCTGGACATTTTCAGATACCGCGACAGTTGGAAAGATCCGAAAAAGAGACGTGTCTCTTCTGAAGATCATACTAGAATGGCGATTTTGGTGTTGAAAAGCCAACTTGCCTGGGAGCACGTTTACATTGACACGTTCGAGTTCGAGTTGACCGACGAGGAGAACGTAGCGCGTCATTCGAAATCTGTCCTCGACACTCTCGACGGAGCGCGTTTCAATGTCACACAACTGACCCTCTTTTACAGTTCACACACGAACAGAGATTATCTTCTCAATTGTTCTTCGATCTGTCACAGTTTCCAAAAGCTCGAGTTCTATTGCATCGCTCCGAACGCCACCAGCATTGTGCCATTCGCGGTCTTTGATACGCATAGCATTCAACAAGAAAAACAAGGTGAGCTCGATTTGTTTCGAAAAATGCCGGTATAAATCACTTTCAGTTGTCTGCTCAATCGCCTTTTTATCGCAGAGTCAGACCGAGTCGTGTCTCGATATGGGTTACGACGGCATAGAGGACGCCTATGACACTTTCCGATACGCTGATCCATTCCACCTCGAGAAAGAGTTCAACGAGCTCACGGAGCCATCTATTCAGCGCAATGAAAGTGTGACTTGCAAACGAGTGTCGCGTGACGGTGGAAAGTACAATCTATACCACAACTCGTCCCCGTGTGGATTTTGGATGGATCGGGTATCGAAGAAAAACGAGAAGAAGTATCTCAAAACAACTGAGGTATAGTAACTTCTCACTAGCCTCTCAAGGTTTCGATTTTCAGTCCACAGTTTGCGGTCTTGGCTTTTTCTGCAAAAAGTGCGCAGATCCCTTCGACTACGCCTACTATCGTGACATTCCGAAACGCGCTTACTACGAACATCAGTGGACCGGACTCTTCCGCACTGACATCACTTCTCTTCAGCGGAAACATTTCTCCATGGCCATGTGTGCACTGCAAATGAAGATTCAAGACGAGTTAAAAAATGAAGAACTCTCGGTCGAAGAGAAGCCGTCGGAAGATAGACCTCTCCCAGCTGAAGACGTGACCTCTTCTGACACTCCGCTCCCAGCTGAAGACGTGACCTCTTCTGACACTCCGCTCCCAGCTGAAGACGTGACCTCTTCTGACACTCCGCTCCCAGCTGAAGACGTGACCTCTTCTGACACTCTGCAGCTCTCACCTGATCCCGTTGTGCCAGCAGATGTTCCTGTTGAATCTGACGATGATGAAAAAGAAGAAGAAGAAGACGAAGAAGACGTCTGCTACGAAGACATCAATCAACGTCAATTCGTGGAGAAGCTGGCGGAGAAGGAGCACGAGAACAGATTCAACTCGATCCGTCGGAGGTTTCTGCTCGTCTTCTTCCAGCTCTTCCTCCTCCTACTCGTTTACACCTCCTTCTCCAATCCCATCGCTAACACACTTTTCGCTGTTCTCCTGTCCTTTGCGATGATTTGTTTTTCGGTGGGATGGATTTGAACTTGATAACCCAGTAACTCTCCCTTTTAGTGATCGATAATAAAGTTCATTTTTCGAATAGTGTCTCGGTGCAGATTCACATGAAGAACTTCTCAAGACTCTACGAGTCCATTCAAAACGAGATCAAGACTCTTGGTTTCGAACTGAAATCGTTTTTGAACGTTCATCATTGCAATGAGCAAAGTCTTCTGGCGCAACGCTCAAGGTGGCTCGTATGAAAACTCGTAGCGTAGCTCGCGCGAGACAAGTTTTTTAGAAGCTTTCTCATAGTTCAAACATCGGACAAATTTTAACACAGGTCTACAGGTTTTCGATTCGAATGCGAGCTCGGCTGGGTAAACCAGGCGTTTCCCGGAGCCAACACGAAAATGCCCCGAAAACGGTTTCGAACTTATGCTTTTCGCTGAGAAATCGTATTTCGGCTTCTCATCGTGTGTTAGACACGTTGTTCACGCGATTTGCTCTGCGTGCGATTTCATTTTCTGCGTGAGCTTTGCGGTTTGCCAGGTCGTCGAGTGAACTGTCACGTCACGTGACACGTGACTCACGTGTCTTCTCCCGACGCCTTCCGATCTTCGTCCTCATCAATCAATAAATATTTGAGTTTTCTTTTTCTGTCTTCGACAATGAGTGATTCCAACAATTCATCACTTGGAAAGAGAGAAGAGGAGACGTGAGTGATACTGCAAAAATGTACTCAATGCTAGTCGGTTATTCAGACGCCAGTCGAATGCATCTTCACGTGTTCCGGCTATCGAAATGAGTGACGATGTGTGGGAGAAACTGATCAGCAATCGCGTGGGACGAATGTTGCACGGACGCCGCATTGCACTACCTTCCTTCGATGCCACAATTCTCGCTGTCTTGACAGCTTCCTGGATGGAGATCAAAGAAAGAGGAGACGAAGCTGGACTCGAGAAGTTCAGAAACTTGCTCGAAAACGAATCGATTCCCGAGAAAAGCGACGTGGTTGCTGATGAAGAAGAATTTTCGGGAATGTTCATAGATTCGATGAATTTTCTGTCAAGTCTTCGGCACATTCCACGCGTCCGATTCGGATTTCGTAACGGAAGGTTTCTTGTTGTGATTCACACGGACATTGGGAAGTCTTTGAGATTGGAGTGCATCAACGAAAGTACCAACATTCTTTGCACGTGAGTGATCATTCCTCTTGCTCTCTTAGTAGTCATCTTCCAGACTGCAAAACATTCATGGCTCTTACAAAGAAATGACGGTGGAACACCGCGATGCTTTCGCCTTGCCGATTTGCGTTCTGATGTATCTCGCTGGAAAAGACGAGAATATTATCGAAGTTTTCGAGTGGGACATCCAATCCGAGGAGATCGCTAAACGAGTCGCGAATGGATTGACCGGCACCCAAATCCGCGCGAAAAGAATATGTTCGCTACTATCGGACTTTAAGAGCTTGAAGATCCTTCTGCACCTCCACGACTCTTCCGTCTTCGAGAGCGCTCAAGCCGTTTCCATCCACATCGCCGATGATTTCAATATGGTTCCGCAGCAAGCAATCCGCTCGAACTATTCACTCAGTGAGTTGACCATCACACGCGTCGCGTCGTGAAGAGTCCTCTTTTTTCAGTGACCACGATGGAAATCATGTTGTTTCCAATATCCAGCAAAGATACTGTCTGCAGCTGGGTGGTGAGATATCCGGACACGCCGATCACATTGTCTGGCATCAACTCGACGTTCATCGAGGATCACTTTGAGAAGGCGTCGACGGTGCGCGAGCCGACACGAGTCAATGAGCACGTCACTTGTCAGAGAATCGTCGTGAGCTACGAAGGGAAGAGCATCGTGTTGCGCCTCAACAAAAGTCCTTGTGGATACTGGATCGATGCGATGCTTCAGGAAAAGGAGGCCGAGTTTATGGACAGGTTCGAGGTACAGACGAGCTGATTCTAGAAGTAGACGAGTCATCTTGCTTTTCAGAAAGTCGTCTGTGAAGTCGGAATATTCTGCGAAAAGTGCACGAATCCAGTCGACTACGACTACTACAGAAGCCTGCCGCAACGTCTCGTCAAAGAGAAAGACTGGGATAATGCGTTCCTGAAGAACGATTCGTTTCACAAATATTCTGTCGATCTCAGGCAGAGAATGATGATGAAACTTAATTACGAGAAGAAGCGCAACGAAGGCGTGACGTCTCCTGCCGACGAATTCCTGGATTTGATCCGTGACTCGTTGACACTGAAGCCTTCCGTTCCACGTGTCCGATTCGGAGCGCAGCTTGGGAAGGCTCTTCTCGTGATTCACACTTGCGATCGAAAGTTTCTGAGACTCGAGTTCGACGGGAAAAAAAGCAAGACTTTGGTGAAAATGTATCCTTGAAACTATCTTCGAACAGTTTCAGAAAAGGACTCGAATATTTCAGACTGCAAAACACGTGGGATGTTTCGAAGATCATCGAGAAAACCGTCGACAATCCGGATCATCTTGCCTTGGCAGCTTCAGTTCTTAAAGACTTTTTCGAAAGAGAGTCCATTGTCCCGGACGTTCTCGAATGGGACTTCGAATCGGAAGAAATATTCCATCGTCTATGCGAACTGCTAGAGGACAGCAAGCTCGCGGCGAAGAAAATCAACATTATGACAAAAACCGACATTATTCATCCACTCGCGACAGCCGAATTCTTTGAATTCTATAAAATTTGTTTTGGCGACGTTAATCGGTGTTTCCCTCAGCAGTTATACAGTCTTGCTATGGATGACGAGAGTAAGTTGATAAATTGCACGCGACGTTTCATAATCTCCCTTCCAGCTGTATTCAATACTTTCCATCTCGAACCTGTCATAGACTGGCGATCCATCGTTCATATTTTTCTTTTCTTTCCTAACTCTCAGTCAATGACACTATCTACTACCGATTCGTCACACATTGGGGACCAATTTGAGCAATTGTCCCGTGACAGGGAACCGACTCGCGTCAACAAGGAAGTGACTTGTCACAGAATAACTTTAGAAGAAAGAAACCAGAATGTCGTCGTTCGCATGAACAAGTCATCATGTGGATACTGGATAGATGCAATGACCGCAGAGAAGGAAGCGGAGATTTTTGAAAAGAGAAAGGTATGTACGGGGGGGGGGGGGCAAACTTGCATTGAAAACATCATTTTTTTGTAATGTACAATAGAAGAAAGAAAAGCTTCAACATCTTCTCAGTTCAAAACTTTCAGCGAATTGTATGTGGAGTTGGCTACTTATGCAAAAAGTGCACGGATCCGTTCGAATACGAGTACTGTCAAAGTCTTCCACTACGTATCGCCAGAGAGAAGGAGTGGGATTCGGTGTTCATTGAGAACGAAAGTTTTGATGATCATTCTGATGAAGTTCGGCAGAAGATGCTGAAGATGTTCGAATCCGGTGTGACAGTTGAGAGTGTATTGAGTGACATTGAACCGGAAATGGATCCCGACGAGGCTATCTACATACTCACCGGCACCGGAAAGTATCAGGAACACTATTCGAACAAGAACGAAAACGATCCGAAGTGGGAGGAGAACTCGAAACTGGAGGTGATTTCGGAAGAGGCGCTCTTGAAGTGGGCTTGCGAATCGTTCCATCTGAGACGAAAAGGATCGAAGAAAACGGTGGTGGTGCCACGTGTCAGACTGACGGTCACAGAACGGCGGACTCTGATCGAGATTCACACGGCCATCGGAAAGTTTCTACGACTCGAGTTTTGGGCCGAGAGCGGGCATACCATTGTGTACAGGTAGTCGCCTTTCTCGAACCATTCCATTTTTCATCTCTGGACATTTTCAGATACCGCGACAGTTGGAAAGATCCGAAAAAGAAGCGTGTCTCTTCTGAAGATCATACTAGAATGGCGATTTTGGTGTTGAAAAGTCAACTTGCCTGGGAGCACGTTTACATTGACACGTTCGAGTTCGAGTTGACCGACGAGGAGAACGTAGCGCGTCATTCGAAAGCTGTCCTCGACACTCTTGACGGAGCGCGTTTCAACGTCACACAACTGACCCTCTTTTACAGTTCACACACGAACAGAGATTATTTTCTCAATTGTTCTGCGATGTTTGACAGTTTCCAAAAGCTCGAGTTCTATTGCATCGCTCCTAACGATACTTGCTGTTTGCCATTTGCGGTCTTCGATACGCATAGCATTCAACAGGAAACACACGGTGAACTCGATTTCTTTCGAAAAAATGTCGATGCAAATCAGTTTCAGTTGTCTGCTCAATCGCCTTTTTATCGCAGAGTCAGACCGAGTCGTGTCTTGATATGGGTTACGACGGCATAGAGGACGCCTATGACACTTTCCGATACGCTGATCCATTCTACCTCGAGAAAGAGTTCAACGAGCTCACGGAGCCATCTATTCAGCGCAATGAAAGTGTGACTTGCAAAAGAGTGTCGTGTGACGGTGGAAAGTACGATCTCTACTACAACTCGTCCCCGTGTGGATTTTGGATGGATCGGGTATCGAAGAAAAACGAGAAGTATCTCAAAACAACTGAGGTACAGTAACTTCTCACTAGCCTCTCAAGGTTTTGATTTTCAGTCCACAGTTTGCGGTCTTGGCTTTTTCTGCAAAGAGTGCGCAGATCCCTTCGACTACGTCTACTATCGTGACATTCCGAAACGCGCTTACTACGAACATCAGTGGACCGGACTTTTCCGCATCGACATCACTTCTCTTCAGCGGAAACATTTCTCCATGGTCATGCGTTCACTGCATTTGAAGCTTGAAGACGAGATAAAGAATGAAAAACTTTCGGTCGAAAAGAAGCCGTCGGAAGATAGACCTCTCCCAGCTGAAGACGTGACCTCTTCGGACACTCCGCTCCCAGCTGAAGACGTGACCTCTTCGGACACTCAGCTCCCAGCTGAAGACGTGACCTCTTCGGAAACTCCGCTCCCAGCTGAAGACGTGACCTCTTCGGACACTCAGCTCCCAGCTGAAGACGTGACCTCTTCGGACACTCCGCTCCCAGCTGAAGACGTGACCTCTTCGGACACTCCGCTCCCAGCTGAAGACGTGACCTCTTCGGACACTCCGCTCCCAGCTGAAGACGTGACCTCTTCTGATACTCCGCTCCTAGCTGAAGACGTGACCTCTTCGGACACTCCGCTCCCAGCTGAAGACGTGACCTCTTCGGACACTCAGCTCCCAGCTGAAGACGTGACCTCTTCGGACACTCCGCTCCCAGCTGAAGACGTGACCTCTTCTGACACTCCGCTCCCAGCTGAAGACGTGACCTCTTCTGACACTCCGCTCCCAGCTGAAGACGTGACCTCTTCGGACACTCCGCAGCTCTCACCCGATCCCGTTGTGCCAGCAGATGTTCCTGTTGAATCTGACGATGATGAAAAAGAAGAAGAAGAAGACGAAGAAGACGTCTGCTACGAAGACATCAATCAGCGTCTATTCGTGGAGAAGCTGGCGGAGAAGGATCACGAGAACAGATTCAACTCGATCCGTCGGAGGTTTCTGCTCGTCTTCTTCCAGCTCTTTCTCCTCCTACTCGTTTACACCTCCTTCTCCAATCCCATCGCTAACACACTTTTCGCTGTTCTCCTGTCCTTTGCGATGATTTGTTTTTCGGTGGGATGGATTTGAAATGGGAAACTCGGTGCTTTTTATTTATTGACTAATAATAAAAAATCTTTTTTTTCGGAGTGATCGGTGTAGATTCGCATTCAAAGTTTTTGAAGACTCAATTCAAAACAAGGATCGGAGCATTGAAGTCTCACTTTTGTTTCTTTGAATCCGTCGAACTCTATTATTTCGACGGATTAGCTTTGCATGCGACAGTGAAAACAGATTGGTCGCTGAGTGCAAGCTGCTATTCGAACTTTTCATCGCGAAACCTCATTTTTCGTTGAGCAGATGCAAACTTCGCATTACTTCTTTACGCCAATTACAATCAGAAGCGTGACGTTTTCTGCGTGAAACATGTGAAATGTCAGATGACACGTGTCTTCATCTGAAACGGTCCAACTTCCATCGCCATCACTACTCAAGTTCACTGTATCCGAAAACATGGATCCAGGGGGCAAGATGATGAAAGACTTGGCGTGAGTGATTTCATAAAATAAATATCAGAGTTCTAACGAAGAGTGAAAAAAGTTGATGAGTGTCTCACATTAAAAAGGTCCGCCCCTATCAAAATGAAATTCGGATCGTTAAGAGATTCCCGAACACGACATATTCAGGGATCACATCGAGCTTGTAGGAGGTTTCAATGCTTCTCTCAACTTTCTCTCAAGTCTGCGTCACATTCCACGTGTCCGAATCGGACTTCGTGACGAAACGTCTCTCGTGGTGGTCCACACAGACGACGGGAAGTCTCTGAGACTGGAGTGCATAGGCAAAAATGACCACATTCTTTGCAAGTGAGTGACGGTTTCTCTTTCTCACTCCTAATAGTCAACTTTCAGATTGCTCGACTTCCGTGGCTCTTACAAAGAAGCGGCGGTGGCAAACTTAGATGCGATCCTCATGCCCTTCACCCTCATGAGGCATCTAAATAAATTGAAAGAAACGGTTATCGAAGTTATCGAGTGGGACATCCAATCCAAGGAGTTCGTCGAAAGAATCGCTTTGAACGGCACACAACTCCGCGCAAAAAGAATCAATTGTCTCGTACCAGACCTCGAAATCATAAACAGAGTGAAGCGCTTTCACGACTCTTCCGTCTTCGAGAGCGCTCAAGCCGTTTCCATCCACATCGCCGATGATTTCAATATGGTTCCGCAGCAAGCAATCCGCTCGAACTATTCACTCAGTGAGTTGACCATCACACGCGTCGCGTCGTGAAGAGTGCTCTTTCTTCAGTGACTATTATGGAAATCATGTTGTTTTCAATATCGAGCAAAGATACTGTGTGCAGCTGGGTGGTGAGATATCCGGACACGCCGATCACATTGTCTGGCATCAACTCGACGTTCATCGAGGATCTCTTCAAGAAGGCGTCGACGGTGCGCGAGCCAACACGAGTCAATGAGCACGTCACCTGTCAGAGAATCGTCGTGAGCTATGAAGAGAAGAGCATCGTGTTGCGCCTCAACAAAAGTCCTTGTGGATACTGGATCGATGCGATGCTTCAGGAAAAGGAGGCCGAGTTTATGGACAACTTCGAGGTACATCTGAGCTGATTCTAGAAGTACACGAGTCATCTCGCTTTTCAGAAAGTCGTCTGTGAAGTCGGAATATTCTGCGAAAAGTGCACGAATCCAGTCGACTACGACTACTACAGAAGCCTGCCGCAACGTCTCGTCAAAGAGAAAGACTGGGATAATGCGTTCCTGAAGAACGATTCGTTTTACAAATATTCTGACGATCTGTGGCAGAGAATGATGATGAAACTTAATTACGAGAAGAAACGCAACGACGGCGTGACGTCTCCTGCCGACGAATTCCTAAATTTGATCCGTGACTCGTTGACACTGAAGCCTTCCGTTCCACGTGTCCGATTCGGAGCGCAGCTTGGGAAGGCTCTTCTCGTGATTCACACTTGCGATCGAAAGTTTCTGAGACTCGAGTTCGACGGGAAAAAAAACAAGACTATCGTGAAAATGTATGCGTGAAACTATCTTCTAACAGTTTCAGAAAAAGACTCGAACATTTCAGACTGCAAAACACGTGGGATGTTACGAAGATCATCGAGAAAACCGTCGACAATTCGGATTATCTTGCCTTGGCAGTTTCAGTTCTAAAGGACCTTTTCGAAAGAAAGTCCATTGTCCCGGACGTTCTCGAATGGGAGGTGACATCGCCGGAACTTTTCTCTCGCATAGCCGAACTGCTGGAAGACTGCGAGCTCGCTGCGAAGAAAGTGAACATGGTTGGGGATGGAGTGGCTGGACCACTCGCAACGACTAGATCGGCCGAATGTCTCATCGTTAACCTGGGACTCAGCAGCGATATTTTCCCCCAACAGCTTTTTCGCTTTGCTTTCCGCGACTTAAGTGAGGCAGTCAATTAAAGGCAAAGTTTAATTACTTGAATACTTTTCAGATGGAAGCAATATGTTCTTGTTCAGACCTATCACAAATTGGAACAGCTTTGTTGGGCTTTTCCTTCAACTTTCGGCCATATCCGGAACCTTGTCAGGCATCAATTCATCATTCATTAAGGACGAATTTGAGCAAAAGTCCCGTGAAAACGAGCCGATTCGCGTCAACGAAGAAGTGACTTGTCACAGAATAACTACCAAAATAGAAGACAGGGATCTCGTGATTCGCATGAACAAGTCATCGTGTGGATACTGGATAGATGTGATGCACACAGAGGATGAAACGAGGGCTATGGAAATGAGAAAGGTATGGACAACAAACGTCTGAAAATCTCGATTTCGAACCGGAGTATACAAGCGTAAAACTTTCAGCGAGTCGTGTGTGGTCTCGGATACTTATGCAAAAAGTGCACGGATCCGTTCGAATACGAGTACTATCAAAGTCTGCCACAACGTATCGTCAGGGAGAAGGAATGGGATTCGGTGTTCACGAAGAACTTCAATTTGCCAGAGGTGTCTGCTAAGATCCGAAAGCAGATGGTGGAGATGTTCGAGTCCGATGAGGTACTCGGGGAGGTATCAGATGACCCTTCTTCGGAGAATGAATCAGACGACACTTCTTCGGAGAATGAATCAGACGACACTTCTTCCGAACTTTCGAGCTTTGAGCTATCGTCGGAGGACACAACTCTCACCTCTGATGACGCCTCTTCTGAATTTTCGCAGTTTGAGCAGTCGCTTCAGAAGGTGTTCTCGTCATATCTGGCGATGGAGGAGAAGAAAGAACCACCATTCTAATGCCAATTTGTGGAGAAGCTGGCGGAGAAGGAGCACGAGAACAGATTCAACTCGATCCGTCGGAGGTTTCTGCTCGTCTTCTTCCAGCTCTTCCTCCTCCTACTCGTTTACATTGTGATCATTGGTTTTATTGACGGTATTGAATGAAGTCGTTTTTTAAGAATGTTTAAGAGTACTTACTGGTGGAGTTTCAGAAGTTACGTTCGTCGCGGCTTTCTAACACTGAAATCAATTGCATCATTCTGGAGGAGAGCTTTGACCTTTCTAATTTCAAACTAAAGCTTGACTGAGCCTGATCTTACAGTAGAAGAGATCAAGTATTCCGAGCCTCTTATTTAGTGACATTTTCATTTTCTACATTAAAGTCTGCAAATTCGAGTGAATCATGGAAATCGCGAGAAAACCACAAAAGAAAACATTGTGAAAGAAAAAAATGAACAAAAAAAAAGGAAAAATGAAAAGTTTTCGCGGAATGAACAGCCGGAAAAATTCGTCAAAATTTCGAGTTTTTTTTTATAATTTACAAATGTGGCAGTTTTCTTTGCTGATTTCCGACCGGAACATCAAAACTATTGACTTTGTGTAGGACAAATGCATATTTTTCTATAAATATCGGCTTTTCCGGCCCGGAAGACTAGTCTGAATATTTTTGAAGTTTTTGCGAGTTCAGTTATAAAAAAATGACATTTCAAGGAAGAAAAACGGAAAAAAATCAGGGTTTAATTGAAACATTTTCAAAAAATGATCAAAGAGCACTGTGGCGGTGGAGCGCACTTGCAACATCGGCTTTTTTGAACGCGATTTCACTTTCGAACTTTATTTATTCATTTAAACGCGCAACGTTCTGAAATCTGGAATTCTGGCCGGGCCCGGCTTCTGACAACGGAAGATGGGTCCCTCCGGCGTAGATTCAAACCATCTGAGCATTTTGTCTTTTGGCGGCGGCGGCGAGCTCGGAATGCTCGGATCTTCGATGAACTGACGGAACGTCATTTTGAACTGAGGGAACCAGGCGTCTTGCGGCACCGAGATGTTAATGCCGACGTAATGAATTGCAACCATTCCACCACCCATAAATGCGATCTCGGCTCCTTCCGGAGTTCGTTTCATTCTGAAAGTGAATTTTGAGATTGAAATTTGCAAAGAAACTGCGCTCACCCGACGGAAACTTTTTTCTTCTGACGCTTCGGGCTAGTCTTGGGCTCCTTGGCCGAATAAAAAACACCTTGCAGGTATGAAGAAAGCCACGGAATGTGAAGACGTGCGAGGAAGTGTAGAATTGCCAGGAAGAAGGTGCGAATCGGGCTCTCGTCTTTGTCACTGTGGCACACGCCACTCGGCTGACTATTTTTAGACGCTTTTCCCGGCCGTTTAACGGGGCCGGACAATCTGAAATTGAAGTGTGAACGAAATTTATTCTGAAATCGCGACAGACCTGATCATTTCGAAATTTCCACCAACAAGGTGCGATGAACTCCAGGCGGAATGAACTGAATCAAGGCCCCCGCATATTTCCACGTGGCGAGTGTCCACGTGGCGCCGTGACGCCAATTGTCCGTAGAGCGCGTTTGCAAAAAAGAACTGGGCCGGCGGCAATTCAAAGTTTAATATCTTTTCACTACTTTTAGCGCGGAAAAAAACCGTTTTCTCAAAAAAGTTCTATTTAGCAGTTGTATTGAACCCAGTAAAATCGACTTTTAGGCTTAAACATTTCTTTCTCGTGTTCTCTCAGTTTTTTTTCCAGAATTTCTCCGGTTTCGCCACACGAATTCACGGTGAATTCACTTAAGTACAATTTGCGAAAGAAACTTTATTGATTCAAAAATCTGGTTATGATTTAAGAAACCGTTCGATGCAAACATAAATAATTTCAGATTCTTTCTTCTCCTTAACCGAAAACGATGCCATTGGAGAATTTCATCTTCATCAGCCCAGATTTTCGTGGCGGCGAGCTCGGAATGCTCGGGTCGTCGAGAAAATCGGCGTACGTCATTCCCAACTGGTCATTCCATTCGTCTTCCCGCATCATCATGAGCGCACATCCGTAGTTGACGCCGACCATTCCGTCGCTCAAACGATGCACTTCGGCTCCTTGCGGAGTTATTTTCATTGCGGGGCGATAATCACTGAAGATCACTTCTGATTGGAAAGTAAAAAAAGGCTGCGGGGCCGGATAATTTCGACCTCTACAGTGAAAACTGGACTCACCTCATCAGAATCTCTTCCGCCGGCTTGTCGAGATAATCGGATAGAAAAGTGGAAACGAAGGGGATGTTGAGACCTACGAGAAAGCTCAAAACTCTTTGAAAGAAGTTCCAAATCGGGTTTCTGCCCTCACTAGACTGCACGCTCTTCTTTTCGGCGGATTCTCTCGCCGCCGTTCTGAAATTGGAAATTATTGACTGGAATTTTTTAGGGTTTATGAAATCGATTACCTCATTTTGAAACAGCTCGCGACGAAGACACGATGTGTTTATTTCAAATGGAGAGAAACGAAAACAATGTTCCACGTGGCGACACGAGCGCGCGCCACGTGGATTCTCGCATTTTTCGCGTGACCCTCCAAGATTTGTCACGTTTTCCCCTTTTTTGAATTTGAAATTTTCTTTTTAGGCCGATAATTCATAATGCGAAGAATACAAATTGAAAAGTGTAATATCCCTTTGAAATCCCAAAAAAGGTAGTAGCGAGAATTATTGTTTCTTGTTCACTTTATAATCGTCAAACAACAAGATTAGTCGAGTTCTCAACAGTCCGATAAGAATTCATTGATGAAAATGCAAAAGGTCTACGCGTGAATGGAGTTCTTCTTGCAAACGTAGGCGCGCATGATGGTGCTGCACGCCTCGTTGTTCCAGTTCTCGTACCATTTGTCGTGCGAGAGGTCGGGCGCCGTCTCGACGCACAGCTCTTTGCCCGGATTGTCCGGCTGTTTGGGGGCCCAGTTGAAGTAGTCGGACGGGGTGCCGTCGGTCCAGACCCAGTCCTTTCCGACTTGATGCATACCGATCCACGCCAGATCCTTCGGGTTTCCTTCTTTCACTCCGCACGAGGCGAGGTCTGAAATCGCAGGGCTCACAGTTTACCGAAGGTTGGAAATGAACGCACTGTTGACGAAGGTGTTCTCGGTCTCCGAGTGAACCGAGGCGAGATGAGCTCCGAGGAGCACACATGCGGCCTCCGCGTCGTCCCACTTGGCGGTATGGTAGACGCGGTAGCAGAAGTCCGTCGGCGCGAAATAGGTCCATCCCTGATCGCACGACGGCACACACGTCTTCACTGGACACGGCGGAGGCGTCGGGCAAGTCGTCGCTGCAATCAGACACTTGTACTCTCTTTGTTTCCCACACTCTCTTGTCGTTCCCCGAGACACTTCAAGTTCGATAGTACTACAGTAATCCGCTTCCTACTCGGCACAAAACTCACGAATCGGTGTGGTAATCGGCGGACACGTGGCAGTCTGAATGACGGGCGTCACACACACGTACGGACGGTACGAAGTGCATCCGATGGCCGACCACGTGCCGTCGCCCTTGTCCTGAATCGCACAGTCGGCTCCCTGCTGCGGCTCGCCGGTCTGCCACGCCTGATAATCGAACGTCAGTCCGTCGGTCCACTTCCACGTGCCCGACGTCTCGAGATCGTTGGCACCGATCCAGTAGTCCGAGTAGTTCGACTTTTTGAACGAGACCGCCGCGTTGCCCTGAATCAGAATGTTCTCCTGTCCGTTCTGAATTGAGGCGAGGTGTCCGCCGAGCAGATTGCACTGCTCTTCGGCGAACGCGAATTGAGCCGGCGCCGTGAAGTATTGATAGCACCTGAAATGACTCTGTTTCAAAATGTCGTCATTTTTCTATTCGATTCGTGCATAGTTGACGTTAACTATGCGAATGATAACGAGAAACGGAATAAGATGCGAGTATTAACTTATAATTTTTCGACGACGAACAAGCTATCATGCGAGCATCAAAGAACGAATTGCGACTGAATGTATGGACATTTGATGTACAAGGATACCTAGTACCACGTCAGAACCTTCTATGATTGATACAGTAATCCTAGCGGATGGCTTTGCTCGATCTTCAGTTCATGTCAAAGATTCCTACAGTAATCTTCGACTCTAGCTCAGTTCAACCCCCACAGAACATCTTATTCGCTAGCCTCAAACCTACAGTAATCCTCCCATCTTCACAATAACTTATCCCTAAAATGTTTAGCCTGTTCAAATACCGTAACCCACAACATCACATACCGATTGAAGTGCGCATTGTAGATGCCTCCAGTGTTGCAAGTCTGCGCGTCGACATGTGTCGCCAAGAGAACGAGAGCAGCCACTACGAACCGAATCATGGCTCTGACACTGGCACAAACTGAAACTTATCAAAAGAGGAGTGGGCGGGATGGGGGGTTATCAAAATTTAATGGGCAGCATGCGAATCGCGTGGAAATGGCAGGAACTAAGACGATTAAAAGTGTCCGGGAATGGTGGTTTGTCTATGATAAGACTCGAGATCAAATTTCAGAAAACGCGCTTGTTTCCTTCTTCTTCATCATCGGGTTCAAATTGCAGTAGTAGTATGGGAGACGGTGATCGACTAGGTTTGTACATGTAAGCAGAGAGAAAGAGAGTTTTGGCAAAGTATAAAAGAAATAAACAAAAAAAGGTTTGATCGAATCAAATAGTGGTACCTAAAAAAAGATATCGAGACACGAAATACATTAGAAGCGAATAATCGAGAAATGAATCGAGTAGTCAGTCGGGATGGGGAGTGGTGAGACCGAATCAAATTTAGAGCATAAAACAACGGGAGAATCGGAAAAACAAAATAGAAACGAGATGATGGCGGGAGAAATTATGCGAATAATGGCAAGAATTCAAGAGAGAAAACGAGTTAGACTTCGTCAATGTCCGGCTTGGCCGATCGGTCAAAGTGGAGTTTGGTGAACATGTCCTCCTGCAAATTGCGCGTCTTCTTGTGAGCAAAAGAAAAGAGCCCAACTCACATTGAGCATCTGCTCGATGTCACACGAGTTGTCGTTCGCGTCCGAGAAGAACGCGCGTTTCCACTGCTCGTCAGTCCTCAAAAGTCTCGAGAACGTCGGATCCATGTGCGATTTGGTGATTCGCTCGTCAGTGTGCATCCGTTCTGGCCAATTCTCGGAGATTCGAGCCAGATGGACAATCTTGGGCTCCGGAAACACGTCGTCGGGCCACGTCAGGACGATTGTTGGACGAAGGACGGCGATGTGATGGCTCATGATAATCGGGAACTCATTGATGAGCTCACGAATGTGCGGCACGTCCACTTCCTTCACTGAAGATTGGGATTGTGTGAATTGAAGAAAAAGAGTGAGAAATGAAGAATGTTACGAGAAGCAGGAACGTACTGAACAAGACGATGCAGGCGAGAACGTCGTCGAGCGCTTCCGGAAACTTGTAACGGTGTAGGAATCGGCAAATTGCGAGACGCTGAAACAAGACAAATCTTCTGGATCTCGATGGTATTCAAGCTTTTGATTTCGAGCTTTTTCTGTACCTTCGGCCACGTGTGCTTCTCGATCGTAGTCACATCGGAAAGGAGACGAAGAGCCGGAAGAACCACGTCATAGTTCTCGTCGACTTCGAACCGTTTCGTCGTCCATTTCTCGCGATTCATAAACTCCGAATGGCGAGAGTAGATGAGCAAGAGGTCCCTGAACCGTTCAGTACATATTGTGGAGGGAACTTGCGTGAAACTGTAGTGCCACGTCTCAATTTCTACGAAAAACACTCACTTGTGAGCCTTGAGCAGCTTGTCTCGGCACTGCAACTCCCAGATATGCTCGTCTCCGAACAGATCCGTCGGCGCAATCACATCCGCGTCTTTCCGTTCGTACATGTACTTGAGATTCGCGTAGTGCCACGTGATTCCAAACATCCGATCCGGACAGTCTCTGGAACAGTTACTAGGACAGTTGAGAATTCGAAACACGATGAAAAGCACTTACGCGGCATGTTTTTCGAGAATCAGTTTGAATCCGTACTGGAGCAGCTGCCTGTGGGGCACTTCGACGTCGGTGATCGTGATTGGGGACTGTCGGTATTGTTGGAGGAAGAAGAACACCGTCAGCGGATACTCCATCGTCACCGTCCAAACACTTTGGAACGAGTCGAGCAGAAGATTCAGGTTGAGCACGTTGTTTTTGATGTAATCAACCAACTTCGGATTCATCATGCTCAGCATCACCGCGTTCGTCTGAATGCCCATTTTCGCGTGCTGTTCTTCAATCTTCGTCGTCCCGCAGCCGGTTGTCTTGACGCGGTAGCTGAACCGGATCTGGAAACAAAGGGGGAAATCACAAAACTGTTCATGAAAAGAGCGTGGTAGGTCGGCACTCACATTCAAATCCAACTTAACCGTTTCGGGATCCAGAAGGCCCGCGCGAACCTTTCGGAGAACAATCATTTGTGGATTGCGTGTCTGGTAGTGGACGGGAATGCGATTCTGTTGAAACGCGCCCCGTCCCGGATTCCCAATCATCGTCACTTCCATAAGCCACGTGTTGGTGACGGCGACGAGGTTGAAGAGGATCTTGAGGTGCGATTTGTTCTCCTCCTCGGTGAACAGAAACTGGCACTCTTCGAGCCAGTGGAGTTGAGTTCGAATGTTCAGAATGTGTTTCCGGAGACACCGCATCAGCACAGACCCGCGCAGATTTGTGATATCCGGCACGAAACCTTTCTCTCTGCAGAAATTGATCTCCTGTTTGTTGAAGAACTGCGCCGCTTCACAAATGACCCGCGTGTCGGTGCTCTCGTAGATTGGCGAGAATCGATACGAGTTGTCGTCGTAGGTGTTCATCAAGGTTCGCAGACGTTCCTTCAGAATTTCCGGGTAGAAGACGTCGTCGTACTCGCAGCGGTCTCGGTCAAAATCGAACAATTGCGGCATTTGGTACGTTTCGCGAAACTCAAAGTCGCAAGACGTCGCGGACTGCGGGAGCGGGTGAAGCCAGCACGGCGACGGACAGCTGCTGTGGCACTTGATCAGTCTTGTTCTGAAATCAAAGGATTCTGTCGTTCCCAGACTAAACAGTCAATCTAATTGAGACTCTCCCGCGGAGCACTCACCTATCAGTCAACGCGTAGGCAAGGAAGCCAATCATGTGAATGTGTCTCATCTCCTTCGTGATCCTCTTCTCCATCCATTCCGGATTGATGTAATTGTACATCTTGTCGAGGATCGTGTGCACCGCACTCCACGTCACTGTCTGAAGTGACGCCGTCTGGTTGGCAATGTACTCCACGTACATGGACCAGAGCGTTATTCTGCGGGCCTCTTGAATCGACGGCTTCAGTGTGAAGTATGGCCTTTTCTCGGGCCGACCTATCTGGTAGATGAAGCCTCGATCGTCCGGAGTCGCCACGAAGCGTTCCATGAACATTGCACCGCGGATTTCCTGCAACGCCAGAGGAGTTGCATCTGTGAAGGCTCACTCAATTCTGACTCACATCCAAATAAGCGAGCAGTGTGTGCTGTTTCACATCGCTCTCATCCGTACAGTTCGCCTTTTTCGCCCACTGCAGCCTTCCCATATGGATAGTGGCTCCCGGAGCCATTGTGACGCACAGTCCTGCAAGAAGGATTCACTTCAGCTTTTTTCAAAACTGCGTCACTTTGCAGCCAGTGACGGAAAACCAACCATTCGGATAGACCAAATCCGGTCCGACACCCATTTTGTGCTCTTTTCCGGTGACCACGTAGTTCAAAATATATCGTTGCGAATCGTCTTCGAAACTGTAGTAGCAGTTCTTGTTGTTCAGAAACACTTTGATCGGTTTGCCGCGGAAATCGACGATCGCATAGTTGTCCTTGTTTAAGTAGGCTCCGTTGAGGGGCATCGCCATCGTGAACTCCGGACGATCAAACTTTTCCTTCAATTTATGGCAGTTTTTGGAGGAGAAGAACGCTTTTTTTCACGTTTTCAGGTTTAGAATAGGCCCAAAAAAATGAGACTCAAGCTTGTTTCTGTTCCTTTTGCTAGTCTCACAAACCTGATCAACAGTGAATCGCATCATGTTTTTCGACAGCACCGCCCCTTTTCCACAATTCGTGAACCACTTCTCCGGCCACGGCCACACCCACTTCTTGCCCGTTTTCTTCGGATCCACTTTCTTTCCGATCACGTACACGTACTTGTCGGTGAAAATTAGGGTTCCCGAGTCAGAGACGTAGAAGTTTTTGACTGGCTGAAAAGAAAGATTGTGTTTCCGAGGGAATCACGTGAAGAGCAACCAACATCAGTGGGCTCGAACTTGATGATAATCTTCGTCGGCTCGGCGATGATCTCGTTGTCGCTTTTCGGCGTGACCATGAAGTTTCGCGCGGCGCCGCAACCGTAGAAATCGCCACTCACACCTTGGAACACAGTGTGGAGTGTCGACGATCCCATTGCTGCCAGCTGGAACTGTCACCGAGACTTTCGATCAGTTCTCACTGTTTTTTAAATTTTGGTGATATTTGAAAAGTTTTCAAGCTTTCCTTTATTTTTCAGTGAAATGCTTACCGTCGTGGGGAATTTCACTTCGACGGGCTTATCTCTCGGAATTATGTCGCCTTTGACACCGAGCAATCGATTCCGATTGTCGCCGAACGCGTAGACTTGGCCCTGCTCCCCTAAAACCGATCCTTCACCACAATTCTTTATTTTGGCGATTCGAAAATGCTCACAGAGTGTATATCGAAACCGCATTATTCTACTATAGTCCAGAAGTGCTCCGCATAACGGGAAATCGCAGAAAAAGTCGGTCAGATGTTTGGAGAGAAGAATAGTGCAGATGTCGCTTCGATTTCGGAGCTGCAAATCTTGTCTTCTTGTGGAATTGTTCAAATTTAAGTCGTACCGCCCATTGCACTGCCAACTTCGCATATCTACTGGAGGCTTTGATATAGTCGGCCAGGTCTTTGGCACACGCATACGCCTCACGGTCCCATCCGAGTCCTAAATTGATCAAGAATTGTGAGGGCTTTTGCTATTTTTCCTGGCTTCCGCAGGTGTTGGAATTGTAAAAACCCTCTTAGCGGAAGTTCGTGACGAGACCTATTCTAAGAATAAAAGCTATGTGCCTTTAACTTAGTGTCGATTTACGCAATTGAAGGCGGACCGTGGCGAGATCTAGACATAAAATTGAAAGTATGCGCCTTCAATTTTGCGCCGATTACGGTATAAAATTTATGTTTTTGTTTTTTATTGCCTTTTTTATTGCAAGTTTTGTAGATTTTCGAAAAGAAAAGCCTACAATACATTTGAAAACCCTCGTCTCAACAAAAAACGTGAGAAACTCACGAACACAATCCAGAATGCACTCCTCGTACAAATCGACACTTTGCAGCGGTCTGACTGTGAGCACGTGCCGGAATTCTTCGATTCGAGCCCTCAAAGTCTGTGCCCTATTCCTGTAGGCGTCAATGTCAAGAAAAAACTGGTCTATTCCTTCCGCAGTCTCGTCATCTGGCGCGTTCATCGCGTTTTTCTCCCTAAAAACCAGATTTCAATAGGGTTAAGCAATCAAAAATCGATGTGAACAGCTGTTCAGTCGGATGAAACTACGTTTGTGGCGGCGTTACGCAAGAACACACACTCGAAATTCCCGTTTTCGCGGGTCATCTGCGCGCGTAAATTGTCCTTTTGGCGCCGCCGGCCGCGTGTGGCCGAGAAACAGCGAACCTCGGCCACGCGCGCGGAAAACTCGTCCACGAGCCATTCGAGCAGCTGCGCGGAGCCCGAGAGCCGGCAGAAAAAAGGAAAAAGACGCGACGCCACATAAATCGTAATTGCCTCGTCTCTCTGGGCTCTCATCTCATTTCCATGGAGATGCGCTCCCAAGAGCCTCTTTTATTCATTCGAAAATCCCCCCTTCGTCGCCGCGACTTCTTCCAATTCGTATACATTTCCGTCTTGCAGAGCTCGCCGAGCCACCGAATCTACATGACAGAAGCATAGAAAACGACGTTTTCACTAGTCGCTCGTCGGGAATTATGGGTAATTATCGATTTTCACTGAAATACGCTTTATTTCGGAAATTTTGCAGGCGCCGGACTCGTTTCGGCCTGTCTGCCGGTCTCTTACGTGGTTTTAGTGCATCTTTTCGACCGAAATGGCACAGATCGCAATGATCCGCAATCAATAAAACGGAGGTTCTCAAATCACAAAGCATTTTCCGACGAAGAAATCGAAAATTCAGATTCCTCGGCGCCACACTGAGCAACCTAATATCGATCGCGGTCACTGCATTCTACCTGCTAGAAGTGAGTTTTTCAGTTGTTCTCTCAGAAAATTCAAATTGCCGCCTGCTCCTTTTGCAGTACACAAACGCGCCGCTTCGAGACATGGGCATCCGGTGGGACGGCGTCGGCCAATCGATAATCTATCCGTTCGTGCTCATGAACGCCTTCTACCTCGGACAATTCGTCATGATGCACATCGATCGGACACTTTGGCACTATCTGGGTACGAAAAACAAGAAAAATCGATGAAAATTGGAAGAAACTAAAGCGAAATCGCTAAATTTCTGAAAAAAAACCGTTCAAAAACCAGAGAAAACATCGATCAAAGCCTGTGAAAGGCTCAAATTGCGACTTTCAGACATGTACGAATGGCGATTGTGCTGGAACAGTTGGGTCTGGCGAAGAGATATCATTGTGGTGAGCTTTTTGTGTCTTAAAATTGAAAACTCGTCGAAAACATCAAATCGCTATCGAAAAAAGCAGTCTTCAATTCAAAAGAAGCTAAAAATCGAAAGTTCTCGTGAATTTCCAGGGTCCGCTGACCGAAGAGATAGTTTTTCGATGCTGCTCGTCGACTCTGATGTCGCACGTGTTGGGTGCTCCGTGGACGATTCTTCTCAATCCGATCCCGTTCGCCGCCTCGCACTTTCATCACATTTGGGACGATCAACGACGGGGGCACTCACTTGCACACTCCATTTTACAAAGAAGTATGTTCGGAAATCTAGAAAATACGAATTGAGAGCAATGAATCAGCTCGAAAACCGTCAAAAAGAGCGAAAAGTTGAGGGATAATCTCAAAAAGAAAGCCAAATCAACACGTAATATAAGTTACCAACTATTTTCAAGCTTTCCAATTGAAAAAATCATCATTTTTCTGACGATTCCCTATTGCAGGTTTCCAATTCTGCTACACGTACGTCTTCGGAATGTTTGCCACGTATCTGCAGCTGACGACACGACACTCGCTTGTTCCAATCATTGCTCACGCCATTTGCAATGCTCAAGGGCTTCCGTTGTGGCTGGAAATCGGTAAGAATTTGGGAACTGAACGGAAAACGTCACAAAAACGCAGAATTGATCCGAAATCTTCTCAAAAACTAGAGTTTAGAACAGAAAACCTTTGATTTCTTATTCAAATTTCACTCCGATCACTGAGAATCACACAAAAACTGTCTTCTTCTAGAGATATCCGCCTGTTTCCGAACAAACGGATGTTACACCTATCCGGCGCTTTTCTTTGTCGGCGTTTTTAAAGATTCGAGTGTGAATTGCGTAGAGAAAACAAATATTCCTCAGAAAATCAAATAAATCGAAGAGGTTCGCGTTCTGTTTCGAGTTCAAAGCATCTGAAAGTCTGAAAGATCTCGAAAAACCCGTTCCAGAATGTAACCTTCTCGTCGATTCGTTCCATTTTTCTTGCAGGGAACTACCCGAAACGACGAGACCGTCTAGCCCTCTACACTGCCTACGGAGCCGGCTTCTCCGCGTTCATCTACCTGCTCTGGAGCCGAAACGGAATGCCGACTCCCTAATTACCGCCTCCTAATTAACTATGATTATCGATTTTCCGTTCGCTGCCCGTGTTCCGATCCTCTTTCTCTGCCTATTCCTCCTTATCGCCGCTCCCCTTTTCGAATCCATTTCATCTCTTTTCTAGCATGTGATCTTCCGAGTTCTTCTTTAATTATCTCGACTGAATCGTTCCGTCCCTTCCTTTTCATCCTCCCTTCGTTTCGCAACACGAAATACCATCTGCCGCCTTCCTCCAGCACCTGCTCCTCCACTTCTTCTTCTTCTCTTTTCGGCAGTCGGCAGGTGCAAGAAACGGCCATAAAACGAATGGTCCACGACAGACGCCCATCAGTGAGGGTCTTCTGAAGACGTCGGCGAAGATGACGTGCCAACAGATGCTTCGTGACAATGACGTGGCAAGACTTATGGTAGATCAAGGCGAGATTACGAAAAACGCTCTGAATGGACGCAATTATGCGATTTCTATCTCTACTCATAATGGTAATTATAGCCCGTAACCCACAATTTGTGCAAGGCCAAAAACATAATTACCATGAAAATCTGAAAATGAGCACTTTCAGCACGTTTCACACCTCCGCCCCTTTTTCGAAATTCGCGCCGTTGAGCGGTGCGTGGGCTGAAAAACTTCAAGTTTCGTTAATGGTTTTTTTCGGCGATCAGACTTCAGAGTAGAATAGGCTCCGCCTCTTTTCACACTGGGAACCTGTCCGTTTTCCCTCGCATTCAATTTCTCTATCTATCTTTTCCGCCCTCGTTTCTCAGTTTCCTCAGTTGTTGATCGTTGATCAGTGTGTGTGTGAGAGAAAGAGAAAGAGAGAGAGAGAGAAAGAAAGAGAGAGAGAAAGAGAGAAAGGGATGGCCGGTGTGTTTGTATACAATGCGAGAGGAGGATGTGACCTCCTCGCTCGCTCTCTCGCATCTGTTCCTTCCCACACACAGGACCATCCCTCCCCTCCCCCTCCCATCCAAACCTCCCGATTCGCAACGCCGCCGCCTTCCCGTCATCATTGTTTGTTTGTATATTGATGCATGTGTCCTCTTTGCTCTCACGTGCTTTTTTTTCTTTCGTTCTGATAAAATGTGCACCAATCGCTCTTATCACTTTCTCTCTCTCTTTCTCTCTTTCTCTCTTTCTCGCATCATTTGACGCTTCTCTAGTTTTGTTTGTGTTTACACGTACTTTCTCACTGGACGTGTACACTTTTTTCAATGGTTCTTCCCTTTCTCTTCAGCTCTTGGAAAAGAGAAAAGAGCTTGATTCCACCTGAAACTTTCCAACTTTCAAGCTTTCAGACAAGTCCTTCTCATCGGTGAAACCCATCATTTTCCGAAGATTCAATCAGCTCTGTCCCTTAATTTTCCGGCTCCAGACTCTTTTCCAGTCTCTTCCATCTTTAGCTGGTTCCCTGCGCGTCACACAATTCAAACAAGTGCAACCGATTTCAAATTTTCGCGCCAAGTCCAGCAGAGCGCGCGCGAATAATCGCATATGGTTCTCGTAGGTGCATTAGCCGTTGTGCCACGTCATTATCGTCTCAAGGGCTCTAATCCCACTGTCCGATTCGGCCAGCTGTCTCCCTCTTCCTCCCAGTTCACACCTTTCTCATTAAGAGCCTACAGGTCCCTAATGCCATTCTCTCTCTCTCAAACTGTAGAGGATAGCTTCCAAAACACACACAAGTTCAGTTTCCCGCCGAATTTGAATCTCAACGTCTTCTAGAAGAAGGCGTGCCCTTGGAGTGTTCCTTTCTCTTTCTCCAAAATCTGCTTGATCCAATCTTCCTGTTAGCTTCCGAAACGACCTTCCTCTCTTTTTCTTTCTCTTTCTCTCTCTCTCTTTCTCTCGTGTTCACATAAGTTTGTCCAGACACCAATCGGTGTGACACAATCACACAGTTCAAATAGATTTTCGCAGAAGAGTGCCCGCTCTTGTTAGGGATAGAGAGACGCAGACAGAGGTGCGGAAAGCTTAGCGCATTGTTCTTGTCTTTTGTGTTTATTTGCATTTGTTTTGAAGAGACAGTCGAGGTGAACGGGTCATCTGGAGCAGAGAGGGGGCGCTTAAGGTGTGCTCATTGAGCAAACCACGTGGATTGACCTGGATTTCTACGATGAGCTGAAAGAGAAGTTTTGATTGTGAGTGCACCCACCTTCCCAAAAAGTCCTAAGACGAGTAAATGCGCTCCGCTGGACAAACTGACGAGCGCGAACATTCAAACACGGCTGCGGATTTCTAGGCCACGGCCTAGAACACTAGAGTTCAGGCAGCAACCAAACTGTTCGTACCCGTCCTCCACTCATCCATTCGTGCAGACCCCCCGGCATACCTCTTCTCGTCCTGTACCTCCCCCGGGTGTAGATCACAATCTTGGCACTCGGCCAAGGACGTACCAGTCGGTTCTTCGGTCCTCCGCGCGAATTAGAAACGTTTCTTTTTTTCGTCTGGTGACTGTTTCGCATACCTCTCTACTCCACCCCCCAAGGTTACCCCCCATCGTTTCTTATTAGAAGTGAGGGTACTTGTGAACCCCCCTTTTTCACCAGTCGATCTCCTCATTTTCCCGCCCAACAATCTCTCTCTCTCTTTTCTCACCGAAAACAGGTGAAACTCTTCTGAATTTTTTTCCGACAAGATTTGGCGCGCGATTGAAAGAAAGAAGTCACAATCTATGTAATTATTCGGGCGCGCGCTCTGGCGCGAAATTGTGAAGAGAAGAGAACACACACGCGCCATTCGGTTTTGAATATTCAATCGACTCCCCTCCCCTCCCCTATCCCTTTTCTTTTTGATTCTTTATCCCGTTTTCCTGCTCATCATTTTATGGATTTCGCAACTTTTGCTTTGCCACGTGTACTTGTGGAAATTGTGAAATTGTTGCAGGTCGCAAGTTTGTAGCGAGGATCAACACGGTTCGAAGCGTTTTTCAGACAAAAAAGTTAGTTTGCTTTTATGATTTGTGCGGGACTGGCAGGGACTCTTTGGAGCATTCTAGACCAATCCAGTTGATTCTGGAGCATTATTGAGCATTCTAGACTGTTCGTGTGCATTCTTGAGCAGAGAGGTCTGGAACATTCTAGACCGAATCGAAGCAATTAGAGCTGTGTCAGAGCTCAAAAAGCTTTTCTAGACTCTTTCGAATCACTCGCAAAAGTACCATAAGAAGCACTCGCGACACCTTTCTAAACCTGCCGGATCATCCGGGATTTCGCCCCTAGAATCTCAGAAACTCGCGGCTCCGCACAGCTCACCAGACCCCTCCGAATGACTCATGCTCGTCGCCGAGCCCCCTCCCCCACCCACAGAATCCTCGCAACTTGGAAAGTTCGTCTTCTTCTTCTTCTTTTTCTACCAGCTGGCAACCAACTTGTTTCTTCCCCTCCTGGTCTCTCTTTTCAATCCCCCCACTTGAACACAGAAAAAAAAACCAGTTCGGGAATGTCTTCTCACCATTTCGAAACAGTCGTCTAGTCGCTCGAGGGGGGGCATAATTGTTCTTTCTCTTCAAGCTGTTCCCCTTTCCCTTCTCCCACCGAAACTTTTTTTGTCCCATCACAAAATGTTTCCAGTCTTTCGGTATCTTCTCTACCAGTGCTTTCCCATTCCTCTTATCATCAAAACGCAAGAGAGAGCCAGTCCTCGCGGAGTCCTTGTTGTTGTTGTTGTTTAGAGACACACAGGGCGGGGCCCCCGCGGTGAAAATGTGCTGTAGTTTATGAATGAGCCGGTGAAAGAGGGACTTTTTCGCATTTTTTGGCGTCTACGTCCCTCTTCCCACCCCATTCCCAAGCACAAGTGTTGACACTTTTTTGTTGTGTTTGGAGGGGTAAGGGGAAGAATGGGGGAGACGAACGAATTCGTTTGTTGGGACAGAGAGGGCCACCCAAACTTCCTCTTGTTTACCTCTCCCCGCCAACGGGGTACCAGGTGGTGCAATGTGTACTCAAAACTGATGACGTGGCAATTGGTGCTCTCGGCGAGCCCACCTCTCCCGCCGCCGAGATCTTCCTAGCCGCCCTCGTTCCACTTTATAGCCAGGACATCTGGTCGCCATTAATCCCGGGCAGATGTTTAGTGGGCTCTCCGCGAGCTCTGGAGATCATTTGTTGCGACTCTCCCCCCTTCCCTTTTTACAAGATTTTCGAGCTCTGTCGTGGAGCCAGATGACGTCAAGATCTCCAGATTAATTTCACTGGTGCAGGGAGAGACGCGTGATTTATGGCCTTGCGCCCTAGTTTTTCGCTACCAATTTTTCATTTAGCAAAGAGAGAAAGTGTATCCCTTCCCGCGCCACTTCCCGACCTTCCTGTCAATCTCTCGGTTCCTCTCTTGACTCGCATTTTGCTGCCTTTTGACCTTTATCTCTCTTCGTTCCGCCCACACACACGCCTGTTGTGGCCGTTCACGAAGGTTTCACGTGGCCCACTTACCTGAACTAATTTTTGATCCGGAAATCTGAAAGTCTGGTTGAAAATCGCCGGAAATTCGCCGACAATTAATCAAAAACGAAAAGGTTGTCAATTTAAATGTCAAATCTGCAAACACCGTGCAGACTTTACCGTCTACCGTAACCCACTAGAGAAATTTATACAACACTTTTCAGTTTTTCGACCGATGTGAGTCAGAGTCTCTCTAAAATTGGCTGAAATTTAAAAGAATAACAAATTGTACAAAACTAAAGCACAGAGCGGTCGAAAAGTATCCAATTACCGGCGGCGCCGGGAGCCGGGAGCCTCCGCCAAGCACCCGAATACAAATAAACAACTCTCATCGCTGTCTTTCTCCCGGTCACTTTTTCTCCCTATCCCCTCAGCTGACCAACCATTCGAAAAGTGACCGAAAATAGCCGCTCTCTTCCTTTATTTTACTTTCTGTTTGATCGCTCCAACAGCCCTCCATTCTTTCTGTGTCGCAGCACGATTCTCGTCGATTTTTGGTTTTTTGAGAGTGAGAGGAGCAGTTTGTGTCTGTCAAATTGGATATTTTTAGGCTTATTAGCCGAAATTTGGCCCGATAAATAATTGTTCCAAAACAATCGGGTTACGGTAGCCGACGAGAGTATGCAGTGTGTTTGCAGACAGGACATCAAATCTGACAGTACTTCAGTTTTTTGTCAATTTTTTTTTACGCGGGAATCTTTTGATTTCCTCGATTTTTTGATTGAAAATAGGCTCTTTGAGTGCTGTGCCACTTTTTCTTGGTTCGAAGAATCTTCAAATCTTCCACAGCAGGCCTAAAAATCATTGAGATTCGGTCATTTTCATGTTCCCTCAATTTTTCACTGATTTCTCGTGCAAAATCCATCGAAAATCAGAGTTTCTATCACTTTCTTTCTTTCTTTTTTTCTCAATAGTCCCGTTTCCCACCAAAATTGGCCAAAATTTTCGACTTTCCCATCGAAAAACACTCGATTCCCTCCAATTTCCCGAAGGAAGAGAGTGGCGAGATCTTGATCATCTCACAAAAGTTCTCTCGTCCCCCATTCCACCGAAATCGAATTGGCTCTGCCCTTCTTTCTTTTCTATCCGTTTTGCTCCACACGAACGAGGAAAAAAAACGGAGGCGAAGGAGAAGAAGAAGCATCTTGCGAGACGAGAGAAGAGTGTGTAATAATTAGGTTTCTGATTAGCTTTTCTTTCGCTTTTCCGGCAGCAGCCCCGCTCGATTCCACTTCTCTCCTCCGCCTTTTGCTCATTCCTCAGTCAGAGATGTGATCTCCGAAAGTGCATATGTACTGGTGCCGACGCGTGCTGAAAAGAGCTCTGGAAATTGGAAAGAGGCGAAAGAAGATGGTCCCGCGGCACGTGTCAAGTGCAAATGAATGCACTTTCCGCCTGGGGACGTAAAGAAATGGGGAATGGTGGCCTTTTTGGACCCCGGGATGCAAAAGGAAGCCAAAGAACACGATCGAATCAGCTGATTATCAGTTCATATTGTCTCCGCTCGTCTCGCGCCGTCTGCGTCTCTCGATTCGTCAAGTGGGTGCGTGGCAGTGCCACGAACTGTCTGTTTTGTGTTGATATTTGTGTTTTTTTTGTGCCAGTTGGTGTCTTTGCTCTCCTTTCCGCTTTTCTGCATTCGATCATAAGACTCCTCGTGATTCAAGGTTTATAGAGTTATAATAACCGCCAATTGGTGGTTTCTGGGCAGTTTTATGACTTTAAAAATACGAAATTGAGAATAGGAAAAGCTAATCGTGCAGAAATAATGGGGGGGGGGGGGAAATAAAATTTAATTGAACCAAGAAAGATTTCTTTTCGACATGAGTCATGTTTGGATAGAAGGACGACATCAAATTGAATTCTATCCATTCATTTTGGTTGCAATTCCAAAAACTCCTTTCCCTGGAGCCTTCTCGTGACTCATTCCGAATTCATTGGGGGCTCGCCGAGCCAAGCACCCTGAAGATACGCAGACGTGTAGAGTGCGGCGCGCGCGCCCCCCACGAGACGGGAACACGTGAACAGCTGATCGGAGAAGAAAAGGGGCGGGAAGAGGAAACTTTTTTTTTCAAAACGTTTCGTTCTGAAGATTCCCGTTTCCTTCCGCATCATGTTTATCGCATTCTCACCTGTAGTTTCTCTTTCGCCACATACCATTCGTCACTCCTTTTTTCGGTCGCTCCTCGTCGTGTTGACACTCGTTTCTCTTTCCGTAGAGGAAGTGGGCGGAGTGCATCGCGCTGACTCACGAGAAAGTGAGAGATGGCGCGAGAGAGAGAGTGAGCAACAAAGCGAAACATTTCGAAATCATCGCCACCCATCGGCTCGTTCCTCATTTTCATAGTTTCGATCAAAATGTAAATTTGTGTCCAGTGTCTCGACGCCTTCCTTCATTATTCTCAATTTCATCAGTTATTCATTCGAATTTTGTGTCCTTTTCTCTAGACAATTTGCTTTGTTTCGGTTTCCTCCTTGTTCTCGATGAGATGGAGCCTTCAAATAAGTCTCGCTCTTCGGAATTCGGGCAAAATGACCGGGGAGACTCAATGGAGCCGTTGTCTATCGCAATATTTGCCTTTCTCCTGCCCCACCAGGGTGCAATTCACACGGTTTCTCGCACTGCTCGCGCTCTATAAATCCATGGGAATAACACCTTGGTCTAATCCGTCTGAAGATGGAGAATGACGAATCTAGTCCATTCGATTTCGATTTCAATTTCGAAATCGTCTGAGAAATTGGGGAAAGGCGCGAAAAAACGAATTTCATTACGCAACGATGTCCTTTCCGAATCGCAACGGAAAGTACTCTTCGTTGATCGTTGTCGGAATTGACGTCGTCGTCGTCGTCGCCCAAAACGTTTAGTACGCAGAGGACGAATTCATTGTCGGAATCACAGCGATTTGTGCGCGTGTGTTTGGAGGGCGAACCGATTATACGGGAAAATGGAGAAAAAAGAATGGAGATGAGTCATACTCCACCCCCTTTTTTGTCGCTTGTTCGCTCTATCGAACTGTTCTCCCACCCATTTCGGTCGTATTTCTATATTCTAAACTTCTCTCCCTCTCCCACTCGATCCTTGTTTGGTTATGATTCTTTCCGTTTTTGAGCGTGTTTGTACACACTTTGCCTTCTCCTTTGCCTTTTTGATCTGCATTTCGACTTCTCAGAGAGTTTGCACTTCTTCTTCCATTCCCTTTTTACCATAAGTCTGTCCAACTTTGAAACTGAAGTTTGAGGGCGGATCGTTACCGAAAACTCTTTTTGAATTTGAGTTTTCTAGTTTTTCAAGGGTATTTCCGAAAGTTTTATGCCGATTCTGTACCTGAAGTTTATGTTCGATCCATTTGGAGCGATTAGATTCCCCAGCCGATATAGTTTCCTGTCCTGATCTCATCTAAGTCTAGTTTGTCAACAGTTTTCTTCGTCTTTGCTATCCTCACGAAAAAAGTGCACTTTTGGATGCACTTTTGCACCGCCAAACTCATTTTTCGCTTTCCGAGCAAACAATGCAACGAGGAAATTAGACGATCTCCGTGAGAAAAGTACAATTGTACCGCACATTGATGAAAATCTATTGGGTGTGGTTTTTGTATCTCTATTCGCCCGATTTTCTTCGTTTCCCCCCACGAAAACGCTCTCTCGCGCACGTGAATTGCGGAAGAGAAGAAGGAACATTGACCGAAAATTGACACTGTTTCTCTATCTCTCTCCGTGATTCTCATTCTTTTCGCGACAGCATGGCAAGTCGGTTTCCGCTGAAGAAGCCTCCTCCGGAAAGATTGATACGGGCATTATCAATACGACGCTCTTTTTGTTTCGGTGTCTGTCGGTGCCCGTCATACGACACACCAAATGATAACATTCGCGAGGAAGACGACGATTTTTCGTTCCGAGAGAGAGATAGAAATCGGTTTCGGAATTCGGAATGAACCAAACGCACACGTGACGAGGGCGTCCGGTGGAGTTTGATCTTTGCGACCCGGAAAACTGGAAAACAAGTGTGCTCAGCGAGCTCAATCAAGTTGCCAGTTTCTCTAGCCCAGCACTTAACTGAAACGTTTGTGACATCGCGGGCAGGCAGGCTAGGATGCCATCTGCGCGCAGATTGTTTGAATGTTCGCTCTTCTGGAAGAACAAGAAACTAGATCAAAAAGTCGTTGGCGTCGACGGCGGCTGCGTATCTTGTCAGTTCATCAAAAATCTCCCTCTCTTTCTTATTCGCTCTCCTCGTCTCCCGCGTCGTCACCGAATTCGTTTCGTTTGAAAGAAGACGTGATGATCATCTTATCGTCAGTGGGCATAGGAAAGAGATTGAAGATGACGGGTCTCCTGATGTAACCAGGGTCCTGATTCTATCTTGGAATTCGTGTTCGCATGCTAATCTTGGATTTTGGCTCGCTCAAAGATCGGAATTTTGAGTCACAACGGTGCCAAAGTCCTCGAGGTGCCCTTCTTGCAAACCAGGCTCCGCCCACCCATCTGAAGCTCTCTTTCTATCTCTCGCTCTCTGCCTCCGTGCTCTCATCTAGAACGTCGAAGCTCCGCCCCTTTTGCTCTCCCCCACCAGCTCGGCCAGTCGCCAGGACTATTCATGTGTCCATCTGATTCTCGTCTCTTCTCCCCTCATTCTCTTTCCCAGGAACAAAAATCGCGTTCGTTATCAAATTTTCGGTGACAGTATGCGAGAGAAAGAGAATGATTATCATGTCACCCGCTGCCGCCTCCTCTAGTGGTTTCATGTGACCGACCCACATTTTTCGGACAAAAACCACCCGTTTTTCGCCGTCTCCCTCGCCTCCTCCTCCTTCGAAAATAACACCAATTTTGTATTTGTATCAAACGAGAGGGTGAGAGATGGAAAGGGGGTTGTTGCATCGTCTCCTCCTAGTTTTTGACGACAGCTGTACAAACACATTGGTTCGGATGGTGCTGGTAGTGCTATTTGTAGTGGTAGCAGTAGTACGATTCACTAGCCAACCAGCTTTTTTTTCTTTCGATGTGGTTTTCGAGCGGGTGGCTCTCAATTCGCCTCTTTCAATTGGGTCGTTGTTCTTATGCTGTCTTCTCTTTCGAAAGTCGTTATGCGTCACACATGGATGGTGTTGTGGTTGTAGTAGTAGTGCCACGTCATTTTGTCTTGAACATCTTCTTCTCCAGATGAGGACAAATGTAATGATTTCATTCTTTTTCTTCCCCTTCTTCTTCTTCTCCTCCTGCTTCGTACCTAGTACGGCGGTATAATAAATAGCGGAGAAGAGGCCCCGGCGGTGTAATAAAACACACGGTCTCCCTCCGCCAAAAAAACGAACGTTTTATCGTTTCATTACACACACACACCTTTTCCTTTTGAGGTGGGTCGTATGACACATGAGAAGAAGCATCATCGTTTGCCGCCCTTTGCCTTTTCCTTCTTCTCGGAAGACCGCCCAAGAGGAGGCAGAAAAAGAGGGCAGATGAACTGACGACGTGCGTCATTTCCCCCTCCTGCCCTGGATGTCTGGTGTTCGCTCTTCTCTCGTTCTTTCTCGTTTCTCCTCGAGCCACGAGGCCGGTGGTCGTCGTGTTTTCAGTCAGCGTTAGGTTTTCAGCTCACCGAGTACATCCAGGCAGCTGTCTTCCTTTCTGTGTCTGCTCCTCTTGCTCTGCGCCGCGATCTCGTTTGTCCCCGGAGAGACAGCAGTTCATAGGCTCGGCGTCCCGCCCATCTCTTGACGAAAGTTTCGAACTCTTTGGTTCCTTGGTCGCAAAGCTCTCTCGGCTCGGGGAGCCACGCCCAGCCGGAGCCATTAGCTGCCAGTCTATCTCTTTGAGACTCCAAGCTCAAATATTTCACTTCTTTTATCTCTCCTGCCTCGTTTCTTTTGAGTCTTACTCAACCTTTTCTCATTTCAGCGCCTCACCGCCTCAATCCTACCCACCCACCTACACACGCCTATGCGTCAAACCGATCCGACGGCGAGACGTAAAAACATGCCGCCAGCGCGAGGAACAAAAACGCTCGGATGGTTCATGGAGGACCTCTTCGACAAACAAAATCAATCTACCGCCGGACGCAGAAACAGCTCTTCGGATGGTGAGTAGTTCGGAGAAGGCGTGACTGTGATCTTGTGATGTCTTCTGACTGGGGCCCGCCTCCTTCCGAGAGGACGACGCAACAGGCTTTTCCCCTTTTCCTCCCACCCAGCCTAGTTCCTTGTTTGGACGCAGCCCCCCCCCCCCCCCCCCCCCGAATGAGGATCATTCGGAATCTTTCTGAACCTTCGCTCGTTCTCATCCTAATCTCATTCCAGAATCCCGGCAGTCATCCGACGCGGCGCCCCCGCATCAGCTGAATCATCACCACCACCGTCAGCACAACACTTACAACAATCAACAATACCATCAGCATCAGGATAAGAAGCAGAAGCGGTACCGTAAGACGTTGTCGACGCAAGGCGCCGCCCGTAAGGACGGTTTCGGGGCGAGTCAAACGATGAGCGAGAGCTCCGAAGACGGCTCCATCGTCATTCCGCCGCCGGTGACTCTGACGACGACTTCGGGCGGAAACGGACAAGGCGAGGAGTACTGGTTCTACGATGTTGCCACCGATGGATACTACTACGAGCAGAACGGAGCCAAAGGATGGCGTCGGAGACAACCGAACGCAGCGGTTCACAAAGGGAACAAGGATCAGGTGAGCAATGGCAAACTATAATTCAGAAAACAAAAACTCAAGTTCGACGCAAATAGCGCGAAAATCGAAAAAACATTGAGTTTAGTTGTGAGATCCAATTAGCTAGGTTATGTCAGTGCCACGTCACTAGTTCTAATTTTCTTCCACCCCATTTTTGATCTTTCCGTTTTCTTTCCTTTTTCGTGCTCAAAGGGATATCCGACATGTAGTCCTAAGATCGCACTTTAAGGACGTTAGAACTTGCAAGCTTTCGCGTCTTTCATGCCCTTAGAAGAGAAATGTGAGCAATGAGCAATGGCAGAGAGAGGGAGAGGGAGCTTTTGCACTTTTAGGCTTTTAGGCCCCTCTTTTCTGGTCTTGTTAGACTCGCTTGCAGCGCCGTCTCGAAAGGACATTCTTGGTAACAACTCCTTTTCTTTTCTGCTCCCAGTTCCTTGTGTTTTCGACTGGTTTTCCGAATGAATAGAGCGTCTCTTTCTGATTTCTGAGAATCGAGAAGCATGAGACATTCGCTGACTCATTCCATTCCACGTAAACACGGAACGAAGGGTCGCTTTTCTCTTGAAAGCTTCTAAAGTAATAGGTTCGTGAGACCTTCTCGGGTCAGAAGAATGGACGCTTGAAAACATTAGTGCAACTAGCTAGTGCTTTCCAAGGATCTGTCTGTGCCCTCCGGAATCTTCGAGCGTCTTCGTTGAGTCTTTGGTCTTCTGAAGTGCAGTGAAGCTAATCGTATGCCCTTCATCCCTTTCCTTCTCGAATCCACTGACTATGACTCATGTTCTATTTCTGAAAAAATTCTGAAAGAGCATCCGGGCTGGCGTCTTTGTTTTTCCTCTCACTGCTCGGGGTCATGTGGTCACGAGACGAAAAAGGACACATGAGCAGCTGTCTCAATATTGCTTCGTGCTTCGAGCTTGCTTCAGCTTCAATGTGCTTAAGAAGCTCAATGCACACACGCACAAATACGCATACACATCAGAATGTGACATTTGCACTGGTGTGTGTGCGCGCGAGGACAAAGCAGGTGTTTCGGGTAACAAAGGATGGAGGAATGGAATCGGATAGAATGTATTAATCTTCATCTCCTTCCCCATTCTCTTCCATTCTCCTCTAATAATAGGCTATTGGAAGTATGGCAGTGGGCGAAAAGAAGACATTATATCGAAAACGATATGTGTGTACATGGAGGAACCTAGTTGTGACAAGAAGACGCTGCTACATTCAGAAGGGAAACTTGTTCTCTCCTGCCCTCAGCTTCTTTTTCTTCCTTCTTCTATGATTCCCATCCTGGTCTTGTTCTTCTGGCCCTCGCCTCGGCGCCATTCATTTCATCCATCTCCCACCCTAATACAAAACACTAAAAGTTGTTTTGACCACCATGCTTCGCGGAAAGCGCGCGCGCGCCCGCTCGTCCGAAAAGAGGACAACGAGAACGGGGATGATAGAGAAGAAGTGGGCGAAAGAGCAAAACAAGTGAGGGAGAAAAAAACAAGTGGGAGTGGGTGTGACTCGTTAGAAGGGAGGGGACCATTGGAACAAGAAACACTTGTTTGTGACAGCTTTTTGCACTGTGGCAAACTGAAACTTCCAACCCTAGCTCTTTGGCCTTTTTTCAATGTTTTCTCATTTCAGGAGGTCGCCCATATGAATGTGAACGGTTCGAGAAAGTACGATCAACTTCTCGCTGCTCAAGCCGCCGCCGCACAGGCTGCCTTCCTCCAGCAGGCTTTCCAAATCCAGCAGGCTCAACAAGCCGCTCAAGCCGCCGCTGGCCCAGGCTCACCGCCGTTAGCTCAGCCAACGATGCGCTACTATGATCCGACCTCGGACGGCTTCTTCTACGAGATGGCGTCGGTCGATGGATGGAAGCGTCGTCAGCCGAACAAGCCGGTGTCGGCCTCCGTTCCGGCGGGAATCACTCGTCCGTACGCTCAACGGCAGGACAATCAGATGATGCAGGCCGCTGCTGCCGCTCTGCTGAGAGGTCCGGCCGCTCAGATGGCTCCGCCGACCGTCTCTTCATACGGAGCAGCGTTGGCTCGTGGACAGCTTCCGCGCAACACTGTTCAACAGGACATGGTCACACCGGCTCCGGAGAGCATTCGCGATTCGGCGTCGTCGTCGTCGTCTTGCGGAGGAGACACTTTCGCCGAGTTGTTTGGATCCAACGATCCGGTGTTCAATCCGGTGCAGAGGCCGTCGTCTCTCAATTTGGAGCAGAAGGCAGTGTCGCCGCAGCTGGAGAACAACTCGAACGCCGCGCTTTTCGACGCTGTTCTCGCCGATTTCGGAACCATCAAGGTAAGGAGAACACATAAGAAATACCTCGTGGTTTTCTCATATTGAGAGCACTTTTGAACCTCACCTTAATCATTTCCTTTTCAGCCAGCTGCACCAGCTCCGGCCGCCACCGCCACTCCCTCCTCGCAAAGCCCGATGAAGGAATCGTGGAACTCGTTCCGCAGCTGCACCCTCTTCAGCCCGATCAAGCCGTCGAGACGAGTGCTCGCGCCGGCTCCGGTCTCGAACCAAGTGATCACTCCGCTCGTCGACGAGACTACTGACGATGATCGCATGGTGATGCTGCTGAGAGATTTGGACAAACTCTGGGCCACCACCCCCGTCTCGGCTCTCAACCAAGCCTAAGCGATAGGCTATTCGGGCTTCTCTTTCTATACTTAGTCACTAGGTTCTCTCCGTGTGTCTGTAATTTTGGTCGTTTTATCATCATTCTTTTCTTAATATTGAATGTATATACAGACTCTCGCTCTCTTTCTGCCTAATTACCTTTTCAGTGGTGTGTTTTCCTCTACTCTCTTCCCCTCCCTAGCCACGTTCTATTCTTTCGTTTGTTTTCGAGTGTGTCTCCACCCCTCTTCTTGTCCTTATTTTTGACGCTTTTCTTGTATTATGTTGCATATTCTATCCTACATTGCCGCTTCTAGAGCCACTCCTCTCCCCTTTTCGAATCAAACCAGTCCATAACTTTGTAGGATTATTTGTCGTACTTGTAGTTGTGACAGAGTGTAGATCACGGTAGTTTTGACGTTGTACACACGTCCCAATACTGCAACTATAACCCCCCCAAGAATCATTCCGTAGTACTGTAGTATTATTTTGTCGTGTCCCATTCTTATTCACACCCACACTCGCCCACCTATTTTAACCATGTAGACCGCAATTTTGCTCGAAAAAAAAAACAACTAACTGTAGATGATTTTTCTTGTCGATCGTGTCGTGTACCTCTTGTACCACCTCCAACAACACATCTATTTTCCTCGTAAAACGTCGTTTTCTAGTGTGCTACTGCTGCTTTTTCTCCCCCACGTTTGGTATTTTCTTGTCGCTTCTTCACTTTTTTGTAAAACACGCTTCGTTCGGATGAGAATAAAAACTGGAATAGCCTGGAAAATCGTGTTTATTTGCGAATCGCTCTTTGTTCTCACTATATATTACAAAAGCTTTGGAGCTCAACGAGCTAATAATCGGCGAGCTCTTCCTTGCTCTTCTGATCTCTTATGCGAATCAGAGTGTAACACACACACTTGCGAACTGACAAAAAAAAAACGCTCTTCTCTTCATCCACCCACCACTTCCGAACAATTGGTCCTTTCGATACGTTGGTTCTCTCCGGGCTCTCGAGAAAAAAAGTGGTTCTCCGAAGAGCTCAAGATCCAACGGATAGGATCGGAAGTGTGCTCTGCGGAGGCGATATCAGGGACCTTTGGCCACAAGAATCGCGTTTTCGTCACTTTGGCAGCAGATACTGAGTGTGCACGGGAGAGACCTCACGGAGAACGGGTTAATAGCATGCATGTTCTAGAGTTGGGACGAGAAGGGCCAGAAGACGTGGAAACTGGACAATTTGGCAGCGACACTGGGATGCGACGCGATCATGGGAATCTGTGTGACCGTAATCCTGTTCTGCGGGCTCTCCATCTACAAGAAGCTCAAGATTAACATCATGAGCGACAAGAATCGCGCCCTTCAACACCAGCTCTTCGTCACTTTGACGTTCCAAGTACCGCAACCTCGCATTCATCAGCTGAATCTTCTCCAACTTCTAGACACTTCTTCCTTTCGTTTTGATGTACACAACAGTGTTTTCCATCATATCTTCTCCGATGGTCAACCTGCCACTGGGGCACTGGGCCAACATCGCCGGGGTTACTGTAGCCGTGTACCCGGCCCTCGAGCCCTGTGTGGCTATGGTTCTCAGGACAATAAAAACGGTTTTTTTCAGTGGCCAAATTCTTCAGGCAAAGTCGACGATGAGCATTTTGATACGCTTTTATTGACTTTTCAGTGTGAAGAGAGGAAAGGGACTGACGATATGAAACTAGTGTGATAATAAACGAATTCTTTTCAAAAGTTCGCCTCAAAATCTGATTTGGGGGGTGAGACAGTGACTGATTCATAGTGATTCAGATGACCAGTGGATATTCTGCACGTTTTCGTGTTTCACCTGTTGTTTGTGCATTTTCTTGAAACGAATCTCCTCCAGTAGGCAAACACTTCTGAAGAATGGACGACGACGGATGCAATCGATCGAACACTATCGCACTGATTAACCGTCAGGAGGACTGTCTTTTACTGTTTTTCATGCTCCTCTCGAATGTCACCGTATTCTTCCTGTTTCCCATTTATCTGTACGTGAGTCGGCGAAACCGAGAACAGGATGAGAAAGTGAGAAAGAGACAGGTTTCAGCCTCCTCTACTTCATCTCATTTCCACTTTCAGACGGCGATCTATCCGATTCTGAGTCATTTCCATTTCATTGTCAAGTTGACTTACACTTTCAATACACTTTTCACTGCAGTTTCCTGCTATTCCTTTTATCTCGATGTCTTTTGCAGGTTACTAATATTCTAGTAAAACTAAAGATCTGTGGATTTTAAGAAACGGCTCGGGTTTCGAAATTTCGGTCGCCTCAATCATGATTTTCCTTGTACCCGGCAATGTTATATCGGAAATGCAATACGTGTTACTGTCTCTTCTGGGAGTGCAGAGATTCATCCTATTCTACTTTCCGAGCACCGATCCATATGTGAACGTTTCACAAAAAACAATGACTTACATTCTCAGGACTTTTTACGTCTTCTTTATTGTCAAAGACCTACGCTCTCTCGTTTTATTCTTCAGAGATATTGACGGAAAGCGGATGTATGTCGACCTACTAGTCAGTCACGTACCACTTTCAGACTACACGCAATGAGTTTTTTTTTCAGTTTTTCTATGCTTCTCTGAATCTACTTCTCATCGCATCTCTTCTTCTCTACATCCCAATCATAATCAGCATCCGAAAACTGTCCCATTTACAGTCAGCCATTCAAAATAGGCCCGAAAAGTATATAACCTTCCATGCCACGTCGATAGTCATCGTCAAACTCGTATTCATACCCTCCATCTTATTAGAAAATTTGAATATGGATTTATCTATGGTTTGTGAGGTAAATTTCGACAGAAAACGATTGACTCCAGATTCTGATGACTTCTGCTGTCATGGACATGTTCTCGAGCCCATTGATCATTCAAATATCCTATTTGCTCAGCAACCGTCGGAACGTCGAAACGTTACTTTCATCCAATGTCAGAGTGATTCTCAAGTTCTTGTTTCTACCAAGGTTCATGCATTTCCTAGCAACATCGAGAGTCGTTCCAATGCAGAGGCCTGGTCTGATTTGACGACGACTTCTAGAAAAGTTGCGGCACGATAACAATGTTTATAATCACTTATTCATTGACATAAATGATTTCATTTCAAAAAAATGTTCTCAAGAATGTGAGTTTTGTGCCAAAGTTGACTCAGTTGCCAATGAGATTGGCTATCGGCCCAACAGTTTGTTTGAGCTGCCTGAGACGTTTAATCACGGAGAAAACTATGCATACTATGCAGAGCTGCACGGAATTGAAAATTTGACTTGCGGGTTTCGGAAAGCGGGTTTCGGAACTCTAGAAAATTTTGCGGGTTTCGGAATGCGGGTTTCGGAACTACAAAAAACTTTGCGGGTTTCGGAATGCGGGTTTCGGAAATTTGCAACGATATTTGGTGTCGTTACAAAGCTGAAATCATACGAAACGCAAAACTTTATGGTAAAGTCCGAGAAACGCGTTGTTCTGTAGAATCCCGGTGAGTAAGCCTAGTTGATAAACTCGTTTGAAAATTCTCATTTTTCTGATGGGAATTATTGTTTTTGCGGGTTTCGGAATGCGGGTTTCGGAGTTCGAAAAACCGCGGAATGCGGGTTTCGGAATTCCGTGCAGCTCTGAATGCATAGCTTACCGGAGAACTTCGGCGTCGAAAGGAAATTTGTCATGCGAATCGCATATTTCATGCCATTTCGAGCGTATATTTCTTTGGTATGGTGAGTTGCACAAGACGCCGTGAAAAAACCAAAGATCTTTTCAATCTGTAGCGATCAAGACGATCAAGACAATTCGTCCGTTCTTCACTGAACCATCAATCTTTTGCTTGTTTTTTCCTATACATGTCCAAAGACTGAGCACCCACGTGCTAACGAAATGAAAGTATTGCTCAAACATCACAATTTCACCTGTCACAAAAGCCGATGGAAATGGTTTAACTTCAAAATTGTTTTCTCGAAAACATATTCAGAATGGCCGAAGAAGAATGCAATCGAACGAGCATGATCGAGGTGATAACCCGTGAGAATGATTCTCTGATATTGCTCTTCATGATACTGCCGAATCTCACAATGTTCTGCCTGCCGCCAATTTATCTGTTCGTGAGTCGACAAAACCGAGAGCAAGATACATAAGTCGCTCCCACGTGAGGTCTGAGTCGACGAAAGCCCTGCACAAGCTGGAGCTCGTTAATCGTCTCTATATTCATGTATGATGTCAAGAGGAAACGTTGGTTTATGTTAGCTACACATTAATGAAAAAAAAACAAGGAAATTTCAAATATTTGACAACAGAGGCTCAATTAGTGATCGGAGATGTTTTCGAGTTTTGTGCCAAAGTTGTCTCAATTGCCAATGAGATTGGTGATTGGTCGAACAGTTTGTTTGAGCGGTGGCCTGAAATGGTTGGTCACGACGAAAAATGTTCAATTTACCGAAGAACCAACAACATAATGCACTTCGGAAGTCGCGAATGCAGAGAATAGCCACACAGGGCTCGAGGGCCGGGTACAAGGCTACAGTAACCCCGGCGATGTTGGCCCAGTGCCCCAGTGGCAGGTTGACCATCGGAGAGGATATGATGAAAAACACTGTTGTGTACATCAAAACAAACGGAAGAATTGTCTGGAAGTGGGGAAAGGTTGAGCTGATGAATGAGAGGTTGCCGTTGTTATACCCCGCATGTTATACCCCCACATGATGTACCCCGCGATACCGGACACGCCCACACCAGGCAAGCAGCGGACGGCAGTTGGATAGAGAGGACGTGCTGGTGTGTGGTGCACCGGGTATGCGCTGGTTCCTATCAGTGATAGGCTATCACTATATTCGGTATCATTTCCTATACCCCCCCTCTATATCCCATATATCCCATATCACTATTTTTCTCCAACAATAAACAGATATAGAGATAATCATACCTAGTGTCGAATCTAATTCAGAGTTAGATAGTAGATGACTACTCGGGGCTACACCAGGGGACAATAGGGTAGCGACGTGTAACACCGTACTTGGAATGTCAGAGTGACGAAGAGCTGGTGTTGAAGGGCGCGATTCTTGTGGCTCATGATGTTGCTCAAGGTTTTGAGCTCCTTGTAGATGGAGAGCCCGCAGAACAGGATTACGGTCACACAGATTCCCATGATCGCGTCGCATCCGAGTGTCGCTGCCAAGTTGTCCAGTTTCCACGTCTTCTGTCCCTTCTTGTCCCAACTCCAGAACATACATGCTATGAATCCGTTCTCCGTGAGGTCTCTCCCGTACACAGTCAGTAACTCTGCTCTGAAAACGTCCAGCCTCTTCCTTCTTGAGAACAGTCTGTGTACCGGAGATAATCTTGCTTCTCAATTGTGTTCCTCATTCCATGGTAAACAATGAGCAACCAGAACATGGAAGGTATGAGACACGGCCAGACGACATGAAAACACTTGAACCCGGCAACGAGATGGGAGCGATGGGGTCTGTAAAATGAGAAAATGAAACTGAAAATGTGTCGGACAGACTTGCAAACGACGAGATAACGGTACACGAAATGAGCAGCGAGGAGCGAAATGCACATTCCGAATGTGCCACAGTAAAAACCTGAAAACGATGTGATTCCTAATCGGAGCATTTTTCTATGGATTCACTTGCAAGGAAGTTCCCGAGCTCTGTACTGATGCTCAAATCACTTCCCACGAATACAGCAAAGACTGGACCTTTTATGTGCATTATCTGAAAACTCGGAAGCCTCAAAGTCTTCCCGAACTCTATTCTCACTGGCAAGGTTGCGATCTCGACCCACGCATAAACCGACGAATACGTGGCAAACGTAGTCATCAGATATCGATAACTTCCGAACGTTTCGCCGGCTTTCAGTTGAATCAGCGATAAGAGGACAGTGTTGTTGATCTGAGCAAACATGAAGCAGACGAGTTGGAATCGATGCAAATAGACGACGTTCGAGGCGAACGACATATTCAGAAGGAGTGAGCAGAATAAGTGAAGAGGGGCGTCTCATAAGAATATGTTTTCCTTCGAGAGTCGAACGGAAATTGGACGTCTTCCGCGGTACGACGAAATGGATTCTCTGTTATTTCGATGTCTTCTCAACAGTCCACAATAGATCTTAAGATGATATGGGAAATTCCATATTCATTGGTTCTCGAGCGTTCTACGTGAAAATGTTCGGGATGATCGAAAACACTCACGATCCGTTCTTCAAGTGCAAAAGCACTGCGGCACCGGAATTTCCGAATACGGAGCACCTCGAGTGGTGGTCCCGCTGAGCCTAGTTTAAGTCACTTCTGGGCTACGGAAGGCTAGGTAAACCTGGTGGTTGAAGACGGGCTGGAACTCGTGACCTCTCGATCGCCAGCGGCCACCACTACCGACTGAGCTACCGACGTCGGAAAAGAAGGCGGTGCCGTGTCTGTGCACAGCTTTCTCGGGTCTTGTCGCGAAAATCGCAAGTTTCGAATAGCCTACAAAGCGCACGAAACGTCACTGATGTCTTTCCGATCGTACTTTCTCATTCGTTTTTACTCATCGGTCAGTTTGTTTGCATGAAATGTCGAAGGGCTGAAAGCCAAATGATGTTGGGGAGAAAGGAGCAACGCATTCACTCAGTTTCACGAATTCACCTGGCTAGAGAAGCTGTTTCTCCTAATAATAAAAAGTCAATGGCCGGCGAAGAGTGTAATAAAACTGACATCTTCGAAGTGTTTGACAGTGTTAAGGATAGCCGGATGCTTTTCTTGATGATACCGTCGAATCTCGCAGTATTCTGTTTGTTGCCAATTTATCTGTTCGTGAGTCGACAAAACGGGGAGCAAGATAAGAAAGTGAGTGAAACGAGATGAATCCAGCTCTCTGATCTCATTTACACTTTCAGACGGCGATTTATCCGATCCTGAGTCATTTTCATTTCATAGTCAAGTTGACTTATAGTCTCGACACACTTCTGACTGCTTCATTGTGTTATTCAGTTTATATCGAGAGTTTGTGCAGGTGAGTGGTTTCTGAACTTGAACGAAAGATCCGTTGATTTTGAGTGGCTCGGGCCTCGGGATCTTTGCGGCCTCATTCTTTCTCTTCGTCATTCCCGGAAATGTTATATCCGAAGTGCAATACGTGTTACTGTCTCTTCTGGGAGTGCAGAGATTCATTCTATTCTACTTCCCGAGCACCGATCCATATGTGAATATTTCACAGAAAACGATGACCTTCATTCTCAGAACTTTTTACGTCTTCTTCATCGTTAAGGACATCCGAACTATTGTGATTTTCATCAGAGAAGATGATAGTGAGCAAATGTGCATGGATCTGCTAGTGAGTAAAAAATCACATCAAAAGTCATTACCATCCCATGGCTTTCAGATATTCTATGCTTCTCTGAATCTACTTCTTATCGGATCTCTTCTTCTCTACATTCCAATTATAATCAGCATTCGCAAGTTTTCACATTTACAGTCGGCCATTCGAAACAGGCCCGAAAAGTATATAACCTTCCATGCCATCTCCATAGTCCTCGTCAAAATTGTATTCCTACCCTTTCTCCTCATTACAAACGCGAAACTGGACATGTTCAATGTATTCATCGTTGATCGTGTATCTTTGAATCAGAAAGATTTCATTATAGATTCTGATGGATTCGGTTTTCATGGACTCGTTCTCGATCCCATTAACCATCCAAATATCCTATTTGCTGAGCAACCGTCGGAATGTCGAAACGTTCCTTTCATCCAATGTCAGAGTGATTCTGAGTTATTTCATCTTGCCAAGATGCATGAACTTCAAAACGACATCGAGAGTCAATCCTATTCCGAGATCTGATTTGTCGTCTTCTATGTAGAGAAGTTGGATCATGTTGAAAAGTTTAATATTCATCCTTGATGAATGATACCATTTCTCAATGACCTCTCAAAATTTTGTGAGATTAAGTAGTGATTGGAGAAATTCTGAACTTCCGAATGATCCAAACAGGACAAGAGAGCCGGATAATAGAATACACTATGCGATTCCGTCGGTTTTTCATTGAACCATACATGTTTTGCTTGTTTGTTTCTGGAAATGTCCAAAGACTGAGTGCGAAGACCACCCACGTGCTAACGAAATGAAAGTATTGCTCAAACATCACACATTCACCTGTCACAAAAGCCGATGGAAATGGTTGAATTTCAAAATTGTTTTCCTGAAAACGTATTCGGAATGGTCGACGAAGAATGCAATCGAACGAGCATGATCGAGGTGATAACCCGTGAGAATGATTCTCTGATATTGCTCTTCATGATACTGCCGAATCTCACAATGTTCTGCATGCTTCCAATTTATCTGTTCGTGAATCGACAAAACCGGGAGCAAGATAAGAAAGTGAAGAGGATGTGTAGCCTTGATTGCGTTCTACGTGAAATTGTTCGGGATGATCGAAAACACTTAAAGATTAAAGATTAAAGATCGATCAGTTCTTCAAGTACGAAAGCACTGCGGACCCGGGATTTCAGAGTACGGAGCACCTCGAGTGGTGGTCCCGCTGAGCCTAGTTTAAGTCACTTCCAGGCTGTGGATGGTGACCGATTAATCTTCGTAGATTGCTCTACTTCCTATTTGAAGGCTAGGTGAATCTGGCGGATGAGGACGGACTCGAACTCGTTGCCTCTCGATCGCCAGTGGCCACCACTACTGACTAAGCTACCGACGTCGGAAAAAGAGGCGGTGCCGTGTTTGTGCGCAGCTTTCTCGGGCCTTGTCGCGAAAATCGCAAGTTTTGAATAGCCTGAAAGCGCACGAAACGTCACTGATGTCTCTCCGATCGTTCGCGAAACCACTTGAGCCCCTCCCGAACGAGTTCATCTCTGAATGTTCGTGAGAGCTGCACGTCATCAGTTTGGAGTACTTCGAGAATCCCGTCATCTCACAAACCGGTAACATACTTTTCGAATTCCGAAAGTTCCCAGAACTTTGTTCATTTCGGGACATGGTTCTGTTTCTGGAACTCGTCCGCAGAAATTTCGGATTTTAACGGGAAGTATCTCTCGAAGAGCACCATCTCGACTTTTCGGGAGTTCCGAAGATCCGGAAGAGTGTCATTTTGGATCGGTTCATTTTTGTCTCATGCTGAGAAGGCGAGACATGTCGACGATACTCTTCCATTCGTCTTTACTCCACTGTCAGTTTGCTTGCATGAAATGTCGAAGGGCTGAAAGCCAAATGATGTTGGGCAGAAAGGAGCAACGCATTCACTCAGTTTCACGAATTCACCTGGCTAGAGAAGCTGTTTCTCCTAATAATAAAAAGTCAATGGCCGGCGAAGAGTGTAATAAAACTGACATCTTCGAAGTGTTTGACAGTGTTAAGGATAGCCGGATGCTTTTCTTGATGATACCGTCAAATCTCGCAGTATTCTGTTTGCTGCCAATTTATCTGTTCGTGAGTCGACAAAACCGGGAGCAAGATAAGAAAGTGAGTGAAACGAGATGAACCCAGCTCTTTGATCTCATTTACACTTTCAGACCGCAATATATCCGATCCTGAGTCATTTTCAATTCATAGTCAAGTTGACTTACAGTCTCGACACACTTCTGACTGCTTCATTTTGTTATTCAGTTTATATCGAGAGTTTGTGCAGGTGAGTGGTTTCTGAACTTGAACGAAAAATCCGTTGATTTTGAGTGGCTCGGGCCTCGGGATCTTTGCGGCCTCATTTTTTCTCTTTCTCCTTCCCGGCAACGTCATAACGGAAGTGCAATTAGTGTTGCTGTCTCTTCTGGGAGTGCAGAGATTCATCCTATTCTACTTTCCGAGCACCGATCCATATGTGAATGTTTCACAGAACACAATGACCTACATTCTCAGGACTTTTTACGTCTTTTTTACGGTGAAAAACATTCGAACTATTGTGATTATCTTCAGAAAAAACGATGGTAATGAGATGGACGTGGATCTTCTAGTAAGTATTATTTCAGTTAAAAAGTCATTACCACTATAATTTTCAAATATTCTATGCTTCTCTGAACCTACTTCTTGTTGGATCTCTTCTTCTCTACATTCCGATTATAATCAGTATCCGAAAATTGTCACATTTACAGTCAGCCATTCGAAATAGACCCGAAAAGTATATAATCTTCCATGCCACGTCGATAGGCCTCGTCAAAGTCGTATTCCTACCCTTCCTCCTCATTGCAAAAGCGAAATTGGACATTTTAAATGTATTCATGATCGTGTTTCCTCGAATCAGAAAGATTTGATTACAGATTCTGATGGATTCGGTTTTCATGGACTCGTTCTCGATTCCATTAACTATCCAAATATCCTACTTGCTGAGCAACCGTCGGAATGTCGAAACGTTCCTTTCATCCAATGTCAAAGTGATTCTGAGTCATTTCCTCTTGCCAAGATGCATGCACTTCAAAACGACATCGAGAGTCAATCCTATTGCGAGACCTGATTTGTCGACTTCTAGAGAAGTTGGATCATGTTGAAAAGTTTAATATTTCACCTTGATAAATGATACCATTTTTCCATGACCTTTTGAAATCTGCTGAGATTAGGTAGTGATTGAAGCTATTATCAAGTTTTGCGTCTGAGTCAGCTAATATATGTACCAATGATATTGGTAATCGGCTTCACAGCTCCTTCAAGTAGTCCAAAACTTTTTGTCACGAAGAGAACATTCTGAACTTCCGAATGATCCACACAGGACTAGAGAGCCTATGCGATGCCGTCCGTTCTTCACTGAACCACCAATGTTTTGCTTGTCCAAAGACTGAGTGCGAAGACCACCCACGTGTTATCGAAATGAAAGTATTGCTCAAACATCACAATTTCACCTGTCACAAAAGCCGATGGAAATGGTTTAACTTCAAAATTGTTTTCCTGAAAACATATACGGAATGGTCGACGAAGAATGCAATCGAACGAGCATGATCGAAGTGATAACCCGTGAGAATGATTCTCTGATATTGCTCTTCATGATACTGCCGAATCTCACAATGTTCTGTTTGCTGCCAATTTATATGTTCGTAAATCGACAAAACCGAGAACGGGATGCAAAAGTAAAAAATGTAACCTTGATTTTTCATATCACTCCACTTTCAGACGGCGATCTATCCGATTTTGACTCATTTCCATTTCATAGTCAAGTTGACTTACAGTCTCGACACACTTCTGATTGCAATGGTGTTTTTTTCAATTTATATCGAGAGTTTGTGCAAGTGAGTGGTCTTTGAATTCGAGATACAACTAATAACATTTGAGTGACGGCTTGGGTTCCGCAATTTGGTTTCTCTCAGTGATGATCTTCCTCGTTCCGGGAAATGTTATATCCGAAGTACAATACTTGTTGTTGTTTCTTCTCGGTGTTCAAAGATTCATTCTGTTCTACTTTCCGAGCACCGATCTATATGTGAATGTTTCACAGAGAACGATGACCTACATTCTCAGGGCATTTTACGCTTTCTTTATCGTCAAAGACATTCGGTCTGCCGTGGTATTTTTCCGAGAGGTTGACGAGAAACAGATTTATCTAGATCTACTAGTTAGTAGCTAACCACTTCCAGATACATTACCACTCTATCATTTTCAGATATTCTATGCTTCTCTGAACCTACTTCTTATCGGATCTCTTCTTCTCTACATTCCAATCATAATCAGCATCCGAAAGTTTTCTCATTTACAGTCAGCCATTCAAAATAGGCCCGAAAAGTATATAACCTTCCATGACGCGTCGATAGTCCTCGTCAAAATCGTGTTTATACCCTCCATCCTTTTTGGCAATTTGAATACGGATTTTTCTCAGGTTCTGATGACATCTGTTGTCATGGACATGTTCTCAAGCCCACTAATCATTCAAGTATCATATTTGCTCAGCAACCGTCGTAATGTAGAAACGTTCCTTTCATCGAGTATTAGGGTGATTCTGAGTCATTTCCTCTTGCCAAGATGCGTGCACTTCAAAATGACATCGAGGGTCGCTCCCATATGAGGTCTGAGTTGACGATGAGCCCTCCATAGCCTGAGCAACCGTCGGAATGTCGAAACGTATTTGTAGAGAACTTGAACTGTCGCGTGAAACTGCATAAGATTGTGTATTGCATTTAGAAGAGAATGAACGTGTATTAGTTGAGCAACTTGAGAATCACTATCAACAGACTGCGTCATGTTAAATAGTTTCTCAAATTACCCGTTTTCACCTGCCAAAAGCACGAAGTGAATTCGGAAACTCGTTTTCCTGAAAACGTCTTGAGAATGACCGAAAATTGTAATCGATCGAGCTTCATCGATGTGCTTAACCATGAAAATGATTCTCCGGCTTTGATCTTTATGCTTTTATCCAATATCACAGTATTCTGGCTTTTCCCGATTTATCTCTATGTGAGTCGACAAAACCGAGCGCAGGATGCGAAAGTGAGGAAGAGACAGGTTTCAGCTTCCTCTCTCTTATCTCGTTTCACTTTCAGACGGCAATTTATCCCATCCTGAGTCACTTCCGTTTCATTGTCAAGTTGACTTACAGTCTCGACACACTTTTGACTGCATTAATGTGTTATTCAATTCATATCGAGAGTTTGTGCAAGTGAGTTCATTTCAGCTAGAGTTCTACTTTACCGTCCAACTGAAAACCGGTGAGTTTCAGTGATCACTCAGGTTCCGCAATATGGCGTTTGGCTTTCCTGCTTTTCCTGCTCCCCGGCAATGTTATATCCGAAGTACAATATGTGTTGCTGTCCCTTCTGGGTGTTCAAAGATTCATTCTTTTTTACTTTCCGAGCACCGATCCATATGTGAATGTCTCACAGAACACAATGACCTACATTCTCAGGACTTTTTACGTCTTCTTCATCGTCAAAGACATTCGAACTCTTGTGATATTTATCCGAGAAGACGACAGGGCTAAGATGGACGTGGATCTTCTAGTCAGTTTTATTTCAGTTGAAAAGTCATTACTACTCTATCATTTTCAGATATTCTATGCTTCTCTGAACCTACTTCTTATCGGATCTCTTCTTCTCTACATTCCAATTATAATCAGCATCCGAAAATTGTCACATTTACAGTCGGCCATTCGAAATAGGCCCGAAAAGTATATAACCTTCCATGCCATGTCGATAGTCGTCGTCAAAATTGTATTCATTCCGTTTGTCTTATTTGGAAATCTGAATTTGATCATATCTCACGTTTGTGGAGGCAAGAACTTTTCTGCGAAAGAGAAAGTTTACAGATTTTGATAGCTTCAGTTGCCATGGACATGTACTCGACTCCACTAGTCATCCAAGTATCCTATTTGCTGAGCAACCGTCGGAACGTCGAGACGTTCCTTTCATCCAATGTCAAAGTGATTCTGAGTCATTTCCTCTTGCCAAGATGCATGCACTTCAGAATGATATCGAGGGTCGCTCCCATATGAGGTCTGAGTCGACGATGAGGCCCCGCATAAGTAGCCTTCTCTTTATATCTTTTTCCTTTCCTCCTCGTTGCAAACTTAAAATAGACCATTTTTCAGGTGTGTATGATCGGGAACGTTTCATGAACATCTGATTAAAACTCCTCATGACTTTGGTTTCCATGGAAGGAGCCGATTATTCATTCAAATATCCTATTTGCTCAGCAACCGACGGAATGTCGAAACTTTACTTTCATCCAATGTCACAGTGATTCTCAAGTTTCTATTCCTGCCAAGAAGCATGCACTTGAACGCAAAACCGAGAGTAATTCCAATGCAGAGGTATGATTCGACGACGATTCCTGGAGAAGTTCAAGCGACATCAGTACCAGTGTTGCACGGAATTCCGTTTCCTTCCTTCCGTTTCCGTCTTCCGCGTCTTTTCGGCGTTTCCGTTTCCGTTCCCGCCTTCCGGATTTGAAACTTCCCGTTCCGTTTCCATTTCCGCCTTCCGGATTAAAACTTTTTTATTCCGTTTCCGTTTCCGTCTTCCTGATAAAAATCCCTTTAGCTTAACTAGCGTTTCATCGCAGAACCATCGCGCTTTGGTTGTCAACGTGAAGCAACGTGGCCACAGACTAGGTTTCCGTTTCATTCTGTGAAGTAGATGAAATAGTGTGTCATTGAGATTGAAACTCAGGAGTATGTTATATCCTTTCTCCTCCCGGCAATGTTATATACTGTGTAAGACTTCCGTTTCCTTCCTTCCATTTCCGCCTTCCGCGTGCTTTTCGGCATTTCCGTTTCCGCCTTTCCGGATTGAAAAAAAAAAAAATTCCGTTTCCGTCTTCCGTGTCAAAAAATAGCAATTCCATTTCCATTTCCGTCTTCCGGATCATGAAATTCTCATTTCCGTGCAACACTGAATTTCAGTACCCATTTGAACCAACAAAATATCTAAATTCGAAGAGTTTGTTATTGATTTTTTACATTCAAACAATATTCGATTAGACTTCTTCTAAAAAGGTTTTCATTTGAAACATGTAAACTCACTGTATGTTTGAGAGACCTGCGATCAAGTTTTGAAGAAAAAAAGCTTGGGATGAAAAACTGAAAAACTAAAGGTTCACTGACAAAAAGCCAATGCACGCGACTCCGAAATGAGGTCAATCCTCTAACTTCACAATTTCACCTGTCATGAGAATGAAAGGAATAGGGAAACTAGTCTCTTGGAAGAAATCATAAGAATGGCCAACGACGACGAATGCAACCAAACGAGCATTATCGAAGTGATAAGCCGTGAGAGTGATTCTCCGACCTTGATCTTTATGCTTTTATCAAATATCACAGTATTCTGGCTTTTCCCGATTTATCTCTACGTCAGTCGACAAAACCGAGCGCAGGATGCGAAAGTGAGGAAGAGACAGGTTTCAGCTTCCTCTCTTTTATCTCGTTTCACTTTCAGACGGCGATTTATCCGATTCTGAGTCACTTCCATTTCATAGTCAAGCTGACTTACAGTCTCGACACACTTTTGACTGCATTAATTTGTTGTGCAATTTATATCGAGAGTTTGTGCAAGTGAGTTCATTTCAGCTAGAATTCTACTGAAAATCGGTGAGTTTCAGTGACCGCTCGGGTTCCGCAATGTGGTTTGTGTCAATCATGCTCTTTCTCCTCCCCGGCAATGTTATATCCGAAGTACAATACGTGTTGTTGTTTCTTTTGGGTGTTCAAAGATTCATCCTCTTTTACTTTCCGAGCACCGATCCATATGTGAATGTTTCACAGAAAACGATGACCTACATTCTCAGGACATTTTACGTCTTCTTCATCGTCAAAGACATTCGAACTCTTGTGATATTTCTCAGAGAAGACGATAAGGATAAGATGGACGTGGATCTTCTAGTCAGTTTTATTTCAGTTGAAAAGTCATTACTACTCTATCATTTTCAGATATTCTATGCTTCTCTGAACCTACTTCTCATCGGATCTCTTCTCCTCTACATTCCAATTATAATCAGCATCCGAAAGTTTTCACATTTACAGTCGGCCATTCGAAATAGGCCCGAAAAGTATATAACATACCATGCCACGTCGATAGTCATCGTCAAAATCGTGTTCATTCCTTTCCTTCTTTTTGGAAACGTGGATTTGATCCTTTCTCAGGCTTGTCTAATCATGAAATTTTTCTGCGAAAGAGAAAGTTTGCAGATTTTGACAGCTTCAGTTGCCATGGACATGTACTCGACTCCACTAGTCATCCAAATATCCTACTTGCTCAGCAACCGTCGGAATGTCGAGACGTTCCTTTCATCGAATATCAGGGTGATTCTGAGTCATTTGATCTTGCCAAGATGGATGAACTTCAAAGCGACACTGAGAGTGAATCCCATTCCAAGCTCGAATTCCATTACGACTAACCCTAACTTTTAAATTTCGTCTCCTCTAAGATTCATCGTCTCAATAAAGTTGATTCTATCCCTCTCTCTCAAACTATGTTTCAAATAATTTGGGAACTTTAATGTTTTAGTTTCCAAATGCGTACAAATGAGCAACTTGAGCGAAAAGATAAACTGAAAATTCTGAGAACCATTTACTGAATTACAAAGCGCATGGCTCCGAAATGAGATCATTCTTCTAACATCGCAAATCGCAGTTTCACCTGTTAGAAGAAGTGAGCAGGAAATGAGATTTTTTTTGGAAAAATTATCGAGAATGGCCAACAAAGAATGCAATGAAACGAGCATGATCGAAGTGATGAGTCATCAAAATAACTATCCGGCCTTGTTCTTCTTGACATTCTCCAACATCACTATCGTTTGGCTTTTCCCGGTTTATCTGTTCGTGAGTCGACAAAACCGAGAGCAGGATGAAAAAGTAATGAGAAAGTGCTCGGCTCAGCCTCATCAGCTCATTTGCACTTTCAGACGGCGATTTATCCGATCCTGAGTCACTTCCGTTTCATTGTCAAGTTGACATACAGTCTCGACATACTTCTGATCGCAATGATGTGTTCCTCAATTTATATCGAGAGTTTGTGCAAGTGAGTGATTTTCAAATCCAAACGAACGATGAGTGGATGTTTAGTGACGGCTCGGGCGAGTTCGCCTGGTCTTTCTCGATCATGCTCTTTCTCCTCCCCGGCAACGTCATATCGGAAGTGCAATATGTGTTGTTGTTTCTTCTGGGTGTTCAGAGATTCATCCTATTTTACTTCCCGAGCACCGATCCATATGTGAATGTCTCACAGAGAACGGTGACCTACATTCTCAGGACATTTTATGTCTTCTTCCTCGGAAAGGACATTATTTTTGTCGTGATATTTTTCAAAGAAAATGACAATAATCCAATGTACATAGATCGGCTGGTCAGTCTTACTTGACTTCAGAAGTCGTGACCACCTCATAGCTTTTAGATACTCTACGCCACACTGAATCTACTTCTCATCGCATCTCTTCTTCTCTACATTCCAATCATAATCAGCATCCGAAAACTGTCACATTTACAGTCAGCCATCCAAAATAGGCCCGAGAAGTATATAACCTTACATGCCATTTCGATAGTCCTCGTCAAAATCGTGTTCATTCCTTTCCTCCTCGTTGCAAACTCAAATTGGGCAATTTCTCAGGTTCGGTTGAGAACTGTCCTTCTCAATTGGAAAAGAGCTGATTGCAGCTTTTGCCGTCTTCGGTTCTCATGGACATGCTGACAGCTCCATTAATCATCCAAATATCCTATTTGCTCAGCAACCGTCGGAATGTCGAAACGTTCCTTTCATCCAATGTCAGAGTGATTCTGAATTATTTGATTTTGCCAAGGCGGTTGCTTTTCAAAACAACGAGAGTAGCGCACATTTCTCATTCAACGACGAGCCCCGGACAAGTTGGAGCGAGAGAAGCACCCATCTGAACAGACGGACAGCTAGACTTCGTTCTCCAGTGTGGGGCCTATCATCCATACATACATACATAGCTACGGTAGCCATCAACTTCTCCGAGAAGACTATTAAAGTCGATTCGCGAGAAGTCACGGTTTCCAGATGTCTTTTCTTTTAAAATTAGAACACAGCACCAGCTCATCGATTGGAACAGGGCTCATCGTTTTGAAGAAAGCTTGGACGTGTATTAGTTAAGCAATTTGAGAATCACTATCAACAGACTGCGTCATGTTAAATAGTTTCTCAAATTACCCGTTTTCACCTGTCAAAAGCATGAAGTGAAACTTTGGAGACTCGTTTTCCTGAAAACGCCTTGAGAATGACCAGAGATTGCAATCGATCGAGCGTCATCGATGTGCTCAACCGTGAAAGTGATTCTGCAATCTTGATCTTCATACTTTCATCAAATATCACAGTATTCTGGCTTTTCCCGATTTATCTCTACGTCAGTCGACAAAACCGAGAGAGGGATGCGAAAGTGAGAATAAGCAACCAGTCTCAGTAGTAGTCTCCTCCCGTCTCATTCCACTTTCAGACGGCGATTTATCCGATCCTGAGTCACTTCAATTTCATAGTCAAGCTGACTTACAGTCTCGACACACTTTTGACTGCATTAATTTGTTTTTCAATTTATATCGAGAGTTTGTGCAAGTGAGTTTATTTCAGCTAGAGTTCTACTGAAAATCGGTCAGTTTCAGTGACCACTCGGGTTCCGCAATATGGTTTGTGTCTCTTATGCTTTTCCTCATTCCCGGCAATGTTATATCGGAAATGCAATACGTGTTGTTATTTCTTCTGGGTGTTCAGAGATTCATCCTCTTTTACTTCCCGAGCACCGATCCATATGTGAATGTTTCACAGAAAACGATGACCTATATTCTCAGGACTTTTTACGTGTTCTTTATCGTCAAAGACATCCGGACTTTTGTGTTATTTCTCAGAAAAGACGATAAGGATAAGATGTACGTGGATCTGCTAGTGAGTAATATATCACCTCAAAAGTCATTAACATCCCATAGCTTTCAGATATTTTACGCCACACTGAATTTCCTTCTTATTGTTTCTCTTCTTCTCTACATTCCAATTATAATCAGCATCCGCAAGTTTTCACATTTACAGTCGGCCATCCAAAATAGGCCCGAGAAGTATATAACCTTCCATGCCATTTCGATAGTCATCGTCAAAACAGTGTTCATTCCTTTCATCCTCGTTGCAAACTCAAATTGGGAAATTTCTCAGGTTCGGTTAAGAATTGTCCTTCTCAATTGGAAAAGAGCTGATTGCAGCTTCTGCCGTCTTCGGTTCTCATGGACATGTTGACAGCTCCATTGATCATTCAGATATCGTATTTGCTCAGCAACCGTCGGAATGTCGAAACGTTCCTTTCATCCAATGTCAGAGTGATTCTGAGTTATTTGATCTTGCCAAGATGGATGCACTTAAACGCAAAACCGAGAGTCTATCCCATTCGGAACCCTAACTCGACGGTTGCTGGACAAGTTGTAGCAAGAGCAACACCCATATGAACGGACAGTCTATTGTGCATTTTTGTCTCAAAAAAAAACGAAACAGTTGAATGCGATAAGAGTCTGCGATCATCGTTTGTTTCGGTCGTCGGTCTTGTTTGGTATTGACGATCCACACAATTGATAAGAAAGTGAGTTTGCTGTCAGAAACTCGACGCACTCCGATCTCTGATTCCATTTTCCATATAAAAAGTGTGAGGCGAATGCATTGAGGTTACTCCTCTGCCTAGAATTCGAAACTAGAAATGACGGGACACGAAGGTGAGGGACACTCCGCCCAATGACTCCATCTCATTTTCAGAAGAGCTGAAAACGGTCGTTGATCTCGGGAACGCTCTCAAAGATGTCGTTGACGTCGGCATGTACTTGATTGCGAAGATCCATCCGGCAGGTGCCGCGATTCTCGCTGTCGCCTACACTGTCAAGAACTTGATTTCGCAATACGGTCCGAAACAGGATAGTCCGGTTGTGAAGGAGTTGAAATCTTTGAGAACTAAGATGGATTCGGTAAGGTGTCAGTCGTCTTTAACTGGTAATTCAATGTAATCACGTGCAGTTATTGGACCGAATGTCGAATCATTTCACTGCATTCAAAGCATTCTACGTGGAAAATCAGTTCTGGAACGTGTGTTTGGAAGTTGAGCGAGTGACATGAAGTGCCTCATTGACTTTTCAGGATGTGCCACTACAAACATCAGTGTTGTTCTTATACATGGAAGATGTGAAAACGAATCCGAAGACCGACAATTTGAAGAACTTTCAAGCTCTATACGAGAAGACGGACCCAGTGAAACTCGCCCGAAAGCTGAACTACCAGCTGAAACGAGAGCTCATGAACCCTCTGATGCATGCTCTGGACGCCGATCCACTCATGACGACGAAAACGTTCCAGATGTGGGAAGGCTTGATCGAAAGTGTTTTCATGCAACTCGTAAGTCCGATAATTCATGTTCTCAGCGACTTTTTGCACTTTCAGTGGGAAATCGAAATCAATGCGGGCGTCTGGATTCACGGTCTGCAAGTGAAAAAAGTCGAGGAAATGAGGAAAGTGGTGCAGATTCAAAAAGAAATCGACAGGTACCGCGCGCACATCAAGAAATGGGACGACGAATACTCGGTGGGGCTCACCTGTCATCACTTCTGTTTAAAAGGTTTTTGATGCAGAAGAACGCCGCGTATTGGCCCAAGAAGGTTCGGGAGTGCATCGAAGACGTGCTAGACAACCAACAAAGGTTTTCGAATCGTATCAAGGCCGAGATGATTGCGAGAGATCTCGAGTTCATTCATACGAAGTGAGTCCCAAAAATGTCGACTGGAATGTGGAAATAGATGTTCCAGAGCCATCTTCTACGTGGTCGTTTTCAAGAATACGGTAGCCTTTCTGAAACACAAGAACGCGGAGGATCAAGTGGTCGTCGTCGAGAATCATCATGGATGCACCGCTGTCGTCTATCGTAGTCTGCATGCTTACAAGCAACCCAAAAATGTAGTGAGGCGAGCTGGCAACATTTCGGGTCTCCTGAGAATACCCGAAGTTTACTTGCGCGGCTCCACATGGCTACGACAAGGGCACATCGGCAGTTGGGCGAAGACCAACTTCAAGAGCTGTGGTCTGCTGCTCGCTGTCCATGAAGGTTACGATATAGGCGTCAAGTGGACGAAACAAGAGCTGCATGCCCAGGGACCGGGCGGTTATGGTGTATGCGCTATCGAGCGCAACGGCGCAGATGGCATTAACTATAATGACAGGTTCATGCTTGTTGCCGGATATCAGTAATGTCCCCCTCAAACCCGTTTGATTTCTTCTTTCACGATTAGCTTCATTTTCAGTCGCAATTACTTTCTTTTAATAAAGCATTTCAGTAAAGGTGTTGTTTGTCGCAAAGACCTTTAAACTTTGACTGAAAACATACAGACTGAAACCTACAAATTGCCGTCGTCTGTTCAAAACCGTCCATTAAACACAGACAACTTTTCGTCGGTCGCAAGTTTTGTTTACAGTCCAAATGACTGTCGTCTTGAAGTTTGAACCGTCGTGCTCTCGGCGTCCGATGATCACCTTATCAGTTTCGATCTTTGATTCAAACACGAGTATAAAAAACCTGACAAGAGAGGTAGAATGTTGGAATAATGACGGTTGAGAACGATCCACAAGGTGAGCTACAGTCAATACGTCCAGCGAATAGTGGGTTTCAGCTGCTCTTGATGCGGTCAACGTGGCGGCGACTGTCGTCAAGGAATGTCTCGACGCGGGAATGTACACTGGAAAGAAGTGCATTCCGAAACTTGCTCTGTTCGTTGAACTGGGTCTCGTGGTGAGAACCGTCCTCGGATTGGCCAACTCGGCGAAAAAGGACGAAGTTTTGGAGGGAATGAAAGAGTTGTCCAACAAGTGTGACAAGGCAAGTCACGCAACGTTTACATAGTCGGCGATTGAGGTCTCGGACTTTCAGATCGATGAGAAAATGAGAGAGAATTTTGACGATCTGAAGGCGTTCGTTTCTCAGTACAGCTTCTACAACGACGTCGCACTGGCAGGTTCATTGTTGTTACAGTATTTGATCGACGCTATGGTGAGCCCCAAGAGTGAGGTTCGAGAAGTGTTCAAAAACGAATACGAGAAAACGCCGCCGCTGGAATACGCCAGAGTGAGTGCGGTTGGCTTGAATTTCAGAAAAGTCGGCGGTTTCAGAGACTGAATGTTCAGCTGAGTAGAGTCACTACAAATCCGCTGAAGATGCTGATGGCAGCGGACCCACTGAAAGGCGAGAAGACATTCGAAAAGTGGGAGGAGATTTACGAAGGCGTCATGACACAGTTGGTGGGTCAAAGTCACCTGAAGTGAGCTCTGAAGTGAATGGGATTCACAGTGCGTTATCGAAGCGATCGCCTGCGAGATGCTCAATGAGAACAATCAGCACAATTTAGAATCGATCAAACTGGAAAACGATAAGTTCCATAAAAGTGTGAACAAGTGGCGCACCGAGTATCGAGTGAGTTGTGAAAGAATTTCAGAGTATATCATTCACTTTCCAGCACGACGATCATTATTGGCCCGGTGCGGTGAAGAAGATTGTGGAGGACATTCAAGACAGAAGCGGTGACAAAACGAGTGACCAGATCGCCGAGTTGATTCGAGAGAAGCTGGAAACTATTCTGACAAAGTGAGTTCTTGTTGGGTGTTTCATGAACTTTCCACATTTTCAGCGACGTGCTCTCCATCGTTGTTTCTCGAGAACAATACGAATTCTCGAAATATGCGAACGTTCCCGAACAACTCGTTATATCTCCGCACCGCGGAAACTGCCACGTCTTCGTATTCAGAAGCCGATTCGTATCAGCGGAACCGGAGAAGATGGAGACGTTGAAGATGCTCGTCAAGTCTTTGAGTGAATCGGAGCTCCCGTTGAAGGAGTTTCCCGATGAGCAGCAGTTGAAGTCTACAACCAATGGACTGTTCCGTGACAGCGGTTTCGTTCTGATGCTTGTGAACGGCGAGTTTGTTGGATTGAGGTCGACCAAAAGAGATGTGTTCAAGGACGGCGTGGCGGGCTACTATCACGGAATTATCAAACCTGAAGCGAAGGCTCACATCCCAGTGCGCGATATTAAGTTTTTCTTGTACGCCGTCTACAAATGAACTATTTGAATCCAAAACCAATATCTGTTGTTTCCACTTTGCTGTACTTTTTTCTTATTGCAATCAGAAAAGAAATAGTCAACTCAAGCCGCGCACTACATCTTGCTGCAGTTGTAAGAATAGAATTTCAAACACGACTTCGGATTTCTAGGTCACGGCCGACGATTTTCGCGTTGGTTGCAAATCGTTTTCAAGTTAGCTTAGTCTTGCGGACTGCAAAGTGTCGCGCCACGACTACGGTAGACAATGACGTGGCACTGACCACGGTTCAGAGAAGTGAACACTTGATCAGTAGACGTATCCGTCAGAAGTGAGGAACACGAGGATGTAGAACAGGTCGTCGCCCACGTTCTCCAGTTTCTCGAGCTCACTCTGAATTGTAAGTCACAGGATGGACACGCAACTGTTCTGGTTGGAAAGAAAATTGCAGTCAGAAGCACTTGTCTACCGTATACCGACTTATAAATCCTGGACATCTTCAAACTAAGATTTCTCGTTTGAAGTTCAGGATTCATGAATCCGTACACGGATACAGTTTTCATGTGACTTGAACAATCAATAGAATGTTGGTCCCCGTTCGAAACAACTTTTCGATTTCAATTAGAACCCAACAGTCGCAAGCCGAAACAAACAAAACGCCACAAGGTTTGATAAGCCTTTCGATAAAAAAGAGTCGTGATCGTTTCAAGTCAACAAAAGCTGATGCTGTCAATGTTATGTGTCCGTTGGTCACGTTATCAGTAGTTTCCACGTTAGTTCGCATCTTGATGTTTGACTCTGAAATCAGTATAAAAATGGCAGAACACACTGAAAACCGTCTCACTTTCAGAACTTGTGTAGTTTCGTCTTTGAAACGGAAACCGACGCGAAACAAAAATGCCGTTCAGAGACATGTCGGAGTATGAGAAAAAAGGTTTGAGAATTTTGAGCAGCTCGATGGCTGAAATAAACGTCCATTTTCAGAAGCATTGAAAACCATCGAAAGTCTCGGAAACGCTCTCAAAGATGCTGTCGACAGTGGCATGTATCTCATTGCGAGACTCAATCCGGCTCTCGCTGGGCTCCTCGGAGTCGCGTACCTCACCAAAAACATGATTGCTTTTTATGGGCCCGATCCGAAGTTTGACGCGGTGAAGAGCAAAATGGACGAGTTCATAGGAAAAATGGACAAGGTGGGACACACGAGAAGACCGTTCAACTGACTGGATTCCGTTCAGATGACTGAGAAAATGGCCAGCCAATTCACCACTTTGAAAGCCTTCTACACTGAGAATCATTTCTGGAATGTGAGACTCGACGTTCGGCGCACAGATGCTCACTGGTTTCGTTTCAGGGCGTGCCTCTTCAAACGTCCGTTTTGTTCCAATTCATGTTGCAAGTCAAGGCAGATCCCAAAAACGAGAACGCTGTGAAGGAGTTCGCGCACCAATACGAGAAAAGCGATCCGGTGGAGTTGGCGCGAAGACTGCTCTACCAGCTGCAACGTGACGTCATGAACCCTCTGAAGACCGCCATGGAATCCGATCCGCTCATGACCAAAGAAACACTCAAGAAGTGGCGCGAACTCATCGAATGCGTTCTGTCGCAACTCGTGAGTTTTTCACTTTTCAGACCCAGTTCAACAAGTGGTTTCCAGTTACATATCGAGCTGGAAGCCAGTGTCTGGATTCGTCGCGAGGAAGCGAAAACCGCGTTGAAATTTCGTCGTGTAAAACTGGTTATGATGGAAGTTGACCGGTTCCAAGAGGAGTACAAAAAATGGGTAGAGGAGTACGAGGTGAGCGGTTCACAGAGTCTCTCCGGTCCGAACAGTTCCATTTGTAGAGAACTCACCCATATTGGCCCAACAAGGTTCGCCAAGAAGCGGAGAGGCTGCTGGAGGAAAATTCGAGACACACGACTACCATCAAGGCGACACGAATCGCCGAGAGTCTCAACAAGGTGTTCACGACGTGAGCAAGCAGTTCCAATTCGCACTATGACATGAACAATTTCAGAGCCGAGTTCTATGTGCTCGTTTTCCCGCACAACTCGAAGACGGCCAAGTACGAGAGACGCGACAATCAGTTCTTGATGACGAGCCATTCGGGATGCACCGCAGTCATCCTCCGCAGTTTTCACGCCTTCAAAAGGAGCGATGTCGCGTACGCGTTGAGCGGCGTGAATCGTTATCATAAACCAGTCAATGATATAGGAGGAATCACGCTCACAATAGGTGAACACAAAGATTGGATAACGGATGCGGAACTGAAGCATTGGGCCAACCCAAATATGAAACCAACTGGGTTCGGCACTTGTGCCGTTCTGTTCGCCGTGGAAGATGGCGATGTGGCCGTCTCTTGGACCAAATCGAACATGCACAAGTCGGGACCCGGAGCCTACACACACGGACTGGCTCGTCGCAAATCTAATCAAAATAATTCACCCCATCGCTACTACTTCTTCCTTCTTGCTGTATACTTTTAACTCGGTTTTTAAATAAATGCGTTCCTGTTTTTCATCTTGCTCATTTAGCTACTTAATGGAAGAGTATTGTGCAGTATCTGCGCAGAAAAGCGGATCAGGATTTCAGTGATACAATCATTGGTGAAAACTAATGTTACAAATGGATTCCCGAGGAGGACACAAGGACTTGAGAAAGCCATGAGATTGAAATTGAAAGATCATGATGAAAAGGCGAGATCTTTTTAGCTGTTATGAATGCACTTTGAATAATGCATATTCAATCCTCTGGTTAAAGAATGATTCGAAAATCTCATTTCATACATAATGCAAAAAGCAAACATTGAAGTTAGGGCAAATCGTCACAGAATGGTGTAAACAAGAAACGATAAACATGATAAGCTGAAAGCTGTCATTGAAATGCCTGACGACGTTAGTTGTTGTGCTCTCGACATCAAAACGTGGAAACCGATAAAACCCAGATTGGCGTGTGAAGTTTGTGCATTGTCTTATCAGCAGTGGTCACATTACAGTCTGATCTTTGGCTAGAACACCCGTATAAAAGGAGAGAAGCAGCGGTCGAATTGCTCTCATTTGGGGGAGAAACGATTCACAATGACATTGACTTCGGAAGGTGAGTGCCGTGTGAAGTTCCAGCAAAGATTAAAGATATTCAGAAGCGCAGACAGCCATCGTAGCGGCCACCACTGTTTTGAAGGAGAGCGTCGATGCCGGAATGTACATTGGGAAAGACTGCATTCCGGCGATCGGAGTGTTTGTGCAGTTCGGTCTTGCTGTCAGATCATACATCACATACACAGAGCCGGGAGACAAGGATCCAGTTCTGAAACTGATCGAAGAGTTGACACAGAAACTTGGAACGGTTGGCCTTTCGGTCTGGTGATTCATTTCGTTGGAACCTTCAGATTGAGGACAAAATGAAGAACAGCTTCGACGTTCTGAAGGCGTTCATCTCGCAGTACAGCTTCTACAACGACGTGCCGATAGTCGGGCACGTTCTGTCGAAATCGCTTCACGACGCCACACTCGCTGGCACCGAAGCCGGTCGTGAAGAGTTTCGCAAAAAGTACGACCAGTACCGACCGCTGGAATACGCTATGGTGTGCACTCAACAATACGATCCAGCATGGAAATGAAAGTTTCAGAGGTTGAATCATCAGCTGAGCAAGGCAACCACCAACCCATTAAAAATGCTGATGGCCGCGGATCCAGTGAACGGGAAGCTGACTTTTGAAACGTGGAAGAACATTTACGAGAGTGTCATGACACAGTTGGTGGGCGACTTCTAGTCCAAGGACAGTTCTCAACTGCTTCTTTTCAGTGTTCGATCGAGGCGACGGCTTCTTCGTATATAAACGAAGGAAACGAGTACAGAAAGGAAAAGATCTTGTTGGAAGACAAAAAGTTCAAGAAAATGATCAAGGGATGGCACGACGATTATAAAGTGAGACACGTTGCGCAAGGAAAAGTACATAGAGACATTGCAGACTGACGATCACTACTGGCCGGATTCGGTTCGTGTCATGGTGGAAGAGTTTCAAGACAAGAACCAAACTATGGGAAGCGCTGAGAAAGCCCGGTTGATTCGAGAGAAACTGGACAATATTCTCACACTGTTCGTCATTCTCCCCATCAAAACCGATGTGACATGTTCATCATTTCAGCGACATTCTGACAGTGGTTGTTTTCAACGAGAAGAAGTTCGAATACTATCCAGATCACTCGAGCCAACTCATCGTCTCTCCAGACCGCGGAAACTGTACCGTTTTCGTCTACCGAAGTCTGAACGCCGTTGACGCGCCGGCCGAAGTGGAGAAGTTCAAGAATAGTGTGAAGGCGCAGAGCAAGAAGTTGTTGGAATACGAGAGGGAGAAAGACTTCATCCTTCGCGACGATCTGAGATCCAAGACGACCTTGCTTCGAGAGAGCGGCCTGGTTTTGGCCGTCAAGGGCACCGATGTGGCCGTCGAGGCGACGAGACACAGCCTGTTTCCGGATGGCGTCGGAGAGCACTTCACCGGCAAGATGACGTGCAAGAACCCGCATCATCATAACCCGTCGCCTGAAATGCCATATTTCCTTTTCTCTGCCTATAAGTAAACTCTCCGATTTTCGATTTCCTCACGAATAAACGTCTATGTAATATGGATACAAGAATTTTTCATTGATTGGAGTTAGAGGGAGGGTTTGTGATGGATAACATCGAAGCCGAAGACTCGAAATCAGTTTGAAATGACAAAACGATTGGGAAAGCAAGAGAATTCGCGTAGGATCCCTCGCGAAATTGAAGTTCAAATTTCTCAGCACTGACGGAAAGCGGAAAACTTTTGAGACGACTGCTGATAAGAGTTGTGATCGTTGTGATCGTTGTTGTCTATGGTTGAGAGTAGATACCAATCGATGTACATACATATAATCGAGAGATAAGAGCATTTGTTTGTCGTCACACAATTTGGCGTGCTGATGATCTCTGCTCGTCATTTCGGTATAAAAGGTGATAAGCGAATGCACTGCAGTGACTTTCACTCTCAGTCTCTCTCGCTTGAAACTATCAAAACGTCGAGCTAAAGGAGGAATGACCGGACACGAAGGTGAGCCTGCATTTCAGACGCTTCTGGAAGCTCGCAACGAAATTCATTTCCAGAACGCTTGAGAACGGTCGTCGACCTCGGAAACGCGCTGAAAGACTGCGTTGACACGGGAATGTACCTGTTCGCAAAGGTTCATCCGGCCGGCGCAGCGTTTCTCGCCGTCGCGTACACTGTTAAGAACTTGATTTCGTCGTACGGACTGGACGACCCGGTGGTGAGAGAGCTGAAGAATCTGGGAAGGAAGATGGATACGGTTGGAACCCAAACACTGCTCCTCCAACTTCAATTTTCTTTTTCAGCTGTTGAACCGAATGGCGAGCCACTTCACCGCTTTCAAAAGTTACTATGTCGAAAATCAGTTTTGGAACGTGAGATTTGAGAACAGCTGCGGATGGTTTCAATGTTTGTGAACTCATTCAGGATGTGCCACTGCAAACTTCAGTTCTGATCCAATACATGGAAGACGTGAAATCGGAGCCCACTAACGATAATTTGAAGAGCTTCCAAGCTCTTTACGAGAAGACGAATCCAGTGAAACTGGCCCGAAAGCTGAACTACCAGCTAAAGCGAGAAGTGATGAACCCTCTGATGCACGCGATGGACGCCGATCCGCTGATGACTGTGGAGACGTTCGAAATGTGGAACGGCCTCATCGAGAGTGTTTTCATGCAACTGGTGAGCTTCCGGTCTTCTGTCAGCTACAGTAATCCGTGTTTAGTGGGAAATCGAAATCATGGCAGGCGTCTGGATTCATAACGAGCAAGTGCAAAAAGTGGAGGAGATGGAACACGTGAAAGAAGTACAGGATGAGATCGAAAAGTACCGTGTGGCCGTCAAGAAATGGGACGAAGAGTATTCGGTCAGTTTCAGTGGGGAACACTTTCACGTCTTCTGATTCCCACTTTCAGCAAGGCGCCGCTTATTGGCCGGAAAAAGTTCGAAAGATCATTGAAGACGTGCTGGACAACGAGGATCGGTTTGCGATTCACACTAAGGCTGACATGATAGCCAGGGATCTGGAGTTTATTCACACAAAGTGAGCCCCGAAGTAGTCAATTAGAATGTGGACTTAAATGTTCTAGAGCCATCTTCTACGTGGTCGTCTTCCCGGAGACTGCCCATTTCGTGAAACACGATGGGAGAGAGAATCAAGTGGTGGTCGTCGAGAAGCATCACAAATGCACGGCCGTCGTCTACCGTAGTCTCCAGGCGTACGGTCAGTCGGAGGCCGTCGTGAGTCGAGCTGGCCACATGACCACGTTCCTCCGACTGCCACCAGTCGTGCTGGGCAAGGCCGACTGGATACAGCAGAGTCACATTGATAGCTGGGCGAAGGGCTACTTCACGAACTGCGGCATGCTGCTCGCCGTCGATCAACCGCATCATATCAGTGTCAAGTTTACAAAGGCCGACAAACATAAGCGCGGACCAGGAGACTACAGAAGATGCGAGATCTTGGGAGACAGCAGATCTGGAATCAATAACAGCCATCATTTTGTCATGGTTGCCGGATATAAGTGATCATTGTATGACATGGTACTGTATAACATTGCTAGATTTCCCTTATTCTTCACCTCCAATAAACATATGAAGCTTCAACTGTTTTTCAATGACGAACGAACATGATCAAAGCTAGCGAATGAGCCGCAATCCTCAGAGCCCAGGCTGGGAAAATCCAAAGTCTTCGATATATTTTCAAATTGATGAGAATTATGCTGTTTGATGCCTTATTTCGGTCTGAATGAAACAAACAATCGAAAACTGTCGCAAACAAGAATCACAAAAGTGGCACGACAATAAAATGTCATCAATTGGCGAGCCCAAAATGTGATAAGAAAGTTGATCGTTGCTCATTAACATTGTGCACCAACAAAGACGCATTCGGTTTGTGTGCCGAGCTCCTTATCAGATGGCGTGATCTTTGATTTTGACTCTCTCTCGTGTATAAAAGAAAGATTGGAGACCATGCATTTCTCTCGTTTGCGAACAGCCAAGAATGTCGGTGGAGACGGATCCGCACGGTGAGTTCATTCCAAAAAAAGTGTTCCCGGTCAACATACAATTTCAGCTGCCCTCGAGGCTGTGAAAGCGGGCACGACAGTTGCCAAGGAATGTCTCGACGCGGGAATGTACATGGGCAAGAAGTGCATTCCACAACTCGCGATATTCGTCGAAATCGGCCTTGTGGCGAGAACCGTCCTCGGATTCACGCCCGAGAAGAAGGATCCGGTGATGGAGGAGTTCAAAAACTTGACGAACACGTGCGACAAGGTAGTGTACATACAAATGATTGTGGAAGACAATGTTTGATCCCGATTCCAGATCGACGAGAAAATGAGAGAGAACTTTGACGACCTGAAGGCGTTCGTTTCTCAGTACAGCTTCTATAATGACGTCCCACTGGTCGGCTCTCTGCTTGCTCAGTATATGAAAGATGCGATGGTGAGGCAGACCAGCAAGTCGAGAGACGCATTCAAGAGAGAATACGAAGCGAATACTCCGTTGGAATACGCAAGGGTACATATATGAGGGGCTTTTTCTGAAAATTTCGGAACACCCGGAGTTTCAGAGACTCAACATTCAGCTGAGCAAGGCGACGACGAATCCGCTGCAGATGTTGATGATGGCGGATCCGTTGAAAGGTCAGAACACGTTCGAAAAGTGGGAGGAGATCTTCGAGAGTGTTATGACGCAGCTGGTGAGTTCGGATGGAAGTGGTTTCAGAGAAGAGTGCGGTTTCAGTGCATCATCGAAGCGGTCGCCTGCCAGTATCTGAAGGCGAACAATCGAAATGACTTGGAACGGATCACGAAAGAGTTTGAGAAGTTCGAGAAAAAGTTGGCGGAATGGCGCACTGGATATATGGTTAGGAAGTTGAAGAGTTCCGATGATTGGCCTACGTTTTAGCACGACGATCACTATTGGCCAGATTCGGTTCGCAGGTTTGTGGAGGATATCCAAGACCATAACGGTAGCAAAACAAGTGAAGAGATAGCCGAGTTGATTGTGAAGAAACTCGATACCGTACTAACTACGTAAGTGATGACAGAGAAACTGTAACTGTCTGCGACTGCACGCTCCCGAACGAGACTCATTCATTAACTGTTTCAGCGACACCCTCACCGTCGTCGTATTCCGTCAGGAGTACGGTTTCTCAAAGTACTTCAACATACCGGCTCAAGTCGTTACGTCACTGAACCGCGGAAACTGCAACGTTTACGTGTTCCGCAGTCGACTGGCAGCGGCCGAGCCCGAGAATCTGGAAAAGTTCAAGAAAAGCGTAGAAGCTGCGAGCAGAATGACATTCCCGTACCACGAGGAGAAGGGATTGCCGGATGACGACGAGCTGAGGATGGTGACGAACGGACTGTTCCGCGACAGCGGTTTCGTTCTGTTGATCAAGAACGGAGAGTTCGTTGGGTTACGGTCGACGAAGACTGGCGCAGAGGGACATTATCGAGGAGTCGTCAAAATTCAGACAGCGCCTCATCGGAAAGTTCACGAGTTCCCATTCTTCTTGTTAGCTGTTTATAAGTGAATTTTCACTCGAACTTGTTTGGTTACTACGTTTATATGGAAATGAATGAAACTTTTTTGGCGCTTCACTTGATCTGTTTCTGAGAATGATTGAGTTTTCAATTTGATGTTATCAAAACACTTTGTAGTGAGCACTCCGTGAATGATGGCCGCTATTCGTGGCACGGGTCTCGCCACGAAAACGACTCTTGCACAGATAGAATTCGGTCACAGTCTCATGTCATCGAGGTCTTATAAAAGTTAATCGATATCGCTGGTCGTGATCGGTTCGAATAATAGTTTCGCACGGTTTTAAGTTCACTCTAGGGTCACGCGAAGTTTGCAATTGAAACAATATTACAGAGATTCAGCTCAACGTATTGACCCGGCTTTTGCGAGTTGATTCATCTGTTAGGTAAGCAAATGATCAGATAGATGCCAACATTTTATCAGATTGAAAAGGATTACAGAACATTACTTGAATCCGGCGAGAATGATGTACTTGGTGGGGAGAAGGAGGCCGAGGAGGAGGGTCTCGTAGACCCACCATCCGGGTCCCCACTTCAGGACTTCAGTCTTCGTCGAACGGATCGCCGCCTTAGTGGAGGCCTTCAGAGCGATGACGAATCCATTGTTTTCAATCTCCTGAGCCCACTTGTCGACTTGTGACTGCGTGACGAACAGTTTCAGAGTCAGAAGACGGAGCAGCGCTTTGTAGCCAGTCACTTGGGTCTCCATTCGCTTCAACTCTTGCTGACTCGCACTCTTCGCGCCACGACTACGGTAGACGATGACGTGGCACTGACCACGGTTCAGAGAAGTGAACACTTGATCGGGCAGGTTGGCGTGGTAGACGTATCCGTCAGAAGTGGGGAACACGAGGATGTAGAACAGGTCGTCGCCCACGTTCTCCAGTTTCTCGAGCTCACTCTGGATCAGCAACGCCTTCTCATCGCACGACTTTCTCGGATTGTTGTCTTGGATCGCTTCGACGATCGAACGGATGCTTTCGAGTTTGAATTCCTGGAATACCAGATTGGGTGTGGCAGTTAGCTCTGTCGCACCGACTTACTTCTTCCTCCTCCTGTTCCAACTCTTCTTCTTGCCCTTCTTCTTCCTCCTGCTCTTCCTCTTCCTCTTCTTTCTCTTCATCTCCGTACCATTCCTTGTGAATTCCCTCAATTCGTTCCTTCAACTCGTTCGCCTTTTCCAATTGACCGTCTCCGAACAATCCGTTCGCATAAGTCTCGATGAAAAGCTGAAAACAAGTGGCTACTCAGGAAGTTCAGTTCTCCAGAGAAACGAACAAGTTGGGTCAGGAACCCTTCCACCATCTGTCTCCACTTCACGAAATCCATAATCTGTTCCGGTTCCATGTCGTCTTCTTTCTTTCCGAACGGATACTCCTCCTCCTTCTCCGCCAGATCCGCCAGTCTCTGAATTCGTGAGAAGTTGAACCTTCCCCGTTTCTCCTCATCACTCACCATGCCCAGTTCGAACGGAGAAGTCTCTCCACAAGCTTCTTGGAACCACTCGTTGAACTCTCCCGGATTGTCCAGAGAAAGCGTCAAACGTTCCAAAAGATTCATCGCGGATTCAGCAATTTCCTGAAGTTTGGTCATTCTGAGCTGACTCTGAGCTCCACCTTACAGTGTACTCCTTCGCGTCCTCCTTGAACTCCTTCAAGTCGTCACAGTTGAATTGCATGTAATCGAACAGCTGAAACACTCCCTTTCCAAGAATGAACTCTTCTGATTCCACTCACATCGTCCAGAACGTATTCCAACGCCTCCACAATCTCGTTTCTTAGATCCTGCTCGTCGTCCTGATTCAGATCCTTCATCACGACGCCCAACTCGGCGATGGCTCCAAGATGCTCCCGGATCGTGCGGAACGAGAATCGGCCTTGTTCCAGACACTCTTCGGCCATCGAGAGCACCTTCATCAGCTGTTGCTCTGAAAACCGAACCACCGTAGGAGTTTCAGACTTTCGGTTTCACTCACCGGAACTCGGTTCGTCAGACATCGCGTCGCTCTACTGATAACAGAATTCGAGTCAAACTGAGAGCGTCTCTGTCTTTGCCCCTTTTATAGTAATCGAGTGATAACCGCAGTCGAAGATCACAACGTCACTGCCACATACACACAGTTTGTTGACAGTCTGATCGGCCGATGCTCTTTCGGTGTTGAGCTCTTATCATCGAGACCATTTCCATGACAGCTCAAAATTATCGTGTTCAGAGTCTTGTTTACAGAGAGTTGTTTGGTCGTTGCTCTCAAGCAGAGGCTATGTGGTGCGTATGTGAATGGGGATTTCCGATATATGAAATCTGAAACATACAGTAACAAATATGTAGCATGTGTCACCCTTTAATTCAAAAGACAACCCTTCAAAGTTTGCCGCGCGGCGGTTTCGAGAAGATTTACGGGAAGTATCGTTTCCGTCTCTTCCATTCGAGACCCGATCACTTAAGCGCAACCGTGGTCAGTGCCACGTCATCGTCTACCGTAGTCGTGGCGCGAAGAGTGCGAGTCAGCAAGAGTTGAAGCGAATGGAGACCCAAGTGACTGGCTACAAAGCGCTGCTCCGTCTTCTGACTCTGAAACTGTTCGTCACGCAGTCACAAGTCGACAAGTGGGCCCAGGAGATTGAAAACAATGGATTCGTCATCGCTCTAAAGGCGTCCACTAAGGCGGCGATCCGTTCGACGAAGACTGAAGTCCTGAAGTGGGGACCCGGATGGTGGGTCTACGAGACCCTCCTCCTCGGCATCCTTCTCCCCACCAAATACATCATTCTCGCCGGATTCAAGTAATCTTCTGTAATCCCATTCAATCTGATAAAATGTTGGCATCTATCTGATCATTTGCTTACCTAACAGATGAATGAACTCGCAAAAACCGGGTCAATACGTTGAGCTGAATCTCTGTAATATTGTTTCAATTGCAAACTTCGCATGTCTAGAGTGAACTTAAAACCGTGCGAAATTATTATTCGAACCGATTACGACCAGCGATATTGATCAACTTTTATAAGACCTCGATGACATGAGACTGTGACCGAATTCTATCTGTGCAAGAGTCGTTTTCGTGGCGAGACCCGTGCCACGAATAGCGGCCATCATTCACGGAGTGCTCACTACAAAGTGTTTTGATAACATCAAATTGAAAACTCAATCATTTTCAGGAACAGAACAAGTGAAGCGCCAAAAAAGTTTCATTCATTTCCATATAAACGCAGTAACCAAACAAGTTCGAGTGAAAATTCACTTATAAACAGCTAACAAGAAGAATGGGAACTCGTGGACTTTCCGATGAGGCGCCGTCTGAATTTTGACGACTCCTCGATAATGTCCCTCTGCGCCAGTCTTCGTCGACCGTAACCCAACGAACTCTCCGTTCTTGATCAAAAGAACGAAACCGCTGTCGCGGAACAGTCCGTTCGTCACCATCCTCAGCTCGTCGTCATCCGGCAATCCCTTCTCCTCGTGGTACGGGAATGTCATTCTGCTCGCAGCTTCTACGCTTTTCTTGAACTTTTCCAGATTCTCGGGCTCGGCCGCTGCCAGTCGACTGCGGAACACGTAAACGTTGCAGTTTCCGCGGTTCAGTGACGAAACGACTTGAGCCGGTATGTTGAAGTACTTTGAGAAACCGTACTCCTGACGGAATACGACGACGGTGAGGGTGTCGCTGAAACAGTTAATGAATGAGTCTCGTTCGGGAGCGTGCAGTCGCAGACAGTTACAGTTTCTCTGTCATCACTTACGTAGTTAGTACGGTATCGAGTTTCTTCACAATCAACTCGGCTATCTCTTCACTTGTTTTGCTACCGTTATGATCTTGGATATCCTCCACAAACCTGCGAACCGAATCTGGCCAATAGTGATCGTCGTGCTAAAACGTAGGCCAATCATCGGAACTCTTCAACTTCCTAACCATATATCCAGTGCGCCATTCCGCCAACTTTCTCTCGAACTTCTCAAACTCTTTCGTGATCCGTTCCAAGTCATTTCGATTGTTCCCCTTCAGATACTGGCAGGCGACCGCTTCGATGATGCACTGAAACCGCACTCTTCTCTGAAACCACTTCCGTCCGAACTCACCAGCTGCGTCATAACACTCTCGAAGATCTCCTCCCACTTTTCGAACGTGTTCTGACCTTTCAACGGATCCGCCATCATCAACATCTGCAGCGGATTCGTCGTCGCCTTGCTCAGCTGAATGTTGAGTCTCTGAAACTCCGGGTGTTCCGAAATTTTCAGAAAAAGCCCCTCATATATGTACCCTTGCGTATTCCAACGGAGTATTCGCTTCGTATTCTCTCTTGAATGCGTCTCTCGACTTGCTGGTTTGCCTCACCATCGCATCTTTCATATAGTGAGCAAGCAGAGAGCCGACCAGTGGGACGTCATTATAGAAGCTGTACTGAGAGACGAACGCCTTCAGGTCGTCAAAGTTCTCTCTCATTTTCTCGTCGATCTGGAATTGTGATCAAATATTGTGTTCCATAATCATTTGTACACTACCTTGTCGCACGTGTTCGTCAAGTTTTTGAACTCCTCCATCACCGGATCCTTCTTCACGCGCACGTCGATGTTCGGGTTGTCGTCGACTAGAGCATCGAACATGGCTCGAAACAGCGGGTATTTGTCTGCTTCTCCGTTGAATGGAGCGATGGTTTCGCGGATGTTGCGGATGTTGTCCGAGTACTGTGCTTCGGTTCTCCATGTTCCGCGTGGCTCTGGTTCGGCGATTTGAGTTGGCTGTTTTGTCGTGCCGTGTTGATTGTCGTGGCTCTCTCTTTCGCCATTGTACAGATGCGAGTGGGTTCTCGTGCCACCGATTTCGTTTTTCACATGTATCGTTGGCAGAGTTGGAGAGGAGCGTTGGGTTGGCTTTGCACTCTCTTCTGTGATTTTCGCCACCTTCTTCTCAATGTTTCTTTGTGCTTGTTTTACGAGCGCCACTTCGTTTTGTATCTCGAAGACTGCTTTGTTGGTTTGTTCAAGCGAGTCTCTGTGGAGTGCGTGTATGTCGTCAACACGTTGATGGATGGCATCGACTCGTTGGTGGATGTCTGCCGCCAGATTGTGAAACTGCGTAGACATCATGTTGCTGATTGCTTGGAGAAGTCCGTTCGTGTCGTAGTTTGACATGACGTTGTTTTGCTGTTCCGGCTGCTGCGAGGTTGGGATTGTCGTCTCCTGGCTCGGCAGCTGGGCGGTCAGCAGTGGTGTTTCCTGGCTCGGTAGAGCGGTCAGGATTGGAGTTTCTTGGCTCGGCAAGTCAGTGTATTTGGTATTTTTGAGTTGTTGTTCAATCGGTTCAGCCTGATCGTCAGAATCTGGGCTTTCGATCGACGATTCGGAGCCTTCGGTCGACTCCATGTTTGGAACGTTCGGCATGGATGACTCGTTGGTCTCGTCAATTGGCTGTATTTGTTGGCTCATCGTTTCGAGCTCGCCCTGCCGTTTGGCGAGGTCTGCGATCAGCTCGGGATAGCCTTTTTCTTGCATGTGGGCAAGAAGTTCATCGATGTTGTTTTTGCGCGTTTCCGGCATTTTGCTGAGGTGCGGATGCAGATCGAGCTTGTTCCCGACCTCGATCGCGTTGTATGCGGAGCGCATGGTGTTGATGCATTCGGTCACATGTCGTTGGCATGTGCGAATTGTACCGCCGTAGTTGGCGTCGTTGATGTCGGCTTCGATGGTCACCTTTCTCGTTTCCTTCAGTATTTTCCAGGCTTTTGTGGCCTTTTTCGTGTACGAACACTTGAGTTCTTTGAGCGTGGTGTAGGCCTTCACTCCTTTCTTTCCAGATTTCGTCGTTCCTTTTCCTCCATTCTTGTCGTTGCCGTTGTTCTTCGTCATTGTTGATTTTGAAGATTTGGTGTACTAGGTTTCTTCGTACAGTTCGCTCGAATCGCTTCGATGTTCCAAGTTTTTGATGTGATCTGAAATTTGGTTCATTAGTGTTGCGAAGCGTTTTGTGCAGCGTAATTGCAAGATAATTGTACGGCGCGCCAAATGTTCAATGAAAGAAAAAAGGGGAAAAAAAGGTGGTAGAAAAAATGGCATGGATGACTCGTTGGTCTCGAAGTCAATTGGCTGTATTTGTTGGCTCATCGTTTCGAGCTCGCCCTGCCGTTTGGCGAGGTCTGCGATCAGCTCGGGATAGCCTTTTTCTTGCATGTGGGCAAGAAGTTCATCGATGTTGTTTTTGCGCGTTTCCGGCATTTTGCTGAGGTGCGGATGCAGATCGAGCTTGTTCCCGACCTCGATCGCGTTGTATGCGGAGCGCATGGTGTTGATGCATTCGGTCACATGTCGTTGGCATGTGCGAATTTTCCCGCCGTAGTTGGCGTCGTTGATGTCGGCTTCGATGGTCACCTTTCTCGTTTCCTTCAGTATTTTCAAGGCTTTTGTGGCCTTTTTCGTGTACTCTCTTTGTTCTCTTTCTTCCTCCTGTTCTGTCTCTTGCTCTTCTTCTTGAGCTTCTTCTTGCTCTTCCTGCTCTTCCTCTTCGTTTCCGAACCATTTCTTATGGATTTCCTCGATCCGTTCCTTCAACTCATTCGCCTTTTCCATTTGACCATCACCAAACAATCCGTTAGCGTAGGTCTCGATGAAAAGCTGAAACAGATCTCAATCAAAGACCAAAGTTTCCCGAACAACGAACTAGCTGGCTGAGGAACCCTTCGACAATGTTTCTCCACTTGAGGAATTCCATTATCTTCTCCGGATCCATATCGTCTTCTTTCACATCCACCGGGTAGTCGGAGTCGTTCTCCACGAGTTCCAGCAGTTTCTGAAAACTCAAATTCGAAATCACTATCCACTAGGTTCTCGAAACATACGATTCCATGGTCGTACGGAGAGGTCTCTTCACAAGAAGTCTTGAACCACTCCATGAACTCTTCCGGATTCGACAGACTGAGAGTCATCCGATCGAGCAGAGTCATCGCAGTCTCCGTGATCTCCTGAAGAGCAACGCCTTCTGAACGTCGTCCAAATTCAGATGAACTCACAGTGTATTCACTCGCATCCTCCTTGAACTCCTTCAGATCGTTGCCATCGAACTCCATGTACTCGTACAACTGCAACCAAATATCTCATTCATCTGAATTCAAATGACGACTCACATCTTCCAGAACGTATTCCAGTGCCTCGATCACTTCGTTCCTTAGATCCTCCCCGTCGTTCGGATCCAGCGTCTTCACAGTGTTTCCCAGCTCGGCGACATCAGCCAGACGGTCTTTGATCTTCCGGAACGAGAACCGACCTTCATCCAGACACTCCTCGGCCATCGCGAGCACATTGATCACTTGTTGTTCTGAATCTTCAACTTCTAATATATACATGTACAAAGCTTCAGTGATTTCCCCACTCACCAGAATTCTCCTCTTCCGACATTGTTCCACCAGTTTTCGGTCAACTGATAACAGAATGCGATTGAAACGGAGAGTGTGCTCGCCCTTTTATACGGATCGTTTCTCTATCAGAATCGAAGATCAGACACAAGCAATGGGTGCATGCCACATCGAATGGAGACTGATCACGCGCTTTGTTTGTGCTCTCGTTTAGCATTCTTAGCGGTCGTTGTCTTGTATCTAATCAGTGACAGTCGTCAACACATGACTATTCACATTCAAATCTAAACTCTTACATCAAAAGGTTATAGTAACATAGTTTCTATGTACTAGTTAAGAAAAGTTGCATACCACATTCTGCTTCCTGAATCTCGAATGCCTTGAGTTCATCAAAGTTTAATTTTTCCATTTCACTGATTGTGATGTCCTGCCTCTCCCACCAGTTTCATTGAAATATCGATTAGTGCCGTGGCCCATCAAAAAGGGTGTCTATTGGATTACGGTAACTCCACACTCAGACCCCTTCATTTCTCGTTTTCACTGCCTTTTGAATCAAACTGCTGTAAACAGACAACCACAGAGAGCGATAAAAAACTGTTGATAACCAATTTCATCGTCTTATTTGTGTGTATTAATACACAAAGTCAATAAAAAGTGATAAGATAATAATTCCGTTTGTGCGTCTGAATGCTCCTTTCATTGCCAGTGTGATCTTTGACTACAACATCAACTATAAAACGCAATGAGCCCAGCCCAACTGAACCGTCTCACTTTTCAGAACCGGAACTCGAATTTGCGCGACGAGGTGAACAATGGGTGTGGATCCGAACCTGACGGAAGAGCAGAAGAAGAGTAAGAAGCCCATCCACTGTAGATGTTCGTGAGAATACTGTGCACTTTCAGAAACTCTGGTCAACATTCGCGAGTTCGTGAATGCCACCAAAGACTGTGTGGATGTCGGAATGTACATTCTGGCGAAACTGCACCCTTCGGCCGCCGTGTTCCTTGGCGTCGCTTACACTGTGAAGAATCTGATCTCGATCTACGCCATCGATGAGAATAGTGAGGTGACGAAGGAGCTGAAAGAGCTCAGGACCAAGATGGACGCGGTTAGAAACTACGGTGCTTTGACCTACTTTTACTTTTTTCTATTTCAAGATGTTGGATCGAATGGCGAATCATTTCACCGCTTTCAAAGCGTTCTACGTTGAGAATCAATTCTGGAATGTCAGTTGTATGGTTGGAATGGCATAAGACGCACTGTATTTTAGGAAGTGCCACTTCAAACTTCGGTACTGTTCCAGTACATGCTCGACGTGCAGACCAACCCCAGTGAGAGAAGTCTGAAAGAGTTCATTCGCCAGTACAAGAAGACTGATCCCGTGGAGCTCGCCCGGAAGCTGAACTATCAGCTGCAGCGAGAGCTCATGAATCCACTGAAGCACGCGATGGCAGCCGATCCGCTCATGACCACGAAGACATTCGACAAGTGGCAACAGATCATCGAGAACGTTTTCATGCAACTGGTAGCCATTCAAACTACAGTAACCCAAATCTACAGTAGCCCTTTTAGTGGGAGATCGAGATCAAAGCGGGAGTGTGGATTCATAAGCTCGACGTCAAAGAGGTCGATGAAATGGATCGAGTGAAGGATGTGCAGGACGAAATTGAAAAGTATCACGTGGAAGTTCAGAAATGGGATGAAGCCTATGAGGTTTGTTAGGATTGGAGAGCATCTTTGAATCTGGGATTTTAGAAAAACGCGCCCTACTGGCCGGATAAGGTTCGTCAGTTCGCTGAGGACATGCTGGAAAAGCACTCGAGCAAGTCGAACAAGGAGAAGGCGCAGGCGATTGCCGAGCAACTCGACCAAATCCGCACAAAGTGAGCAATGTCCCTGAAACCATGCACACTGATATGTTGTTTCAGAGCCGAGTTCTACGTGCTCGTCTATCCGGAATGGCGAACTGTCAAGTACGAGAACAAGCCCAATCAATATCTTCTGACGAAACGCGCCGGATGCACCGCCGTCGTCTACCGTAGTCTTCAAGCCTACCAACAAAACGACGGCCTTCTCCGATACGCACACACCAACTTGCGACTTTACAACAAGGAAATCAGCGAAGCGGCTATCAATCGAGCTGAATGGATCGAAGAGCGGCACTTGAAAGCGTGGACCATCGCACAGAAGACCGGATTCCGGCAGTGCGGAGTTCTGATCGCGGTGCAGACGGACAAATCTGGCGGCGGAGTGGACGTCGCCTGGTCAAAGTCCAAGTTGCACAACGACGCCGGGTGCGGAGGATACGTGTACGGCTCGATTCGGCATCAGAAGACTGGAGGGCTCAAAATACCACGTTCCACTTACTTCTTCATGTTTGCTGGCTATCAGTGAATGTTGTGCTTTGTCTTTTCATTTGAAGTTTGGTCGTTTAATGTGAAATAAAAGTTGGATGATAGCAGTGGTTATGTACAGATAAGAGCAAACTAGCGTCGAGCGAAGGAGTAAACAATGTTATACCCACTTTACCTGGTGTCGTCTCGTGAGGGACCTTCACCGGGTCTGCAGCTCAGTTGTACTAACCGTGTTCTAAAAGTGTAAATAAATGAAATGCTATGCACTTCATGCTAGCGCATTCTGTCCGACAGTTACTCTCAATCAGGGAATCATCTGCGCGTCAGTACACTCTTCACTAAGTCGTCCACGATTGGGATTCAGACTTCTTCATCTCCACGGACATCGCTTGATAGGGATCTCAAATAATCAGGTGGGAACATGCAGTACAGAAAAGTGATACATACGATGGGGTCCACATAGAAAGTGCACTCCATGGATACAATGTCGAATAGCCAATAACTGATGTATACCAAATACCAAATACTCTTTTTCTTCGTCTTTTCTGTAATTTTGGATCTGAAAAACGGTGTCTGAAATGAGATTCCAATTCGAACCGGTATTGATTGTCATCTGCCCACAAACAAACATAAAGTTCAGGGCTTTTCCCTGAACTTCTCGCGGGTCAGTTCGGAAGGACGGCACGCTGCGATGCGCAAGTACTGCGACAGAATCGCTCCCACCAGCGGGACGTCGTTGTAGAAGCTGTACTGGGACACGAACGCCTTCAGCTCGTCAAAGTTCTCCTTCATCTTTTCATCGATCTAAAAAGTGGGTGTGACGAATCTAAAGATGAGAAACGCTTACCTGGTCGAGTTTGGTGCTCAACTCTTGAAGCTCCTGGACCACCTGATCCTTCGGACCGGGCGTCGCCATTCCAATGGCAGTTCTCACAGCGAGGCCGAGTTCGATGAAAATCGCAATCTCCTTGAAACACGTCTTTCCCAGATACATTCCGGCGTCGAGACACTCCTTGGCCACCGTCGTCGTCGCCACCACTGCATTGATGGCGCGAGAGAAGCAACTCGTGTCCAGTGCTCGCTCCCACCTATTTATACTCGCCTCGCAGCCAAAGATCACGACGTCAGCCCGACTGATAAGATGATCATCAGACGCGCAATGCGTTTGTTGGTTTGGTCGAGAGCAGCGATCAACCCGGTATCGGCATTGTTATCAAGTTTGATAGTCGATTAATGCCATTATGTTTGTTTGTGGGCAGATGACAATCAATACCGGTTCGAATTGGAATCTCATTTCAGACACCGTTTTTCAGATCCAAGATTACAGAAAAGACGAAGAAAAAGAGTATTTGGTATTTGGTATACATCAGTTATTGGCTATTCGACATTGTATCCATGGAGTGCACTTTCTATGTGGACCCCATCGTATGTATCACTTTTCTGTACTGCATGTTCCCACCTGATTATTTGAGATCCCTATCAAGCGATGTCCGTGGAGATGAAGAAGTCTGAATCCCAATCGTGGACGACTTAGTGAAGAGTGTACTGACGCGCAGATGATTCCCTGATTGAGAGTAACTGTCGGACAGAATGCGCTAGCATGAAGTGCATAGCATTTCATTTATTTACACTTTTAGAACACGGTTAGTACAACTGAGCTGCAGACCCGGTGAAGGTCCCTCACGAGACGACACCATGTTGAGACTCCAGTGGTCTACCCACTGTCGCTCAACGATTTTCCTCTCACGAGGAAAATGCCCTTCCCGCATGATGAGTCCGCTCCAAACTCTCATCACTCCTCCAAGAGAAGGGAGCAATACATATTCAAATTTCCCGCCGACTCGACACACGCGAACGACGAGTGTTACCGTAGTCCGCGGGTCTCGTCACGACAACGCGTACCGCCACAGTAATCCTAACGTTTCAGCTTCTGACTAGAGTTTTTAGGCCCTAAGACTTGAGCGCCCTCAGCAATGGAGATGACAGCTGCTTCTCCTCGTTTTCTCGCCGCGATTTCCAAATTCTTCCACGCACAAGTCGCCGGAAGCTCTGCACGAAGGAAACGCGCGATTTAGTATCTTTATCCTTTCTCTCTCTGCTTTCCCTCACTAGCTTTTGATGTCCAGTCAGTGTTCGCGCGGTAACCTCTCTTCTGCCCAAACCTACTTGTATTGTAAGCCCTCTCTGCACTAAGGGCCGGAGCACTTGGCGGTTTTTCATCCCTTTGCGGGGTTTTCCGCCAAAAATAAACGTGTTTCGTGTATCATCTCGCCTTTTGCACGCAATCGACCGTCGTCACATGCTCGCTAACAATACGCGCAGGCTACCTAGGAAAGATCTCCAAGAAGCGCGATGGCGCTTCGCAGAAGTGGTTAAGTCCGCCATCTGACTTCAACCTCTTCATGGTGCATCGGCCGATCGCTTCGCGAGAAGCAACGAACCCGAACCAAGATGGCATCAAATACCCTAGGCTAGCCTTCTCTCTTTCATCAGTGCTCCCGCCGGCTGAAGCAGGACACTGACATCCTTCTCTCTTTCATCAGTGCTCCCGCCGACTGAAGCAGGACACTGACATCCTTCTCTCTCTCAACAGTGCTCCCGCCGATCTAGGCAGCCATACACCGCTCAGGACATCAAAACCATCAGAAACACCGCAAGTAGTTAGTAGATATGCCGCCAGTAATCAAAAGCACGCACTTAACCTGCAATATCTCGATAGCACCTCTCACTTTACTCAAGGTTAAATAGCCCGCAGCTCAGTCTCTGTCCAGGTGCCGCTAGCCACCTCTCACTATATTGTTAAAAAGGTGCCATTTGCCACCTCGAGATCGTTACAACAGCACGTCCAGTGATACTTTCGCACATCCAGCGTTCCGCTAAACAATCACCGTGAAAGTCAATAATAGTCACAACGAAATCGATCTAAACCGAATAACATCAACCATTAGTCCTGTCTCGAAAATTTAGGCAGCTGAAATAAAACCGCTCCCTTTTGACCGCGGTCATCAAAATTCAAAAACTCCTTAATTATGATAGAATCAAACCCGAATACTAACCGCCACTCGGTTAAGTGTGAGTCGACGGGAGTTAGTAGTAGAAGGGACTGCCACAGGCGACGCACACGCGTGCGGAGCCCTAGGGAACAGAGCCATGGCCTAGGGAGTAGCTACCCCGAAGCTCGCCGATGCGAACCCACCTCGTCACTGTGATGCCAATAGCCAGCGGAAGGCACAATCTGATCAATTCTGCACCCCCAGGCGTCGTAAAACAGTTTCGTCAGCTCGCAACACCTACACTCACCCCAAAAACCACCAATGTAGCTGTTGCCGCGCCAGACAGACCAAGCAGTATCAGAGCAGACAGGAAAACGCGTCGGCAGAACCTCATTTTTAGTAGAATGAGTCATGCTCCTCTCAATACAACAAAATCCCTGGAAATCCTACTGCAGCAGTCATGAGAAATCGCTAACTCTCACGTCATCCACGCTGTAACGTTAACCGAACGGTAGAGTTGACCGATTAGACTAACAAGCATCCTCTTCTTTTTTCCTCCTTCTCGCTGATATTCGTCTTCATCCGTACAAAGCCACCAAACAATCCCACAAAGTCGATAGAATTCAACTCAATTCGCCCATCATCCCTCTAAAACGATTCGTTCCGATAGCACAACTCTCTCGCGCTAAGAAGTAACATGCCACAAAAATGAGAATCGCCCTCATACATGTCACGAATGTCGCCACATCTCGTTACGCGCAGTCCATGATCTTGCTCATTGGAACGCTCCAATTTAAAATTCATTCCAACCCACGTCCGCGTCCCGGCCAGACGATGCAGTCGAACGCAGCTCGGACGCTCAGGGAAACGACCTCCCCGAGTACCTCACGCTCTGAGGCTCACAACGCCAAGTCGAAGACAGACGCCTTCGGCGAGCCACCGATACCCGAGTCTCCTTCCGTTGCCGGACAGCTCAACCGGATTAGAGCCCACACTCAGGCGCTCACCGTTGAACGCTGTCCGGACACGACAAGCTCTTCGATCTAACAAATCATGTTCATCAGTAGAAATCGTAAAATCAACCAGTTGATCGCTTTTACTTGACCCCACAGTCTCGTAATCTTCTCAAAATCCATTTCGTTAGAAACCTTACATAACAGCTATCAAACGAACCAACAACCTCGTGATCATATTTCTCTCTCCTAACACGGTCAGTTACCCAGCCACCCTCTCTTGTCACTCATACAATTAACCAATCTTAAACTGGAAATATACTCGATTTGTCGGAATTACGCAGAAGTACCAGAATGCAAAGCTACCACTCATGATAGCATCCCCAACATCAGTAATACCTATTGTCGCCAAATACGGATATCAGCAAAACTAACTAAAATGTCTAGAGGTCAACAACCACCTTCAATTATCCAAATCGTTACGCACCCAGAAGGGAGACCCCGTTGGACGACCCGCACGAAAGGATCCGTTCGGCGACGTCTGCCATAGGCGGCCATACCGTATGGGAATGATGCGTCTCTATAGCATCGACAGTGCACGTCATCAGCACTGGTTACCATTTTTTCAGTTCTGTGCAGGTCAGGAGCACTTAACTGTCTCTGTTTTCCACAGTGCGAGTCGCAGCACTGTTTCCCTTTTTCCAGTTCTGTGCAGGTCAGGAGCACTTAACTGTACAGTTTCACAGTGCTAGTCGCAGCACTGCTTTTCTTTTTTCAGTTCTGTGCAGGTCAGGAGCACTTAACTGTCTCTGTTTTCCACAGTGCGAGTCGCAGCACTGTATCCCTTTTTTCCAGTTCTGTGCAGGTCAGGAGCACTTAACTGAACAGTTTCACAGTGCAAGTAATCAGCACAATCTCCAACCTTCCTCTCTAGCGCGATTCGCTAACACTATAAAGGCACTCAGCTGACTACGTGTGGCTCACATAACCTGTACCCACGAGATTTTACTTGGTCGGTCTGAATGCGACAGAACAGTTACTCTGCAAGAAATTCATGGGCCCGTACCTACTCAAGCTTCGTGAGTCCAAGTACAAAAACCACAAGCACTCCTCTACTCCATCAAAGGCTAACGAGAATATGCCACGTCACAAATGGTCCATCGGTCTCATCCTGAAAGTCGACGATGGCCAAATCAGATCGGTGACGCGCCTCTTGCCACCTTGATCACCAATCAAATAGAAGACTACTCCGCTCCACGAGCACAACTGAACTACCCGATTGTCAAGGACGTAACAGCACCGTCGCCGACACCTCAACAACAACTCCAAATGAGTCCGAAACCTCCCCCGGGATTATCAGAGAAATACTTCAGACCACCCACAGGTACCCGTCAGTGAAGCCCGAGAAGTATCTCTTAAAAGCCAAAGAAGTACCTCTCAAATACGAATCTGGCAAACCCAGATTCACTGCCTCTCGGCCCGGGGAGTGTTGAGACTCCAGTGGTCTACCCACTGTCGCTCAACGATTTTCCTCTCACGAGGAAAATGCCCTTCCCGCATGATGAGTCCGCTCCAAACTCTCATCACTCCTCCAAGAGAAGGGAGCAATACATATTCAAATTTCCCGCCGACTCGACACACGCGAACGACGAGTGTTACCGTAGTCCGCGGGTCTCGTCACGACAACGCGTACCGCCACAGTAATCCTAACGTTTCAGCTTCTGACTAGAGTTTTTAGGCCCTAAGACTTGAGCGCCCTCAGCAATGGAGATGACAGCTGCTTCTCCTCGTTTTCTCGCCGCGATTTCCAAATTCTTCCACGCACAAGTCGCCGGAAGCTCTGCACGAAGGAAACGCGCGATTTAGTATCTTTATCCTTTCTCTCTCTGCTTTCCCTCACTAGCTTTTGATGTCCAGTCAGTGTTCGCGCGGTAACCTCTCTTCTGCCCAAACCTACTTGTATTGTAAGCCCTCTCTGCACTAAGGGCCGGAGCACTTGGCGGTTTTTCATCCCTTTGCGGGGTTTTCCGCCAAAAATAAACGTGTTTCGTGTATCATCTCGCCTTTTGCACGCAATCGACCGTCGTCACATGCTCGCTAACAATACGCGCAGGCTACCTAGGAAAGATCTCCAAGAAGCGCGATGGCGCTTCGCAGAAGTGGTGAAGTCCGCCATCTGACTTCAACCTCTTCACACCAGGTAAAGTGGGTATAACATTGTTTACTCCTTCGCTCGACGCTAGTTTGCTCTTATCTGTACATAACCACTGCTATCATCCAACTTTTATTTCACATTAAACGACCAAACTTCAAATGAAAAGACAAAGCACAACATTCACTGATAGCCAGCAAACATGAAGAAGTAAGTGGAACGTGGTATTTTGAGCCCTCCAGTCTTCTGATGCCGAATCGAGCCGTACACGTATCCTCCGCACCCGGCGTCGTTGTGCAACTTGGACTTTGACCAGGCGACGTCCACTCCGCCGCCAGATTTGTCCGTCTGCACCGCGATCAGAACTCCGCACTGCCGGAATCCGGTCTTCTGTGCGATGGTCCACGCTTTCAAGTGCCGCTCTTCGATCCATTCAGCTCGATTGATAGCCGCTTCGCTGATTTCCTTGTTGTAAAGTCGCAAGTTGGTGTGTGCGTATCGGAGAAGGCCGTCGTTTTGTTGGTAGGCTTGAAGACTACGGTAGACGACGGCGGTGCATCCGGCGCGTTTCGTCAGAAGATATTGATTGGGCTTGTTCTCGTACTTGACAGTTCGCCATTCCGGATAGACGAGCACGTAGAACTCGGCTCTGAAACAACAGATCAGTGTGCACGGTTTCAGGGACATCGCTCACTTTGTGCGGATTTGGTCGAGTTGCTCGGCAATCGCCTGCGCCTTCTCCTTGTTCGACTTGCCCGAGTGCTTTTCCAGCATGTCCTCAGCAAACTGACGAACCTTATCCGGCCAGTAGGGCGCGTTTTTCTAGAATCCCAGATTCAAAGGTGCTCTCTAATCCTAACAAACCTCATAGGCTTCATCCCATTTCTGAACTTCCACGTGGTACTTTTCAATTTCGTCCTGCACATCCTTCACTCGATCCATTTCATCGACCTCTTTGACGTCGAGCTTATGAATCCAAACTCCCGCTTTGATCTCGATCTCCCACTGAAAGGGTTACTGTAGATTTGGGTTACTGTAGTTTTGATGGCTACCAGTTGCATGAAAACGTTCTCGATGATCTGTTGCCACTTGTCGAATGTCTTCGTGGTCATGAGCGGATCGGCTGCCATCGCGTGCTTCAGTGGATTCATGAGCTCCCGCTGCAGCTGATAGTTCAGCTTCCGGGCGAGCTCCACGGGATCAGTCTTCTTGTACTGGCGGATGAACTCTTTCAGACTTCTCTCACTAGGGTTGGTCTGCACGTCGAGCATGTACTGGAACAGAACCGAAGTTTGAAGTGGCACTTCCTGAAATACAATGAGGGTTTATGCCACTCCAACCATAAAACTGACATTCCAGAATTGATTCTCAACGTAGAACGCTTTGAACGCGGTGAAATGATTCGCCATTCGATCCAACATCTTGAAATAGAAAAAAAGTAAAAGTAGGTCAAAGTACCGTAGTTTCTAACCGCGTCCATCTTGGTCCTGAGCTCTTTCAGCTCCTTCGTCACCTCACTATTCTCATCGATGGCGTAGATCGAGATCAGATTCTTCACAGTGTAAGCGATGCCAAGGAACACGGCGGCCGAAGGATGCAGTTTCGCCAGAATGTACATTCCGACATCCACACAGTCTTTGGTGGCATTCACGAACTCGCGAATGTTGACCAGAGTTTCTGAAAGTGCACAGTATTCTCACGAACATCTACAGTGGATGGGCTTCTTACTCTTCTTCTGCTCTTCCGTCAGGTTCGGATCCACACCCATTGTTCACCTCGTCGCGCGAATTCGAGTTCCGGTTCTGAAAAGTGAGAAGATTCGGTTGGGCTCAATGCGTTTTATAGTTGATGTTGTAGTCAAAGATCACACTGGTAACGAAACGAGCATTCGGACGCACAAACGGAATTATTATCTTATCACTTCTTATTGACTTTGTGTGTTAATACACACAAGTAAGACGATGAAATTGGTTATCAACAGTTTTTTATCGCTCTCTGTGGTTGCCTGTTTACGACTGTTTGATTCAATTGGCAGAATGGAAACAAGAAATGGGGTCTGAGTATGGAGTTACCGTAATCCAATAGACACCCTTTTTGATGGGCCACGGCACTAATAGATATTTCAATGAAACTGGTGTGAGAGGCAGGAATTCACAATCAATGTAAAGGAATAATTGAAAGTTGATAAACTCCAGACATTCGGAATTCAGGAAGCAGAATGTGGTATGCAACTTTTCTTAACTAGTACATAGAAACTATGTTACTATGCTGTAAGAGTTTAAGTTTGAATGTGAATAGTCGTGAGTTGACGACTGTCACTGATTAGATAATAGACAACGACCGCTAAGAATGCTAAACGAGAGCACAAACAAAGCGCGTGATCAGTCTCCATTCGATGTGGCATGCACCCATTGCTTGTGTCTGATCTTCGATTCTGATAGAGAAACGATCCGTATAAAAGGGCGAGCACACTCTCCGTTTCAATCGCATTCTGTTATCAGTTGACCGAAAACTGGTGGAACAATGTCGGAAGAGGAGAATTCTGGTGAGTGGGGAAATCACTGAAGCTTTGTACATGTATATATTAGAAGTTGAAGATTCAGAACAACAAGTGATCAATGTGCTCGCGATGGCCGAGGAGTGTCTGGATGAAGGTCGGTTCTCGTTCCGGAAGATCAAAGACCGTCTGGCTGATGTCGCCGAGCTGGGAAACACTGTGAAGACGCTGGATCCGAACGACGGGGAGGATCTAAGGAACGAAGTGATCGAGGCACTGGAATACGTTCTGGAAGATGTGAGTCGTCATTTGAATTCAGATGAATGAGATATTTGGTTGCAGTTGTACGAGTACATGGAGTTCGATGGCAACGATCTGAAGGAGTTCAAGGAGGATGCGAGTGAATACACTGTGAGTTCATCTGAATTCAGACGACGTTCAGAAAGCGTTGCTCTTCAGGAGATCACGGAGACTGCGATGACTCTGCTCGACCGGATGACTCTCAGTCTGTCGAATCCGGAAGAGTTCATGGAGTGGTTCAAGACTTCTTGCGAAGAGACTTCTCCGTACGACCATGGAATTGTATGTTTCGAGAACCTAGCTGATAGTTATTTCGGGTTCGAGTGTTCAGAAACTGCTGGAACTCGTGGAGAACGACTCGGACTACCCGGTGGATGTGAAAGAAGACGATATGGATCCGGAGAAGATAATGGAATTTCTCAAGTGGAGAAACATTGTCGAAGGGTTTCTCAGCCAGCTGGTGAGTCGTTTAAGAAACTTTGGTATTTGATTGAGATCTGTTTCAGCTTTTCATCGAGACCTACGCTAACGGATTGTTTGGTGATGGTCAAATGGAAAAGGCGAATGAGTTGAAGGAACGGATCGAGGAAATCCATAAGAACTGGTTCGGAAACGAAGAGGAAGAGCAGGAGGAACAGGAGGAAGAGCAGGAAGAGCAAGAAGAAGCTCAAGAAGAAGAGCAAGAGACAGAGCAGGAGGAAGAAAGAGAAGCTGAGGAAGAAGAAGAGAACGAAGAGCAGGAACAGGAAGAAACACAAGAGGAGGAACAGGAGGCTCACGAAGAAGAAGAAAAAGAAGAAGAAGAAGAGCAGGAGGAGGAAGCTGAAGAAGAAGAGGAAAACGAAGAGCAGGAAGGCGAAGAGGAAGCTCAGGAAGAAGAAGAAGAAGAACACGAAGAAAATGAAGAGGAGGAGCAGGAGGAGCAGGAACAAGAGGAAGCTCAGGAAGAAGAAGAGCAGGAGAAGCAAGAAGAGGGAGCTGAAGAAGAGGAGAAACAAGAGGAGGAGGAGGAACATGAAGAAGCTCAAGAAGAAGAAGAAGAGCAGGAGGAGCAAGAACACGAGGAGCAAGAGGAAGAAGAGCAAGAGCAAGAGGAAGAAGCTCAGGAAGAAGAGGAAAACGAAGAACAGGGACAGGAGCAGGAAGGTGAAGAGGAAACTCAGGAAGAAGAAGAACAGGAGGAAGAGGAACATGAAGAAGCTGAAGAGGAGGAGCAGGGGGAGCAAGAACAAGAGGAAGAGGAAGAAGAAGCTCAGGAAGAGCAAGAGGAAACTCAAGAGGAGGAGCATGAAGAAGAGGAAGCTCAGGAAGAAGAGGAACAGGAGGAGCAGGAAGGAGAAGGGGAGGCTGAAGAAGAGGAGGAACAGGAGGAGGAGGAACATGAAGAAGCTCAAGAGGAAGAAGAGCAAGAACAGGAGGAAGCTCAAGAAGAGGAGGAGCAAGAAGAGCAAGAGGAGCAGGAGCATGAGCAGGAAGAAGAAGAGGAAGCTCAGGAAGAGCAAGAGGAAACTCAAGAGGAGGAGCATGAAGAAGAGGAAGCTCAGGAAGAAGAGGAACAAGAGGAGCAAAATGAAGAGGAAGCTCAAGAAGAGGAAGAACATGATGAGGAAGAGCAGGTGCAGAATGATGAACAACAAGAAGACTTTGAGAACGAGGATGAGGAACAACAGGAAGGTCTTTATTCAAGTGCTGTTCCGGTGAGTGGTGCGAAAGTGTGGCAAAAACGCTTCTCTCAAGTTTTGCAGCTGGGATCACTTGGTTCCGCTGGAGTCATGCTTGGAAGCAATGCGTCGGAAGGGACTGGTAAACGGGAATATGTTAATTATTTACGAGCGAAGTTGTTTCAGAACAACAAGTGATCAATGTGCTCGCGATTGCCGAAGAATGTCTGGATGAAGGCCGGTTCTCGTTCCGGAAGATCAAGGACCGTCTGGCTGATGTCGCCGAGCTGGGAAACACTGTGAAGACGCTGGATCCGAACGACGGGGAGGATCTGAGGAACGAAGTGATCGAGGCACTGGAATACGTTCTGGAAGATGTGCGTCGTCGTTTGAATTCAGATGAATGAGATATTTGGTTGCAGTTGTACGAGTACATGGAGTTCGATAGCAACGATCTGAAGGATTTCAAGGAGGATGCGAGTGAATACACTGTGAGTTCATCTGAACTCAGACGACGTTCAGAAAGCGTTGCTCTTCAGGAGATCACGGAGACTGCGATGACTCTGCTCGACCGGATGACTCTCAGTCTGTCGAACCCGAAAGAATTCATGGAGTGGTTCAAGACTTCTTGCGAAGAGACTTCTCCGTACGACCATGGAATTGTATGTTTCGTGAACATATTGGTTAGTGATTTCGAATTTGAGTTTTCAGAAACTGCTAGAACTCGTGGAGAACGACTCGGACTACCCGGTGGATGTGAAAGAAGACGATATGGATCCGGAGAAGATAATGGAGTTCCTCAAGTGGAGAAACATTGTCGAAGGGTTCCTCAGCCAGCTTGTGAGTCGTTTAAGAAAAAAATTGGTCTTTGATTGAGATCTGTTTCAGCTTTTCATCGAGACCTACGCTAACGGATTGTTTGGTGATGGTCAAATGGAAAAGGCAAATGAGTTGAAGGAACGGATCGAGGAAATCCATAAGAAATGGTTCGGAAACGAAGAGGAAGAACAGGAGGAACAGGAGGAAGAGCAGGAAGAGCAAGAAGAAGCTCACGAAGAAGAGCAAGAGATTATTCAAAATGAGCATGAGAATGAACAGGATCCTGAGCCGGAGCCGGAGCCAGAACCAGAACCGGAGCCAGAGCCGGAGCCGTTCCAGCTCCAAAGTATTCTTCCGATCGTGCAAGAAATCCAGGACAAGAACATCTGGAAGTCGTGTGCCGAGAAAGCCGACCTGATCCGGGATGCGCTGGAGCAACTCGAGAACACGGACGACGACATCTTCTACGTCGTCGTGCTGCCGCTGACAGACGGCTACGTCTACAACGCGGAGCTCAAGGACCAAGTGCTCACTTCGTTGTACCGCGGCAACTGCAACGTGTTCGTCTACCTGAGTCGCGAGGCGAAGAGATCCGGCCAGGAGGCGTTGAAGAGGATGGAGAGCCAAGTGAACGGACTGAAGGAAGAGCTCCGCTTCAACTCGCTCCGACTGTTCATCACTCAGCAAGAAGTCGACAAGTGGGCGTCGCAGATCGACGACTCTGGATTCGTGATCGGAGTCAAGGCCTCCAAAGACGCCGTCGTCAGGTCCACGAAAACCGACGTTTTCCAGTGGGGACCCGGGTGGTGGCTCAATGAAACCATCTACTTGTAAGGAGAAAGGATCTGATGGCCGATCCTTTCCCTTCGGTGGAAGGCCTGAGCCTTCCGGAAGAACGCCCTAAGTCACTAGTAATCCTCTAAACTGCCTCTTAATTGCGTGTGTGTTGTGATGGAGCGCGAAGCGTTAACACTAAGAAGGAGTTTCACGAATCATTCATTGATAGAGTGGAAAACCCCCACTGAAGGGGGTCAAAAACCACTCTAGAATGTATCGGCCAATGTGTGAGGTGTGCAGGAGGAGACAAAAAACGGATTGGAGGGACAAGAGAAGAGCAGGCGGCCATGGGCCGGTGAAGCGTGACGAGTAGTGGGGGAAAAAGTAATTATAAACGGCGAGGTCCGGTCGGATGAGCCAATTCCGTCGCTGGAAGCGAGGAATTCTTCAGGGCGAGTGTGGGACTCGACGGTGCAAAAAAAAGGGGTGTGAAAAACGATGAAAATCGCTAAAAAACGAGCATGAAGGCTTCCTTTCCTCGAAAAACTGCTGCGAAAACAAACTGAACGGCCTAAAACGGATTTGAATTAGAAAAGGGCGCGATCGCGTCGAGACCCGCGGGTTACTGTAGCAGTCGCCGCTGCGTGTGTGCGGTTTGGCGGGAGATTTGAATTGAGAACCTTTGGGATAAACTTCTCCTTCACGTTTCATTCGAGATGGAAAGTGATGGGAAAAAGTTGAGTGACAGTTGGTTGGTGAACTGGATTCTCAACACTCCCCGGGCCGGAGGGCGAGCAGGGATCTGGATTTGCCAGGTTCGCGTAGTTGACAGGTTTCTCCTTGGCTCGACGAGGGAGGTAGTTACGGGTACCTGTGGGAAGTCTGATGTGTTTGTCGATCAGTTCGGATGGCGGGGTCCGGGTGTTGTGACGTGGCATTTGTGGTGTCGATGTGGAGGTATCTTCTTCCCGGATGGGGTAATTGTGTGGTGCTCGAGGCGCGGCGTATCTGTCTATGGTGAGCGGAGATGGTAGGTGCTGTGAAGGTGACTCCTCCGGCTTGGTGCTGGAAGGTGTGTTCACCGGGTCGGGTGAAGAACGTGGTCCTGTAGGTACCAGCTCGTCGTCCTCTTCCACCTCCAGGGGAATCAGATGATTCACTGGTCTTTGGATTTCTGTCGCGTTGCACCGAATCAAAGCTGATCGGATCTGTCCGTCGGATCCGACGTTGACTCTCCGGATCAGGCCGATTGGCCATTTGTGACGTGGCATATTTTCGTTGTACACGAGTACAACTTGTCCGACCTTCGGTCTAGTTGAGGTGTACTTGTGCTGTTTGTATTTGGACTCTCTTAGCTTCAGTAAGTAGGAGACCATAAACTCTTTGCAGAGTAGCTCTTCGGTCGTGTTCAGACCGGCGAGGTACAGTCTCGTCGTGTTTTCCGTGTTGCCGATAGTGTTTGAGGTGAATGTGCTGTGAGAGTCATGTGGTATTACGATGTCGACCGCGGGCAAGAGGAAATCGATGGGGCGTAGGGCGGGTCGGTCATCGATCCGTGCTGGGTTCGGAGTGATGGGCCTGTTGTTCACGATGCCTTCGATCCGAATGAGGGTCGTTTCGAGGTCGTAGTATGTCAGATGCTGCTGTCGGACGATCTTGAACAGTTGATGCTTGACAATGCCAACAACTCGTTCGTAGATGCCTCCTTGCCAGGGCGACAGTGGCGTGATCTTCCGAATTTCGATCTCGTGTAATGCCAAGTAATTCGACAGGCTGGCACTGGGTTGTCCGCGTACGCGGATGTCGTCGTTGATGATGGTCGTGCCTAGGCTGAAGGTGCGGGCGTTATCTGATAGAATTGACTTTGGAACCCCTCGTCTCGCGAAAATTCTTTGTAGTGCGCTGACAAAGGTGGTTGTAGTGTTGTCCGGTACTAGTTCAAGGTGCACGCATCTAGTGACGAGGCAGGTGTAGAGGAATGTCCAACATTTGGTGTGTGTTGTTTTGTTTTCGTACGTGAGCGGCCCGAGGTAGTCGAGGGCGGCGTACTGAAAGGGGATGGACGGTCTTGTGCGGCATTCGGGTAGTGATTGCGAATAGGGGTATTGGAATGGTTTGCCGAAGACTTTTTTGCAGGCTACACACTTTGATACCACGGACTTGGCGAGTACTCCGTCCTGTGCGACGTAGTATCTCATGCGGAGTGTGCTGATGAGAGTTTGTTCTGGAATGTGGTCGTTGTATTCGTGTAGCTCAGTGATGATCAATCTGGACAGCTCGTGATGCCTCAGAAGGATGATGGGGTTCTTGGCTTCATTAGGTAGGAGAGACCTTTGGGTTAGCCGTTTGAGGTGACGGTAGATTCCGTCCTTACCGAGTACGGGGTTACTGTCCTTCGGTAGAGACATGCCTCTTGTGAATCCGTCAGAATAGTGGTCGGCGATGACAAACCGACGTGCGATGTTTCTTTTAGTGTCGGGACTGGAAGTTGTTGTGAACGACTTCATTGTTTGGGATTCCCAAGTGTGGCGGGGGAAGGCGTTTTGGATCCAGCGGAGTACGAAGTACATGACGCGAGAGAGTTTCCCGAATGAGTGGAACTTGCGGTACTCGATGAATGTGTTGTAGGCTGGAGCCTCCTCTAGAGACATGACTTCTGCGTAGGTCTCTTTCGTGAGTGCTTTCGGGTGTTTCTTGCGTTTGGGGAGTTTGATCTCTTTGAAGATCGCCTCTCGGAACGCCTTTGGGTAGGCAATTGTGCCGCTGAGCTGAACGGGCCACGTGCTTTCGTCGTTTGCTAGGAACTTCGGGCCATTGTGCCAGAGGGAGCTGGAAGAGAGCTCGTCGATTGTGGCGCCTCTCGTGGCGATGTCAGCGGGATTGTCATCGGTGGCGCAGTGGTGGAAGCTCGGACTGAGTCCTTTATCTTCCAGTGCGGTTGTGTTTTTATGAATTTGCTTGACTCGGTTCCCAACGAAGATTGTGAAGTCTTCGTTTTTCAAGACCCAGAAGATGCCGATCTTAGAGTCGGAGAAGAACCGGACGGTGGAGATGTTGAGGTCGAGCTCCTCGCAGATGGTGACTGCGGCGTTCGTTGCGATCTCGATGCCCATGAGTTCGAGCTTGGGAATCGAGAGTTCTGGTCCTGTGCTTGGTTTGATCTTGGACTTGCTCATGAGGAGCCGAGTTGTAGTGGTTTGGTCCGCATAGCAGAACCGGATGTATGCGGCTACCGCAAAATGACTTTCAGATGCGTCGCTGAACATGATCAGTTGTACTTGACTGTAGTCGTATCTTGTTGTGAGTTGACGTGGTACGGAGTAGGATTCTCTGTTGAATCCTGTTCTAATCTTTGTCCATAACGGTAGGAGGTCTTGGGGGATTTTGTCGTCCCAGCCGGTGCCTTCGTGCCATAGTTTTTGTACGATGGATTTGATGGGCACGACGATTGGGGTTAGGAGACCTGTTGGATCGTAAGTGCTCGCTTGAAACGAGCAAATTTCCCGTTTGGTGGGCCACGCCGAGGGCGGCGACGCGATCGCGATAGTGAGAGTGTCGTCTAACGCGTTCCAGCGGTGACCTAGTAGCTTGCATGTTGTTTTCGGTGCTTGATCCGAGGTGGGTATCCGTTGAATGTATTCTTGAGCATTTGCTTGGAACTCTCGCAGGTTCATGCCCATAGTGCTGAAGATTGTTTTGAGGTCGCTGTAGAGTTTTGGAATCTCGGTCTCGTCGTTGGTGGTGATAAGTACATTGTCGACGTACAAGTTACGGAGGATTCGGTGGTTCAGTGGATTGGGGTGGAGATCGAGAAACAAGAGTATGGTGATGGCGAGAAGGAACGGTGAGCATGTTATTCCGAATGGGATTCGGGTGAAACGATACGTGATAAGGTTTGAGTCGGTAGGCGGCTTGTCAAGGTTTTTGAGCCATAGAAACTTGGTCACGTTACGGTACTTCTCTTGGAGGTGAACTTGATGGAACGCTTTCTCGATGTCAGCAATGAGCATGTATCGCGTGGTTCGAGTTCTGAGGAGGATGGAGTAGATTGCTGGGAGGATTGAAGGACCTGGGTGGCAGCATTGGTTCAGAGAGATTTCGTTCTTCATTTTGCTCGACGCATCGAGGACGATTCGTAGTTTGGTGGTCGTTGAGTCTTCTTTGACGACGACTTGGTGCGGAATGAAGTATTCTGGTTGTCTGGGGTTGTCGAGCATTTCGGGGGCAACTTCGATGATGCCTGAGTCGAGTTGCTGTTGGAGGATCTTCTGGTACTCTTGAAGAACTGCTGGTGTCTTTTTGAGTTTCAAGAGTAGTGATTTGAGGCGACATACTGCAAGTTTGAGGTTGTTGTGGAGGGAACTTTCGCGACCGTTGTAGGGAAGTGGTACTAGCAGTCGGTCTCCTTTCCATTCGACGGATTGTTTGAATTTTTCTACGAGCTCTTTCGTATTGCCTGTCGCTAGGGCTTGGAGTTCTGAAGGTGTGATTCCGAGGTTCTCCAGGTTCCACATTTGGGCGACTTGGTCCGCTAGATGGTCGTGTTTGTCGTCCGTGACATCGGAGTTGTCGTCATTGGTGAGCAGAGTGTGATACGGTTGGTGTGTCTGGTGGTACATGACGTGGCAGTAGTCGGATACGTCGACACTAAGACCGTATTCCTCGATATAGATTCGAGTGTTAGGTGCTGGATAGACAATGGTGCCGTATCCTGTGTCTTCAATGACGCGACCGGATGGGAGTATCAGTCGTCTGGACTGTGTTGTGAGCAATGAGATGTAGTCGTTTCCGAGAAGTGCATCGATTGTCTTCCCGTTGTGAATCTTGTTGTTCATGAGGCTATCGGGGTCGATGCCATTGCTTGACAAGTATTCGTATTCTGATTTGCTGAACGTGGGGGCTGTGAACTTCGTAGGGAGTGATGTGGTCCCTGCGATGTAGGTCGGGATGGAAATATTCTTGCTTGAGATCGTCATTTGGTACACTTTTGTGGTTTTCGTGACGTTGCTGTGGATACCCTGAATATTAAAGGTTTTCGTCGCACAGATCGGTAGGTTTAGGGTTGATGCTGTGGAGTCTCGGAGGAGGGAGATGGAGGCTCCGGTGTCGATGAGGCAGATGAGGAGGTGTCCGTTTACTGTGATACAGATAAAAGGGAGTTTGCAGTCTTGGTCTTGGAGCGGGTGTCGTATGTAGAGGACCGCTTCTTGAATGAGTGACTGGATGTGGGTTCTGACATCTGGATTACTGTCTATCAGGAAGATCGTGGATTCGGGAGGATCTTCTGAATTGTTGGGTACCCTTTGTGAGGATGCAGATGGCGGTGCGGCGGAAAGGGGTGCAAGTTGTTTTGGTGTATGGGTGATTGTAGGTTGGTTCGCAGAAGGAGGTGCGAGGTTTTTACTGGCTTTGGTTGCGAAAAAATGTGGTGGCGTGTTGGGCCTGCGCTTTCTGATCTCCGGCATATTGTTTAAGAATAACGCGGAGGGGACAGATCGCGGTATTGTGACGCTGAAAACACGTGAAGCAGTAATACCCGGCTCCACAGGCGTTGGCCGTGTGTCCGTCTTTGAGGCACAATTCGCATAGGTTGTGTTGTTTGATATACTCCTGCATTTCTTGCAACGGACGAGGGCAGCGTACCGTGTAGTGGTTGGCTCCTGTGCCGCAGAACCGACAATATCCTTCGTTCCTTTTTCGACTGGTGTTGGCGGAGCGTTGTTGGCTGCTGGGGTTTTGGGTATTTTGACCCTGGTGTTGCTGTTGGGTCTTTTGGATCGGTGAGTTGTGCTGATATTGCGGTTTATTTTGGTTTTGTGGTCCATTTGCGTTGCGGTGATTGACGGCGTTGATAGTCTCTTCGGATACGTTGATTTCGTTGGTGTTCGAGTTAATGAGTCGTTGCGTGTTCTTGTTCTCCCATAGGGATCCCGCGAGAATTTTTAGTCGGATCGCGTCGACGATCTCGTCGAACGTTTGGTATTTGCCTTCGTTGTATAGAAGCCAGTAGGGTTCTCCGACATCTCGGGGTAATTTTTCCACGAGCGCTTGGATGATGATCGGGTCGTTGATGTCGCGGCCTCTGGCTGCGGCAGCGTGGGCGAGGGACGCGACGTATGTGAGATCGGTCATCATCTCGGCATCCGTAGTTGAGCGGATCTGGCTCTTGTTGTATTGGGCGATGGCTTCTGTGTTGTTGTTTGTACCGAAGCTGTAGCATGAGTGTAGTGCTTTTCGGGTAAGAAAGTAGCTTTCTCTTGGGCTCCTTCCTTTGGTAATGCAGTTTTGAGCTGTGCCCTTCAGCTTACTTTTGAGGTATAACAGTTTGGTAGAGTCGTCTAGGTGTGGGTTGTGGTGAACCTGCTCATCGAAGTCGCTGATGAAGTCATCGAAGCGGAGGCTGTCGCCGGCGAAGTCGGCGATGAGACGGATGGTGTCTCGGATCTTTCCCACGTGATGGGATTGACTCATGTTCATGTTAGGGTTGAATTGGCTGTTCGGAAATTGATCGGCGGGACGCTGCCTGGTGTGGAAGGTTTGGTTAGTGTATGCGGGCACCGGTAGCGGTGGGCAGACATTCTGATGGTTAGGTGGTACTTTTGCTTGGTCATAGACCTGTGCGTGAGGTGTCGATTGGTGGAGCGGGAAGTGAACTTGCTGTTGTGGTGATAGAGTCGGGGAGGTGATTCCAGCCGTGTGGGTTCGGTTGGGGAGCCCGGAAGCGTGTTCTTTGATCATCATGAGCTCGTCTTCCGTCATTGCGAGTCTTTCGCGCAGTTCTTGCTGGCGTTCTTCTGCTTCTTGCTGTTTGAGTTGTGAGCTCTCCAGACGGCGTGTGAGGTCCGCAATGATGTCTCTATCCTGGTCTTCGCAAGTGGGTACGCAAATGGTTGGCGGTTGGTTGGGGCCGGATGATGTTGCCTTTTGATTTGTCTGGTTCCGTTTGGCTGTCTTGCTGGATGCGTCGCTGGTGGCCTGTTTCTGTAGGGCGTAGATCTGTTCGCTGATGGCAGCCATTTGGTCGGCGTGCTTTCTGGTGCAGTCCGCTTCCGTGGATCGTAGGGTTTTGAGTTCTTCTTGAAGCTCTTGGTACGTCTGATCGTTTGATAAGATCTGCTTATTGAGATCAGAAATGCGTGTTTGGAGCTTGGCAGCTTCCTGGATCGCTGACAGGGCTTTAGCCAGTTCTTGTTCTCGGAATCGCTTGCTGAGTTCTTGACGGTCATGGAACGCGTCTCTTTCCTTCAGGGCCAGGTCCACGGCGGTGGATTTTTCTATGTTTTTCTTTTGGAGGATCGCTAGCTCGTGATCGTTGGACGGATCGTCAAGCTGAAAGTCTAGAAGAAGGTCTGTCCCGCGATCCGAGATTTCCGACGAGGTTTTGACGAACGGGACTTCCGAGGTCTTTAGCTGCTCGACCTTCGGCGGGATGGCACGTGGGAGCTTGTATTGCTGAGCGTCATCCTCTTCCTTGGTCGTCTCTGGTGGGGATCTTGGAGATCCGTTTTCCGAGAGTGGGAGGTAGTGCACGTGGTGCGACTCCTGTTGGTCGGTTGGAGGTGGCGATACGATGGTGACTGTATCGTTTTCCTGTAGTACCGCCTGGATGCGGTCGAGCACTGCGACAAGGTGGGTGCGGGTACCATACAGGTCGAGTTCGGTTGCTTTCTCATGTAGCAGTTCCAGGTAGTATTCGAGGAAATGATGAGGTAATTCTTCGTCTTTTGAGATCTTATTAAGACAGTAGGCTCGCAGCGCCATCAACGGAGAGCCGGACAGCTCGGCCTCTCGATCCTGGAGATCCTGGATGTAGTGCGGATCGTTGGGTTTTCCGAGGGTCTTGACGGCCGAGCTGACCATGTTACTCGTTGAGGTCGCGAGTTTGGTGAGTGATTGCTTTATGTACCCCACACGCTTGGCGATGATGGGTTTGAGGTCATCATTTGGGGCGATGATCTTTGCGCCGGAGCGGAGAGGAGTTAAGTCAAGCATCTCGTAAAGAACCGAGAGGTAGAGAGAGGTAGAATGAGAGAGTTGTAAATGACTTACGGGGGCAGAGTCCGAAGACGACCTAGTTAGCCGAGGAGTATCCTGAAAATAATACTGAAAAAAGGTAAAGCTGAATTCCGAATCTAGGGTCAAGAGCGTCCCTTCCGTTGCTATGATAATGACGCGCACGACGGAGGGGACGGAAAGGAATGGGGAGAAAACTTCTGGTACTATGACAATGATGCGTACGACAGAAGAGGATTGGAGACTTCTGGTGCTATGACGATGAAACGCACTACAGAAGAGAACAGATGGGACTTCTGGTACTATGACAATGATGCGTACAGCAGAAGGAGGTTGGAGACTTCTGGTGCTATGACGATGAGGCGCACAACAGGAGTCGGGCCGTGCCCTGACTGGCATGGGCCCTGGGCTCATTCGGTTTGACCGGCTCCGGCAACTCCGCCGAACGGATCCTTTCGGGCGGCGGTGCACGTCGCCATCGCACCTCTGAGTGTGATGTAACGATTTGTGGTATTGATGTTATGGATGATACGAGACCTGAGTCAGACTGTGACGTGTTGCTGAGGTTCGTGTCTAAGAATTCCTTGTATGTGCCTCACTGGCTGAGGTGTTTGTGATTGTGACTAAGGTTATGAGCGTTTTGTGTTCTTTATCTTTATGTAGTGTGATTGAATGAAAAAGTGGGATACTTCACAACAAAGGGGAAGAAAAGGGGTGTCAAAGGGACGATTCAGTCGCGAGAACGATTCGAGGTGACAGTCGGGCGACGACGGAGGCTGTGGTTGTGGCGGTCTGGGCGGCGTTGAGATCGTGGTCAGGTGATGGCGGCGCTGCGTGTAGTTTTTGGGGCGGCGGGCACGTCCAGCTGAGTTACAATTGGTTGAGATTTTGGAGCCTGTATCTGATTGTTACCTGGGTGGTAAGTAAGTCGTCGATCGAGAGGAGCGGCTTTCATGTTCGTCGTGCGGCGTTCACGTTCGTCCTGATGCGACTGTGGTGTTCGAGGGCTGGTTGACGGCGTGCGGAAGGTCGGTGACGACGTCCGAGGAGCCGATGACGGCGTGTGAGGAGTCGTTGGCGGTGTACGAAGGGCCGTTGGCAGCGTGCGAAGGGCCGTTGGCGGCGTGCGAAAGGCCGGTGACGACCATTCGGGAGAGCGCAAGGCCTTGGTTGTTGGTAACTGTAAATGGATACCTTTGTGTGATGATGATTATGTTCGATGATGCGTCTTTTTGCGAGGTTGAGGGCCCTCGATCGAAAGGGGATCGTGTGCGTCAGATTGACGTGATGATGGGAAGAAAAAAACGCGAAGAATTGAAGCGAACAATTTGAGGTAAAGGATGAGTTAGTGAACTCATGGTTTGACTCATTAGGGTCTTGTATTGGTTTTACTCTTCATTGGGGTATCACGCACGGGAACTACGTGGAGGGTACGGGGAATGGAAACTTAATTAAATTAGACAAGTTAAGACAAAGATGGGATGAAAGAAAAAAAGGTAGAGTGAAGAAGAAAAAGAAGGAAAGAAAAAACAGTGAAAGTTAGATTGGGGGTCCCGAATTATGGTTGTGGGTGTTGGCGTGTCTACTGCGGGTAGCGGTGTGGCGGCATGTGGCTTTGAGCGTGGGCCGGAGGCTGTCCTTGACCTTGCAGTCGGCTGAGCTGCTGCTGCACGAGCTCGGTGACGAGACGGTGCAGTTGATCTTCCGATGCGGTGTGTGGCTGGGCTCTGACCCGTTCGAGTGGCTGTGTGTGGTGGGGTCCGTTGTCTTGCCCTTGTCCGAAGGGGCACAGGCAGTGGAGATGGTACGGGTCGGCTGCTTGCGGAGGGCATCGATGGCATCTCCGTGCTGCATGCCGACATTTCCCATGGTGTGCGTTCCCGCAGGTCATGCAACGACCCTGACGGGCCATCTCTGCTCGGCGCTCGTGAGGAGTGGTGTAGATGGTGCACTGCTCCGTCTGATGAGGTGCCGCGCAGAGAATGCAGGTGTGTGTGTGTGTTTTTGCCGGCCCTTCGCGTTGTCGTTTGCGGCTGTGTGGATCGATGGCGGTGGTGTGCGGTGCGGGTGCCGAACGGGTGAAGGCTCGGAGTTCGTCACCGAGCTGTGTGGTGGCCCCCCGAGCGTGCCGTACGTCCGTCACGAGGGTTGCCATGATTGACTTGAGCTCGGCGAGATTGTTGTTGGCGGCATTGACCGCTTCCATCAGCTGGTTTATCCCCGCGATCGCCGTCTTCTCCGTGTCGTTGGTGCGATAGTGGCAGAACGCCAGGCGCGCTTTCCGGAGCTCCGTCGCTGCCTTGTCCAGGTCGGGGGACCGAGGAGTCCTCTTTGCGGCTGGAGTGGCGTGCGTGTCTTTTGGCTGGAGTGGCGTGCGTGTCGTTTGTTCGATCACTGGCGAGTGGTGGTGGTCGGCAAGGCTGGATTCGACCGTAATCTGCGAGATGCTTGGTAGAGGGTTGAATAAGAGTTGCTTACCTCCTCATATGGCGGATCCGACGGTGAGTAGATTCGGAAATCGGTCACGGCGGGGTCCATCGTAGATTGGAGGGTGGGGTCTTCGGTCGCTCCGGTGGGTGGGTTGCGATGTGTGGCGGTGGCCTCATTCTTGCTTGGAGAGGTGTCTGCCGGAAGCATCTGGTACCCTGAAACTCATGTTTCGTCATTTGTTACTATGGAAATGTCGAAAAAGGTCTGCGGCGGAGCGGATTTGGGAGGAGATAGAGCTTAGGGGATTAGGCCATCTATTGGTTTTGGGTTCGTTGCTTCTGGCGAAGCGACGGCCGATGCACCATAAGGAGAAAGGATCTGATGGCCGATCCTTTCCCTTCGGTGGAAGGCCTGAGCCTTCCGGAAGAACGCCCTAAGTCACTAGTAATCCTCTAAACTGCCTCTTAATTGCGTGTGTGTTGTGATGGAGCGCGAAGCGTTAACACTAAGAAGGAGTTTCACGAATCATTCATTGATAGAGTGGAAAACCCCCACTGAAGGGGGTCAAAAACCACTCTAGAATGTATCGGCCAATGTGTGAGGTGTGCAGGAGGAGACAAAAAACGGATTGGAGGGACAAGAGAAGAGCAGGCGGCCATGGGCCGGTGAAGCGTGACGAGTAGTGGGGGAAAAAGTAATTATAAACGGCGAGGTCCGGTCGGATGAGCCAATTCCGTCGCTGGAAGCGAGGAATTCTTCAGGGCGAGTGTGGGACTCGACGGTGCAAAAAAAAGGGGTGTGAAAAACGATGAAAATCGCTAAAAAACGAGCATGAAGGCTTCCTTTCCTCGAAAAACTGCTGCGAAAACAAACTGAACGGCCTAAAACGGATTTGAATTAGAAAAGGGCGCGATCGCGTCGAGACCCGCGGGTTACTGTAGCAGTCGCCGCTGCGTGTGTGCGGTTTGGCGGGAGATTTGAATTGAGAACCTTTGGGATAAACTTCTCCTTCACGTTTCATTCGAGATGGAAAGTGATGGGAAAAAGTTGAGTGACAGTTGGTTGGTGAACTGGATTCTCAACAACTTGGGAATCGTTTTCCCGCAGCGATACATCCTTCTTTCTGGATTCAAATGATCATTTTTAGATTTTCTTATGTTTGTGTTCTCATTTCAACTGATAAAATGTTGCATGTAAAGTTTCTTCGTAAAAACCTCACTTCACTTTCAAAGATTGAACGGCACTCAACATAAAGTCAGCATAAAATTCCTCGTATCTCTGTAGTTAACCACTGCTTCAGTTTTCGAGATATAAGTTTATCATATAACCTGTCCAATTTTGAATCTCGAAGGTTCCCATTTTTTAAAGAGTGAGCATGGTATTTGTACATAGTTTTCACATTCTCTCGAGTAGCTTAGGATGTCTTATGAAGATGTAACTGGAGCCAATAGGGTAAGCCATCCGATCAGATTCTATTCAGATTCAGAAAAAGAAGACCCGGAAAGCCATAGTTATAGCCATGTTGTTAGGGTAGTGGCAAAGTTTGAAACAATGGAAATATGAAAAGACAGTAACCAACTTATTGCATCCAGTTTTATTGGTATCCGGCGAAGAAGAAGGAGGCGGTGTAATGCTCTTTCCCCCAAATATCGGACTGCATCACGTGACCGTAACCGTAGTCACCGCACCCTTTCTTGTGAATCTCCGCTCCCGTCCACGCGACACCCACTTCGTTCTTGCTCGCCTTCACAGCGAGCACGAGACCACAATCCGGAAAGCCCGTGTAATATCTCGTAGCGATCTGTTCCATGTCCTCCTTTGTGAACCAGTAGTGTTTGTTGATCTCTTGTCCCGTGACAGTTTTGTCACGGTACTGATACAGACTGTTAAGGCCGCGAAGTAGTTCGGACGCTTCCACTTTGTGAGCGTCACGACTACGGTAGACGAAGACTGTGCTGCCGGACTTTTTCGAAATCACCAGTTGATTCGTTCGATTTTCGTGGTACTCCTCTCCAGATGACGTGAACACGATCACGTAGAACATATCCCTGAAGTGGTTCTTTGTGTAGCTGAGTTCGATCTTCACTCACTTTGTCAGAATATTCATGAGTTGCTCCTGAATCTTCGTGGCTTTCACGTGCACATCCTCTTTCGAGTTGTTCTCCTGAACATCTTCCACAACTCTGCGAACAGCATCTGGCCAATGGGAGTTTTTGATCTACAAACAGGTCATGTTCCAGCTCCTTCCCCTGAACACATCTCTCACCTCGTAGTCCTCACGCCACTCCTTCAGTCCCGCATCGAAAAGCTCCCACTCTTTGATGAGCAGATTCAATTCGTGCCAGTCGTTTTTATTGAACCACCCGCAAGCCAAAGTTTCAACGAGACACTGGAACATTCTATGAAACTTCGAGTGCTCAATAAAACTCACCAGCTGTATCAGAAGACTTTCGTAGTTCTCCTGCCACGTTTTGAACGTCTTCGCGCCATTGACCACATCCGCCGCCATCAACATTTTCAGCGGATTAGTAGTGCTTTTAGTGAGCTGATGGTTGAAACGCTGAAATTCCCATCGAAGCTAATCGACGTTTATGTAGATTGACTGCTTCTCACCCTCGCGTACTCTAACGGCGGAAATGCTTCGTATTTCTCTCGGAAGTTTTCGAATGTTATCTCAGACGGCTTCATCAGAGCGCCCCACGCGTAGTGAGCCAGCACTGCGCCCACCATCGGCACGTCGTTGTAGAAGCTGTACTGAGCGACGAACGCCTTCAAGTCGTCAAAGTTCTCCTTCATCTTCCGATCGATCTGCGAATCGGATGATATTGAAAGAGTTAAAAAGTATATATCGACCATATCAAGTTTCTTGGCCAACTCTTCGACCTGCTTCAGAATCGGCGACTTCTTGTTCGTCTCCTTCCGTTCGATGATGTCCTTCACAACGAGACCGACAGTGACGAATGCGGCGAGTTTCGGAGCCACCTTCACTCCGGTATAAGCTCCGGCGTCGAGACATTCCTTCGCCACGTTGCCTGTGGTTTTCAGAGCGTCGGCCGCTGAAAAGTATCATCTGAGGAGACATCGAACTGGCAGCTCACTCACCATTCTGATCTGACTCCATTTTCGCCTCAGAGCTACGGGTTTGGACTCCCGGGCGGCTCGCTTTTTGTACCGGCACCACGGCCAAACATCAAAACCGTTGTTATCAGCAAGAAAAGAAAACACAAAAAACAGCTTTGTTTATTTAATTGAGGCCGAGAGTTACAACTAAAAATCAACGTGATTCGACGTTCATAACAACGTTCTCGTCAATGTTGGCTTTAGTGTTTCGGTTCGAATTGGAGTCGCTTCTTCATGAAGTTGAGATGTTCCGAAATGGTTTTCAAGATGCTGACATAGAGGTGGAAACATCAAATTGGCTGGAGGTCTCGCAAAGAAATCATAATTACAACGAGAGGAAAAGGAAATTCGAGTAGTGTCATGACGTGGCAGTCTATCCTTACATCCCAGTTCAGAAGAATATTTCTGTGAATGAACAGCTGCTCTCATCCACGTGGACACCACTTTTCCGCAGAGATATGTACATTCTTCTTTCTGGATTCAAGTGAACTCTATTGTCTGTTAGTTGACGTTTTCATGTTGATGATAAATCATTTCATGATACTTCTCGAAGTTATATTTTTCACGGCCTGTTTTCTCTAGATCGAATCGTTTATTCATTGGAACCGTTTATTAGAAAAAAAAGTTTTTAAAAAATTACAGAAAAACTTGGAAGACACAGGAAATAGATACAGTACTACATGTTTAGTTTACGTTGATATTGCGTGAAAAATGGGGTTAAGCGAAGGGGAATTGTGTGAAGAATGTGAATACAAGAGCATGCTGGTTGTTTCCGGGTCACAGGTACCCAGCAAAGAAAAAAAAGGCCGTGTACACATCCCCTGCCAAAGGATTGGGCGTCACCACGTGACCGTAACCGTAGTCACCGCACCCTTTCTTGTGAATCTCCGCTCCCGTCCACGCGACACCCACTTCGTTCTTGCTCGCGTTCACAGCAAGCACGAGACCACAATCCGGGAATCCTGCGACATATCTCGTAGCGATCTGCTCCATATCCTCCCTATTGAACCAGCCGTGACCGTTCATCTCATGTCCAGTGACGCTCCGGTCACGGTACTGATACAAGCTGTTGAGACCGCGGAGCAGTTCAGAGGCTGCCACTTTGTGAGCATCACGACTACGGTAGACGAAGACTGTGCTACCGGACTTTTTCGAAATCACCAGTTGATTCGTTCGATTTTCGTGGTACTCCTCTCCAGATGACGTGAACACGATCACGTAGAACATGTCCCTGAAGTGGTTCTTTGAGAAGGTGAGTTCGATCTTCACTCACTTGGTTAGGATGTTTTTCAGTTGCTCCTGAATCTTCGTCGCTTTCACGTGCACATTCTCTTTCGAGTTGTTCTCTTGAGCATCTTCCACAATTCTTCGAACAGCATCTGGCCAATGGGGGTTTTTGATCTACAGACATTCTTTTTTCAGTGTTCGCTGTATACATCACCCACCTCGTACTCCTCACGCCACTCCTTCAGTCTCGCATCGAAAATCTCCCACTCTTTGATGAGCAGATTCAATTCGTGCCAGTCTTCTGCTTTGAACAAACCACAAGCCAAAGTTTCGACCAGACACTGGAACATTCTGTGAATCTTCGAGTGCTCACGACAACTCACCAGTTGTATCAGGACGCTTTCATAGTTCTCTTGCCACGTTTTGAATGTCTTCGCGCCGTTGGCCAAGTCCGCCGCCATCAACATTCTCAACGGATTCGTCGTCCCTTTGATAAGCTGATGGTTGAGACGCTGAGATTCCGATCGAAACCAGTCAATAACTTGTGTGCTCAGTGCTCCTTACCCTCGCGTACTCCAACGGCGGAAACGCTTCGTACTTCTCTTGAAAGTTTTCAAATGTTGTCTCGGAAGGCTTCAGCAATGCGCCCCATGCGTAGTGAGCCAGCACTGCGCCCACCATCGGCACGTCGTTGTAGAAGGTGTACTGAGAGACGAACGCCTTCAGATCGTCGAAATTCTCCTTCATCTTCCGATCGATCTGAAACTCGAACGAAACGGAGAAAGTCAACCCTTCCAGTCCAAACTTTATCCAGCTTCTCGGCCAACTCTTCTATCTCTTGCAGGATTTCCGCATGTTTACTCGTCTCGTTGTTTTCGATAATATCCTTCACGACGAGACCGACTGTGACGAATGCGGCCAGTGTCGGAGTGATCTTCTTTCCGACGTAGACTCCAGTGTCGAGACAATCCTTGGCAACGTTTCCCGCGAGTTTCAGTGCGTTCGCCACTGAAACATTGTCAATTGTTGTTCACGAGACAGTCATTCCACTCACCATGTTCATTCATTATTCCAATTCGAGTAGAGAGAATACGGTCTGCTCGCCGCTGCTCGGTTTATAAACCGATTGCGCGGTCAAACATCGAGACTCAAGACGACTGTTATCAGCAAACTTGTTGATTCCGGTAATGTTTGTGTCGAGAGCGACAATTCAAATCATCATAAATTGACTTCATTTCAACGCTATCGTCAATTTCGGCTCCATGTTTTGTTTGTCAATAATTATATAAAACTGCAAATGAACATTTTTCGAATCATTGAGATTTAAAAGTAGCTGACGTGGCACCAGCAACTCGAAGGGTTTCACGAATGTTCAAATGGGAACATGCTCGGTTGACTCGCCACTTGTGTAAAGATACCGTGAAAACTCAGAGATGACAATGTAAAAAGTTTATTAAAAAGTGTTAGTTTCAGAGAGTAAACTAATAAAAGAGTGTTATTTCACACTGAAAACGGTTCACTTGTATCCGGCGAAAACAAAGTAGTGAAAGTCGAAATCGGACAGTCCGATGGAATAGACCGCGTGTTGACCGCATCCGTCTTTGTGCAGAATCGACTTGGACCACGCGACTTCGACACCAGAGTCTTTGTATTTCGTGTGCACATTGAGAAGCGCACCACAATCCTTGAACTCGGCCACCGGCATGAATGAGAAGTATTTCTGATTTTTATCGAAACTCCATTTGTGATTCCACACATTTCCGACTTTCTGAAGGTGTTGCAGACTTTTGAAAGATTTGTTCAGGACGGCGTCGGCTTCCTTGTAGGCCTCCTTGCTACGGTAGATGATCACAGTGAGCCCGTCGCGTTTCATTTCGAGCATATGGTTCTTTCGGATTTCGCGGTAGGTATACTTCCAGGATTCGGGGAACATGATCACGTAGAACTCGCATCTGCAAGGAGCACTTTGCATTTATGTCTTTCGAGAACTCCGTCAAACCTCGTGTGAATCGTTTCGAGCTGCCTCGCAATCGCATTTACCTTCTCTTTGTTCGACTTCTCTTTATTGTTGTCGAGTGCTTTCTCGGCGAGCTTCCGGACCTTTTCAGGCCAATAGGGCGACTTTTGCTGGAACAGAGAGATGAGAAAATCTGAAAGACTTCTCACAACCCACTTCATATTTGTCATCCCAGATTTCCATCTGTTTGCGGAACTCGTCAACTTGATCCATCATATCGACCACACGATTCATCTCCTCAATCTTTTTCACTTTCAGATCACGAACCCACACGCCGGCCTTGATTTCGATTTCCCACTGAAAAACGATGTATGTGAACTGTCAACTTCAGAGCACTCACAAGTTGTTTGAAGACGTGTCCGATCAAATTGAACCACTTTCGGAACGTCTCGTCCGTCAGAATCTCGTCTGTGTTCGACGCGTTCTCCAACGGATTCATCACGTCTCGCTTCAGCTGATAGTTCAGCCGCTGAGCCAACTCCACCGGATCGTGCTTCTTGTACTGAATTCGAAAGTTTCTCAAGTTCTTCTCGTTGGGGTCTGACTGCATGTCGAGCATGTACTGGTACAGAACCGACGTTCGCAGAGGTATGTCCTTTAAGAATTTGAATCATGAACATGTCAGATTTCTGGCCGAAGACTCACATTCCAGAATTGATTCTCGCTGTAGAAGGCTTTGAAAGCAGTAAAGTGACCATTTATTGAGTCCAGTATCTGAGAGGAAGGAAAGAGTTTCGGAGCATTCGGAGCATCGGTCACTCACGCCGTCGACTTTCTTTCTCAGCTCTTTCAACGCGTCCATCACTTCCTGATTCTCATCGGGTCCGTAAACACCGATAATATTCTTGACAGTGTAAGCGAACGCGAGGATTACAGCTCCTGCTACAGGTAGTGTTCCGACGATGTGCATTCCAACGTCGACAATGTCCTTGCCAGCGGATGCGTAGTCTTTGATTTTGAGCAGATATTCTGAAAGTGTCAAGGGGTACAGAAGAAGTCCTCTCACGTTTTCTCACGTTTTCTCTGCTCGTCCGCCGACATCTCGAGTGCTCTGAAATGTTTTCAAACTGTTCCAATGCGAAGATCACGCCAGTTTTTATTTGGTTACAGCCACTAAACAGCGTCAATAAAACGCTTATCATTGGCTGTCTTCAAATTTTAATCGCATTCTGTTTACCCGTTTCAGTTTTGATGTTTGGTTGAAGCCGATGGTTGTCAGTTATCAATCGTAAAACCGATAGCACATCGAACCCAAGTCTTGTTTTTCATTTTCAGATCGCTTTGGTCTTTTGTCTGCTTATTGATGAAGCGGCTACAAAAAGAAGACGAGCGATTTTATAAGATTTCATGAGCTACCGAGGCAGCGCTGTATTCACAGAACTGCTCCGTAAATATGAAACTATTGAATTTATGATACATAGTAGAGCAGTAACTAGTTTATTATTTTATATTATCAAGGAATTTCGAATTGGCGATAACCAACTGATTGCATCCAGTTTTATTGGTATCCAGCGAAGAAGAAGGAGGCGGTGTAATGCTCTTTCCCCCAAATATCGGACTGCATCACGTGACCGTAACCGTAGTCACCGCACCCTTTCTTGTGAATCTCCGCTCCCGTCCACGCGACGCCCACTTCGTTCTTGCTCGCCTTCACAGCGAGCACGAGACCACAATCCGGGAAGCCCGTGTAATATCTCGAACCAAACTGTTTCATGTCCTCCTTAGTGAACCAGTAGTGACCGTTGATCTCGAGCCCCGTGACAGTCCGGTCACGGTACTGATACAGACAGTACAGGCCCCGGAGAAGTTCCGAGGACTTGACTTCGTGAGCTTTGAGACTACGGTAGATGAAGACTGTGCATCCGGACTTTTTCGAAATCACCACTTGATTCGTTCGGTTTTCGTGGTATTCCTCTCCAGATGACGTGAACACAATCACGTAGAACATGTCCCTGAAGTGGTTCTTTGAGTAGTTCAGTTCGATCTTCACTCACTTTGTTAGGATGTTTTTCAGTTGCTCCTGAATCTTCGTGGCTTTAACGTGCACATCCTCTTTCGAGTATTTCTCCTGAACGTCTTCCGCAATTCTGCGAACCGTGTCGGGCCAGTGGTAGTTTTTGGCCTAGAAACCGATGTTGCTTAAGTCCTCCGAACACATCACTCACCTCATAATCATCATGCCACTCCTTCAGTCTCGCATCGAAAAGTTCCCACTCTTTGATGAGCAGATTCAAATCGTCCCAGTCTTTTTCATTGAACCACCCGCAAGCCAAACTTTCAACGAGACACTGAAACATTCTGTGAATCTTTGCGAGATCCGAGTGACTTACCAGTTGTATCAGGACGCTTTCATAGTTCTCTTGCCACGTTTTGAATGTCTTCGCGCCATTGGCCAAGTCCGCCGTCATCAGCATTTTCAGCGGATTTGTCGTTCCTTTGGTGAGCTGGTGGTTGAGACGCTGAAATTCCCATCAAAACTAATCAATATCTTGTGGGTTCAGTGTTCCTACTCTCGCGTATTCCAAAGGGGGAAACGCTTCGTACTTCTTTCGAAACTTTTCGAGTCTTTTCTCAGAAGGCTTCAGCAATGCGCCCCACGCATAGTAAGCCAGCACTGCGCCCACCATCGGCACGTCGTTGTAGAAGGTGTACTGAGCGACGAACGCCTTCAAGTCGTCAAAGTTCTCCTTCATTTTCCGATCGATCTGAAATTCAACTCGGATGACGTGGGAGGCAGTAGGAAAGTTGAGTTCGAACTTTATCAAGCTTATTGGCCAACTCTTCGATCTCCTGCAGAATCGCCGCGTTCTTGCTCGGCTCGTTGTCCTCGATGACGTCCTTCACAAGGAGACCGAGTGTGACGAACGCGGCGAGCTGCGGAGTGACCTTCATTCCGGAGTACACTCCAGTGTCCAGACAGTCCTTGGCCACGTTACCCGTGACTTTGAGTGCATTCGCTTCTGAAAACATTTCACACTAGTGTCTGCAAGCCAGTTTTGTCCACTTACTTTCTTCACTCAGCTCCATTTTCAGCAGTGAGAAACGGTTTGCTCTGCGTCGCTCGCTTTATAAACCGACTGTATGGCCAAACATCAGAGCGTCGACAACTGTTATCATTGATTTTGTTCATTAGGTGTGCGTCGAGAGTGACAACTACATACATTCCTGATTAAGTTTCTTATCAGCACTATCGTCATTGTCGGTTTGAGGTTTGGTACTTCAATTGTCGGAGTGTACAAACAAACTATTTGCGACGTACTGAAACGATTTGAAACGGCTGATGTGGCACACAGGTTGTACGAGTTTCAGATGTCCGGAAGAGAACGTGACGTGGCATTTGAACTATTTCACGTTTAATGAAGAAGAGACCTTCAGAGTTTGAAAAGTGCAAAACATTTATCATAGAATTGACAGTTCTAGAGAGAAAAACTCGGTACAAGTTGATTGCACACTAGTGTTCCATTCATTTGTATCCGGTGAAAGCGAACTGATTGAATTTCCAGTCGCCCAATCCGATCGAGAAGTCCAAGTGCTGCCCGCATCCGTCTTTGTGCAGAATCGACTTGGACCACGCGACTTCGACACCGGAGCCCTTGCGTCTCGTGCTCACACTGAGCAACACTCCCGAATCTTTGAACTTGGTCACCGGAATCAGTGCGATGTGCTTCACGTTTGATTCGAAATGCCTGCCGGGCTCCGCCAAATTTCGGATGTTTTTGTAGAGTTGGAGATTGGTGAATGCCCGGTTCAGGACGGCGTCGGTTTCCTTGTAGGCCTCCTTGCTACGGTAGATGATCACAGTGAGTCCGTCGCGTTTCATTTCAAGTGTCTGGTTCTTTCGGATCTCGTGGTAGGTGTGCTTCAAAGAGTCGGAGAACACGAGCACGTAGAACTCACACCTGAAAGGAGCAACTCTTATTATGTGGTTGCTCTGAGCGATTCCAGAGAATCAAACCTCGTGTGAATCGTTTCGAGCTGTCTCGCAATCGCCTCCGCCTTCTCTTTATCCGACTTTTGTTTATTGTCATCGAGCGCTTTCTCGGCGAGCTTCCGGACCTTTTCAGGCCAATAGGGCGACTTTTCCTGGAACAGAGAGATGAGAAAATCTGAAAGACTTGTCACAACCCACTTCATATTTCTCATCCCAGATTTCCATCTGTTTGCGGAACTCGTCGATTTGATCCATCATGTCGACGACTCGATCCATTTCCTCGATGTTTTCCACTTTCAGATCATGAACCCACACGCCGGCCTTGATTTCGATTTCCCACTAAAAACGATTCGTATGTGAACTGTCAACGTCAAAGCACTCACAAGTTGTTTGAATACGTGTCCGATCAGATTGAACCACTTCCGGAACGTCTCATTCGTCAGAAGCTCGTCCGTATTGGCCACGTTCTCCAGCGGATTCATCACGTCTCGCTTCAGCTGATAGTTCAGCCGCTGAGCCAACTCCACCGGATCGTGCTTCTCGTATTGGACTTGGAATCTTCTCAAGTTTTTTTTAGTGGGAGAAGACTGCAGATCGAGCATGTACTGGTACAAAACCGATGTTCGCAGAGGTATGTCCTTTAAGAATTTGAATAATGTACATGTCAGATTTCTGGCCGAAGACTCACATTCCAGAATTGATTCTCGCTGTAGAAGGCTTTGAAGGCAGTAAAGTGACCATTCATTGAGTCCAGTATCTGAGAGGAAGGAAAGAGTTTCGGAGTATTCGGAGCATCGGTCACTCACGCCGTCGACTTTCTTCCTCAGCTCTTTCAACGCGTCCATCACTTCCTGATTCTCATCGGGTCCGTAAACACCGATGATATTCTTGATAGTGTAGGCTAACGCGAGGATCACAGCTCCCGCTGGATGCAGTTTCCCGATGATGTGAATTCCCACGTCGACAATGTCCTTGCCAGCGGATGCGTAGTTTTTGATGTTGACAAGAGCCTCTGGAAGTTTTAAATGATCATGAGGACAATATGAATGCTCACTTCTGGTCTTTTCATCCGATGACATCTTCAGGTCTTCTCAATTGTTCTCAAATGTCTACAGAATGAAAGTATCACACCACCTTTTTGTTTGGCGCTCGCAACTAAACAGCGTCAATAGAGACTCTTATCATCGTTCGTCATCAAACTCTGTGCCAATTTGTTTACCCGGCTTATTAGTGATGTTTGGTTGAAGACGATGATCGCCGGTTATCAGTCGTAAAACTGATAGCACATCAAACCCAATTCACTGTTATTTCCATTTCAAAGTCGTTTTGGTCTTTCGTCTGCTTGTTGAAAAGTCACTATAAAAAGAGCGACAGAGGCACATTTTCCGACCGGTTCGACTTCATTTTGACGGAATCATTCGAGATGGCGATCGAGGAGAATTTGAGTGAGTTTAGGGAAATACCAGACGAAACTGGAAATTTGTTTCAGAATCGATGAGCAACGTGTTGTTCGTTGCGGAAAACTCTCTGGCACTGGAAAAGTTCACGTTCCGGGAGATTAAAGATAGTCTGGAAGCGGTGGCACAGTTGGGTGTGGTGAACAGGGACATCAATTCGGACGACGAGGAAGATCCGAGAAACGACATGTCGGAGGCGATCGAACACTCCCTGGAAGACGTGAGAAATCAGAAGGGAGACGGAACAGGGAACTTGAGTTTCAGCTGTCCGAATACATGGAGTTTCACAAAGACGATCTGAAAGAGCTGAAGGGAGATGAGAGTGAATACACGGTGAGTTCATCTGAATTCGGATGACGTTCCGATGGCACGCCTTCGATGTTTCAGAAGATTGCCGAAGACGCGATGACTCTTCTCGAGAACATGATCTACAGTCTGTATGATCCGGAAGAGTTCAACGAATGGTTCCAGAGTCTCGCCGAGTCGACGTCTCCTTTCGATTTGGGAATGGTAATGGGGGCAGTTGTGATGTAATTTCACCCTCTGTTAAGAAACTTCTGGATCTCGTGGAGAAAAACTCGGATTATCCGATGAAGGCGGAATTTGTCAAGGAAGACGGCGAGATGGATTTCGAGAAGATGTTCAAGTTTTCGAAATGGAGAAGCATTGTGGAGGGATTCGCCACTCAATTGGTGATTTTGATGAGAGTTCCAATGATTCTAACTTCCTTTTAGCTTTTCATCGAGACTTTTGCGAATGGATTGTTCGGTGATGGGAAGATGGAGAAGGCGATTGAGTTGAAGGAGCGGATCGAGGGAATTCTCAAGGAGTGGTACGTGGAAGTGGAAGAGGAAAAGGTTAGTTCACATCACTCAACTACACCTATAGACTTGTTGATTCCAGGAGTTTCAACTCGAGAGCATCCGTCCGATCATCGAGTCGATCCAGGACAACAATCCGAAGAAGTCGTGCGACGAGAAGGCGTTGCTGATCCAGAGTGAGCTCGAGAAACTGGAGAACGTGGGCGACGACCTATTCTACATCCTCGTGTTCCCCACTTCTGACGGATACGTCTACCACGCCAACCTGCCCGATCAAGTGTTCACTTCTCTGAACCGTGGTCAGTGCCACGTCATCGTCTACCGTAGTCGTGGCGCGAAGAGTGCGAGTCAGCAAGAGTTGAAGCGAATGGAGACCCAAGTGACTGGCTACAAAGCGCTGCTCCGTCTTCTTACTCTGAAACTGTTCGTCACGCAGTCACAAGTCGACAAGTGGGCTCAGGAGATTGAAAACAATGGATTCGTCATCGCTCTGAAGGCGTCCACTAAGGCGGCGATCCGTTCGACGAAGACTGAAGTCCTGAAGTGGGGACCCGGATGGTGGGTCTACGAGACCCTCCTCCTTGGCCTCCTTCTCCCCACCAAATACATCATTCTCGCCGGATTCAAGTAATCTTCTGTAATTGTTCTCTTCTTGGTTCAATAAAGTTGTCAGCATGTTCGATTGAACAATTCTCGTTTCAGCTCTGTACAGACACGTTTCAGCTCTGTACAGACATGTACATTCATTGTATTTTTTGAAAGATCCATTCAATCGCATCGGCTTTTCAAACATTTTGGTACCTTGTCCTGATATCCTAGCTCGGATCAAAGGACTGCGGTCCCCAGGTGTTTCCGATAGTTTTTTCAGACCTAACGGCTCTGTGTCTTCATGTGATTTCAATACTCAGACCATGAACTGGACCACCGATCGCAATAACTTTCGGCTCTTCTCCACATGAAAAGTTGTTCTCCGTTTGATATGTGTCACACAAAAGCGAAGAAAAAAGGATTCATTGAATGTTCAGATCATTTGTATCCGGCGAAGAAGAACGAGGCAGTCTCATGCTTGATTCCCCACATGTCGTATTGCATCACTTTTCCGTATCCATAGCCACCGCATCCGTTCTTGTGAACACCCGCTCCCGTCCACGCGACACCCACTTCGTCTTTCTTCGCTTTCGCGGCAAGAATGGCGCCGCAATCCGGGAAGCCCGTGTAATGTCTCGTAGCGAACTGCTTCATATCCTCTTGCGTGAACCAGTAGTGTTTGTTGATCTCTTGTCCCGTGACAGTCCGGTCACGGTACTGATACAAACTGTAGAGGCCGCGTTGCAATTCCGACTTCTCCACTCCGTGAGCTTTGAGACTACGGTAGACGATGACTGTGTAGCCATTCTTTCCGTAAACTAGCATCTGATTTGTTTGGTTCTCGTGGTAAATGTAGCTCATCGACTCCGGAAGCACCAGAACGTAGAACATGTCTCTGGAATGACACAGAAAATTGACCGTGTCCCTCGGCAGGTCACTTACGGAGTGAGAATGTTCTCAAGTTTCTCTGCGATCGACTTTGCTTTCGAGTCCACGGTATCCTTCGGATCCTTCTTCCCAAGAACCTCTTCCACAACTTTAGTAATCAAATCTGGCCAGTGTTTTCCACTGTTCTTCAAACACTCTGCGATTTGACTATCGGAACATTCGCGGGACTCACATTGTATTCATCATTCCATCTCTGTATACTTCTCGAGAATATCGTGCATTCGTTCTCGATGAGCTCCATTCTGTGCGTATGGGAATCGTTGAACCATTTAAGAGCGCACGCCTCGATGATGTACTGAAATTAGCGACTTGCACAGCTCTCGTTGCTCTTTTGAGCTCTCACCAACTGTATGAGCACACTCTCGTAGTTCGCCTGCCACTTTTCGAACGTCTTCTTGCCGTTCAGTGGATCCGCCGCCATCAACAATTTCAGCGGATTCGTGGTCGTCTTGCTCAACTGATGATTCAGTCTCTGAAACTTTCAAACCTCATCCACTCATCCATCTAATTCCGCTCACTCTTGCGTATTCCACCGGCAGAAACGCTTCGTACTTTTCTCGAAGTTTCTCCAGAGCTAGCGGTGTGGGCTCCTTCATAACCATCGCCGCATAGCGAGACAGAAGCGCGCTGACCAGCGGCACGTCGTTGTAGAAGCTGTACTGGCCGACGAACGCCTTCAGATCGTCAAAGTTCTCCTTCATCTTCCGATCGATCTGAAGTGAACGGGCAAAAGTCTTGGTGGAAAGGGAAACCGAGCTCACCTCATCGAGCTTATCCGCGATCTCATCGATCGCCTTCAGAGCCGCTTCCCCTTTGTCTTCCTCGTTGGCCTCGACGACCGTCTTCACAGCCACTCCGAACTGTACCAACGCAGCCAGGGCCGGAGTGACTTTCAGCTTCTGATAGACTCCCGTGTCGAGACAGTCTTTCAGCACTGCGCCCGTCGTTTTTATCGCACTTTTCGCTGAAACTCAGAGACATTCTGACGAAATGTGCTGTCATTCAACTCACAGTCCTCGTCCAGCTCCACCATTTCACTCTCGTCGAATGAGTTGTTTGTCTACACTCGGCGTTTTATACAGAGCCCGGTGACCAAACTTGAAATGACTGATAATGATTGGATGATCAAACACGACTGTAAACATTGTGTATTGAGAGCGAAAACCAACGCTAAACAGTTTCGAATGACAATTCTTCTTATCAATCTGCACTGTCGCTGTTCTTATCTTGAGAAACTGACTTTTAGACGTGAAATATTGAAGTTTCCAAAATCAAACATCAGTCTGAAATCAAAATGAAATTGGGAAAAGACTGAGAGCGTTGTGAGAGGGACCGGACAGTCGAATGGAATCGGTGAAAGCTGCACAAATCTGGAATAGTGTCAGAGTAAGAACACCAAATTTCTTTTCTCCTTGAAAATAAGCCCGAGAAATGAGCATTGGTCCAGACACATTTTGTAATCCTTTCCAAAAGTCGAGAAGAGTACATTGAGAGCTCATTTCATTGTAAGTTTCGCAGAATGCAGCTATTACACCGCCACAGAGCTATCAAAACAAAGGGAAGTCACAGGAAAGCACTCAACTCTCTTTATTTCATATCTCTGTTTAATCATTTGAAGCCAGCGAACATGAACATATTGGTGTCCGAGTCAGTCGCCACCCTCGACGATTTGAGCGCCAGCGAGCCCTGCACGTACTCTCCGCATCCCTGCTCGTGCACTGTCGACTTGGACCACCCGACCTCCACACCGCCGTCTTTTGGGTTCGACTCGACGATGACGAGGCAGCCGCATCCCTTCGAACGAAGCTCTTCGGCCATCGTCATCGACTGCATCATGTAGAACAGGGGCATGTCTTTGGGAGACGTCTTCCCGCTTCGAGATTGATTCGTCAAGAGCTCTTGATGGAAGAGCTGAAGATCCGTGAACGCCTCTCTCATGGTCGACTCGGCAGTCTTGTAGGCTTCCAGACTACGGTAGATGATGGCCACGTGGTTGCCACGTGTCACTTCCAGCAACTGGTTCTTCGCGATTTCACAGGGACATCAATTCGGACGACGAGGAAGATCCGAGGAACGACATGTCGGAGGCGATCGAGCACTCTCTGGAAGACGTGAGAAATCAGAAGGGAGACGGAATGGGGAACTTGAATTTCAGTTGTCCGAATACATGGAGTTTCACAAAGACGATCTGAAAGAGCTGAAGGGTGATGAGAGTGAATACACGGTGAGTTCATCTGAATTCGGATGACGTTCCGATGGCACGTCTTCGATATTTCAGAAGATTGCCGACGACGCGATGACTCTTCTCGAGAACATGATCTACAGTCTGTATGATCCGGAAGAGTTCAACGAATGGTTCCAGAGTCTCGCCGAGTCGACGGCTCCTTTCGATTTGGGAATGGTAATGGGGGCTTTGTGTTGTAACTTCACAGTCTGTTCAGAAACTTCTGGATCTCGTGGAGAAAGACTCGGATTATCCGATGAAGGCGGAATTTGTCAAGGAAGACGGCGAGATGGATTTCGAGAAGATGTTCAAGTTTTCGAAATGGAGAAGCATTGTGGAGGGATTCGCCACTCAATTGGTGATTTTAATGAGAGTTCCAATGATTCTAACTTCTTTTTAGCTTTTCATCGAGACTTTTGCGAATGGATTGTTCGGTGATGGAAAAATGGAGAAGGCGATTGAGTTGAAGGAACGGATCGAGGGAATTCTCAAGGAGTGGTACGTGGAAGTGGAAGAGGAAAAGGTTAGTTGATATCACTCAACTACACCCATAGACTGGTTGGTTCCAGGAGTTTCAACTTGAGAGCATCCGTCCGATCATCGAGTCGATCCAGGACAACAATCCGAGAAAGTCGTGCGACGAGAAGGCGTTGCTGATCCAGAGTGAGCTCGAGAAACTGGAGAACGTGGGCGACGACCTGTTCTACATCCTCGTGTTCCCCACTTCTGACGGATACGTCTACCACGCCAACCTGCCCGATCAAGTGTTCACTTCTCTGAACCGTGGTCAGTGCCACGTCATCGTCTACCGTAGTCGTGGCGCGAAGAGTGCGAGTCAGCAAGAGTTGAAGCGAATGGAGACCCAAGTGACTGGCTACAAAGCGCTGCTCCGTCTTCTGACTCTGAAACTGTTCGTCACGCAGTCACAAGTCGACAAGTGGGCCCAGGAGATTGAAAACAACGGATTCGTCATCGCTCTGAAGGCGTCCACTAAGGCGGCGATCCGTTCGACGAAGACTGAAGTCCTGAAGTGGGGACCCGGATGGTGGGTCTACGAGACCCTCCTCCTCGGCCTCCTTCTCCCCACCAAATACATCATTCTCGCCGGATTCAAGTAATCTTCTGTAATTGTTCTCTTCTTGGTTCAATAAAGTTGTCAGCATGTTTGATTGAACAATTCTCGTTTCAGCTCTGTACATACATGTACATTCATTGTACTTTCTGGAAGATCCATTCAATCGCATCGGCTTTTCAAACATTTTGGTACCTTGTCCTGATATCCTAGCGCGAATCAAAGAACTGCGGTCTCCAAGCGTTTCCGATAGTTTTTTCAGACTCTGTGTCTTCATGTGATTTCAATACTCAAACCATGAACTGGACCACCGATCGCAATAACTTTCGACTCTTCTCCACATGAAAAGTTGTTCTCCGTTAGGAATATGTCATACAAATGCCAAGACAAAGGATTCATTGAAAGCTCAGATCATTTGTATCCGGCGAAGAAGAACGAGGCAGTCTCATGTTTGATTCCCCACATGTCGTATTGCATCACTTTTCCGTATCCATAGTCACCGCATCCGTTCTTGTGAACACCCGCTCCCGTCCACGCGACACCCACTTCGTCTTTCTTCGCTTTCGCGGCAAGAATGGCGCCGCAATCCGGGAAGCCCGTGTAATGTCTCGTAGCGAACTGCTTCATATCCTCTTGCGTGAACCAGTAGTGTTTGTTGATCTCTTGTCCCGTGACAGTCCGGTCACGATACTGATACAAACTGTAGAGGCCGCGTTGCAATTCGGACTTCTCCACTCCGTGAGCCTTGAGACTACGGTAGACGATGACTGTGTAGCCATTCTTTCCGTAAACTAGCATCTGATTTGTTTGGTTCTCGTGGTAAATGTAGCTCATCGACTCCGGAAGCACCAGAACGTAGAACATGTCTCTGGAATGACACAGAAAATTGACCGTGTCCCTCGGCAGGTCACTTACGGAGTGAGAATGTTCTCAAGTTTCTCTGCGATCGACTTTGCTTTCGAGTCCACGGTATCCTTCGGATCCTTCTTCCCAAGAACCTCTTCCACAACTTTAGTAATCAAATCTGGCCAGTGTTTTCCACTGTTCTTCAAACACTCTGCGAATCGACTATCGGAACATTCTCGGGACTCACATTGTATTCATCATTCCATCTCTGTATACTTCTCGAGAATATCGTGCATTCGTTCTCGATGAGCTCCATTCGGTGCGTATGGGAATCGTTGAACCATTTAAGAGCGCACGCCTCGATGATGTACTGAAATTAGCGACTTGCACATCTCTCGTTGCTCTTTTGAGCTCTCACCAACTGTATGAGCACACTCTCGTAGTTCGCCTGCCACTTTTCGAACGTCTTCTTGCCGTTCAGTGGATCCGCCGCCATCAACAATTTCAGCGGATTCGTGGTCGTCTTGCTCAACTGATGATTCAGTCTCTGAAACTATCAAACCTCATCCACTCATCCATCTAATTCCGCTCACTCTTGCGTATTCCACCGGCAGAAACGCTTCGTACTTTTCTCGAAGTTTCTCCAGAGCTAGCGGTGTGGGCTCCTTCATAACCATCGCCGCATAGCGAGACAGAAGCGCGCTGACCAGCGGCACGTCGTTGTAGAAGCTGTACTGGCCGACGAACGCCTTCAGATCGTCAAAGTTCTCCTTCATCTTCCGATCGATCTGAAGTGAACGGGCAAAAGTCTTGGTGGAAAGGGAAACCGAGCTCACCTCATCGAGCTTATCCGCGATCTCATCGATCGCCTTCAGAGCCGCTTCCCCTTTGTTTTCCTCGTTGGCCTCGACGACCGTCTTCACAGCCACTCCGAACTGTACCAACGCAGCCAGGGCCGGAGTGACTTTCAGCTTCTGATAGACTCCCGTGTCGAGACAATCTTTCAGCACTGCGCCCGTCGTTTTTATCGCACTTTTCGCTGAAACTCAGAGACATTCTGACGAAATGTGCTGTCATTCAACTCACAGTCCTCGTCCAGCTCCACCATTTCACTCTCGTCGAATGAGTTGTTTGTCTACACTCGGCGTTTTATACAGAGCCCGGTGACCAAACTTGAAATGACTGATAATGATTGGATGATCAAACACGACTGTAAACATTGTGTATTGAGAGCGAAAACCAACGCTAAACAGTTTCGAATGACAATTCTTCTTATCAATCTGCACTGTCGCTGTTCTTATCTTGAGAAACTGACTTTTAGACGTGAAACCAGCGGGATGGTCGCGGCTATCGCCGCGCCCACCCCGCTGGCTTTCGCTCGGATGGGTGCAGGCCTTTTCGAATGAAGTAACTTTTTAACGTTAAAAACGAACGATGAAGAGATGTTCTATGAGAGAACTAAATTCAATTTTAACAGATCTTTCAATTGAAGCTTTGTTCCTTCACCCTACCCTCAACTGTGTAGACAAATCCTAGAGATTTGAACATTTCTCGTAATTCTCCCCTCATCTTTTCGAACTGCCGCCAAAACGGTTCCCCCTTCGGCTTTTTGAATTCCCGCCGAAACGGTTCCCCCTTCGGCTTTTTGAATTCCCGCCGAAACGGTTCCCCCTTCAGCTTTTTGAATTCCCGCCAAAAAGGTTCCCTCTTCAGCTTTTTGAATTCCCGCCGAAACGGTCCTCCCCTTCGGCTTTTTGAATTCCCGCCGGAACGGTCCTCCCCTGAGCTTTTTGAATTCCCGCCAAAACGGTTCGCCTTCAGCTTTTCGAATTCCCGCCAAAACAATTCCCCTTCAGCTTTTTGAATTCCCGCCAAAAAGGTTCCCTCTTCAGCTTTTGAATTCCCACCGAAACGGTTCCCCCTTCGGCTTTTTGAATTCCCGCCAAAACGGTTCCCCCTTCGGCTTTTTGAATTCCCGCCGAAACGGTTCCTCCTTCAGCTTTTTGAATTCCCGCCGGAACGGTCCTCCCCTTCGGCTTTTTGAATTCCCGCCAAAACGGTTCCCCCTTCAGCTTTTTGAATTCCCGCCGAAACGGTCCTCCCCTTCGGCTTTTTGAATTCCCGCCGGAACGGTCCTCCCCTTCGGCTTTTTGAATTCCCGCCAAAACGGTTCCCCCTTCAGCTTTTTGAATTCCCGCCAAAATGTTTCTGGAACTTTCTGACCCTTTCTGGCCCGTTCAAACTCCGTTCTCCAAAAAGTGAGGCGAGAGAGTGTGTGAAAGTGAGAGACGCAGACAATATTTCGTGTCTCTGTTTCTACCGTAATCCGAATCAATCGATAATTTCCGGTTACTGTAGCTGTAGTACCCTTAGTACTCTTCACTGTCCACCACTTTCCCTCGCCCTCCCATCCCCACGACGGCAGTAATACCCCTTCGAAAAAGTGACATCTCGAATTTTCGACTACCGTATCTACCGTAATCCTGATGCTACCCCTTAGATATTCATACAGTAACCTTCCCCCATCCAAAACATGCTACCATCAAAGTTTGAAGTCGATCGGTTCAGTTTGAAGGGGGGTCGAAAATGACGGTTTGTACTGTAGGTACCGTAATCCTACCGTATACCTGACCAAAAATGTTATGAGGGTGAAGCGTCCCGAGACCCATGGGCCTATGCAAAAAATCAATTCAATCGGTTCAAAGGCTGGGAAGTTATTCCAGTTTTCCCGCGGGACAAACAAAACTACGCAAATAGTATAGTAAAGATATTGAAGTTTCCAAAATCAAACATCAGTCTGAAATCAAAATGAAATTGGGAAAAGACTGAGAGCGTTGTGAGAGGGACCGGACAGTCGAATGGAATCGGTGAAAGCTGCACAAATCTGGAATAGTGTCAGAGTAAGAACACCAAATTTCTTTTCTCCTTGAAAATAAGCCCGAGAAATGAGCATTGGTCCAGACACATTTTGTAATCCTTTCCAAAAGTCGAGAAGAGTACATTGAGAGCTCATTTCATTGTAAGTTTCGCAGAATGCAGCTATTACACCGCCACAGAGCTATCAAAACAAAGGGAAGTCACAGGAAAGCACTCAACTCTCTTTATTTCATATCTCTGTTTAATCATTTGAAGCCAGCGAACATGAACATATTGGTGTCCGAGTCAGTCGCCACCCTCGACGATTTGAGCGCCAGCGAGCCCTGCACGTACTCTCCGCATCCCTGCTCGTGCACTGTCGACTTGGACCACCCGACCTCCACACCGCCGTCTTTTGGGTTCGACTCGACGATGACGAGGCAGCCGCATCCCTTCGAACGAAGCTCTTCGGCCATCGTCATCGACTGCATCATGTAGAACAGGGGCATGTCTTTGGGAGACGTCTTCCCGCTTCGAGATTGATTCGTCAAGAGCTCTTGATGGAAGAGCTGAAGATCCGTGAACGCCTCTCTCATGGTCGACTCGGCAGTCTTGTAGGCTTCCAGACTACGGTAGATGATGGCCATGTGGTTGCCACGTGTCACTTCCAGCAACTGGTTCTTCGCGATTTCGCGAGAAAGGTGTTGCGAAGAGGCGGGGAAAACGAGCACATACATCTCGGATCTAAAACACTTCCAGATTTGATGACTTCACACTTTCAAGTCATCCTTACCTCGTGTGAAACTTTTCAAAGTTCTTCGCGAGACCTTCGACAATCGCGATAGCCTTTTCCTTGATGCTCTTGTCTTTGTTCTTATCCATTGTCTCCTCCACGAGTTTACGGACCTTCTCAGGCCAATACGGCGACTTTTTCTGAAACTAGAAGTGGTGAATTGCCTGCAAATCGAGAATTCCGACTTCATAGTCATCTTCCCATTTCGCAATCTGCTGCTGGAACAGCTCGATCTCCTTCCTCACATCCTTGACTCGATCCATCTTCTTCAACTTCTCGTCCGCCATCATCTTCAACTTCTTCGGGTCCTCCTCTACTTCCACTTCCGCATTGCTCGTATCGTGAATCCAGATACCGGCGGCGATCTCGATTTCCCATAACGTCTTGAACACCTTTCCGATGATCTCATACCACTTTTTGAACGTCTCCTCAGTCAGCAGCGGCTCGGCGTTTAGCGCCGTCTCCAGCGGGTTCATCACCTCCCGCTGCAATTGGTAATTGAGCCGACGAGCCAGCTCCACCGGGTCATGCTTCTTGTATTGAATGCGGAACTCTCTCAGGTTGTCCGCACTGGGCTTCGTGTTCAAGTCGAGCATGTACTGGTATAGTACAGATGTTCGGAGTGGAACATCCTGAAAGTCGACCTTTGTCTTCAGCAAAAACACACTGAAAACGGACATTCCAGAAATGGTTCTCGTTGTAAAACGCTTTGAAGGCGGTGAACCGGCTCTCCATATTGGTCAGAATCTGAGAAAAGAAAATAGAGAATGTTAGAAGAGTGGACTTTTCGCTCACCTCGTCGGCTTTCTTCTTCAACTCCTTCAACTCTTCGAGAATGTCAGAGACGTCGTCTGGACCATTCACACTGATGTAACTCTTACCAATGTATGCGAACATCAGAATAGTGGCAGCGGCCGGGTGAATCGCCTTCACCACATTCATGCCGACGTCGATGATGTCTTTGGCGGCGTTCACATAGTTTCTGGTGGCGATCAGGGCTCCTGTGATATGGGACAAATGAGACTCGAGAGAAAGAGAAAGAGAGAGAAAGAGAGTGTGTGGCTCACTTCTTTTCGCCGCCGCTTTCCGTTTCGCCTCCTCCTTCTCTCGCTTTTCGTCGATTTCCTTCTGAGCATCCGACGACATCTCTCCTCTTCTTCTGAAACTAAAACTGAAATAGATTCTCGATCGCAGCTTATTTCGAAGCGACGGTCAAAGAGTCGCTACCACGCAGAGCACAAAATGAATCTGTTTACAGTTTGTCAAAGACAGAGCAAATTATAGAACTGATCGTTTATAACAGTTCTTATCGAAATCATTATCAAGTTTCAGTGCGTTGTTTGCCAGTCTGATCGTTGGTTTTCAAACAGTGATAGTCATCAAAAGTGTGATACCGAGACGTAAACAATGAGCTCGATCGGTCTTTGCGCCGCGTTTTTGACGGGAAATCACTTTAAATGGAATAAGAGCGGGACTATTCCAACGTGGACGACGACCTGTTCTACATCCTCGTGTTCCCCACTTCTGACGGATACGTCTACCACGCCAACCTGCCCGATCAAGTGTTCACTTCTCTGAACCGTGGTCAGTGCCACGTCATCGTCTACCGTAGTCGTGGCGCGAAGCGAGCGAGTCAGCAAGAGTTGAAGCGAATGGAGTCCCAAGTGACCGGCTACAAAGCGCTGCTCCGTCTTCTGACTCTGAAACTGTTCGTCACGCAGTCACAAGTCGACAAGTGGGCCCAGGAGATTGAAAACAATGGATTCGTCGCGGCTCTGAAGGCGTCGACTCAAGCGGCGACCCGTTCGACGAAGACTGAAGTTCTGAAGTGGGGACCCGGATGGTGGGGTAAACTGATGCTTTCCGACTGGTTCGACCTGCATCTGTCGGGAAAGAAAATGCAGTAGAGCTCAATGTTGCACCCAAAGAGTCGAATGTATGATTAATGTTTATCATTGAATTGAAAATGCGAAAGAACAAAGGATCGACAACCACAGACTACTTATATCCAGCGAAAAGTAGAAACGTCGTATGGTTCTTGCTGGGATGGTTGATCTGACCGATCGTGTAGCTGCCGCATCCGTTCTTGTGCTTGTTCGCTCTCGTCCACGCGAGACCCACTTGATCTGCTGATGTCGCTTTCGCCGCAATCAAAACGCCGCAGCTGCCGAGTCCTCTCAGACCGTTCGTCAGAGGACGTAAAGTACGCCTAGAGAACCAAGCGGATCCGAGCTGCACTCCCGGAACATTACGAACTGAGTCGTTTTTCAATGGATTGAACGCACGAATCAACTCGGACGCCGGCTCGTTGTACGCTTGCACACTCCGATACACGAATACAGAGAGACCGTTCTTATTCACGACAAGCAATCGATTCGACAAATGCTCGTAGTAAACGGGTTGCAAAGAATCGGGAATAATGAGCACGTAGAACATATCGCTGAAATAGAGAGTTAGAAGTCATGATGAGTTTGTTTTTTTTTTCGAGTTGAGCCCTCCGAAGTTGCCACGCCTCTTCCATTCGAGACCCGGTCCACGTGGCAACGTCGGAGTGGTCAGTTAAAAAAAAAAACAGGAAAGGCGCTCACTCTGTGGCCGGATGCTCCAGTGTCTTTCGGATTTCCGTTGCTTTGGTGTTCATGTCTTCATCAGAATACGTTTCGAAAACTTCGTTCACACTTTTACCAGCATAGTCCTTCCAATTGGAATCATTGAGCTGAAATGTATGCAGTGATGAAATGAACCTGATACGTTTTTTTTTGTGTCGCACTTTGTACTCGTCATTCAATTTCTGCAACATTCGGGTCAAAGTTGCGTGTTCTTTCTTGATGAGGTTCAGTTTGTGCCAACTTTTCTCGTTGGACCAATGAACAGCGACCGCTTCGATGAGCATCTGAAATTATGCCAGGAGTTGCAGCCGGTTCAGTTCAGCCTGAAACTCACCAGTTGCAACAGAGCACCTTCATAGTTCTTGTGCCACTCGTCCACAGTCGCCTTGGCTTTCGGTAAATCCGAGTCCATCAGAATCTTGAGCGGATTAGTAGTGTCCTTGGTCAGCTGATGGTTGAGTCTCTGAAAGTGTCACCTCATCCACTGTCACTGCGTTCTCCAACTCACCCTCGCGTATTCCACGGGAGGAAACGCATCGTACTTTTTCCGGAACTTCTCCAGATTCGCCAAATTCGGGTTGCTCCAAACTTCCCACGCGTAGCGAGCCAGCACAGCACTGACCATGGGCACATCGTTGAAAAAGCTGTACTGAGACACCATCGCCTTCAAATCGTCGAAGCCCTCCTTCATCTTCTCGTCGATCTGTAATCACGAGGAGAGAATGAAAAACTGATCGTTCCGAAGTGAGACCCACTTGACCGAGAGTGTTCGCGATTTTTGCAATCTCTTCCATCGGCGCGTCACTCTTGTCCGGCTGTGTCCCTTCGATGGTACTTTTCACAAAAAGACCAATCGTGACGATTCCGGCGAGTGCCGGGCTCACTTTCTTTCCGGTATACACGCCGGCGTCGAAACAGTCTTTCATCACCGAGCCCGTGGCGACGATCGCATCCGATGCTGGAATTCGAGTTTCGATTGCAAACATCAACAGGTTCAATGTTTTACTCACTTGTCGAGTCGTCCATCACTACGTATTTTCCACCTGCGTACTGCCTTTATCTCTTGCTCTCCGCCTTTTAAACACGTTGGAGAACCAAAGACCGAACCAATTGTTAACTGATAAGAACGGTTTTATTGAGAGCAAGAACTAGAGCTCGGCTACAAATTTTTGTATGTATCATAAAATTATAATCGCCAAATCATAAACTTAAGTGTCTTTTGTTTACGTCTCGCAATTGGTGATGTTTGAATTTGAGCGCCTTATACATATGCAGATCAAACACCAATTACAGTAAAACTTGAGGTTTGAAAATAATTGTTTGAACTCAAAAGTCGTTCGAAGAGCTTAGTTTCGAAGCGAATGTTTCTTCCCTGAGCTTATGTAGCCAAAGTACTGTATTGGTACGGTACTTGGAAACGGTGCGTTACTTTTACTTCAAGTATAAACCCGGCTCGTATATTCATTAGTGCGTATGACCCACACTGTCCATAGTTCAAATAGACAGTTAAAAAGAAAGAAGTTTATTTTACTGTTTGTAAACTTGAAATGTAATAGAAAACAAAGATTCGCATTCTCATATCCAATATCAATTCTTCGTTCACTTATATCCACCGAACAAGAACAGCATAGAGTCGGGGTCGATGAAGAATTTATCGTCTTTTCGATGAAGCTTGTATCCGGCGGCCCACTCGCCACATGCCGCCTTTTTTTCCGTCGAATTCGGCCACGCGACTTGCACAGTTCTCATCTTCTTGTTCGAGTCGATGAAAACCAGAAGACCGCATCCTTTCGACTGGAATCCTTCCGATCGCGCGGCGGCCAGTTTCTCGAAGTTGGCGATGTTCGAGTCGGATGTCTCGGTCTTTGCGATTTCCTCGTGGAACACTTTCAAGTCGGTGAACGCGCGCTTCAACTCCGACTCGCTTTTCTTGTGAGCCTCCAGACTGCGGTACACGAGGGCCGTGTGGTATTCACCCTTCACTTCCAGCAACTGATCCTTCTGCGGTCCGTAAGAGGAGTACACCGACGTGTTCGGGAACACCATCACGAACATTTCGGCTCTGAAAATGAGCACGGTTTGGGGGTTTCCGGGGTATCGACGGACCTTCGATGGATCTTCTGGAGACTTTCCGCAATCTTTTCGGCCTTTTCAAATTGCGTGCTTTCTTTGTTATCGGCCAACACGTCCTCCACAATCTTCTTGATTCTGTCCGGCCAATATTTGACCTTTTGCTGCAATTCCAGATGGGTTTTCTGGGGGGAAACTTCAAGACTCCCACTTCATACTCGTCCTCCCACTTCTCGATCCGTGCACGGAACACGTCGATTTCAACCACCATATCCTTGACTCGATCCATTTTCGCCAACTTCGCCTCCAGCCTCAACTTCTCCTTTTTCGGATCCTCCTCCGCCTCCTCGTTCTCGCTCTTATCGTGAATCCAGGCGCCAGCACAAAGTTCGATTTCCCACTGAAATGTAGGCGTGACGGGCTCAGTGTGCGAGGGTTCCGGAGGAAACTCACGAGCTGCTTGAACACGTGCCCTATCAACTCGTACCACTTCTTGAACGTCTCGTCGGTCATGAGCTTCTCCGCTTTCGCAGCGTGCTCCAACGGATTCATCACGTCGCGTCGCAGTTGATTGTTGAGACGACGGGCCAACTCCACCGGGTCGTGTTTCTCGTATTGAACTCGGAACTCTTTCATGTCTTCCTTATTAAGGCTCGTTCGCACTTCCTGCATATACTGGTACAACACCGATGTGCGGAGAGGAATATCCTGGAATACGGATTCGGATGAGAAAGAGCCGCATTGGAATGGCTGAAAAGAACTCACATTCCAGAACTGGTTTTCGCTGTAGAACGCTTTGAAAGCGGTGAACTGGCCCGCCATGCGCTCCAGAATCTGATGAAAAACGAAAGTTTTCCAGAACGTTCATCTGAAAACTCACGCCATCGGCCTTCTTCCGGAGCTTCTGCAACTCGTCCATGACATCGTTCGTTTCATCCGGTCCGTACACGCTGATCAGACTTTTCACCACGAACGCGACGCCAAGAATGACGGCTCCGGCCGGATGGAGTGGTCCAACCACGGCCACACCGACGTCGATGATGTCTTTGGCGGCATTGATGTAGTTTCTGGTCGCAATGAGTGCGGCTGAAAATGGACACCATTTGAGAACGGAGAAGCAGAGGCTCGCCCACTTTTTCTCCGTTTGTCGTCCACAGGCATTTCTTCTCGTCTCGCTCGATCGGACAAATGGAGAGAGTGTCAGCCGCTGGTCTGCTATTTATAGTTTGATTATCAACGTTGATGATACAATTCGAATAGTGTGCGATCTCAAAGAGCACAAACTGAAAACCAACCCTCTTATCAATGTTTGTGGTCTGTTTACGTCGACTAGTCTGCCAACTTGGCACTAATACTGTCAATAAAATTCTAATACCAATCGGGCAGAGCGATAAAAGTTTCGACTGATCATTGGTGGAAGGGCAGTGAGTACAAATAGCGAGCCCCGTCACACTATTGCCCATTTCCTTATCAGACGAGCAAGAGTTTGAGAGAAGGATGTCACACGACGAGGACTTGGGTGAGTTTTCAGAATACGTACGAATATCATTTCTGTGTCCATTTTCAGAATCGATGAGCAGCGTGCTGCTTGTGACCGAAAACTGTCTGGCACTGGAAAAGTTCACATTCCGGAAGATGAAAGATAGTCTGGAAGCGGTGACACATTTGGGTGTTGTGAACAGGGACATCAATTCGGACGACGAGGAAGATCCGAGGAACGACATGTCGGAGGCGATCGAGCACTCTCTGGAAGACGTGAGAAATCAGAAGGGAGACGGAACGGGGAACTTGAATTTCAGCTGTCCGAATACATGGAGTTTCACAAAGACGATCTGAAAGAGCTGAAGGGAGATGAGAGTGAATACACGGTGAGTTCATCTGAATTCGAATGACGTTAAGATGGAATCGAGAGATTTCAGAAGATTGCCGAAGACGCGATGACTCTTCTCGAGAACATGATCTACAGTCTGTATGATCCGGAAGAGTTCAACGAATGGTTCCAGAGTCTCGCCGAGTCGACGGCTCCTTTCGATTTGGGAATGGTAATGATGCAATTCCAAACTGGTAGTTCAATAATTATTCAGCAACTTTTGGATCTCGTGGAGAATGATCCAGATTACCCGGTGAAGACGAACTCCGAAGAAGAGGATATGGACGACGAGACGAAGTTCATGCTATCCAAGTGGAGAAACATTGTCGAGGGATTCGCCACTCTTTTGGTAAGCACTGGAGGGTTAGAAGTTTCGAACGTTTTGCTTTTTCAGCTTTTTATCGAGACCTATGCAAACGGATTGTTTGGTGATGGTCAATTGGAGAAGGCGAATGAGTTGAAGGAACGGATCGGAGGAATTGTCGAAGAGTGGAATCCGAATGGAGATGAAGAGGTGAAATGGGAAAACGAGGGAGAGCTGGAAGATGAGGAAGAAGAAGAAGAACAAAACGAAGAAGAGCAGGAGGAGGAAGCTGAAAAAGAGGAGGAGAATGAAGAGCAGGAAGGTGAAGAGGAAACTAAGGAAGAAGAAGAGCAAGAACACGAAGAGAATGAAGAGGAGGAGCAGGAACAAGAGGAAGAAAGCGAAGAGCATGTGGAAGAAGAGCAGGAAAAAGCTCGAGAAGAAGAAGAAGAGCAAGAGCAGGAGGAAGCTCAAGAAGAGGAGGAGCAAGAACACGAAGAGCAAGAGGAAGAAGAGCAGGAGCAGGAGCATGAGCAGGAAGGTGAAGAGGAGCAGGAAGAAGCTCGAGAAGAAGAGGAGCAGAAGGAGCAGGAGGAAGCTCAAGAAGAGGAGGAGCAAGAACACGAAGAGCAAGAGGAAGAAGAGCAGGAGCAGGAGCAGGAGCAGGAAAGTGAAGAGGAGCAGGAAGAAGCTCAAGAAGAAGAGGAACAGAAGGAGCAGGAACAAGAGGAAGAAGAAGCTCAGGAAGAGCAAGAGGAGGAAGCTCAGGAAGAGGAGGAGCAAGAACACGAAGAGCAAGAGGAAGAAGAGCAAGAGCAGGAGCATGAGCAGGAAGGTGAAGAGGAGCAAGAAGAAGCTCAAGAAGAAGAGGAGCAGAAGGAGCAGGAACAAGAGGAAGAAGAAGCTCAGGAAGAGCAAGAGGAAACTCAAGAGGAGGAGGATGAAGAAGCTCAAGAAGAAGAGCAAGAGCAAGAGGAGGAAGCTCAGGAAGAAGAGGAAAATGAAGAACATGAGCAGGAGGGTGAAGAGGAAGGTCAAGAAGAAGAGCAAGAGTTGATTCAGAATGAGCATAAAAACGAACAGGATTCTGAGTCGGAGCCGGAGCCATTCCAGCTCCAGAGTATTCTCCCGATCGTACAAGAAATCCAGGACAAGAACATCTGGAAGTCGTGCGCCGAGAAAGCCGACCTGATCCGGGATGCGCTGGAGCAACTCGAGAACACGGACGACGACATCTTCTACGTCGTCGTGCTGCCGCTGACAGACGGCTACGTCTACAACGCGGAGCTCAAGGACCAAGTGCTCACTTCGTTGTACCGCGGCAACTGCAACGTGTTCGTCTACCTGAGTCGCGAGGCGAAGAGATCCGGCCATGAGGCGTTGAAGAGGATGGAGAGCCAAGTGAACGGACTGAAGGAAGAGCTCCGCTTCAAATCGCTCCGAGTGTTCATCACTCAGCAAGAAGTCGACAAGTGGGCGTCGCAGATCGACGACTCTGGATTCGTGATCGGAGTCAAGGCCTCCAAAGACGCCGTCGTCCGATCCACGAAAACCGACGTTTTCCAGTGGGGACCCGGATGGTGGCTCAATGAAACCATCTACTTGGGAGTCGTTTTCCCGCAGCGATACATCCTTCTTTCCGGATTCAAATGATCATTTTTCGATTCTCTTTTACCATTAGTTTTTTATCCTGTAGTAAAGTTTTTCTCATATTTTGGCGAAACACCGTGAACTTTCACCGATCTTTCCGTAGTTTTTCGCATTTCAACAAAACAAACTCTCTCCAGTTTTCGTTAATTAGTGCTAGCAGAGCAAGTGAGCGGCGCATCGAAAAATGAGCGTAGAGGGCCAAAAAAGCGAGTTGTCTCTGTTTATTTCTGAAATTCCTGACTGTCTGCAATTCCAGAAATCTTTACGAAGAAAAAAAAATCAGTTGAACGAAGTCGTGAGACGAATAATGTGGAGGCGATTTTGCGATCGCTTCCGCCACCGGCGCCAACGAAGCCGAGACCGGAGAAGAAGAAGCGGCTGCCGTCGAGAAGACCGAGTGCGAACGGAACCGCGCGGCGAGCATCCCGCGAGCAACCGTCTGCCGAGCAGCAGAGCAACAACATTCCGGAGGAGGAGGATGAGAGCGAACGGAAGATGGCGATGGCCGTCATGGAGGCGGCCGACGGCAAAAAGTACGCTGTGACGGCCAAGTTCCGCGGCAGAAGCCCCAACTCGGAGTTTTACGTGAAGAATAGCGGAGAGGTAGGAAGACCATCCAGAGTCCACGGTGGCGACGGGTCTCGCCACGAAATGACTGGATACCATAAACCTTTCTAAATGCGCGATTTCAAAAAATGAGATCAAATGCGCATGATGCTCTGCAACTCTTAGAATACAGTATGCTCTCGAACATTCTGCTATCGGGATCGTGACGATTTCAGGCCTACATTCTGCGTTTCGAGCCGGCGTCCAAGGCGAAATTGAAGTACGCCAGTGAAATTATTAAGAAAATGAACTCGGACGGTTCGTCGAAGAAGATGCTTCAGATGATTTGCTATGGTGTCAACTCGCAGCTGAACATGAATGTGAGCAAGCGTTGTGCTCCTTCCTAGAGTTCATTGTGCATATTTTTGTTACAGTATCTGATCACGTCTCCGTACGGAATCCAACTCGGCGAGGTTCTGAAAATCACCGACGGCTTCACGAGACCGTGCACCTGGAATGTGGCTCTTCAGTGCCTGGAAGCCATCGAGCAGTGTCACCGAGCCGGCTTCATCAATCGGAACATCAAACCCGGCACATTCTCGATTGGCTACGGCGCGAACGAGGCGACAGTGTTGCTCACGGACTTTCGGCTCACTCGAACGCACCTCGAGAAGGACGCTCCGCGAGCCGCCCGTCCAACTGTCAAATACTGCGGAACTGCGCGATACGCGAGTCTGGCGGCACTCAAAGATCAAGATCAGGGGAGGAAGGACGACTTGGAGTCGTGGCTCTACATGCTCTTCGAGCTCCTCGATCCAGCCGACGGGCTCAGTTGGAGGAAGTTGCCGAGAGGACAGGAGCTTATCAGAGAGAAGGAGTACTTCAAAGCGCACGCGAATCCAGCGGCTTACAACAAGGTTCCGAAAGGGCTGAAGAAGCTGGTCGACTTGATTCACGGATACAGTTACGCCGATCGACCCGACTACTCGTACGTTTTTTTTCCGTTTCCTTGCGCATCCTAGTATACTCTAAACCCCATAATCTCTAACCATCTTAGTTTCGGAGATATACATTGTGAAAGTTCAATAAAGTTAACAGTGAACTTCAGGACGATCTCTGTTACAATTTCGACGGTGGCCAACGAACTGGGTGACCCCGAGGTGTATGACTCGGCGAACGTCGACTGGATCGGCAAGATCACCGCCAAGACTCAGCGGAAGGCGATCCGCGAGGCGGCGTGCAGGTCCACCGGCAATCGGTGCTCCGGAGAAGACGACTTTGAGTGAGCCGAGAAGCTCAGTGAGATGTTCATCTCGAAAGATCCGATTCAGATTCGCCAAACCAAAGAAGCCGGAGCGGCTGAGGATGAAGTTTGGCGACGCGATCAAAAACGACAGGTTCAGGTGGAAAGTGGTGTGTCTGCTCGGCAGCGGCGGCTTCGGCGACGTCTACAAAGTGGTCGACGAGACGAACGACACGAAACAGTACGCGCTGAAGACGGAAGGCGACGAGGGACGGAAGGCGATGATGCGGCTGAAAGTGGAGATGCAGATACTGATGGCGATTAGTGAGGCGAAGAAAAAGAAGAAGGCCGGCAGTCTGAAGCACTTTGTCGACTTTGTCGATCGCGGCAGAAGCGACGAACTCAAATGCAAGTACATTGTGATGAGTCTCGTCGGACCGTCGTTGGACGATTGTCGCAAAAAGTTTCTGGTTCCGCTCGATCACGACAAAACGCCCTACATCATTGCCATTCAGAGTTTGGAAGTGAGTTGGACACTTGAGATTTGTAACAGTCCGATGTGCAGGCTGTTCGTGACCTTCACAGCCTTGGTTTCATCCACCGCGACATCAAACCGGCGAACTTTGCCGTCGGAATCGGACCCGAAGAGCCGACTGTCTTCATGCTCGACTTTGGAATCGGCAGATCGTTTCTGGACCCGAAGACCGGAAAACATCGGGTACGTCACGACTCGTCGATTCTCAAACATCCCACATGTCTAGGCGCCACGCAGGACGGTCAAGTTTCTCGGCACACTGCGATTCGCGTCGCGCGCCTGCATGTTGTGTCAGGATCAGGGTCGGAAGGACGATCTCGAGTGCTGGCTCTACATGATTTTCGACATTTTCGATCCGATCAGCGGCATTCCATGGAAGGAGTTGAAGAATCGCGAGTCGATTTTGCAAACGAAACAGTACTTTTTCGAAGAGAAAAGTGACGTTCTTTGATCGCTTTCACGCAGCTTTTTCAATTTTTCTTTGCAGTTGACAACATTGTGTTCGCTCGCGTCCCAATAAAGTTTCAAGAATTCATTCCAATCATCCGCGGACTGCAGTACGAATCGGACCCCGATTACGAGGCTCTGATCAACCTCCTCATGCTCGTACAACAGAGTTATAAGAAGCAAGGGGCGAACGACGAGAAGCTGGAAATGGACGGTGGAAATTGGGTGGGAAAATTGGTGAGGCCGCCGTCGAAGCGATCGAGAAAGAAGAAGAAGGAAGAAGAGTCGGACGAGAAGCCGAAAGAGAAGACGCAGTTGACGGGCTCCGATTATGATCCCTGATTCTGAATGTTTGTGTATCCCATGTTCGGAATGAATGATTTTAGTTATGAACGTTTGATCAGAGCGACCGCGTCGCATCGCTCTGCCACTCTCTCTCTCTCTCTCTCTCTCTCTCTCTCTCTCTCTCTCTCTCTCTCTCTCTCTCTCTCTCTCTCTCTCTCTCTCTTTTCATTGCTTGTGCAACAACTGTTGCAGAAAGAACGGACGTTTTTTGCAATACCGAACAAAAGCGCGATGACATTCCCACACCGTTAAACGAGAGAACATTTGTGTGCCATGACGGAACGAGAGAGACGCAGACACTGAAAAGTACCCCGCGCCGCGTTGCAAACCGACTCGCTCGCCCCCTACTCTTCCATTCATTCGTTCCCTTCCTTTCTGATTTCGGGTTTCGCTGCTGCTGTCAGACAAAGAGATTCGGCCAGTTATCAGCTGAAATTGAATCAACGATAACTGGCAATCGTCTTCGTCCGACGGCGGGAACAACTGGTCGGATGGTTGAATTTCAGAGAAGTTCATTGATTAGTGTTAACGAGGAGTGGTGACAACTTGTAAGTTGGATGAGATTGGTGAGAATCAGTCGGAACCGGTCAACGTGGCCGGATACTTCACCGGGCACAACACCTTCTGATGGACTCCCGGGCAGTAGGGGCACTTTCGGGTGTCGAAGATGCACCTCTCTCCATAGGTGCCGCAGTTCATTCGGAGACAAGTGACACAGTACTTGTTCATGGTCAGGTACTGCTTGCGGCACTCCCACGTGTGGAACGTCGGGCAGTTGTCCAGAGCGTGGCGTCCCTTGCAGAACATACAAGACAGAAGTGAGCGTGCCTTCTTGGGCGCGGGGACTGCTACGATCTGAGAGTTGGGGGAAATGTGTTTGGAAAGACTCGCCGGCACCGGGCTCTGATGTTTGCGTGTCTCCATCAGAGGGGGAATCCGCGGCTCCGCACACAATTTGCTCTTGACAGTGGCTATGTCGGTCGCCATCTGCTTCACCAACGTCATCTGAACTCGCGTCGTTTCTTGAACCCCTTGAAGAGCCACTTCCTGGCCTCGCAACGAGTTTCGAATCTCGCGCAACAATCGGATCATCGTCTGATTCTCAGTCTCCATTCCTCGCTGGCCCTACAATTCGGGAATACGCGGAGAAAGGGGGAAAGAGATAAAAAGAAACCAGAAAAGATCAAGGAAAGTTGATCGATTGATTCGAGAAGTTTGATTGGATGAGTGTTTGCGATCGGAAAACGTCGGATCATTCCAAAGTAGCGAACGTGTAACTGCTTTCAGTATCGATTGGTTAGACGCGACTCTCACATCTGAGAGTAGGTTTGTAGGTCATCACGGCTTAACGTCGTAGGTGCGAATCCAAACTCTTGGTGACATTGGTCCATTCTCATCACCGGGTGTGACATTAATGGGCATAGCTGATTGGGAGGAATGGTCGGGGCAAGGAGGAGCCGTGAGACTTAGTGGCACTTCAAGTACATAAGTTTGTAGACACGATTTCGGTGAGAGAAGTGTTTTCTTCGATTCATCCACCAATGCAGACTGTAAGAAAGGAGTCTTTGCTCAAGTTTGGAGATGGAAATGAACGATTCGAAGGTCCGATTTCATTGTGCACATTGAAAAAAGAGAGCTTTCAGTGCTGTTAATCTGTGGCGTAATGAGAAAGTTAAAGGGAAATTCAATAGATTCACTCGAATCCGGCGGCAAGTGGACCAGAGGTTCAATTGACTGATTCAACCGGCAGAGTCAGATGCTGGGATCACTGAAAATCAACGAATTACCTGATCTACGTGGTTTACATGAAGTATTCATGAAGAAAATCTCGAAACAACTCGTTTTCACTTGGAAAAACGATAAGAAAATAGGGCGGTACACCGGATTAGAACTCGCCGGAATAGAACCGGGACGGATTGGAACTAGGACGGATTGGAACTGGGACGGATTGGAACTGGGACGGATTAGAACCGTTATCAGTGGAGCGCGTTTGCTTTCCATAGTTTTTTATTAACTTTTTGGGTTACTTGCGTCACAAAAATAGTTATACCTAACTTAGTTCTAATCCGTCCCAGTTCCAATCCGTCCCGGTTCTATTCCGGCGAGTTCTAATCCGGGGTACCGCCGAAAATAGCGAAAATGAGGCGGAAATTCAAAAACGGCCTAAAATTTTAAAAGCGCATGCCTCGGGTCTCACAGCGAATGTTTCGGTCGAACGCGCAAATTTCGAATATTTTCTCATATTGTTGCTTCCAGATTTTTCACTCCAGAAGTTTTGAATAATAGCCACGTAATAAGAATTCCATGTCACGTCTAATGTGACATGTAGATCTTGAAGTGCTAGTGCGCTCAACAGATTTCGCTCGAACTGTAAGAAACCTTGTTAAATAATTCGTATCACGAAAAAGTAATCAATTAAAATAAAAGTAGAACAGGATGATGAAGCCAGTGAGACAAATCGAAACGAGGGCGAGCAACGAAACAACGTAGATTTGCGTTCGCTTGGACACGTCGAGTCCCAAAACCTTGATGATCGGCGGGAACGGCGGCTTCGTGTTCTCGTCGCACAAGTTGCCGGAGCATCCGGTGAGCATCGGGCACTCCGCGCAAACGTCGCCTTTCGAGTAGAGAATGTCGTGAAGAAGGAGCGGGCTGCAGATCGGAAACGCGCTCCACCGCACACATTCCATTCTCACCTGGGTCCGAACACGCACAGCATGTAGTAGGTGTCCCTCTCGTAGCCATCCGAACACCCGATCCGGATCGTCCCGTGATGTATCGCCTGTGATTGGCATTTCCACTAAGCATCCGCACACTCACCCGCAGCGCCTACCAAGTTGAATGCCCTGCCGATCGTCAGCTCGTTCACCTCGATCTGCGTGTGCTCGTCGGCTCTCGTCAGCTTTTCGAAGAACACCGCCGTCCGAGTTTTCGCGTCCGACTCGTTCGTCCGCACCCAAAACGTCGTCGACCGATCCGTTCGCCGGTTTTCGTCGAGTGTCTCCAGTTTTCGATGCGCCACCCACTCGAGTCTTCCGTCCCAGTACTGTTCAGAAAACTGTTGGTCGAGCAGCTGAAACTCGTCTCAGAAACTCACCACTTTCTGCATATTCGATGCGTGCAGGTCGACAGCCCTCAGACTTCGGAAGTTGTTCAAATGTTGCGTGAGATCGTGCGCATGTCTTGTCGGGAACGATGTAATTTCTAGATTCATCTCAGAAATGACCCGGGGTGCACAGAGGGACACTCACTGGACACACTCATCACGATTTCGAGCAGAAAAACGAATTTGGCGAGCATTTCGAGCCTGCGCGCGAAAATGACAATTCCATCGGTGGAATTGCAGGGCTTTTGGGGTATTGGGTAAGGTCGTTCGGGTTCCAACACTTTCAGCACAAGTTTATTTTCAGCAGCCCGAAACAAAAAATAACAAATTGAAAAGTATCAGCTCGGTCTCGGAATGTCTTTCCAAACTTTCGAGACCAAGTCCACATTCCTCTGAATCCTTTCCAACTCGGTTTTCAGCATTTTCAGCCATTCCGAATCCAGCGTCTCCGATTTGAACAGACTGTTGATCTCATCAATTTCGTTGCAGATCTCACCGAAACATCTGTTGATCCTCACGAACTCTGTCTGAAAATGAATCAAGTGATTTGCAGTCGATCGCATTCCCGACCACTCACACATCTCGTCAGATCGTTTTCATCGATTGATCCGTGTCTCGTGATCTCACAGATGTTATCCAGGATTTTGCTGATGCTAGTTTCGATTCTCTCGAACGCGGCCTAGAAAATAGATTCGTTCGAGTTGTCTAGAAATCGGAATTGCCCACATGAAATGCACCAAATTTGCCCTGCAGAAGCGTCGGCCTACCCAGTCGAATTCCAACTTCGATCTGAAAAACCCGAAAAGCCGATACATTCAGAGAGGAAGATTTCTGGAACTAGCAGAGTTAGGGAAAAGTTGTCAACTGAAAACATGATCAACGTAAAATTTCCCATGTTTTTGTAATTGACAACTTTTTCATAACTATTCTTGCTTTAGAGATGTACCCTATCAAAGTTCAAACTTCAGAGATGCTCTTCTACCATCGGGATTACGGTATGTTTCTCTTTTGTATCGGTGCTCGAAACTTCTGAAAACGATACCTGCTGATGAATAGTTCTGAATCGGTCGCAAAGCATCAAAACTTCGGCTGAAATCTTTTCGAACGCCGTTTTGATGGATGTCGAGTTCTCGAATGCTCCCGAACCGAGCATATGACCATTCTCATCAAACTCCAGAGCCAGTGCTGGAAAACAACAGAGCACTTTCAAAGAGCCTCCCGAAGCTTCCGACTGCTCACCGAGCTCCGCTAGTTCGAGACTCTTCCGAGCCTCATCGCGAGCTTTCTCGTGCTCTTTCAAACTGTCGGCGATGTCTTGAGCCTCTTTCAACACCTTCTCAGCATGTTTCCGTGTCACCTGAAAATGAGCATCAATCTACTTCTTAGACTTTTTCGCAAGTCTCAAGTACAAACCTCGGCGGCCACTTGGCGCATTTCGTTCACAGTCGAGCTTCTCTGCGCCTCCAGTCTCTCCACATTCTCTCGCAGTTTTCGCTGAAACTCGTCGAGATCTCTGAAAGTATCGAAACAAACAGGTGAGATTGAGCCCTCGTTTTGCTCACTCGTGCACCTCTTCCATTGAGCTTTTGATGGATCGGCCTGCAAACGGAAGTGTAGATTGATGCTGTGAATAGACTGAAAATGAGTTCAAGGTGAAAATTAAGAAAACAAAGAAACAGCCATAGCAATATCTAACAAGGTGGGAACCTTCAATTTTCAAAAAATGAGAATCCACTAAATAGTATTCAATAGGTGTATAGATGAAAAAAAGAGAAAAAAAAGATGTAGAATAGAAACTGATCAATCGATTTCCTCGATCTTGATGACGTGCCCGTCCTCGTTGCCATCTTCGATGGCTCCAGAAGACACTCCGGAGTAGTCGTTCCTCTTCAACGCATCCATCGTCGGAATGGCCAGATACGCTTCGTACACAGCATTCTCGTGCTCGGCGACCTGATCGTACACCTCGTGAGCTTCGGATCGGCTCGAGACCCGACGCGACGAGAGATAGTCGCCGAAGAGGGCGCATTTGGTGGAGACAGTCCGAAGAGAGTGCTGAAAGCGATGTAGTCGTTCACTGCCTATTCTGAAGACGTATGTACGTACCTGGATGTCTCTGACGAACTGCTTCCTGGAGAACTCGTACATCTTCTCTAGATTGACGACTTCTCTGTCCATCACTCTCTGCACTTCCGCCAACTCGCTTCTCACGTGCTCCATTCTCGCGGACACCAGTTTCGGGTCTCGGTCGAATGTCTTGGCGAGACCCAGCTGCTCGTTCAGAAATCTCACTGCCGAGTCGATGCGTCTCTTCGTCGACTTCAACGCATTCAGTCGATTGCTCCAGTTGGCCTCGATGGCCCTGCTCCACTCGGCCCTCTTCACCATCTCCATGAGCATCTCGAACTGCTCGCTGGCGGCTCTCCTCATCTCCTCGTACTTTCGATGCGCTTCCTCTTGCGTCCGTCGGATCTCCTCGTCGAGTTTTCGCAATTCTTCCTGCTGCTTCTCGAGCTCACGCGCATTCTTCCTGTCGAGCTCGTCGAGCTCTCGCCGTCTCTGCTCGTCCTCCGCACGCATTCTCCGCGCGTCCTCGTCCAACTGCCTCTGTCGTTCCATGCGAATCCTCTCCGTTTCGCCGCGCGCCTTTTCGCTACTACGAGAGAGCTCGGCGACCAACTCGGCATCCCTCCGTTCTTGATCTCGCCTCGCCGCTTCTCTCTCCGACTCCAGTTTCCTCTGAAACTCGCGAGATTCCGCATCGAGCAGATTGTTCTCCTCTCGCAACTTGGCGACTCTTTCCGACTCTCGCTGCTCTTCTTCCGCCAACCGCGCTCTTTGTTGCGAAACGATTCGGGTCAGGTCCTCGTGAGTCCTGGCTTTCGACTCGATGGCGGTGGTCCGTATGGCCGCGTCCGTCGCGGCCGTCTCCTCGGCGAGACGACGCCTTCTCAGCTCTCTTTGACGTTCGCGCTCCTCCTCTTCTCGCTTCCACTGGAACAAACCACGTCTTCATCTCTTACAACGAACTCCCTTTTCCCGCACTCACTGCCAAATCTTCGGCACTCGGCTTGTTGGACGGCATTAAATAATTCTTGGCACTGTTCGAAAGGCACGAAAAGAAGCCATCAGTTGACTGTTGTGATGGTTGAGGAAGAGGAGTGGGAAACATCTGAAAAGACATATTACTCAAAGGCATTCCAGCCTAAATGCTCTCACATTGACTCCAGGGCTATACGAAAGGGTGTCGTAGCCACTCGCGCCGGCTCCGTTCGCCCCATAGCTGCTCGGCTGATAACCCTGCATTTTCTGAAATGGCAGCTGATGGTCTCGATAAAACTCCGATCAGTTCGACTCACCAGCTTATTTTGTATCTCCTGCTCTTTCCCCGCCAGCTCTCCTTCGTCTTTCAGAAGCTTTCCATACTTTTTCTGCGAGATATTCGGGTTTCCCATTTGATAGCGAACATCTTTCAACTCGTTGCGCACTTTTTCCAGTTTCTTCAGAAGATCAGACTGTTTCTCCATTCTCTGGCAATTCGTGTTGTCTGGAATAATGGATTAGCCGTCAAGAACTGGAAGTGAGCAATCGAAGATATCGAGCTGGCTTCGGAGACCAGAAATGAAGTATAAAGTGGAAAAGAGAGGACCAGGGGGGCTTTTTAATGAGAGAACTATGATTGAGTGATGCTGAGGTTGGTCATGTTTTGAATTGCAGCTCTGACGAGCGGTTCGTATTTCACGTCTTTGATGGCCTGGATCGTTGTGGTGAGAACTTCTTTGTGTTTTTCGAGGATTTTCCCAACTGGCTCCAGAGATCTCACATCGTTCCTCTGCAAGAACACACTGTTTCAACATCGTCTGGGCATTTCTGGGTACATGTCCAGCCGTGATAATCTTGAACGAGACTCCTTGAATGCTGGGACACGACTCTTCATAACTTTGGAACGGCTCCTGCAACCATCGTCATTGACATCAGAATACCCCCTTCGATAGTTCACCATCAGCTGTTGCTTGAACTCATCCGAAATGTCCAGACACGTCTTCATTCGCCCGCGAAGGTCGGCCAAATGTTTGTTCAGCAATGTGGATTCTGTCTGGAACTCCGAGTTGAGACCGCGGATCTCATAGGTTACTTCGTTGTCCCTCTGGATGATTTGCAGCTGAAACACTCTTCTGGCTATTCGATGTTTGCTTACCAATCGATATCACCTCGGATTCCATGTCGGTGATCGTGTTCTGAAGCTTCTCTCCGCGCGTTTTGATGGCCTGAAAGTCGCGGAAGAAGTCGCGATACTTGGTTTCGATCGCATCTCTCTTCACTCGTTCATAGTTCTTGTCGACAATCGCCAGCTGCTCATTAGTCGTTTCGACGATACGCGCACTGTAATCATTTCACACTGACCACTTTCTCACCGGAAACGCTCACATCTCATTCTTGGTGCACTGCTCGTAAAACGCTTCCATACGTTTGTAGTGCTCCTCGATGACCTCCCGATGTTTTTTGTTCATCTCATCGATTTGCGCACGATGATTCTTAACTTTCTCCGCGTTCTCCCGTAGTGCAGCCTTCCGCTCCTCATCTGCCTCCTTCACTTCCGCGTCGCGTCGCTTCTTCTCCGCGTCCCGTTCCGCATTGGCTCTTCGGACCTCCTCGTCTTGCTCCTTCTTCAGCTCGGCCGCTTTCCTCGCGTACTCCTCTTCCACTTTCTTCTTCTCCGCCGCCGATTCGTTCCTCGCCTTCTCCACCTCGGCGGCGCGCGTCTTCTCGAGCTCCTTCGCCTTTTGCTCTTGTCTCCGACGAAGCTCTCTCATCTCTTCTTCGTTCTGTCTACAATTCCCAATTTGTGACAAGTTCATGAGAAACACGTCCCGTGGAAAGTCAACAATCAACAGAACGCCTTCCTCACTCTTATACTCTTATCAGTTTTTCTCATCTCCCGCACGCGGTCAAAAAACGATTCGCAACAAGTGTCCGAATGAAAATTGGAAGACAAACTTGCCATGGAACTGTATGTGAACGAGAATTGTCCGATTCATCTTATAATGTAACGTCACCTCCCTATCACTTCTACAGAATCCGAAGAACGCCATGACATTTTGACGAACTTTTGATACCCTTCAGAGTTCTGAACCACTATCATTGCGCATGGTCAAGTTTCCGCGCAATACATCGCGCTCTACCGAACTGAGTTTGAATGTCCGCTATTAGTCCATCGGAGCGCGTTTTCGTCTTGGCTTTTCGGTTAGATGGCATCGCATAAATCTCCCTGACCCGCGTTTCTCCTTGCATTTTGCATTCTCACTTTTCCACCGATTGCGCAACATTTTACGATTAGCAAGAAGTAGTAAACAAAAGAGAGAGAGAGAAAGAGAGAGAGAGAGATAGGGACGCCTTTCCTCACACTAAAAATAACATGAGCAACGTGAGAAAAGAAGGAGAAAGAGAGAGAGAGAAAGTGATAAGCAAGTGATAAAGAGAAAGATAGACGATACAGGGCAAAAAGAAGAAGTTCACTCACTTCATCTGGGCGAGCGCTTCTTCCTGCAACTTCTCGTGGGCTCTTCTCTTTCTGTCCACCTCCGCCTCCATTTCCGCTTCCTGACGCCTCTGCCTCGCTTTCAACTCATCGAACTCTTTCTGGTTTTCTCTTCTCTGCTCCTCCTCCCGCCTTTTCAAATCCTCCAGCTCTTTCTTGTCCTCTTGCGATGGTCCCGACTGTAAAAGTTGGAATGTTGCGACGGTTTGGCTCGTTCGGCACTTACCCCCATTTCGACTTGCAAATGGAGACAGCAGAAGATAAGAGAATCGCAAAGTTGTGCGAAAGTGTTTACGTTTCTCGGTTTTTATGTGCGACACTGACTCCGCCCACTTTTGCCTCCCTAAGCTCCGCCCACTCACGCTGAGGAATTATTGCAAATAAAAAGGAAGGAGAGATAGGAACATACACTGTATTTGTCGTACCTCTGCTTCTTCTAACATAATTCGTTTCTGTCATTGTACAATATGTACAATGAGCAATTGTATCAAAGTTTCCACCCGTTCATGATCATTGTCATTCATGAAATGATCATGAGAAAAGTGTTTCAGAATGAGTTCCCAACAAAAGCAGGATGTCCGTAACCGGATTGCTGCAAACGAGAAGGCGCACGCGGAAAGGATCGAGGCTGCTTCTGAGAGCCAGAAATCGAAGACGTCCAAGTTTGGCGATCAGTTGAGCGACCTCGACGCTGATTACCGGAAGACGTTCGGGGAAACTTCGAACAACTCGGCGGTAGGTCCCTGAACTAGGAAGAACACAACTCAGTTTCGGATTCAGAACCACGCGGCCCAAATGAATCTGGTGAAAGCGGCGAACGACGCGCAGAACCAGCAGGCGCAAGTGTTGCACTCGGAGAGAATGAAGGACGAGAGGAAGGCGAACGCGAGGGAGCTGGGTGAGTTGGACACGTTGCAGCTCGCACGGAGACACTCTCGAGACACTTTCAGAAGCGCTGCAAAATGCGAAGGCCAGTCAGCAAAAGGCGCTTCTCGAACAACAGAACGAGGTGAGGCAGCTTCTGGAGCAGAAACGTCAGCAGCAAAACAAGGAAGACACGGAGGCCATCGCTGCGGCGCAACGAGAGAGAGAAGCCACTCGTCTGATGGCCAACGCAGAGGAAAAGGCGCGGATGGAATTCAAGCAGAACGTCGGCACGCGACAGAACGCCGAGCAGATAGCGATGAAAGAGGTGGAACAGGCGGCGAAGGCTGCAGGTGCTGGCTGCTCGCTGCTCTTTCGAGCCGATTTTCTCGTTTTCAGAAGGAGAACGTCAAGAGCAACACGCCAAAACTCAACGAGCGATCGGTTTTGCCCAAGTCAACTCGATAATCGCAATGAACAACGCCGAGCATCAGGCAAAGCTGAATCGGGACGCGTCCGAAAAAATGGAATCGATCGGTAGTGAGCTGAACGCTCTTCGGACCTCGTTCAACACCATTTCGTCGAAAATCACCGTGGCGAACGACCTGGGAAACCCGAACATTCTGAAGAACCAATACACGATGATTCTGGTTGGTTCGCTTCAGCTCATTCGTCATTCATCTTGAAGCATTTCAGCGCACCATGGAGAGGATGAAAGCGAATGGTATTGCGGCTTCCAATCAGATCGGCGAGGTCGTCGAGCTGACCATCGACAAGGATGATAAAGATCGTCGGGCTGCTCTGGGAGAGCTCAAAACTGTAGTTGACGGCAAGACGCTCTGTGCTTTCTACGTTGGCATCGAAACCTTGGCTCCGCAGAAGGATGCTTATTTGGATGACGAATTCCTCAAGAATGCCATGGATGTGGTGAATAAAGCGGAGAACGTGATCGAGTTGATCAAATCGACTTGGGAGATGGTTCCGCCCATCGACCGAACCAACCTCGTCCATCAGGAGTTTGTGAACATCACCAACCAAATCACCAGCGGATCCACTTCCTCCGCTCTTTTCGCCGCACCAACACCTGCGGCTGTGCAAGAGAAACCGGAGAACGAGGCGATCGAGGGGGGAAACGTCGACGAGAAGGAGTCTTAAACTGTTTCCGTTTCTATCTTATTCCTGATTAATGAACAGATTAATGTTAGCAATGTGTCATCGGAAAACACTTTCAACACAATGTTTCCAGCTCTTCTCCGATTCTTGTGATGGCTAAGTGAGCGTTGTAGAAGTGAGAACACGAGCAGTCAGGGCACTATGTCGAGTCGTCTCTAGAATCCGAATATCCTCCGGTCACTCCAGAACTGTCTATCGTCTTTTTCATCTGATACATCTACAGTAGCGGCCACGTAAATATCAACATTTATTTATTGACATTTGGTTTTTCAGCTGTAACTTTTTTCAGAGATGAGATAGAAACTCGAAGTCTTCTAACATCAACAGTTTTCGAATCGTCCGCCTTTCTCCCTGATAACAGTCCGAAGTCTCTTCGGGTAGGAGTCGATGACGGCACACAGGTATTTTTCGTCCAATTCGTCCCAGGCCTTCTCGAGAAACATGGAAAGATTCTCGAGTCGGCAGTACTTCCATGGGCCCAGGCTCACTATGGGAATGAAGATTGGACCTTTCAACAAGACGGGGCGCCTTCCCATCGCGCCAAAACCACTCAGCGGTGGTGCGCGACTCATTTCCCCAAGTTCATCACAGCTGCGGAATGGCCAGCTAGCTGAGTGGTTTTGGCGCGATGGGAAGGCGCCCCGTCTTGTTGAAAGGTCCAATCTTCATTTCCATAGTGAGCCTGGGCCCATGGAAGTACTGCCGACTCGAGAATCTTTCCATGTGTGTCGAGAAGGCCTGGGACGAATTGGACGAAAACTACGTGCGTGCCGTCATCGACTCCTACCCAAGGAGACTTCAGGCTGTTATCAGGGAGAAAGGCGGACGATTCGAAAACTGTTAATGATACTTTTTTCCTTATTGTTTGGTTAACATTTTGTTATTATCTCAGAAAAAAATCTTCAAAAATGATCTTTCTAGAACATTTTGAAAGCGGTTCCGTATTTATGGCGCACCCTGTACGTGGCCGCTACTGTATGTAGTAGCATTACTCTGAAAATCTCTCGAAAATGTTCTGTGTTAACTTCTTTCTCATTGCCCCCGATTCGATCATACTCTTCCTCACTCTTAACACTGGAAAACCCCGTAACTGTAAACAAACTGGACTTATGTTTTATCTATCACCGTGTGGCACATTCTTCACAACGACAACATTCTGCAACATTTCTCGTCATACTGAAAAAGTGATAGTGGTGTTAAAATAGCAATGAGGAAGACTCTGCATGTGCAGTTCCACAAACAATCGCAAATTTCGAGGTTTTAGAAAGAAAGGGGTCGAGAGTTGAAAGAATTCTCAACAGGAGCTATCGATTTTTTTTCAGTGAAGCTCAAATTCTTTGAAAAAGAAGTAGGTATGAAAACAATTCCAATCACCACGAAAACATGGGAAAGTTCACAAGTTTCATCATGTTTCCCATTTCATATCATCCTGTGGAAGTTTGAAGATTCAGAGCTTAAGTTCTGAATTTTTGGATCTTCCGACGATCTTTAACGGGTTTTTTTGCGAATTTCCCATGAAGCGTCCGCAGAAAAAGAGAGAAGAAACACGACACTTTCGATGGGAATGGTGCGGTTTCCCACCGAGCGACCTGATCGAATTAGGTCAAGCCCTAGAAAAAGACCGAGTTTCCGCTCTCTCTCCATCATTTCGAGCCATGATTTCATTGCGGACTGTTCATTCTCTTCTTCTTCTTCATCTCACCATCAACGTCTTCATTCTGAAGGCCGACGGCTTCAAGCTGTCGGAGGAGCAGAACGCAAAGCTTCAGGAGACGTGTGGAGCCAATATGAAGGGTAGGTTCGGTATCGTTCCGCCGCTTGCAAAGAACGCTGACGTCTCCAGAAGTGCGTCGTTACTCTCGGAAAGTGCTGAACGGAACGACGGCTCGTTCGGGAGAATCGCCGTGGACCGTCGCCGTCTACCTCACCGATCACCTCGACAAAACCGTCTACACGACCGGCACCCTCGTTTCCCGCTGGCACATTCTCACCTACGACGGTCTGTTCGTCACCAAAACCGCAGATGGACTCAAGATGCGACACAACATGGAGGCGATCGATCAGAAGTGCGAGGGAACGGACTGGATCCTCCCGAAGACGCTGGTCCGACGCGTCTCCGTCTACCTGAACATGCTGCGAACCGATCGGTTCTCGGGGAGAGAGGAGTTGCAGTTGAGGTCGGTGACCGTTCTGAACGGGTGTGAGCAGCCGATCAGAACGAATCGAGTGGCGGTGCTCGAGCTGGTGGCTCCGATCGAGGCGGAGCAGAAGGCGAGACCAGCGTGCATTTCTGGTGAGGGATTACAAATGACGAGTTGTTCATTGTGACGCAATTTCAGCCGACGCTCGCTCTCAGCCATCCTCGTACACCTTCTACGGGTTCGGCGACAATCGGGGAGACGTCGTCGACGCACGTCTCCGTCACACGAACGTCTCTGTCGCCGAGTGCCCATCGACCGATTCTAATTCCGCCGACGACGTCTTCTGTGTCACCGCACGTCATCCGCTCTGCAACGGAGACTTTGGCGGCGCCGGTGTCCGCAAACTGAACGACGCGATTCAGGCGTTCGGAATCTACGTCGAGGGACCCTACGAGTGCAGCAAGGCCGACGCGGACACCGTCTTCAAGTTCGCCAATCTGACAACGCTGGCCGAACCGATCTGCAATGTGACGGGAATTTGTAGTACGGATCTGAAAAGAGCGACGGTGGAGGACGACGAGATAGAGATCGTGGATGAATCGGAAAGCGATTCGAGGACTCAAAGTGAATCGGGAACTGGACCAGGCAGCTGCTCCGACTGTGCTATCACCACCTCCAAGAAGATCGTCACAGAGCTCGCCGAGCTCAAAGAGGAGCTCCGAACGATTCGGAAGATTCTCAAAGAGATGAAGAGAACGTCGAAATGCAAGAAGCGTCGCACTGCTTATTAATCGTATAAAGTCATTGAGCATTGACATCGTTTTGCGCAGGCTCATTTTGAACACTTTACCTTCTCGGCCGGTCCGAAATGTGTGGGCGGATTAAAGGGGGAAGTCTGTGAATTTTGCACTTTCTGATCATTTTCGTCCGTGAATTGTGAATTCATTTATTGCAATGGAGTGTTTTAGTATTCAGAATCAGAATCAGACTCAGAATCCAAATGTATATGGATATGGACTTCTTCTTCGTCGTCGTCGTCGTTAGATTCGTTGGAGCACAGAGCTCCGCTGAGCATGAGCTTCTCAAATGTCTCGGCAATAAGGACCTGAAGGGAATCGGATGACGTCGACGCCGTCGTCGTCAAGAAGAGTTCTTCAGAAGTCGTCGCAGACCCCTCGGGCTCTTCGAGCGGAGTGGTCTCAGTGGGCTCTTCCGGCGATGCTCCGGAACCTTCCTCCTCGTCGGGAAGCTCGGGAAGCTCTGGCTCTTCTGTAGAGGTTGCGGGAACTCCGGCGCAAACTCCGATCCGTTCACAGATCGCCTCCGCGTAGTATCCGATGTTGATGAACTCGGGGATGCGATGCTTCTCGGGGCTCTTCGAGCACAACGTGTTTCCCTCGGCGAACACTCCCAGAAGAGTGGCCTTTCCGTCGATTTCAGCCACGGCGCCGCCTCCGAAGTCTCCCTACAACTCCAGAATACTCTTTTCTTTTCCCATGAACAATCCATACCGCACACAGTCCATGGCTCTGATTCAGCGGTCTCGCGCAATTCACTTCTTTCGGCAGCTTTCTGAATCCGCACGTCTTCGGCGCAAACTTGGCACTTGTGAGTCGTCTTGCTTCTGGAGAGAGCCCGAAGACGGTGAGCTCCTCCTGAGCACTCCATTCATCAGGGGATGTGGAGACGCAAATCGGACTGTGGGTCTTGTCGAAGAGCAGATCGTCGCCGAGCTCCAGAATCATCGGGTTGTAGGTGTTGAGTCTGTCGCATCCGTCGAGCACGATGATCTTTTCGATGTTCGGAGAGCTTCCGTCGGAAGGCGTGATGAAGTTGACGTCGATCAGACCGTCCGTCACTCCTGACAGAATCAGATCGGAGCCGACGCAACTCGAGTTAAGAGGCACTTCTTGGAGGTAGACGTCGTCATTCCTTCGGTATGCCAAGTTGAACAAGATGACGTGGCGAGGCGAGATGACGGAAGCCGTCAGGAAGCCGTCCATCGAAACCTTCGCAGCCCACGGAAAGTCGGCGGCTCGAGCACGGACTCCGCCGAGAACTTTGTGCTCGTTCTTCCTCGCCGAACGCAATCCGCACGACTGTTGGAGGAGCGAGTTCTCGTGCTCGGAGAGCCGGTGCGAGCTCGCCGAGTCGAGAATCAGAACGAGAATCAGAAGGAGAGGTGTCCCCATGTTTCTGTGAAGAATGAAGAATCGAAAGGGAAAACGGCCGCTTTTATAGTCTAGAAAGTGTCGTTAAAAATATGCATAATGTGATACCAAGTTATGCAAATCGTGAGAATTTTATGTGTTTCTCGTTCGCCTTGTCAGAAGATGACGTGGCACTGATAAGGTGCTCCCACGTCACAAGTTGAAATGGTCCATTCAAATCATAGATTGAAATGGTACTGCCACGTCAAATGTTGAAATGGCAGTACCACGTCACGAATCGAAATGGCAGTACCACATCACAATAACTGATTCCTTGTATGAGATCACTCTGGATTTCGTTGAAACTTTGAAGCCACGTCATACAGTTCACCAAGTCTCAAATCCGCGTAAAAAGTAAGAAACATTCCAAAATCGACATGGAAAGTTCAAAAAAGTTCAAAATCCACGTGACACATCGAAGAAAGTTTCCGAGAGAGAGACAGTTCAAAAAAGGTTAGAATTCACGTCAAAAATGCCACGTCATTCTTCCCAGTCAATCCAATTGTGCAAAGAATTAGATGAATCGGAAGAAAAAAGGTTGCTCAGAATTCTACCGTACTCCATTCAACTCGATTTCATACTGTATCGATAACAACGAGATCACGTTTTTAGATGCTTTATTGATGTCACAACACGAACAACTATTTCAGATGGATATGAATATGGATGTTCTTCACGTGCTCCTTGTGCTTCTTCTCCTCGTTCTCGTCGTCGTGACTCGAACAAGTCGATCCGTTGAGCTTCAGCTTCTCGAACGTCTCCGCCACGATGGTCTCGAGCTCAGAAGCGACGGCTTCTTCGGACGACTCCTCTGAAGACGATGACTCGAAGCTGGGCTCTTCAGTCGCATAGATCGGCTCTCCAATCGATTCGGAGCTCGACTCGGGCTCTTCGGTGGCGAAGATGGGGATTCCGACGGCGGACGACGTCTCCAGGGTTTCTTCCTTTTGTTCTTCGTCGTCAGAATCAGAAGAATCAGATGATCCGGACGATTCGGTCACTTCAGCCGGCACTTCTTCCTCCGAGGATTCGGATGGCGTCGTCGTCGCGAAGGTGTCCTCTTCGGAAGCCGGAGCCTCGACACAGACGCCAGTCAGCTCGCAGAGACTCTTGCGGAAGTAGCCAATGTTCACGAACTTGTACTTCCCGTGACTCCTCGGATCGCCCCTGCACCGCACATTCCCCTTCGAGTACACACCGAGCACCGTCGACCGTCCTCCGATGCTCGCCACCGCGCTGCCTCCGAAGTCGCCCGAGCACAGTCCCTGATCCTCGCGAGTCGCCTTGGCACACGACATCGGAGCCTCCGACGGCTCGTCACACGGCACCGTCGCCAGCTGAGCACTGAGCAGGAAGGTGCCGGTCTTGTTGACTCCGAACATGGTGAACTGCTCCTGCTCGAGCCAGTTGTCCGCCGAGTTCGAGACGCACGCCGGTCGATGGTTGCGGTTGAAGCGCATGTCCTCGTGCAGCTCGACAATCACCGGATTCTTCTCGTTCAACGCCCGACACCCGTCGACGATCGTGATCTTCTCGACGGTGTCGTCGAACTGGCGACGCGTGTAGAAGCGCGTGTCGACGTCGAACTTCAGCGTCGCGCCCTTCGGAAGCACCAGATGACGTCCCTCGCAGGTGGCGAGCGCGTCGATGTTGAACGTGTTGAGGACGGAGAGAGTGTCGTTCTTGGCGCGGATCGTGTTGAAGGTGAGAATGTGACGTGGCGAGATGATCGTGGCGGGACCCATGAAGACGCCACGTGGATGACGGATGTAGAGGGCGACAGCCCACGGATGGTCGACCACACTCGTCATCTCACCGTTGAGCACCTTCCGTTGGAAGGCTTCTGTAAGTTGATGGTCAGGTCGGAAGGAACTCCGAGATGTCTCACTTCTTCCGCACGTCTTCTGAAGAGCATCGTTCTCTTGCTCGGTGAGCCGGTAGGAAGCGGCCAGCAGTGGCCCGAGAAGCAGCAGAAGAGCCAGTCGAAGACGCATGGTTTCCGTTTCCGATGCCCTCGCTTCCTGCCCCTTTTATAGTCTCCAAAGACGCCATGATATGCAAATCGCGCCTTCTTATGCACAAACTTTTTCCCCCTGTTTTCCCATAAAAAACTATCTTTATTTGTTTCGTCTTCTCGCCTTTTCGATGTTCGACAAAACTTTGATCGAATTCACAAAAGTATCAAAGATCAATGATCACTAATAGTCGGTCATTTCACAGAGCGTTTTTCACAAAATATGTGCAAAGTTAAGAGATGAGTTGAGAGCAGTATTCCACTAGTATCCCGAGCATCCGGACGTCGACGGCACCGACTGATCGATGTCCTCCTCGTCGGAGAGGCCCTCGCCGATCAGCTCGCGATGGCACGATCTCATGTGGTCGACGAACTCTTGCATGTGCTTCTCCTCCTTCTTCCTCAGCTCGTCCTCGTTTTCGAGCACCATGAAGCGAGGCTTGTACGACTTTGGAGTCGGGTCCAATGTGAAGAGGTCCTGCAAGTACGGAGGGTTGACCAGGGTTACGGTAGTTGGTGAAGAGTGGGGGCGGTGAAGCGCAGAATGATTCGCAAAGTGGCAAAAACACTCTGGATTACGGTTGTTGGAAAAAATGGAGCTCGAGCATTTTCGAACAAAGAAACCCATTTTGAACATCAACTTGACGTGTAAACGCTATTTCGCCGTCAAAATGACATGACAGTAGCATTTCAACTTGAGTGACGTGGCACCACTTGCTCACCTTCACAGTGTTCACGTCGTAGTCCGCCGCAAGTTTGGTCCGATCCTTCTGGCTCAGGTTGTTCTCCTTCAAATCCTCCATGATCACGTTCTGGCACGTCGTCACAATCTCCGTGTTCCGGAAACGTTTCGCCGTCTCGAGCATGTCCTTGGCGTGATACGAAGAGAAGTACTGTTTCGGATGGTAGACGAGGTCCAGATAGAGGCGGAAGTCTTTCGCAGCGATGCCGTCGACGACGTACGGCTCGTCGTCTCTGAGTTTTCCCGCGCGGAGCTCGTCGCAAAAGAACGCGCTCGTCCAGGCGAGCAACTCGCGATTCAGCCGAAAACTGGACTTTCCGACGACGATCTCGAGATTCGTGATGCCCGGATAGACTTTGCTGACGATCAGCGCGTTGCGGCACACCTTCTTCGGCACGTCGAAGATGCGCACCTCGAACTCGATGCGACCGTTCTGGATGTAGCCGTTCTCGGGATTCACCAAGTCGCTCCACTTGATGAGTGGCGGACACGAGACACAGTTGCGCTTGTGCTCGTAGTGGTGCTCGATGCGCGTCGACGTTTTGCCGCCGGCGATGAGCACGTCGACTTCCGTCGACTGGCTCCAGTTGGACACCGGACAGTGGCAGTAGAGGTCGAACACCGCGTAGTCCTCCTCGTAGAACCTGCCGCGGTAGATGTGCGCGGTCCTGGAATCGAAAATAAGTTAAGCAACGGCCTAGAAACCCACCAGCCGAGTACACTGACTAGAATAACGGATACAGTAATCCGAGGTGCACAGATGTAGTGGAACTCATCGAAAGAAAGGGTCGAGAAACAAGTTGAACTGCAGCTACGTTTCTCAACTTTTCCTACCGTAACCCAAGTGTACCCTTGTTAACATTCATAACTTCTCAGTCTAGGCTTGCATCAGGTCTCAGTTAAGTTAGAGTCGAATCGCACCCTCGCAAGACCTACAGTAACCCCCGGCGCTCACCAGTTGAATCGTCCCGTCTGCACGACCATCAACTTGTCCTTGAACCGATCGAGACGGTTGATCGAGAAGCTCATCACAGTTGGCTCCGTGTCGAAGCGAGCCAACTTCGCGCCGTGCTTCTCCTTGTTTCGACGACCCATTGCCTGAAAATGAGAGCACTTGCGAGGCGAGGAGCAGTTTTGGAAGAAGAAAAGGAAAAGGGGTGAGTCGAGGAAATGAATGAGCAGGGATGGGGGTGGAGGGGGATTGCCGTTTGCTCTCGGAGCCCGAACAAAAATGGAGGAGGAGAAGGAGTGCGGACGGCGAAGAAGGAGAAAAGGGGACGGCTGAGCTGAGCCAGGGCGAAGGGAGCGAGAGAGAGAGAGAGAGAGAAGGGGAGCCATTGATTTGTGCGTATGTGTGTCTCTTCAGGAGCCTGCTCACGTATACGCTATAGGAGAAGAAGCAAAAGAAGAAGAAGAAGCAAAAGAAGCAGAAGAAGAAGACGTCGTGTGTCCCTAACCATGGCTCCGCGAGTGTGTGCGTGTGTGAGGGAGAAGGCAGGAGGAGTGCTCGTGTGTGCATGGCTCCGAGGTTCGGCCGCCCCGTCCGTCCGTCCGTCCGTCGCAGGACGAGCACTCTCACTTTTTTCGATGCGCGCGCGCCCTTTCCTTCTTTCTCTCTCTCTCTGTCTCAACGCAGAGAAAAAAGAGGGCGGAAAGAGTGCAATTACGGCCCCTCCCGCCACTCCCAATTTTATGCGGCCCCCTGATTCGGTGGTGAAAGGGAGCCAGATTGGCGAAAAAGCGGGCGGAAATTGGACGGACGGACGGACGGGGGAAAGGCGAAAGAAAGAAGAAAGAAGGAGGTAAGAGTCAAAATGGAAAGGGAAATGGAGCATTTGGGGGGGGGGGGGGGAGCCGAGCCCGGAGAGCCCTCCGTTTAATTGGATAGGGGAGCTGAGACGGGCGGCGGCATGGAGGAATAATAGAGTTATTCGGTGGAGAGGGCGCTCGAAAACATATCTTCTTTTTTCCACGGATACACAGAGAGAATGACGTTCGCGGTGGAATCTGGGAGCGACGCGGTCGCGACGCGGTCGCGACGCGGTTGCTAGGCAGAGACGAAAACGGAAATGATGCTCGATGTCATTGAGACCAAATGTCGCAGAAGATTGAGAGTGAAAGGGGTAAGGATAGGAAGTGTCGCAGAAGATTGAGAGCGAAAAGGGTAAGGATAGGATTACTGTAGCTATGTGCGTTTTAGAAATGCCATCGCGACATTTCCAGAATATGTAAGAGGATTGTGAAACGACTTTTTGCCGTGCACTTATGTATTACGAAACCGTTGTTAGTTACACTAGAACTTTTTGAATAGTTTTCCTAGGTTCACTTGTTTTCTCGAATCCTTCGAGCACAAAAAAGGAAGAGAAAATTTGACACCACTCTAAATTACGAATTTGAGAAGAGAAGGGAGCGGAAAAAAGAGCTGACGTTTTCATATGAAGCGCTTTCGGCCGAGTCATGGGACTCCTGAGAGAAATAGAAAAAGTGGAAAAGAGAAAGAGAGAGAGAGAGAGAGAGAGAAAGAGAAAGAGAGAGAGGAAATGAGTCACGGTATGAAAGAGAAAGGGATAGATTCTAGAAGATTCCATGAAGTGACTCCGTTTTCTACAATGGAGGCGAATGGAATGCACATCTATGAAGCGTTTACAAGGCATAAACTCACAAGAATATGTAATTTCAGGTGACGTGGCAGTGCCATTTCACACTAGATATAACTAAAACGAGGGATTTCGTGGAAATTAGAGAACTATGAATGGATAGGGCTAGAAAAACGGGAAAACGCGAGCTTTTATACTATGATGAGTGACTCATTGGTGGCGAAAAAAAGAAAAAGAAGCGCTCTTTCGAGAATTTGTTTTTTCTCTCTTCTCCAGAATGGAGAAAATGAGTCACTTTGTAGGATGACAGTGCCACGTCATCGAATGGTTACACACTTTGGCCCAATATTCCACCTGGAAAACGAGACAAGACACAAATAGAAAAGGCTGTCTGGAATAGAAATCGTTCGTTTTCTGATGAAGTGGCGAGAAAATAGACAGGCGGGTGTCTCAAAAACAGACACGATTGGCACCTGCCAATTGGCTCCTTTCTCTCGAATTACCCTCGAAAATGCCCCACTCTACTCACTTTCTTCGTGGAATTTCCAATAGTTTGGGACTTTCCGGCGCAATCATCGGCTGTTTCGGGATTCTCGTCAATTTGATGCATATTCTTGTACTGTCAAGAAAAGGGATGCGTGACAAGAGTGTCAACATTTTGCTGACCGGCATCGCGTTCAATGACATTCTGGTCCTTTTCTATCACTCGCCTCGTACACTGTTCGCGAGTGCAACTGCTGACAAGGACGAGTGGTAGGTGCGATGCGGTCGCGTCGCGGTCCATGCCCAACTTACAGTAACCCGCCACCGACCTACTTTCAAACCGTGATCGGTGTGATTCCGTCGATTGGCAAAGACGTTGGCAGGAGGAATTCCACGTGGCTCGTCGTGCTCATCGCTTTTATTCGCTTCCTGGCTATCCACTTTTTGACGAGAGCGGATTTCGTGACGAGACCCAAATTCTCGTTTTTCAGCATGTCACTCATTTTCTTGATCAACTTGTTCCTGTCAAGTTTGAACTTTGGAAGCTGGGAGTTCTCAAGTGTGACCGATTGACAGTGACAATCGGATCCAGTCGTGACGTGGCACTGCCATTTCAGATGCCCGAACTATAGTCCCAACTTGACGCGACCGTTCTACGGACCTTTTCATTCCACGTATCTATTCTTCCCGTTCGCGATTCCGATCGAAGTTTCTCTGAAAATTTACGGAATCGCGCAGATCACTTCTTCAGTTCTCCTTCCCGTTCTCACGATTCTTCTGGTTCAGACTCTAACAAAATCTCACTCGAAAACTAAAGTTCGATCGATATGCGCGAGAAAACAAGAAACGAACACGACCAAGATCATCATTCTGATGACGTTTTCGTTCGTGATCGTCGAGTCGCCCACTGGATGCAGCCTTCTTCTACAGTCCACCGGTTGGATACCATACGAAGATGTGTTAGTCAAGAGCCGCGACGCGACCGCATCGCACCGCACTCAAACCGAAGGGATCCACATTTTTCAGATTCCTTCTGGGCTACATCACAAATATTTTCACATTCTTGTTCATTTTGAACGCGTCTTCCAACTTTTTCATCTGTTTCTCAATGTCTGCAAAGTATCGGGAAACAGTGAAAACGGTTTACCGATGTGGAAAAAGAGACGATCGACAGTACGAGGATTCTAAAAATTTTCTTCTTAAAAAATGTATTTGCAGTGTTTTTCTAGTCGGATACAGATCAGAAAACGGATGGATGTAGTGTGAAGACATTCGGTGGAAGCTCTGAAATCAATAATTTCACTTAAAACGAGTACTGAAAAGACTACAAACTACAAAGTTTCCTAAATAGCACTATATTGCGGCGCTGGTTAAACTACAAACTACAAAGTCACATGAGCAGCGCCAGGTTGCGGCGCTGCTTCCACTACAAACTATAAAGTCTCGAAAGCAGCGCCAGATTGCGGCGCTGCTTAGACTACAAACTATACAATCTAATAAGCAGCGCCACAATCTGGCGCTGCTTAGAGTACAAACTACAAAGTCTAATAAGAAGCGCCACAATCTGGCGCTGCTTAGACTGAAAACTATAAAGTCTAAAAAGCTATTCTGTTTTGATGAACCTTCCGTTTCTCGTTCTCTGTGCGACTTTGTTCTTTGCAGGCGCACCGGGCGCATGTGTGTTCTTTCGACAAAAGGCTGATCTAGAGTTCTTCTGACGTCGTCAAATATAGATCTCCGACATGATTCGGCGGACTACTTTCTAGTTCTCTGGTAAACCCGAAAACACTTGAGTGATTGATGAATACAAGTTAAGACGCGAGACACTGTTCTAGTCCACTGAGACGGAAAATATGAAGTCCGACTGTGTTTGGTGCGTGAAATTGGTATCTGCGATGTTTGGAGCCCCACTTCTATCAAAGGAGACACTGTGTTCAGAAATTACAGTGGATTCTCGTTTCTCGTTTAAATTCCGCGCATGAGTGAGGCAGATTCCCAGATTGACCTGAGTACTTGTGCATGATTTGAGTGACAACGTGTTTCAAATGCATACGGTATGTACATAGGGTTCACTGTCCGAATATCATTGACTTGCAGCACTATTTTGAAAACATTTCATTTGAAACAAAGGGAATAGTGATCTGGAGAGCTGAATTGATTTTTAGGTTCAGAGCGATTTCCTCTTTTCCCTATCTTCATGACTAAGAGTTTGCCTCTGAAAGTGTCGAAGATTAGTCAATTGAACCCAGTGAATCTTCTTCGTTTTCTCACTTTTTCGTCTCTCTTTAAACCGTCACGTGTCTTCCGAAGGAATGCGGCCTTGCCAAGTGATCCCTTATTTCTTCTTCTTCTTCTTCGACGACGACGACGAAGAGGCTATCCGATTCCGATTAACAGTTTGATCGGTGCGCGAATTCCGGTTTTTGAAACGGGGAGATAGGGTTTGGAAACGCGAGGGGTTTTCGGCGAGAAATCAATCCATTTATCACATGAGAAGGAACGTACTCGTGACTAGGTTTATTACTTGAAGAGATCTGACTAAACACTCCCAAAAAACAAGAAGAGGCTGTTATACCACTCGATACGAAGTCACCGACGTCTTCTTCTCGGGAAAATCGGTTTCCGAATCGGAGCTCGTCGTCCGCTTGATCTTGTGCAGCTTCTCTTTCAGCGAACTGAAACTCGCCACTCTGGAGATGTTCGGCGACGAATTCTGATTCTTGATGAAGTGCGGATGGTGTTCGTTCGGAGGCGTCGCGCAGACTGTCGGTACCTCGTCCTGAAAAGTGGTAAGCGTTGCGGTCGCGACGCGGTCACTGGATAGACTTACCGCGCCGACAGTGATGTGAATCGAGTGCTTCGGATGAGTTTGGCTGGAAGTCGAGCTCTTTCTAGCCGGTGTCGAGGCTCCCGAGCCGGCGTTCGACTTGCGACCCTCGTGATGCTCGTGATCCGCGTGGTGTCCGAAATGGAACAGATTACCGAAATGCACCGAGAGCCCGTGCTTCGAATGTTTGGAGCTGGACGCCGAGTGATTCGAATGCGTGTCCGCATCATCGGGAGTCATCGCCTTTCGCACGTGTTTCCCAAAGTACAGAGAATGTCCGTGGTGCTCCGAGTGAGCATGAGCATCCGGATGGGCTCCGGACGACTCGCCGTCCTCCTCGAAGTTTCCGGTCGATCGGGACGCTTTAAAGTCGGGAGTGTGCTGGAATCCGGAGAACTCGGACACCAGCTCAGCGATGACATGGGGTACTTTCATAGTTGAAATGGGAAGGGAATAGAGGCTAGTCACTGTGCCCTCTCTTTTATACCGAATACCCCCCTATCCCGTCGTTCTTTGCGTCATACTCCGCCCACTTTCTTCCTTTCCTTCGTCTCCTTGCTTCTTTGGTTTCTGATGATAAACCGATTGAGAAGAGAAGATAGACGAAAGAGTGGAAGGGACAGCGGTTCATAGAACAGTTTCGGGTACGTGAGAGTTCCCTGTTCGGAAACGACTCCGAAATTGCACGACATCGAACACTCGAAAAACAATGCAGAAAAAAAAATGATTAGTGTTTTTGGCGTCAGACTACGCGTTCTTCGATACTAGGAAACAGGAAAGAAAGGCAGACAAGAGCACGCCTCTCTATTTCAAATTTCTAGAAATGGCTAATTCTAATATGACTACCGAGACTGATGACGTTTTGAACCTAGTCTTTTCCGCCCTCCAATGCATTTTCTCCCAAATTGGCATCCTCCTGAACATTCCTCATCTGATCGTTTGCACTCGAAAATCGATGCGAACCACCAGCACCAATTCTCTGATAATCGGAATTGCCACGTGTGAACTGATTGCATTATCAGTCATCTTGTTCCAAAGAAGCTACTCGATGTGGGTGCAGAATGACGAATGTATCAATCAGCTCACTTTTCTACGACATAGCTCACTGACATTCACTACCATATGCAGTCAGTGCGCAGTGAGAACCTCCTTGTTCCTCGGAGTTTTCCTGGCACTGATCCGAATGGTGATAGTGAGGACTCAATCTGATCGCGTGACAAGAACACTTTCCTGGCCACCAATCGGATATCTAATTGGCGGTTTTTTAATCTTCACAAACACTTGGATCCTTTCGAATCCGGCTGTTCGCTTGCGTATCGTTCTGTCACCGAATCGGTGGACTCCGCCGCCACGATGCACAGGATATCCTCCGAACTTCAGTGAGCCAACATACGACGCCTTCTACCCGAACGACGACGACGTCCGATTGGCTCTTCAGATCTCGCAGGCCTACCGAGGCACTTCTGATCTCATCGTCTCTGTGATCTACCCGATTCTGGCGATTCTTCTATTCACTGAAATTCGGAAGGCAGCAAAAGCGGCCTCGTTTCTAAGCACACAAGTCATGAAAGACAGGTGAGTATTTGCATCGTTCTCTCGTCAATTTTTCATTGTTCTCAGAACGCGAGCATCTCGATTGATCCTTCTGATGACGTGCTCATACGTCATCTGCTCTGCCCCACACGGTTTCATCATGGTTCTTGATCTGGTTTTCAATTCTACACTGCTTCGTTACAATATCACGAAATATGGCGTACCGTTTTTCACACTTTTGTATGTTCTAAATGCCACGTCACATTGTTTGATATGCTATACGATGAGCTCGGAGTATCGCGAATCGGTGAAAAGTTTGTTTCTCTCGAAGTGAAGTCTCGGCTTTTCGTTATGTTTCTCACTTTGAATAAAAATCGTTTCACGGAAGTGAAGATCGTGTAAGAGGTCTTTCAAGCCACACGTGGCTGTTTTCCTTTTCGAAGCGGTAGTTCAACATCTGGCTGAAGAGGTAGCTACCGAAATTGCTCGTCTGTATGCATTTTCGATCAAGTTTTTGTGAAAGTTTATACTATCGCCAAAAAGTCGGAAGTCGGAACACCGAGTACTTCCGATGGTGCTTTTGAAGTTCAATGCTATATTTGACGTGACCATTTGTAATTCTTACGGCTCATTGTATCGTTTCATCTCTCAAGTGCATGGGAGATGTCCTTTCTGAACGGATCTCAAAGTTTCAGAGAATCGTGACACGGAAGTATGTAGAGCTCGAGAAGGAGTGCGTAGAAATGATTAGTGTTGTCAGACGGGGCGAACTCGAATATTAAAAACAAGAAACGGAAGAAGCCGCGAGTTTTCGTTTTATGTTGTATGTACATATCTCTCGAGATCACCGATATCGTTTCATCTACCAAGCTTCGAGAACAAGTAGATGGAGTCGTTTTTGCCTCTTCAGACTCTCCATTCACAGTACACAACCATCATCACTTACTCAAATGCCAAAGAAAGACAATGATCGAAAGAGCGTGTTCCAGAAAAGTCGAAAGTTTCGGGTCGGGAGAAAGCAAATGAGTTCGCGGATTCAAAAACGTCGTGACGTCGCACAGAGCTCGAAAGCAAAACAGAAAAATAATCAGTGTTTTTGGGTGAAAGACTAGACGAATTTGGATATTAAAAAGCAAGAAACGTCGAGAGAAGCCGAGAAACGCGTTTTCTGATTCGCTGTTTTATTTTTTGTTCCACTCGAAATGGCGGATGCTTATCTATCTTTCGAGACTCAAGAGAGTTTGAATCGGCTCTTTTCCATCAGTCAGCTGATATTCTCTGTGATTGGCATCCTCCTCAACATCCCTCATCTGATCGTTTGCACTCGAAAGTCGATGCGAACCACCAGCACCAATTCTCTGATAATCGGAATTGCCACGTGCGATCTGATTGCTCTGTCAGTGGCCTTGTTTGAAACAAGCTATACAACTTGGGTGGTGAATAACAAATGTGTCAACCAGTTCACCTATTTCCGAAACTTCATGATGGCATTCACTTCGATTTGTAGTAAGTGCGCCGTGAGAACATCCCTGTGGCTCGGCGTTTTCCTGGCGCTGATCCGAATGGTGATAGTGAGGTCTCAATCCGATCGCGTGACGAGGTCACTTTCATGGCCGCCCATCGGATATCTAATAGCCGTATTCATCTTTCTCGCAAGCGCTATAATTTTTTCGAATTCCGCCATTCGCTTGCATATCGTTCTGACTCCGAATCGGTGGACTCCGCCGTCACGTTGCGAAGGATACCCTGCGAACTTCAGTGAGCCTATCTACGACGTCTTCTACCCGAACGACGACGAAGTCCGGTTGGCTCTTCAGATCTCGCAGGCTTACCGAGGCACTTCTGATCTAATTGTCTCTGTGATCTACCCGATTCTGGCGATTCTTCTGTTCTCTGAAGTTCGAAAGGCCGCGAAAGCGGCCTCGTTTCTAAGCACACAAGTCATGAAAGACATGTTCAACTTCTCATAGTTTCCTTATTTCTCTCTCTTTCTCTCAGAACGCGAACATCTCGGCTGATCCTTCTGATGACATGCTCCTACATCATCTGCACTGCACCGTTTGGTATTTTCATGATGCTCGAGCTCATCTCGAGTTGTACCCTATGCGTGATGATGATCAATTATGGTGAACGAGTGTTCCGACTGTTGTATGTGCTGATTGCCACGTCACACTGCTTGATATGCTTTGCGATGAGCTCGGAGTATCGAGAGAACGCGAATAAGTTGTTTTTCTCGAAATAAATGTTGAAACTTCTGGTAACCCATCAATTTTCGTTTCACATAAGTCGGAAAGGGGCGCCGAGCTGTAAATTTGAATCCAGGTCCACATTTGTTTTCCCCATTCAAAACAACTGCATATGCCGATGAAAATCGTTCATTTCAAATCATAGACTCTCGAAACTTTCGCAGAAAACATACAATTGAAACAAACCAAATGAAACGTTTCTAGGGATTTTTATCATTGCGGAACACTAAAGCAAATTATCAAAATATTATGTATGTATGTACATGTTTTGGATAACAGACAAGGCGAACTTTGATTTCTGAAAAAGAAACGAAAAAACGTAAATTTTGAGACAACGCGAGACCCCTAGATTTCAGCGTTCTTATTTCATATTTCTCGAAATGGCCGATGCCTTTCTATCATCCGAAACTCAAGAAAGTTTGAATCGGCTCTTTTTCATCAGTCAGCTGATATTCTCTCTGGTTGGCATCCTCCTCAACATCCCTCATCTGATCGTTTGCACTCGGAAATCGATGCGAACCACCAGCACCAATTCTCTGATAGTCGGAATTGCCACGTGTGATCTGATTGCTCTGTCAAACTTCTTATCCGTGAATTGCTTTATGATCTGGGTGGCGAACAACAAATGTGTCAACCAGTTCACCTATTTCCGAAATTTCATGATGGCATTCACTTCGGCTTGTAGTCAGAGCGCGGTGAGAACATCCCTGTGGCTCGGCGTTTTCCTGGCACTGATCCGAATGGTGATAGTCAGGTGTCAATCGGACCGCGTGACGAAATCACTTTCATGGCCACCAATCGGATATCTCATCGCCGTATTCTTCTTTCTCGCAAGCACTGTGATCATCTCGATTCCGGCACTTCGTGCTCGCATCGTTCTGTCTCCGCAACCGTGGACTCCGCCGTCACGTTGCGAAGGATACCCTCCGAACTTTAGTGAGCCGGCCTACGATGCTTTCTATCCAGACGAAGACGACGTCCGATTAGCAATTAAAATGTCGCATGCCTACCAAGGCATTTCTGATCTTCTCGTCTCTCTGATCTACCCGATCTTAGCTTTCCTGTTGTTCACCGAAGTTCGGAAGGCCGCAAAATCGGTGGCGTTTCTGAGCACACAACTGATGAGAGAAAGGTACCCTATCTCATCGCTTTTTCATCAGCTCTCTTGTATTTTCAGAACGCGAACATCTCGATTGATTCTTCTGATGACGTGCTCTTACATGATCTGCACTGCGCCGTTTGGATTTTTTCTGGTTCTTGACCTAACTTTAAGTTGTACCCTATGCGTTATGGTTCTCGATTACGGTGTACCCTTTTTCACACTTTTGTATGTTCTGAATGCCACGTCACACTCTTTGATATGCTATACGATGAGTTCGAAATATCGAGAAACTGCGAGAAACCTGTTTCTCTCGAAATAAACCGCGACATTTTTGATAAATCATTAATTTTCATTATCATTTTTTGGTTTACAAATCAGTTTCGAGTAAAGCAGCATCGTATCTTCCCATCGTTTTCACAGAATTCTCTTCTTTTTGTTCAGAACGCGAACACCGCGGCTGATTCTTCTGATGACGTGCTCTTACATCATCTACACTGCCCCTATGGTTCTCTTGATTCTTCAACTCATCTCGAATTGTACCCTATGTGATATGATTCTCAATTATGGTGAACTGGTTTTCAAACTGTTGTACTTGTGGAATGCCACGTCACACTCAGTGTCATGCTATATATACGATGAGCTCGGAACATTGCGAAACTGCCAGAGGGATAGGTATATGATGTTCGGAACCTTTAGTTAGAGACGAGGTTAAAACAAAGAACCACCTGGAAAAACACATCATTTGTATGACTCGTCGCTGAGTGTGGAGTCTCGAGGAGGATAATTCGATTGATATCGGAATCGAATGAAGTCGACCAAACAACAACTAGTCACTCTCTCACTCACCCCCTCACTCACTCTTAATCCATTATTCCTCCCAACTGACTCGAGAATGTCCGTCGACTATTCGGATTTCGAAGATTACAGTAACTCGACTCGCGACACTCTCATCTCTATTTCCACGTTCGTCAACAAAGCGGCTCTGACCGTTCTGGACTACGAGTTCATTTTGGCGGCAGTCGGTGTCGTGCTGAACGTGTTCCACTTGATGGTTCTGACGAGGAGATCGATGAGATCCACCAGTACCAATGTGCTCATGATTGGAATCGCCGCATGCGACTTGTTCATCATGAGCTTCATCGTCTACGGTTCGATCGACAGCTTTCTACATCCGGACTTTGAGTGGTAACTGCACGCGATGCGACCGCAACACGTCTCAATCTTTTCCAGCTGGGCTCCGTCGAGCTACCCGAGACTTGTCGTCGATCTTTGGGCGTCGGCGATCAAAGACGCCTTCCGACGGATTTCCGCATGGCTCGGCGTCCTGATGGCCTCAGTCCGGCTCATAATCGTGAAAACCTCGCTGATCCCAAAATACGAGCACATATCTCAGCCGGCTCTCGGATGGAAGATCATTTTGGTAGCCCTGCTCCTGAGCTCCATCATCTCTTGCTTCTATTGGGCTCGACTCGAGCTCATCGAAGTGGAGCTGTGGAGACCCGCGGAGCAGTTGAGATGCTCCGAGTTTCAGAGACCAACCCAGCTGTTTTTTCAGCTGTTCGGAGTTCCCAGCCAATTACACAGAGAGGCAGTATGCGATTGGAATGAACGATTTGTTCATGAAGAACCAGCTGCTGGCTCTGCAAATCTTCCTGTTCACTGACGGCTTTCTGAAGATTCTTCCCGCCTCGATCCTTCCGATTCTCACGTTTCTCCTCGTCAGAGAGCTGAAACTGGCTGAAATCGCACGTCGAAAGATCAATGTGGCGCTGAAAGGAGACAGGTGAGGGATTACTGTACTCTGACCTAGTTTCCAACTTTGAAGCTCGAAAGTCGACCACACGACGAGCCTTGTCATCCTCATGACTGCAACTTTTATTGTGGCAGAAGGTCCGTTGGGAATCATCTATGTCGTCCAGGGATTCGTGACAACCAAACCGGCATTCTTGTGAGTCTTACGACAACATACAGAAGGTGAAAAGTCTTCTGGAATTCCAGATCCATCACCAACGATCTGATCCAACTGCTGGGCGTTTTCATCGCTCTGAACGCCACAACGCACTGCATGATCTGTCTGACGATGTCTTCGCAGTACAGAAGTTGCGCGAAAAGTCTCGTCTCTTGTGGGAGTGTCAAGAAGACTATGGTGCTGTTTGCGGGGAAAAGAATACAAAAAACAATTCGAGGTTTCAGGTCACAGTTTCCTCGAAAGTCAGTGTGACAAGTGCCACGTCAGTCCGACACGTCATTATCACGACGACGACGACAGACGGATGACTGGAAACGATTCTGATGCGGACAGCGAGGCAGAAGAAGTGTGTTCACTGAAAAGATCTTCTGGAGAGAATGAAGACGTGGAAGATGTTGATGTGCTCGACGACGATCGTCGGAGTATAGTGCTGTTTTACGAGAAATGAAACTGGGAAAAAGAATATGAAAGAAATCTGACAGCATAAAGTTCGATCTCTGAGAAAAAGTACGTTTTAGCAGGTTTTGAAGACGATAACGTGAATAAAAATGATTGCCGAGAACATCAAGAAAACGCACCCTCGACGGGAAAGATCACAGTTCAAAACACCATCACTTTTCATTGACTTCAAAAGATGTAACGATGTTTGCACGTGAACTGACAGACCAGAGTACAGTTTGTCGTCTTCCGCGTCAGAAGACATTGAAGAACACTCACACTTTCGCGCCGAAAAGAGGCGGATCGACACGAAGAACGATGAAATGACTCGGAATCGGTATAAAAGAGAAGATGCATCCGAGGATAGGACATACAAACCGATTCCTAAAAATGAAAGTGTCTGCCGCCGTCGTGGAGATTGTGTCCCAGTTCTCGGGATTCCAACACATCCACCCTTCCACTTCTTCCACTTCTTCCACTTCTTCTGATTCTTCGTGTGCTCCGCGAGCCCGTCTCAACATCAGTGTCGGAGTGTGCGAGCCCATCGACACGAGCAGTCTTCCCAATCACTCCAGAAAACACTCGACTGCTTCCAACTGCTCCTACATTCTCATCGAATAATCTCACGGAATTGATCTATTCCTTATCAATTATGATCTCTTTCATCATCATGACTTTCAAATGAATGCTTCTTCAAGTGGCCGGTGCAGTTGTTTCAGTTTCTCTCATCGAGTAGTGCCCTCCGACGGGTTCCACTCGATTCGCTTCTCCTGTTCGCCAGAACAAGCCAGCTCGTTTCACAATTTTCGATCCGTACGACAGAAACGAGTCGACGTTCCGTCGGTTGCCAAGCAAATAGGGCACTTGAATCACGATCGGACCGGCCAAAGTGTCGGTGGTCGCGGAGAAAATCAGAAACTGAAAGTAATATCTGGAAACTGCTTAAGTTCCAAACCCACTCACAATGTCCAATGGGGAATTGGAAAGAAGGACAATGGAGGTGAAGAAAAACAAGATTTTGATGATGACGATGGAGAGTGTGTGGTACACAATGTACTTCTCGGGTTTGTTGTGAATAGCTGACTGTGAGACTGCTTCCGGATACTTATTAGGATCGGGATGTAGAGAAGGAGAGATAGCACGAACAAAATATGGAGGGACGCGTAGAATATCTGAAAACGAGACAATTTCCATGAAATCGCGTCATTCTGCGTACCAGTTCGATGAAGTTGAATTCGTATCTCTTTGAGATCACAAAAACATAAGTGTACAATGAGAAGGCCTGTTTGACTGTGAAGAGCGAGTAAAGAAGAACGATGACCCGGTTCATTGTTTTGTGTGACATATTGACATACGGTCTGGAGCCTTCGAAGAAGAAGAGCAGAAACCTCTGGATCGCCAGCAATGACATCAAAACTATTTGCACTTGACTGATGATGTTGCCGGCCAGAAAGCTGGACGCCACTAGGATGACACAAGAAAGGCCGATCACCAGAAACGCCATTTGGGGGCTGACAATGAAAGCAAAGTGAGAATTTGAAGAATACTTTTCGGCTCACAATCGCGGATTCGACAGAAACATGAAAAGGGCGATGAACACGATGCAGGTGAGAAGAAGCGCGTAGATGACTCTGACGACTGTCGAAAAATGATGAAGAATCGGGTAGATGGCTGTCTGAATTGGAGCATTCAGTCGGAATGACGACGCAATACGAACCTCCTCGTCTTTTTCCCGATTCACTCGTTTCACGTGGAGATAAACGGGAAACATCCAGATTGCGGACGAAAGGCAACCAAAAGTGGCGACGTAGAACAGGCGGTACTGTAGAGCGATCTCTAAATTGAAGGTGTCCAGAGGTAGAAACGAGGCATTCGACATTTCGAAGGGTGGAAACTCGACGACGGCAATCTTTTCACAGACTTCAATCCAGCTTTCACCTGCTCGTTTTTATTTTCGTGTCGGCTGGGTTTGAAGGGCGACGATTCATGAATTGAAGAAGAAATGAGACAACTTTTATTGTCATGATGAAGAAAGAGATCATAATTGATAAGAAATAGATCGATCCGTGAGATTATTCGATGAGAATGTAGGAGCAGTTGGAAGCAGTCGAGTGTTTTCTGGAGTGATTGGAAAGACTGCTCGTGTCGATGGGCTCGCACACTCCGACACTGATGTTGAGACGGGCTCGCGGAGCACACGACAAATCAGAAGAAGTAGAAGAAGTGGAAGAAGTGGAAGGGTGGATGTGTTGGAATCCCGAGAACTGGGACACAATCTCCACGACGGCGGCAGACACTTTCATTTTGAGGAATCGGTTTGTATGTCCGATCATCGGATGCATCTTCTCTTTTATACCGATTCCAAGCCATTTCATCGTTCTTCGAGTCGATCCGCCCCCTTTTCGACGCGAAAGTGTGAGTGTTCTCTGATGTCTACTGACGCGAAAGATGACTGTCATCTCGTCTGAACCGAAATGATCCAATGACGTCCTTCCGCGAAGATGGTCGAAAAGAGAACTTTGTTCACGTGAAGATGATTCTGAACCATCATCATCATTCAATGTCATTGAAAAGTCATCTTGCGAAAAGTGACTATCTGAACTAACGGCTTGCTGTCGTAGAATCTCTGGAGCAGCTGTAACGATGGAGCAGCTGAAACGAAATGTCGAGAGAGATTGAGCAGATGTAAAACTGCCAAAAACGCGCTTTAATCCAGAATACCACTCCTCGCACACTTTGAAATGTCAAACACTTTGGTTGCCGGACAATACGTTCCGAGTGCCGTCGTCTACGCATCCCGCGCGTTTCTCGTTTTCTCGCTGCTGCTCACAGTCTCCTCCATTCTCTGGCTCTTTCCAGTCTATCTTCATCTGATCCGAGTGAATCGCGAACGCGATCAGGAAGTCCGTCATTCCACGTGTTCAGTGTTCACTGCTTCTGTTCCAGACCGCCATTTACCCGATTCTTCGCCATTTCTCGTTTCTTGTCAAGGTTATGTATACGGGAGTTGTTTCTCTCGTACTCCTTCTAATTGTCAGTATTGCCATTTGGAGTGTAGATAAGTTAGTGAACTTACGGAAAGTTAAGACTAGAAACGAAAAGAACTGCAGAACCGTCGGCTTCCTTTTTTTGCTGGGGTGTGGAGCGATAGTCGGTGTGGTGTGCAACGTGTTCACCCAAGCGCAACTCGTGTTACTATCGCTTCTCGCCATTCAACGATTTCTCGTCTTCTTTTTCAAAGACACCTCGCGATTTGTGGACGTGTCCCACAAGAGTATGACTCGTATCATCCGATCGATATATATCCTACTTTCCATTCGACAAGGACTCACAATGATCAGAGATATCCGGATTCTCTCCATTTGGTTCGGAGTATACGAAGAATCGGATGACACTCAACGGAGGTTTCCGACGGGAAATGTGAGCATACGAATGTTCGATGTGTGACACATCATCTCTGTTCAGGGATTCTACATCTCACTCCACGTGTTCTTCATGCTATCTTTCCTTCTATATATTCCAATCATCATAAGTATCCGAAAACTGTCTCACTTACAGTCTGCTGTTCAGAACAGACCTGAAAAGTACATTGTATATCACACGTTTTCCATTATCATCATCAAATTAACATTTCTACCTCTCTTCGGAATCGCGTACGACTCTTCAGAGGGCGCGGTGAGCAGTGTATCAAACTAATGCTTCTGAGAATTTCTTTTTTTCTCAGATTACCATAATTTCCACATTTGTGGACAGTCTGTCGTGTCCGATGGTCATTCAGATGTCATATTTCGTGAGCAACAAACGAAACGTCGACGCTTTTCTGTCTTCCGCACTTGAGGTCGTTCGAAGAACTGTCTGTTTTTGGAAGAAGAGTGACTCATCTCGAGTCGCCCCACGGACTGGGAACTCTGTTTCGACGAGTTTCGGAGAGATGGTCGCTTGAGCAAATCAATATTCATTCACATGTCATGATGATGAAAGAGATCATAAATGATAAGGAATAAATCGATCCGTGAGATCATTCGATGAGAATGTAGGAGCAGTTGGAAGCAGTCGAGTGTTTTCTGGAGTGATTGGGAAGACTACTCGTGTCGATGGGCTCGCACACTCCGACACTGATGTTGAGACGGGCTCGCGGAGCACACGAAGAATCAGAAGAAGTAGAAAAAGTGGAAGAAGTGGAAGGGTGGATGTGTTGGAATCCCGAGAACTGGGACACAATCTCCACGACGGCGGCAGACACTTTCATTTTGAGAAATCGGTTTGTATGTCCGATCATCGGATTCCTCTTCTCTTTTATACCGATTCCGAGTCATTTCATCGTTCTTCGTGTCGACCCGCCCCCTTTCTGAAGCATATGGGCGAGGGTTCTCTGATCACAAACCGAGACGTCCTTCCGCGAAGATACAAAGATACAACTAGCCGAACCGATAATTGTGTTCACGTGAAGATGGTTCTGAACCATCATCCTTTGGTGTCATTGAAAAGTGATCCCAATCAGATCTGTGATGTTCACATCGTCTCCCCGAAGATGACATCGGATTGTTCTAAACCGACATCATCCCCCCAGTGTATCCCTGTCAAAGAAATGCCGTTTGTTTCGTCTGAAATGCACCCCCCTGATGTCAACAACACGTGTTTTTTACGACTTGCGATCTTCAGTTCAGTCTAGATAGTCTTCGCGAAGCGATCTTTGCATTTCACGAGACAGTACAAAGATTCTCACATTTCAGAGGAGTCATCGACTGGAGACCGATGCGACTGAGACGAAAACATCCGGAAGTTGAGAGTCGAAACTGTAGTCGTCTTTGTGAAATGAAAAAGTTTTCAGCGACATTCGAAGAAGTCTTGAGAACCTGCGAAAGTTGAGCTTGGCTTCTATGAACTGTGTTTGTTTTGAATCCTTTTTGTTTAAAACAAAACTAGAAAGTATCCAGAAACAGTGTTTATTTATTGTCATGATAACATTTCGAGATCAGTGTCGATGAAAAATAGAAAATAGAAAATAGAAAATAGATCAATCCGTGAGACTATTCGATGAGAATGTAGGAGCAGTTGGAAGCAGTCGAGTGTTTTCTGGAGTGATTGGGAAGACTGCTCGTGTCGATTGGGGGCTCGCACACTCCGACACTGATGTTGAGACGGGCTCGCGGAGCACACGACAAATCAGAAGAAGTAGAAGAAGTGGAAGCAGTGGAAGGGTGGATGTGTTCGGAAATCGGTTTGTATGTCATGTTCGGAAATCGGTTTGTATGTCCGATCATCGGATGCATCTTCTCTTTTATACCGATTCCGAGTCATTTCATCGTTCTTCGTGTCGATCCGCCCCCTTTTCGGCGCGAAAGTGTGAGTGTTCTCCGATCGGAGAACAGTTCTTTGTTTCATTGAAGTGACGAGAAACGGGACAGACCAGACGAGAGAGTCGACATCGAAAGATGTGTGATCAACACACTTTCCGCACCCAAAGAACTCTTCTTTGTTTCCCCTCCCGACTGCTTTCTGAACCCAATAGTGTACTTCAGTGACACTGGAGTTTCTTGCGGGAGGAAAAGTGTCGAATCGAACTAATTGCGAGTAATCACTCTTGAAGTCTCATCAAACGATCACATTTTAGCTCAAGTTGGGTAAATTCTTAGAATTATGAATTCAGAGTTGCAAACTTTCATTTTCCTCTATCAGATCTGAAACTGTACTCCAACAATTCAGTTCAACATCTTCTTCACATATTCAAGTACCCGCCAAAAATAAATGTTTTCAATTTCTTGCTAGACTGATGTCACGCCAATTCTTAAAAATCATCCTCATTCTCCTCTCCCTGATGACGTGGTTCTCGAGTTTTCGCAAATGAACGGAGCGAGAGAGAGAAAATAAGTGAAAACAAGAGGATGACAAACAAAACTGGACGGCGGCTAATCTTCACAAACAGATTGCGAAATCCTCATTCGATTGTCCACCACTTTATTCGAATTCTCTTAATACAGACAAAAATTTTAGAAGATTTTCTCCTCTTCTCGAAGGATTCGACATCACTCGGTTTTCGCCGGTTTTTTGGGAATCTCGTTCTGAAAATGCACTTTCAGCAGTCGTGTTTCGAGTGTGACAACTGACCACTCCGACAGTGATGATGACCGAGTGACGACGTTGATTGAGAGCGTCGGAATTCTTTCGAGACGGCGTCGACGTTCCAGATGACGTGCCAGAAGGCGTCGGCTCCGACGACGTCGAGAGCTTCTTGAAGCGCGGCGTGTACTGAATTCCGGCGAACTCGGCGACCATTTCAGCGACTGACTTCATTCTGAAAATACGGAAGAAAATCGATAGACGGAATAAGGGTGGAGAACTGCTAATGGAATCCTACTAGATACACACAAAAAACAGGAAAAGTAGGCCACTATTTATACATACCGCCCATCTTCGCGTCCATCCGTCCAATTCATCATTTCATCTTTTGGAGACGATCTTTGAAAGTGCAGGCACGTGTTCGCCGCCAATAAATCACTAGATCGTCAGATCAAAGATGAAACGAACACAACCTAATGGAGGCGCCGACCGGGTTACGGTACCTTCTGCAGCGGAACGTGTTCTCATCCTCTCGAGACATTCGAAATATCGAAAACATGAGTGATACGGGTGCGTGACGGGTGCGTCGCCCGCTGTTTTCTCCGGATTCTCAGCCAAATCGGTCAGTGAACAGTTGTCTTCTTTCATTGCTGAAATATCACCTGACCGGCAGTTTCAGATATTTACAGCCAACCTGATGTTGTGCAAACGGTGAATCAGAAACATGTTATTCGGCAGTCACTGCAAACCAACCCGCAAATTTCCAAGACGCGCGCATTCGTGTGGAATAAGTTGATAATTGGATTGGCTTGCGGGACGGGTGTGCGAGGGAAAAAATGACAAGTATCTTGTAGCTGCGTGGAATCGAAAGAGGAAGCTCCTCATCTCTCATCGATTCGGTCACAAATGTGTCACGTGACATTGCATCGGAGCGCAAGGACTGTTGAAACTATGTTAACTTCTGGAACTCTTGTCAACTTCTGGAACTCTAATCAACTCTTTATCTCAATTGAAAGTCTTTATTTCGAGCAAAAAAATCAATAAATCAATAATGTTTTCACTGCTCAAACCTCGAAATCGATTCTCCAGTTTGTGTTCGCATTTCTGTTTAAAACAGTCCGAGGCCCTCGTCACTGACAACTTGCAGTTTCGAAAACGAAAAAGTTCAAGTGCGTACCAATTTATTATGTTCAACGTCGCATTTATGTAGACACATCACAAAACAGAAAATCGGAGATCGGAAGGGGAAAAATACAAAAGTTCAGAGTGGGTACAATGAACTATTAATAGCATTCGGAGGGATCGCAGGATTTCGGAGCTGCTCACAGCAGTTTGGTATTCTCAGTGGTGGCCTGTGGAAGGGGGTTCTGGAAGAAGCGGATGGTTTCAGTCTGGAACTCCAGATAGTCGACTCACCACTCCGACGGCGACGACGACCGAGTAGCGGCGTTGGGCGGGCGCCGAGTTCTTGCGCACCGGCGTCGTGGATCCGGATGAGGGCGGCGTCGAGCAGGTGGACGTCTTCTTGAAGTTGGGCGAACGGTTGAGGCCCGAGAACTCGGAGACGATTTCGGCGATGGTGCGAGTGACTTTCATGGCGGGGGACGAATTCGAATCGACAGTGTCAAACACGAGGGACAAACATGTTTATATAGTGTTTTGAGGAGGGGAGAGAGGGAGGATCTCCGATTCTTTGTCATCGTGTCGCCTGTTAATTGTTGACCTACCGAAGAGGAGGAGGAGACGATGATAAAATGAAAAGATGGATAGAGTCTGCTGACTACGTGACTATTACAAAGAAGCGAACCGAGGCTGGCGGGGGGTGACGTCACAGAAGCGACGGAACGATGATGACGATGATGCAAACTTCTGTAAGACTTTTGCTGCTTCACCTCACCTTTTGCAGAATCAACTTTTGAGTTGAATGGAACCGACTTTGGGTTACTGTAGCAATACTTGATAGATTCAAGTTGGTTTCTTGAAGTTGCTTAATGAAATGCACGTTACGTACACACATTGCAAAAATTCTAGTCCATGGCCGAGGTTCTCATAATTGCGACTATACAGGAAGGTATGTACATTCCTACAACTGAATCATGGCAGTGCCACGTCACCACCCCCTTTCGGCTAACTTGCAACAAAACTCAACGCAGCTTTCACCGTTTTCACGATGCATCACAAATCATTCGCATTATATCGCTGATTCACATGCATTCCGCGTTCTGACAAAACAAAGACAACGGTTCGAAACCACTCTTTATCATATCGAACCACTTCTCATCTGTTCTTCTTCTTCTTCTTCTTCTTCTCATCGGAAGGGCGGAACGTTCAGCACACAGAGAACGACGACGACGACGAAACCGATAGTCACCTATAAAAGAGACGAGAGGAGTCGGAAGTGGACGACAAAGATCGGTACAAGAATGAAACTGCATTGCGTTTTCGCTGAAATCGTCTCCGAATTCTCGGGATTCCATCACCTCCACCCTTCCAAATCTGCCATTTTCCCCGCGTCCCCGTCTCTTCCAACATCTTCCCCATCCAGACATTCGTTGAACATTCCAGTCGGAGTGGTGAGTTCATCCCAACTTTTCCCTCTCCATCCCTCTAACTGTGTCAGTTTTCAGGACGAAGTACCTACCGTACCCTCTGGCCCGCCCACTCATTTCACCAAAAACTCGTCGCCGAGCATTTCTCGAGTGGCCAGCGTGAGCTCACTCCACGAGAAAGTGCTGAAAATGAAGCGGACGACGAGTTGCGCGGATAGCGACGATTTCCACGTGACACGGAAGTCGTCGACCACCTCTTATAGAGTTTTGCATTAACTCGCACTCTCTGAAACTTCTTCACTGTGTACTTGATCTCGAACTTTCTAGACTTGCCATTGACAATGAAACTGTATGAGAACTGAACTTTGAATCGTTTTGAAAGGCACTTGAAAAACGCGCGAATGGACCGAAGGACCGAAGAACGACAGTTTGCACTCGAAAACAGACGAGACAGTTTTGGTCATTGGGAATGTATGGTTTTTTCGAGAAAAAACTTTGAGCAGACCACAGTATACTGTACATGTACATCTCACGCACTTTTGCGGACTTTGTGTACGTGTTCGCAACAATTGGTATCTTCGCTTTATCATATCTGTCCTAACTTTTTAGTGCTGCCAGCTTCAAAAATGGTTTGAGAACAAGAAATATAGGAAATTTTATGAGCTTTCGAATGGCGTAAAGAACGTCTAAAAATATTCATTCTGAATCGAGTTATTCCCGTTTTTCTGACCCATATTCCTTTGTTTCAGAAAAAAGGAAATTCAGTTCCTTCTCAGCTCTTTGTCCCTCTCATTTGATCGATAATCTAATTTCAAATTCACCATTGAACACTTTCTTTTCTTTTGTTTCCTTATTTTATTTTTCCTCCTCTCCTTTTTTTCCATAATCCCATCACACCTCGAGTTATTTTATTGTTCCGTCGAATCGACAAAAACAACAAAAACGAGATGCGAGGAGTATTTTGTAGTCGAGTCCAAGCGGCTGATCTTTCGAGAAGTTCCACGAAGTTCGACATTCAAATGGGTGTAACACGATTATGGTACCAGTGAGGGCGAATTCGAAAAAAAACTCGAATCGCGCCGCAGTGCAAACCAATTTCCGGGCGCGTGCAGTCAAGCGGAATAAGCGCTAATTGAGTTGAGGGGATGTGTGAACATTTATGATGACTAGAGTCAACTATACGTGGAGTCCACCACAACCACGTCAGCCCACTTTGAAGGCGTCTCACCGAAATCGCGTCAACATCCCGAAAAGCGCCAATCGCTCGCACAACCAGAGACCCTGGAGTGCACTGAAAGTGCGCCAACACCATTCCTGTCGCAAAGACACAAAATACACGTTCATCCTCTCGTCGCACCTCGCCATCTGATTTCCTTCTGAGACTGTAATCCAATTAGAGTCTTCTGCCTCTAGTGTTTGTCTTGTCACCCTCTCTTACTGAACATCGTCACTCCTTTCGTTCTCTGATGTTCAACACACAAACAGTCACAAAAGTGGGCGGAGTCTGAAGAGTTGGGAACGGTCTTCTGACGCGATGGGGGGAATATAAAAAGAGAGAGATAGACACCGTCTGCCGTCTCATTTCGTTTCACTTGTCCTCTCGATCAATGAAAATCTCACTCTACCTGGCCGAAATCGTTTCGGAGTTCGCCGGTTTCCATCACACGCCCGACTTCAAGTGCTCCCGATCCACCGGCGAGTTCGAGCTCTCGTCGCCGAAATCGTCGGGCAAGAGCTCGCGACGATCCTCCACCGAGTCGAAACACTCGATCAATATTCCCGTCGGAGTGGTGAGTGACCATACTGAAAAAGGGTCCCGCCACGAAAACAAGAGGTAACTGTTTGCGAACCGCGCTTTACTAGATCAAATTTCTCATAGAATGATGATAATTCGGAAGAATACGGTTAAATTCGCGGGTGATTATTCGGGAAAAAGTTCATGGTACCTGTTGTTTTCGTGGTGGGACCCTGCTACAGTTCGTCTGTAGACTCTTGACGCTTTTCAACTCTATGATAGATTGACCCCCATTTCACAGAGCACTTCCAGAACGACCTGCCTACCGTAATCCCGTCGGAGCACCCGCCTCGATCCACGTCACCGCACTTTGTCAAACACGTTCACTCGTCGCCGTCCGTCTCCAGAATGGCCAGTCTGAGCTCGCTTCAGGAGAAACTCCAAAAGAGACGATCCGCGTCGACGACTTCCACTTCCTACAGAGTTATGATGTAACTCGACTTTAGGAATGCGAAGACTGTCCACATCATCATCATCATCTGAATCCCATAGATGAGCCCAACTCTCTCTCCCTCTCTCTCACATTTTCTTGCGATCTCATTCGAGTTTCTTCTACCTCTGACGCATTCCTCCAAAGAAATTCTTTGTGTCCGGGTGGAACCAAATGAACAATTCCGTGTGTTTTTTTTTCCCCGTCGACTTTTTTTCTAATTGGAATCGGAAAACCCCACCGAGTTTTTGCTCGGAAACTCTGAAATTTTCAGTTCTGGAGCATGTCAACAACTCTGAATCCCGACTACGAGTATCTATACGATTATCAATACTCGGAGAATGTCACGATTCCAGAGTATTTCGACTCTGAAACTGAAATCCAATACATTATTTTCATTCGAAACTTTTGCGACTGGCTCTACGATCTTCGATTCTTTTTCGCGATTTTCGGGTTTTTCGTGAATTTCCCGCACTTTTTGGTGTTGTTGAACCGAAAAATGCGAACGTCTTCTGTGAACATCATCATGATCGGCATCGCATTCTTCGACATGTTCATCATGGTTCGCATTATGGTCGAGTACATTAACGAGCATTTTGTGATGACCGACGAGTGCTTTCCGCAAGAATCGTACGCCGATCGACTCGGTCTGTTTGTGCTCGAAGTGCTCGGCGCCACGTTTCTGCGAGCATCCCCTTGGCTCGGATTGATGATGGCACTGGTGAGAATGCTGGTGATCGGGTTCCCGATGAGGGGGAGCATCAGCCGCTTGTCGGATCCGCCGGCTGGACGGATGGTTCTGATGGGAGTGGTGACTGCGAGCGGACTGCTCAGTGCGTTGTGCTACGCCCGATTCTCGATTGTCAAGAATGGCAGATGGACTCCCGAGACGAAGTGAGTGGTGGAATATGCGCTCCATCGCACATTTGTTGTTTTTTGAAACACCGTCGCGGTGTGCGGTAGAGCGAATTGTAACGTCACGGAGCCTCTTGTCACGGAAGTGGACGTCACTTTTCTGTGCTGAATCCTATGAGAAGGGTCTGGTTTCACATATGAAATACAGTGAATTCAGAGGAGACAAACTTCAATTTCAATCGAAATTGGATTTCCAGATGCGGTTACCCTCCCGACTACAGTCAACTGATGTACACGTTGCTCGTCGTCCGTCGCGTCGTCTTCATTCCCGACGACGTCTCGATGCGCATCTACTTCTTCGCCAACGGCGTCTCCCACCTCGTTCCCGCCTTCGTCTACCCCTTTATCACCGCGCTTCTCGTGTTTCAGTTCGCGAAAGCGAAGAATCGACGAAGCCGTGTTTCCGGAAGTTCTTGTCACGAGACGGACAAGGATCGGAAGACGATGCTGGTGATTCTGATGACGTGCACGTTTCTCGTCTCCCAACTGCCGACTGGAATCACCACGTGGCTTCAAACCTTCAACAGTTTCAATGATGTCGTGAATGTGGTTCTGGAGTATCAGACTGTTTTGAATACAGCGCTATTCACTGTCAATGCCACGTCACACTGCATCATTTTCGTGGTAATGTCGTCGAATTATCGGAGTGTGGCGAGAGAAATGTTCGGATGTGGGAAGGCGAGAAATCAGGTGACAGTCAAGTTTCAGTTTGGATATCCAGCCAAGTTTCAGATCACAATGGTGAGAGTGGTCTCAGGGTCAAGTCACAACTAGACGCGCACACATCAAGGGCATTCCGGGCACACACCACACGAAACCGTCTGCGTCTCTTCGTCTCCACTCGCACTCTTTGCTTCTCTGCGTTTTCGAACTCTCGCCGTTTTCTGCTCGACATCCCGGACAAACACAAAACGCGCCGAGGAAACGATGATGATTCTAGGAATAGAGTATAAAAGCGAAGTGGGATCCGACGAATCTCATCTTCATTCACTCAAACAATGTCTTCTTCGGTGGCTCGCGTCGCGGCGGTTGCCACGAGTGCAGTGGGTGTGCTCGCCGAGCCCGTCACTTTTCCCAATGGGAAACAGGCCAGGAATCGGTTCATGAAGGTGAGATTCGTGTCACCGTGAACCCTATAGTAGAAGATCCTCTTCTTCCTGGTGATGTATGCACTTCCAACCAGAATACATATCTCTGAAACTAGGAAAGTTGTGAGAAAGTTGTCAACTGCAAACATCATCAGCGTAAAATTTCCCACGTTTTTGTAGTTGAAAACTATTTTATAACTATTTTAGTTTTAAAGATATACCATGTCAAAGTTTCATGGTATTTCATGTGAGTCTTATGGAACAAGTTGAGTTCAGAGTCCGCTAACCGAGAAGCTGTTCGACTGGACAGACCCCCAAAAGCTGGGTCTACCGTCTCGCGCCATGAAGAACATCTACTCGAAATGGGGTCACGGAGGCTTCGGACTCATCGTCACCGGCAGTTTCGCAGTCGATCCCAAGTACATCAGTGAGGCCGGTCAGGGGATCATCTCTCGCGAGACGTTCTCCTCGAACCTGGACGTCCGTCGTGACCTCAAAGAGCTCTCGTCGGCTCTCAAATCCGACGGAGCACTGGCGGTGGCTCAACTAAGACACAGCGGAGTCGGCGCGATCAGAGAGTACACGTCGGCGGACGGTCAGAAGCACGTCGTCAACGAGCACCTCGACAATCCGCTCGCCTTCCCGGCACGTCGTCTGCAAGAAGACATCGTCGAGCGATACGTGTTCGCCGCCTCCGTCCTCTACGGCAGCGGTTTCGACGGCGTCGAGCTGCTCACGGCGTTCGGTTCGGTTTTCAGTCAGATGCTGAGTCCGAAGAAGAACGAGCGGAAGGACGAGTACGGAGGGAGTGTCGAGAATCGGGCACGCCTTCTTCTGGAGACGTTCCAAGCGATTCGGAGGGCGGTCCCAGCCGGTTTCCTGATTGGTGTCAAATTGAACTCGAGAGACTTCCAGGAGTTTGGAATGCCGAGAGAGGAAGTGATCAGACTGTGCGAGCTGATCGAGGTCAGTACAGTAACCCCGCAAGACCCCCTTTCTCTATCCTTCAGGAAGCCGGATTCGATTTCATCGAGCTTTCCGGCGGAATGATGGAGATGACGATGAAGGATGCGATCACTCGGGACTCCACCGCCTCGCGCGAGAACTACTTCTTCGACTTCATCCAGTTCACTTCGTCCATCTTCAAGAAGACGCAGACGTACATCACGGGCGGCTGGCAGACTGCCAACTCGATGGTCACTTCCGTCGAGATGGGACTGACACGTGGCATCGGGGCGGCGAGATGGAGCTGCGTGGAGCCGGACTTTCCGAAGAAGTTGCTCGCCGGCGAGATCGACTCGATACCCGCGATGCGGTTTCCGCCTTTCGACTTTTGGTACATGAAGAACGCGGCCCTCTGGCACATCAGACAGCTTTCCGAGACGGCGTTCGACGAACAGAAAGGGTGAGTGTGGCCTAGGAGTCCCCCCGCAAAAGTTAGGCCATCGTTTCCAGACCCTCATATGGCATCACTGACTTTACCGTTCAAGAAGAGGCGGCGAACTTCCAGAAGGCGTGCGACGCCTTCAAAATCCACGTCGACACCCTCGGAACAATCGATAATCGCCCCGGAACTATCGATTACAAGCCATTGAACAACTAGGTCGAAATGAAGTATTCTATGCATCGCAGTTCGGTCTTGCGGAAAGATTCCGAAACAAAACAGGCAGTGAGTGCGTTTTCAGGTTCATTTCGTCTCTTCAACTATGGGGAAAACTGAATTCGAGAAAAGAAAGTCCGGCAATTTCATTGAACCTCTCACTAGGTTCCGCCGGAGTTCTTGTTCCCAATCCTCGGCTTCTCTCTGCATCCCAAAACGTTTTTGACAGTCTTCCGGTATTGTGTGGACATTGTGAAGCAGATGAAGAAATGAGTGACATTCATTGACACGTAGACCATGTTGAGCAGTTTCGAAATGCTCTCCGGGATTATTCTGGAAACGGAGTGGATGCGTTTCGACGAAAACTCGAATGAGGGAGGGGAACTCTGGACGTCAGAGTCGCTTCGAATTCAGAAGTTTACTCTCGAAATGATGCACACATTTTTGTGACAGGACCCGCGTGACAACCAGCGGACCGTATTTCTGGCACGTTCCCTAAATACAAAGTTATGAACTACCGTATTCCACCTACATTCGTAGCGATACGATGCGATGTTCCATGGGTATTTGGAGCACCAGTCGTTGCTCTCTCACCGATTGCCTGACCTACTTGACCCCCCCCCCCCCCCCCTCCCCCGGTGGGACAACTCACGCGTCCTCGTAAGTGTCTCTGGTGGCAGTGATCAGTTTGCACACGCCGATCGGCAACTCGATGACAATGAAAGTGATCGTCATGTAGATCACCAGTTTGTTCGTCTTCTCGGCGTTTCTCGCGTAGTTCCGCGACGTTTTCGACACCTTCCGGAACTGGCCCACTTTGCGAAGCTCCAGAATCAGAAGGACGGCGACGATCGGGAAAATGATCGATGGAATGATCTGAAACGAGGGGTTTCCATTGTTTTTTTTTCGAGTTTCCAACAGCACAACTTTTTCGAACACAGCGGTCAGAATGAGGTGAACGTGTCGCGCGACGCCCTTGATTTTCGAGTCTCCGTCGATCTCCTCAATTTTGAAAGGGAATCGGTGCTCGGTGTCATTTTCAGACGTTGGCAAGTCGGGACATCTGAAATCGGAAGACGTCGCGGAAAACCGATGCGAGCGTACCCGGGAAGTGGTCTCCAAGGTTCGGTGTCCTGAATGATTTGGTACCGGAAAATGTAGCAAATCGTGAGCAGCGAGCTGAAGAAAGTGATCAGCAAAATCGATATTGTGCCGGTTATCGATTCGTTGATAAAGTCGAAACTGGAAAATATCGATCTGAAATAGTGAACGTCTCGGTTGCGAGAACTTCTTTTTGAAAGCCGTCTTCAGTGAAATCATGCGAACCATCGCCAAAATGAGCCCGAGCCACACGGAGCATCTGCGGAAATCATCTCGAATCGCGTAGAACACCCAGTCGGCGATGACGTGGAAGTGAGTGGCCGGAAATTTGCACGCGCCCGCCGGCGAGAGAAACCGCGTCGCCGCCGTTTGAATGTAGATCAATGGGGAGAGGATGTCGACGAGGCCGATGCCGAGAAGAAGTGTGTTGACGGCGCTGGAAGGGATCGACGGTCTTCTGGAGAGGATGAAGACGTGGAAGATGTTGATGAGCTCGGCGACGATCGTCGGAATGTAGTTGTGCTTCTCGAGAAACGAGACCGCATCTCTGGAATCGGACAGCTCGAATCAATCGATAAAAGTTCGATGAAGATTACTTGACAGTCCGCTCGACTTCAGTAAAATTCGCGTTCGAATCAGAAGACGTCATTTCGGAAGAATGTTCAAGTGAAAGTCAAACGAAAACACGAAGCAGCGGGGCAGCGGATGCTAATTCGTGTTTTTCAGAGAAATCAGTCGAGACCGAGCCCGTAATTTCTCTTTTCATTTTCTACCCGGAAACGCGGCTGGAATTCCAGTCTTTCTCACGTGAGAGATTAAACAGGTCGCAGTTTTTTGAATGGTTTCTGGAATACAGAGCCTCAATTAAAAGAACATTGAAAAATGATTTCTTGGCGGTTTCGAGAGCAACTGAGAAAACGATGGAAGGATTAGAAGAGAAAAAAAAAATATATTACAAGATCGCTCGCACTCCGTTGACACGCCCCTCTTCGGGTGACGAACAGAATCCACGTCACGCGAAGTGAAACTGCGTGTCCTTGGAACAATTGTTCGTTTTGGATTGTTACAAGGGGCACGTATGTAGTTTCACGTCGCGTGACGTGGGTTCCGTGTGACACTCATGCGAGGCGGCACTGTGGACACCAAGCTTCGCGCGATTTGATAATATTCGTTTAGAACTGTTTCGATGCTTCTTCTGATGAAAAGTTGAACAATAATGGCCATGAAGATTGTCTCACACAGTTTTTCGCGCATAACTTCTTTGAAAGAGCATCGATTGGTCTGAAACTTTTTCAGTATCTGAGGATGCGCCTAAACAGTTTCGAGGCTAAGCATAAGTTTGAGAAACGGTATGCGCGAAAACCCCTATCAGACGTTATTCATGGTCAGCACTTCCACTAACATATGAGTGTGTGCTTTGCAACGTTGATTCATTTGAAAAACAGGGCTATTGATAACGGTGAAATACCACGTGGCGACCCTGAAACCCCTATCAGGACAGTGTGCCAAGTTGCAGAACAAATGTCCACGTGTCATCGGAATCGTCGTCTGCTCTCAATCAGCTTTTGAATTCTTCGACTCTTCGGAACAAAGAATCGAATTCAACAATGGGATTATCAAAGAGCCTGAGAAGTGTGTCTTTCTGATTCTGACATCAATCCCGGAATCTTGTGAAACATCAACTTCAATCATTTCAATTTCAGAAGCATGCACAACAGTTCTGCTCGTTCTTCTCTACTCAGCTCTCGCACAGAATCCGTTCGACGGTCACGGCGGCGCGCCAAAAGCATTTGATGGATTTCAAGTGAGACGAGGTGATCAGTCGAACTATCCAATTCTATGTGTGAACAATCTGATTTTCAGGTAGCCAACTGTCCGAGTACGCCGAGAAGCTGTCGGAGGTGGCTCGTGTCGCCAGTGCGATCTCTCTGCAAGCCGGACTCGTCGCTGGCTCCATTCCGATCGACGACGTCGTTGCTGAGCTACTGAACTTTGGGTCAACTAAAGTTGCGGATGTGACGGGATTTGATCACGAGAAGGTCATCAAGGCAACACAGGAGCTCAAAAAAATCACTATTGACTCTTCGAGAGAGGCCACTGAGGTCGAGAAGAATGTGACGGCGATCAGGGAAATCTGTGAGGAGGTGAAGTCGTCGCGAACAATCGCGGAACGGGAAGAGCTCGACACTTACTTCAACGGGATCGTCAAGTTGAGAGATGCCTTTTCGAAATATTCTTTCTTGACGAACGGTGTTTTCAAGTTGGGCCTCAAGAATCTCACGTCTATAGAAGGCCTTCCCGATGATGAAACCTTTACTGACGATGAACAACTCTCGCTTTATCCAAAAGTAATCTATTTGAAAAGGCACTTGAAAAATGTCACGGACTCATTATTCTGGTTAGAATATCTGATCGGCAACTTGTCGACTCTGGATGAAGCGCAGAACGGAAGTCTTGTTCTGCAACCAATCGAAACGATGTCACGACTCATCCACGCTCGGAAGAGTGTCACAGGTTTCGCGGTCACGACGAACTTTGGTCAAAACGTGGACAAGGTGGCGGACCTCTCGAAGAGTTTCATGGATGCTCGGAAAGATCTCGATAGCATCGGAGAGCTTCTGAGAGCTCAACTGTTTCCCGGAAGAAACCAACGAAAGTTCACCCTCGGATTTGCAAGAGGGCTGCCGGATCTGCAGCAGTTTTTGGAAGATCGGAATGACAGTTGGGTTCAAGGAGCACTCGGAGCAGCCGGAAAAAAGGAGGAGTTCGAAAATGGGTTCGAAGTGATTTCGGTGCTGGGGGATAGGGTGAATGCCATCAAATCTTCATTGACCGCCGTTTCCACGACGCTATATTCTTCTCAAAAACTTCTGAAGCTTCGTGAACGTCTTTTCAGTTCCTCCTCTTCTGATGATGTCAAGAAGATATTCTCAATCATGCCGCTGTGCTTCCGAATGCAAACGAATGATGTTCGCGGTGTGACTGATCGGGTGGATTCTGTGATTCTGACGGCGAAAAAACTCGAAACTCTGGCCGCTTCTGTCAACAACTCACTCTGGAACATCAGTGTATCCGATTTTAAGACTGCCCAAAAGCACGCTTCTGTTCTATATGACACTTTGTCTGATCTAGAATTCCCCTATACCAGAGTCATCAAAAAGTTGAAAGCCGAAAGTGGATTGAACGAGCTGATTCACTTTCTTGAGGACATTGTCAATCGTATGGATGGATGTGATTTCGAGGTCTTCGAACGGAAGTTCATTGCTATCTCTCACTTCCAGAGTTGCTAGCCAGAAGGATGCAATCATGGGCTTCAATGAGAATCGGGCCATACTGGATGAGGAAATGGTACAGAAATGTATTTTGAAACAGGAATCTGACATTGTGAAGATCTCGAATACAGTCAGATTGATGGAGACTCTTCGAACTTCATTTGAAAAACAGGTCACAGATGTGGAGTCCGCCGCCAAGTCTGTCGGAAAGCTCAAAAAGGAGTTGCTCAAGATTCGGACACTTTCGACAGTACTGAAGAAAGCGGAGACGTACGAAGTGGCGGCGATTAGCGCGATGACCGATTCTCTGAACGTGTCGACGGACATCGGAAGGGCAGTGAGATTGATCCGACAGATGGACGAGTTTACTAGGTTGAGGGATTACGTGGAGCGTCTGAGGAAGGACGCAGACTTCGTTGCCGCGAGGTACGAATGCTTTCTTTTGGACACTTTTCTTTGAGAATGTCTTTTGCAGGATTGCTGATGTGTCCCAACGAAATAGAAGATCAATTCGATTCAGATCGGAAATCGAGCTGAAATGGGGAAACCACTCGGCCCACGTGGCTTCTCTCGAAGCCGTTCTCGCCCAAATCGACGAGTTCGGAGCCAAAATCAATCTTTCGAGTGCAACAAACCTGTCTAATTTGGTGGCTCAGATGGCGGAAGCTGAGAAGGTCGGAAGTGTTCAGATCAATCTGACAGACAAGTCGCAGGCGTTGGACATGCTGATGGACCAGGAATCGGATATCTTGTACGCCAGACAACTCATCGACAACAAAATAGCAGTGGACGAACTGGCGAGCCTTGATCTCGAATTTGCGAGATCTCATTCTTCGTTTGCCGACATTCCTCCTGCATTGAAGGCACTCTCTGACTTCTTCGCGGAATGGTCGAGTCCTGTGGTCGTCGTTCCGAGCACCACACCTTCACCGTCGAGAACCTCGACGGACTATTCGTGGCTTTGGTAAATGCTCATTCCCTCCAACGATCACGGAACTAATCGATAATTGCAGGTGGGTCGCCATCTTTGTCGTCTTCGCCTTCGTGGTCTTCATCGCGATTCTAGTGCGACAGAAGACGATGGAGTTGGAAGAGCTGGAAGAGAGAAACAAGCAAGAACGGATGAATCGACTGAATGCCACGGAGAAGTGTATACTGACGAAGACATCTGAGACGATTGCTCATATTGATTTTTTTACAGTATCGGTGTGGTATCGCGCGAACGAGATGAGGACGAGAGACGTCGCCCCACCGCCAATGGCCGTGTCACTGAACAAAGTGGACAGCAGACCTGGTTTTCGGCTGATGACCTACTTGCCAAGGATTTGCGGGATGGGAGATACGATCGAAAAGAACGTCGTCTGTTCCGACAAGTTCTGTCCGCTGGAGAGCCTCGGACCCATCACTATCAGAAACAAAGAAGTCCCCATTGAAATGAGCAGTGGGGAAGTCTTCGAAGTCTTCTCGGATACGTTATTGTGATAGAAACTGTCGATACTTTCAAAGTTTCGTCCGCTCTTCCAGTCGTCACTAACAAACTATACAAGGTGAGTGACCAGTGCAAAGTTTCCAATTCGTCATTTTGTCATTTTCAGAAATACATCTCTTCTTCAATTCAAACTGTCTTACATTAGAAATCAGTTACATATAATCAAAAGTTTCCCCAGATGAATCCGACATAAACATGTTTTTGTTCTATTCTTTCTTTGATTACTCCGCCAAAAAGGTAGTTCTTAACAACAGATTTCATTGGGATCGAATGCACAATCTCAATTATTATTAGTTGCTCTGTATAGCCACAGAGCTGACCACCGCGTGCACTTTCGCCGTTTTCTTCTCGAGACCCAGAACACGTTTGACGGTGGAACGGTACTGAGAGGACATTGAGAAGCAGATGAGGCAGTGGGTGGCCGCCAGCGGGATGTAGATCATGTTGAGCAGTTTGGTGATGCTCTCGCTGATTATGCTGCAAACTGGGGGGCTGATATGAAACATTGATTAGAGTATATCTTCAAAACTGGGATAGTTATGAAAAAGTTGTCAACTGCAAAATAGTGGGAAAAATTACGATGATCAAGTTTGTAGTTGACAACTTTTTTATAACTCTGCTAGTTTCCGAGATATTTGGGTAAACCATTATGGAGCGACACAATGCGATGTTTCATTGGTATTTGGAGCACGTGACCTACTAGACCCCAACCCCGGTGGGACAACTCACGCGTCCTCGTAAGTGTCTCTGGTGGCAGTGATCAGTTTGCACACGCCGATCGGCAACTCGATGATAATGAATGTGATCGTCATATAGATCACCAGTTTGTTCGTCTTCTCGGTGCTCCTGAACAAGTTTGTCTCAGCATTCCCAGCCCCCGTGAAACAGGATTCCCTACTTTGCCGAACTGATGGACTTTGCGTTCCCCTCCACAAGTTTCGTAGTCTTCCGAAGCTCCCAAACGAGTGCGGCGCCGACGATCGGAAAGAGAATCGAGGGGAGAATCTGTGAGATTTTCAAACTTGGAATTGCGGCGCCATTGGCCGACTTCTAAGACGCCATTGGCGGTAGCAGCGCTCATTTTGGCGTATGTCAAGCGGATGAGTGGCCGATGTCACGCGTCTACTCGCATATTGGTAGGCTTTCTAGTCTAGCAAAGCGCGCGAAGCGAACGTGTACCTTCTCAAAAACGGCGGTCAGTATGAGATGGGCCTCCCTGGCGTGTCCGGGCACTTTCGAGTCGGCGTCGATCTCGTCGACCATGTACTCGACCGTCGTGTACTCGCATCTGAAACCGTTCTCAGACGACGTCTCTCCAGCCACTGCACGAACCCCGGTTTCGGATGCCAATTCGTGTCAACAACCACCTGATAGCGATAGAAGAAGAAGACGGAGATGGCGGAGCTGAGCACGAAAGTGACGAGCATCACCCTCCGACCGAACGGCGCCCTCGTGATGAACTCGCATCTGGAAGTGTCGACCGACATCGACGTCATCGTAATCCCCCCGCAGTCGTCTACCGTTTTTTGAGTGCCAATTTCAGAGCGACCATCCGAATCACAGCCAAATCCAGTCCGAACCAGGTGGAGCATCGTCTCAAATCGTCGCGAATCGCCTGGAGAATCCAGTTCACCATCGTCTCCAGATGACCGTGAGGAGTCGTGCTGAAATTGGAGAGAAATGGGAGAAACTAGGTCACGACCCAGTTACCAGTATCCCGACGACCACACCAAATCTCGCAGTCCCGTCTCGACGTAGTAAATCGGTGCCACAATGTCGACGACGGCGATTCCGATGAGAAGCGACGTCACCGCCGACGACGTCATCGACTTTCTCGTCAGAATGAGAATGTGGAAGGTGTTCAAGAGGGCGGAGAACAGTGTGAAAATGTACATGTACTTCTCGAGAAACGTCGTCAAATTGCTGAAAATCGGCGGGATTTCAGCAGGAAACAGGGGAGCGGACTCACTTTAAAAACGCCTCGACTCCTTGATAAACCATGTTTTGATTTCGAAATGAGAAAGCCAAAAATTTGAGAGATTCGAATTGCAAAACTCGAAAAATGACAAATTCTCGTCGAGCGAACCTTTTTCTGCTCTTCAATTTTCTCAGAAACCTCTAACAATAAAATCAGCATTTATTTATGACTTTTTCTTGGAAAAATGTCCGAAATTCGCTCGACTTCCCTCTTGCATTCTCGATTTTATGATGATTATTTGGAGACGAGAGTGGAGGCCATGTGGAAGCTCGTCGAGGGTTTCGCGGATTTCCGTTCGAGACCCAACACACGGAGTACGGTACGACGGTATTGGGAGGACATGGAGAAGCAGATGAAACAGTGGAACATTGTCATCGGCACGTAGACGAAGTGGAAGATCTGGTTCACGTCGTGCGGCACCGTTCTGAAGGAAAAATGAATAGGAGAGGAGAAGTAGGTCAAATGATGGTGTGGAAGTAGGTCAAATGCAGTTCGAAACTAGGTCAAATGCAGTGCGAAGGTAGGTCAAATGCAGTTCGAAAGTAGGTCAAATGCAGTTCGAAAGTAGGTCAAATGCTGTGCGAAAGTAGGTCAAATGCAGTTCGAAAGTAGGTCAAATGCAGTTCGAAACTAGGTCAAATGCAGTGCGAAGGTAGGTCAAATGCAGTTCGAAAGTAGGTCAAATGCAGTTCGAAAGTAGGTCAAATGCAGTTCGAAACTAGGTCAAATGCAGTGCGAAGGTAGGTCAAATGCAGTTCGAAAGTAGGTCAAATGCAGTTCGAAAGTAGGTCAAATGCTGTGCGAAAGTAGGTCAAATGCAGTTCGAAACTAGGTCAAATGCAGTGCGAAGGTAGGTCAAATGCAGTTCGAAAGTAGGTCAAATGCAGTTCGAAAGTAGGTCAAATGCAGTTCGAAAGTAGGTCAAATGCAGTTCGAAACTAGGTCAAATGCAGTGCGAAGGTAGGTCAAATGCAGTTCGAAAGTAGGTCAAATGCAGTTCGAAACTAGGTCAAATGCAGTGCGAAGGTAGGTCAAATGCAGTTCGAAAGTAGGTCAAATGCAGTTCGAAAGTAGGTCAAATGCAGTTCGAAACTAGGTCAAATGCAGTGCGAAGGTAGGTCAAATGCAGTTCGAAAGTAGGTCAAATGCAGTTCGAAAGTAGGTCAAATGCTGTGCGAAAGTAGGTCAAATGCAGTTCGAAAGTAGAAATAACTGGGTCAAATGGTAGCGAGAAGTAGGTCACTAGGTCAAATCTAACTTAGAACTTAGAAATAGGTAAAATCGAATTCGAAACTAGTCAGACACGTGTCGTATGCGACAAGGGAAAGTAGGTCAAATGCAACTTGAACAAGATTGTTAAAAGAAAAGTACCCAGTAGGTCAGATCTAAACACTAGGAAGTAGATCGAATTGAACGAATGTGGGTCAAAGTAACCGGGATGTGAGACGATCCCATTTGGAAAATAGATCAACTCACGAGTCTCCGGTCTGCAACAAATTGACCATTTTGCCGATTCCGATGGGCAGCTCGATTGTGACGAAACAGACGGTCATGTACACGACCATCATGCTGATCCTTTCCGTCTTCACACTCTTCATCGACATCTTCTTCTTCTCCGTTTTTCGCAGCTCACACACGAGAATACCGGCGAAAATTGGGAACAGAGTGACTGGAACCAGCTGAAACAACTTATCTTTGTTGGTAGATCAAAAAGTGCGAGTTTAGACTCGATTGACCTACCTGACCCAGAATTCCAGTGATGAGAATATGCGCTTTCCGTGCCGCTCCATTCACGGCGATCCGATCGCGAAACTCTAAAAGTTCGAATCTCGTTCTCGAAACGACGATTCCGGACGAGAGTTGACAGCTGAAAACTCGGACTCAATTTCAGATTCGACGTGTTCGAGAACAGACAAATGCGCGTCGCTTTCGACGACTCGCCACCGAAAGAGCCACGGAACGGCGACGAGCGAGCTCGCGAGCACAGTGAGCACAATCAAGAGCCGACCGAATCGCGGCTCCGACACGAACTGGCAGCTGCAAGAGTCGATCGGAACGCGATTGGAAGAAGAAGCACGAAAACAAGAAATACTTTCTCTTCGCCGCCACTTTCACTGAGACTGTTCGCACTGCGGCTAGGAGAAGGCCGAGCCACGTGGAGCACCTTCGGAAGTCGTCGTTGAGACCGCCCAGAATCCAGTCGGACATCACTTCCACGTATTGCGGACTGTCACTGCAAGCGCATCTTGTCGGAACGAATGAGTGCGGTGGAGCGAGGTGTGATGGTTGCTTGTCTACATGGATTCGACCTACTTTCTTCCGTTTGACCTACTTTCTTGAGTTTGACCTACTTTCTTGAGTTTGACCTACTTTCTTGGATTCGACCTACTTTCTTCCGTTTCACCTACTTTCTTCAGTTTGACCTACTTTTTTCAATTTGACTTACTTTCTTCAGTTTGACCTACTTTCTTCAGTTTGACCTACTTTTTCGAACTTGATCTACTTTCTTCAGTTTGACCTACTTTCTTGGCTTCGACCTTATTTTTTGACCCAGTTTTTTTCAGTTTGACCTATTTTCTTTTATTCCACCTCATTTCTTCAATCTAAACAATTCTTTCAGTTTTGCCTATTTTTCCATGACGTGCCTTTTTTTTTTTTGAAATTAGGTAGCCTCGTCAGTCAAATTTCACCCAGTTTCTCCAATCCGATCGATTCTAGTTTCGGAAACGCGCTCCATTGCTCTCCGCGAGAGACGCCGAGAAAACGAGTGCAGTGGAGCGCGACGTCTCAACAATCGGAATCTCACCATAAGTGGTTCCAAAGTCTCGTCACTCGAAAAACGCCCATTTTGACGTAGTTCAGCGGGCACAGAATGTCGACGACGGCGATTCCGATCAATAAAGTGTTCATCGACGACGACGTCACACTCGGTCTCGTCAGAATTGCCACGTGGCAACAGTTGACACCGATCGATAACACGGCCAGAAACGGGATGATCGACGAGAGCCACGCGACGAGTTTGCTGGAACAAGAACTGAAAATTCAGTTTCAGACAAATCGTCTTCATTTTTTTCATAAAACACATGGACTAACCTTACGAGAATCTCAAAATCCATTTCCTTTTTTTCGAGGAGTCGCGGGAAAAAAAACGAAAAAAAAAGAGATTTCTGATTAGTTTTCGTTTTTTTGTCGCTGAGCTCACAAGACCGAAGAAAACAGAGAAAAAATTGGCAATTTTTTTCATTTTCCGCCTCTCACGCTTCAGAACTCGTCGTCACGTCTTCAGAAGACGTGAGTCATCTGGAGTCAGAAGGGCACGTTTATCACATAGAACTACTACATTGTTTGATTACAAGCATATATATCACTAACACCAAGAACCTCGAGAAAAAGTGTGAGAAGAGGATAATTAGACACCCGAGTAGAGGGAGTAGAAGTAGATGTAGAGAAGGAAGACCGGGTAGACGACGAGCGGCTTCTTCGACTGGAGTTCGTCGACGCAGAGCAGCGTGCCCGCACTGTACACCGACCAGAGGGTGCCGAACATTCCGAGACTGTTGGACAGAAGGCGGAATCTGCAGAGAGTCGGTTTGCAGAAAAAAGAGTGGTCTAGGTTTCTCATTTGATGGTTCTAGGCTATCGACGTTTGAAAGTCCTTCAAGCATCTTGAACAAAAAGGTTGGCCTAGAGTCTCCAAGTGTTCCCTTGCTCACCCGCTGAAAATCGGTGTGATGAGGGAAGTGACGACGAGCGGGATGAGGCAGTATCCGACGATTCCGAGCACTTGAGAGTAGCCGACGTCACCGCCGAGGGCTCGCGCGATGAAGTAGACGAGGAAACCGCCGCAGAACCACATCGTGATGATCCACGAGACGACCTGGAAGAGAGAAAGTTAGGCTTGGAGAAAGAAATAGCTATGACACTAGGAGAAAAAGAATAGATGAAGTGAAGCCAAGTTAGATTCTCAAAACAAGACAGCTGCAACTCACTCCAAACTGTCCATAGAGCGAAAGGAGTGCGAAAGCGAGCACGACGGCGAGAGGTCCCCAGAAGTCGGGCGACTCGCGCACAATGTTCAATTTCATCCGGAAGTAGGGCAACGGAAGCAGAACGCATCGGATTTTGTAGTAGATGTCCGTTAAATCGATATCCAGCTCCTCTCTGAAAGGTTGTCTTTTCTGAACGGGTTTCCGGAGTCTTTTGCACTCACAGCAGAGGAATCTGATCGTTGTCCTCCTCGTTCACCTCCAGAAGCCATCCGAATCCGTTCGTTTCCATGAATTTCCCCGCCGCGCCCGCGTTTGTTCTTCGGTACGCGTTCGCCGAAATTTGACCCGTTGGACTTGAAATTGAGCCGTCTAAAGTGGATTTTTGGCGCGAAGTTTGAATTTCCCGTACCTGGAGCGTCGTATCCGGTTTTTGTTGAGCCCATCGTCTGAAAATCCGACGCGTAGAAGCCGAATTGATCCATTCCCGACGGCGAATCGATCGAGTTCAGGTCGATCGCCACTTCGGTTTGTTTTACGCCGGTGCCCGGGTAATCCATGCTGAAAAAACATGATTTTAGTTTTGAAAACTGAGTTTTGTGCGAGAAACGAGTCAGATTTGGTGTTTTTCAGTGAAAAAGGGCGTTTATTCGAGGAAAAACGAAAAAATCTTGCTACAGTAACCCGTCAACTTTAAAGGCGCATTACTTATTAATTTCGGGTCTCGCAACGATTTCAAGCTTCAACAATTATTTTATTTCATTTTTTCTAATTTTTCACTCATTTTTCGCCCGTTTTCGATGGCACGTGGCACAAAAAGACGTCTAGAATCGACGAATAAGTGAGTTAGCATTGAGTTTCAGCTAAAACCGCCAAAAATTTCAGACAGCAAACAGCCACAGTGAGCCGAGACGACACACAGCCAGTCGACGAGAATTTGATTTGTGAATCACAGACCACAAATGTGAAATCGTACGCAAGACTCGTCGGCGTTCGAAGGGGCATCACTAATATTGGTGGGAAATTCAAAAAAAGCGGAGAAAATTGAAAGATTCAAAACGAAAATGGCTAGAATTTCAAAGAACTGCGAAAAACTCATTAGATTCTTCGAAATTTTCCTTGAAAGTTCTCAAAAACAATTGAAAGCCACAAAAAAGCCTTCGAGGTTTCAAAATACATGTTTTTTTCACAAAAAAACAGGTAGAAACCTGAGAACTAATTGAAACGCCCTTAATTTGACGGAGAAAGTTAAAATTTTGAAAAAACCTCGAGTTATTATAAAAGTGATGCGTTTTCCGGTTCAGATCTGACCGACGAGCAATTTCTGTGCGGCCGCGGCTCGGAGGACTGTCCCGTGAACTACGCGTTCGCCGCACTGTGCAATGACAACGGACTGTACCGATTTATATCGAAAGTTCAGTTCTCCATCACTAGGGTTCGTCTTTTCAGTGGAAACTCGAACATTTCTCGCGATAAATCGAGTGTTCTTACAGGATTTCGAGACAAAACAAACGATTTTGCACGATCACTCTCGAAACGGGACGCTTGTGAACCAGGAAATGGTCGGAAAAGGCAATTCGAGGGATCTCAACAACGGCGATCTCATTTCCATCGGAATACCCGCACTGATAAGCGAGTAGTCGTGGATTCTCCGCAGAAAAACGAGAGATTCTTTCAGTTTTCGTGTACGAAGCCGAAGAAGACCGTCAATATCCGGAGGAGCTCATCAGAAAGTACCACGTGACGAGCCACTCACTCGGAAAAGGCGGATTCGGCAAGGTGCTGCTCGGCTACAAAAAGTCGGATCGGAGTGTGGTGGCGATCAAGGCGCTCAACACGCAGTTCTCCGCCCGATGCAGCCGAGCCATCGCCAAAACGAGAGACATTCGAAATGAGGTCGAGGTCATGAAGAAACTCGATCATGTGAGCCGGAAAATGAAAAAAAATGATAAAAAATCGCGATTTTTGACCGGAAATCGAGAAAAATTAGCTAGAAGTTATAAGGCTTAGTTAAAAATTTGCATCGTTTTCTGAATCTAGAAACTTTTCTTAGAAAATGTCTCCAAAATCGCTCAAAAACCCCGGTTTTCTACGTTTCAAACCGATTACGGGGGGAAGATGTTTTCAGCCGAACGTCGTGAAGATCTTCGACTGGATCCAAGTGGCCAAGTACTCGTACATGGTCATCGAATACGTCGGCGGCGGCGAGTTCTTCTCCAAAGTCGTCGACTCCAAATACAATCGATTGGTGAGGATTTTCAACGGATATTCAGCGTTTTCGACGGAAACACCATTCGTATCACAAGTGTCACTTTTTGCAGGGACTCGGCGAACCACTGGGCAAATACTACGCGTATCAGCTCATCGACGCCGTCATGGTAAGAAAATGAGCACACGAAGGGATTCAGAAGAGCTTTTTGGACTTTGAGAATTCATATTGCGGAGAATTGATTGAAATCGAGAGACAGAACGCTTGAAAGTCAATGAAAATGCAGTTTCTGGCTCAAAAAGCTTTCAAATGTCCGAAAAAGTCCAGAAAAGTGGACTTTCCCGGCCGGAAGTGGGCTGTTTTGATAGGAAAACGGTGCGGTTCTCTTATCAGTCTTCTCAATGTTTCAGTATTTACACTCGGTCGGAATCTGCCATCGTGACATAAAACCAGAGAATATTCTGTGCTCCGACAAGTCCGAACGATGCATTTTGAAGGTAATTTTGATTGGAAATTTGAAAAATAGTGGAAAAGCTGGGAAATCAGCTGGTTTTTCTCATTCATTTCATTAAAAACGCGGTTTTAAGACGGAAAATCAGAGAAATTTCAACTTTTTTTATGTGAATTCTTTCAATTTCTCGTACTTTTCCGCAGAAAAACTTAGCGATTCAAAGAGTTTTTCTTTTCGAAATTGGCAAATATTGCAGCTGACCGACTTTGGGATGGCGAAAAGCGGCGCTCGAATGAAGACGCGATGCGGCACTCCGTCCTACAACGCGCCGGAAATAGTGGTGAACGAGGGCATCGAGTACACGCCGAAAGTGGACATGTAAAATGCATTCGGAGCGGGGAAATAGATGAGTTTTGCGCATTCAGATGGTCACTCGGATGCGTCCTCTTCATCACTTTCTCCGGATATCCGCCGTTCAGCGAAGAGTACACCGACATGCCGATGGATGAGCAGGTATTGAAAGGTACGAGGCTCGAAACAGAGAAGAAGTTGCTCATTTCTGCCTTCCTCACTGTTTTCCAGTTCGAAATTCATGAAAACGCTCGAAAATGCACTGAATTATTGATCGAAATGTCGCACTTTTCGACACTTTTTTCCAGACTTGCGACGGGCCGGGCCGGGCCCAAATGAAAAATTTCTCGGCCCGGGCCCGGCCCGGGCTGGGCCCGGGCTCGGCCCGGGCTGAGCCCGGCCCGGCCCGTTGGACCCGTGGTAGTACTAACTTTTTCAAAAATAATTTTTACTGATCAATTTTCAAATAAAGAGGACGAAAATCGAAAAAACACCTCAGAAAAATTTTTGCAGTGAGGCGCGTTTGCATTACGCTGAAAACGGAGAGCTCCGATTTTAATTTGCCGAAGCGGCATCTCAAAATTGGAGGGCACCGACTTACCTTTTCAGAAACGGGCTGGGCCCGGGCCGGGCCGAGTTTTCGCCCAATGGGCCCGGGCCGGGCCCGGGCTCTGAAAAAACACGGCCCGGCCCGGCCCGGCCCGGGCCGAGCCCGGGCTGAGCCCGGGCCCAGCCCGAAAATCGCAAGTCTGCTTTTTTCCCTTGAAAGCTATCAGTTTCTTTGCTGGATTCTCGGAAAATTTCGGAAATTGTGTTGTAAAAACGTTGAATGAAACAGTTTTCGGCTCAAATAAACTGTTTTGCTCGTCATTTTTCAACCAATAAATCGTTTTTTTTTTTGAAATCAATTTTTCAGGCCGTCTCCTGTTTCACAGTCAGTGGCGTCGTGTTTCCGGCGAAACGCAGAAAATGATACGGAGAATGCTCACTGTCGATGTCAGTTTTTTCTTCCAATTCTAGAAGTTTTGAAGTTAATTTTAGTAACCAGTTATTTTTTCGGCTCCGGGACATTGAAGCATAGGTCAAAAGAGGCGCTGAAAACGTTCAAATTTTTGAATTTTCGTAAAATTTTTGGAAAAAAAGCTGAATTTTGGGTTTTATTGCCATTTTATTCTACCAAAGAAAAGATTTCCAAAGCTGATCAGTTCTGGCAAGAGCTGAGTTTTGGAAATCTGTAGAAGCTTGCGAAAAGCTCCATATTTAATGTTTCATTAGTTTCGAAATGTCCCGGAGCCATTTTTCAAATCCAAGAAAGGTTTTCCGTCAAATTACAAAGTTTTCGTACGATTCACGAAAGAATCGCTCGCAATTTCGACCGAAATTCGTCAATTTCAGCCGTCGAAAAGGCCGTCGGCAGTGGAGTTGCTGAACACGGAATGGATGAAGTGTCCCGATTCGCGGCTCGCCAAATACGATATCATGAAAGCGGCGGCGGCCGCCAAATCGGAGACGACGCCCGCGAAAAAGGTGAAAAAATGGGCGAAAATTGAAGAAATTTGGTGGATTTCGAGAGAAAATCGACTGAAATCAACATTTTCTCGGGGAAAATTGTAAATTTAATTTTTTTCCGAACAAAAACTTTTTTTTTGGCTCACATTTCTACTTCACTTTCTTAATTACAATTATTTACAAAAAATTACATTCAAAAAAAATAATCGAATTTGCAGAAGCGATTGGAATGAAAAAGTGACGTGTCTCCCTCCTGCAAACTCGCCCAGTCCGCAATTTGTCGTCATTTTCGGTGTGCCGCCTTCCTCCCGGTGTTTGCAGACTTTTACCCACCCAAAGTCTTCCGGCTCCTCCCCGAGCACTTTTTCCCCGCTTAAAATTGCTAGTTTCTCGCGAAAATCGCACCTGAAAATTTATAATAATTCCCCGAATTCTCCCATTTTTCGCCCCCCCCCCCCCCCCCCCTGCTGTTCCATTACTCACTCTTGTCTGATTTTTTCGAATTTTCCGAATTCCCACCCGAAAACTCTGCATTTTTCCCTCTGTTTTGCTTGTTTTTTTTTTGTAAAATTTTCCGCTTTTTCGACGAATTTTCTGCAAATTCTTGGCATTTCCGATGTCATTTCTGCGATTTTCGGCAACCTTCCGCCTTTTCTAATCCCATTTTTCAGCCAAAATGCGCATTTCGGTGCTTCAAACGGGTCATCGAACTTTGCAAGGTCTCTGGAAGGCCACGCCCACTTTTGCCACGTCATCACTGACCAGAAGATGGTCGAGCAACGAGAAAATGAAAGAAAACAGGCAGTTGGAGGTTTTCGAGGTACGGTTTTTGAAAGAAATTAATTTGATCTTGAAAAGAAGAATCTTTTAATTTATTTATTTTTTTTTTAAATCAGTGCTCTTCGAAAAAACCAATTTTAATCCGGATAAAAGCGCTAAAAAAATAAATTTTTATGGTTTTATTCAGTGCAGGAAAAAAACGTTTTTTTCCGTTTTTTTCCTTATTCAGGCGAGGAAAAAAACCGGCAAAAAAGGAAAAAAACTGAGGTTTTTTTCTGCGATCGACTGCGACCGTACCCCCTCTTCGCGGCGAGACCCGCCGCGCTTTAAAAGGCATGCGTCTTTCGGTTACTGTATTTTCGCGATTTTTGACTTTTTTCGAAGGCGATAAAACCCAGAATTTTTCTTTTTTTTTGCATCAATTTTTAAAAATGATTCAGTAAAAATAGCTGTAATCTATGTACCCCTCTGCATTTTTCTCACCAGCCCAATTTTTCTCACTTTTTGCATTTTAGAGTGGCTAGTTATTTTTTTTTTACTGAATTATTTTAAAAAATTGATGTAAAACGCAAAAAAAAGAAAAATTCTGGGTTTTATCGCCTTCGAAAAAAATCAAAAATCGCGAAAATACAGTAACCGAAAGACGCATGCCTTTTAAAGCGCGGCGGGTCTCGCCGCGAAGAGGGGGTACGGTCGCAGTCGATCGCAGAAAAAAACCTCAGTTTTTTTCCTTTTTTGCCGGTTTTTTTCCTCGCCTGAATAAGGAAAAAAACGGAAAAAAACGTTTTTTTCCTGCACTGAATAAAACCATTAAAAATACCTACAGTACCCGTGAAGATTTAAAGGCGCAGCACTCTTTCGCTACTCATGGGTCTCGTCACGATTTTTAATTCTTTCTAAGTTTTTCTGTCTTTTTTGCTTTTTCTTCTGAAAAATATCGGTTCAATGAGACTTTTTTGCAGTTGGATGGTCATCAACACCGTCCGGACGCCGTTTTCAACATCTCGCCGGCTGTCCGACGTCTTCTGAATCGACGCCTTCTGCACGAATCGGAGAATCCGCTCACACTTCTCAAGAATCGAATCACTGACTATGTGCACAACACTTATCGGAAACCTGGTGAGAGAGAAAACTTTACTGAAAAATTTTGAGAAAATCGGTTGAGCACTGATACGATTTTCGAGGAAAAAAAGATAACTTTTGATGGTAAATGGCATTTTACCGCATGAACAAGAGGCTCATTGTCATTTTTCGAAAGACTTTCCGCTTCCAGGAAACCGATCTCCACTGTTCACAATCTGCGAATCGGAGCCGCGCGTCGTGACCACTTTCCAGAACTTTGACTCGCTTCTCACTCCGGAAGACCATGTCAGCAGGTCAGAGTTCTCATTTTTCAGATGATTTTCGGAAGATTTTGGACGAATATCCGCGCTTAAGCACGCCTCCAAGTCTTCTTTCTTTGATTTCAGAAGAACGTCGGACACGTACTACGTGAACTCGTCGCATTGCCTCCGAGCGCACACTTCTGCCCATCAGCACTCACTGATGCAGCAGGGACTCGACGCGTTTCTCGTCATCGGCGACGTCTACCGAAGAGACGAGGTCGATCGCACGCACTATCCGTGCTTCCATCAGATCGAGGGTGTCCGTCTGTACTCGCGCGACGAGCTGCTCGGCAAAAAGGCGTCGGACACCGAAAACGCGGCGGACCTTTTCGCGGCGAGACCCGACGCGGAGAGGATTCCAGAGAAGCAGGAGACTCACTCGCTCGACGCGACGAAAGCCGCCGAGATTCAGCTGAAGGAGTTCTTGGAGAGCCTGTGCGACGAGCTGTTCGGGCGAGAGACCCAGAAGCGATGGGTCGACGCCTACTTTCCGTTCACACACCCCTCCTACGAACTCGAGGTATCACTTGCCGGCCTAACTCTCTCGCGCAGTGGCCTAGCTTTCCTCAGATCTTCTACAACGGCCAATGGCTCGAAGTGCTCGGATGCGGAATCATGGAGCAGAAGTTGCTCGAGTCGGCCGGCGTCCGCGACAAAATCGGCTGGGCGTTCGGAATCGGTCTCGAGCGCATCGCGATGGTCCTCTACGGCATCCCGGACATTCGGCTCTTCTGGTCCAAAGACACTGGATTCTTGTCGCAGTTCGCCGGAAAGTCGCCGCAGGACGATGTCAAGTACAAACAAATCAGCTCTCATCCGCAGGTGAATCTTGTTAACTTCCAACATTTTAGCAAAAAAAAATGCGTTGAAAAAGACTGCGATTTCGCTTTTTTCACTGAAAAGATTGTCAAACATCGATATGAAAGCTTGAAAATCAAGTTTTTGGTGAGTTCTCAAGATTTTTGCACACGAAAAATCGATCAGAAACAACTAAAATCCCATGAAATTTCGAGTTTTCCTACTGACTATTCAGGTAATCTTCGACATTTCGTTCTTTTTGCGCGAGAACTGCGAGTTCAACGACATGACTTCCGACGTGTACGACACGATTCGATCGATCGGCGGCGAGCTCGTCGAGCAGGTGAAACTGACGGACGAGTTTGAAAATAAGAAGAAGGGACGCAAGAGCCAGACGTACCGAATCGTCTACAGATCTCACGAGAGAGCTCTCACCAAGGAGGAGGTGAGCTGGAAAAAAAAAACAAAAAATGGGCTGAAAATGGCTGAAAATATAGTTTTCGGCTTGAAAACTATGGTATTCACAGCTCAAAATTGACATTTCCCCTTGAAAACTCAGCATTTTCGTTGTAGAAAGCTAGTTTTCGCTTCCTGAAAAACGCAGTCGAATGCAATTCGATGTTCCACTTTCAAATATTATATGATCACGAGAAGCGCGGAGTCCGCAGCCACGCCCCTTTTTGAGTCTCGCCACGAAAACTTAAGAAATCAGTGCTGCGCCTTTAAAATCCGTTGAGTACGGTATGCATTTTTTCGTCGTAATCACGGAAAAAAGGGTGAAAAAATGCATACCGTACTCAACGGATATTAAAGGCGCAGCACTGATTTCTTAAATTTTCGTGGCGAGACTCAAAAAGGGGCGTGTCAATGGACTCCGCGCTTCTCGCGATCCTATAATAGTCAAGTGCCTTTTCTCATGTTGAGTATTCGTTTCGAAAACACTGAGAAACTCATCGGAATGCTCGAGATTTCCATGAGAAATGTGAATTGTGAGAAGCGATGAGAGAACTCTTCTCGAATTACACACCATTTTGATTGCTCCGAAACGAGTGGGCTCCGCGAGCACTCTCGCGTTAATCGATCATAATCTGTCTCGGATTGTTCTTCAGGTCAACGTGATCCACAAGCAAATCGAACAGGCTCTCGCCGACAACTTTCAAGTCGTGCTCAGATGACGGGCTCCTCTCTCGAGCTCCAATGGGCTTCGAAAGAGCTCCGATTTCATTCAATTTGAAAAGGTCAGGGCCCGGTTTTAGGGTGGGAAAACGCGATTTCCGAGCAGTTTCGCCACTTTTCCATTAGTTTTTTCTAGTACTTTTCACGTTTTCAGGACCATTTTTGTGTAGAAAAGTGTCATTTTTGTCTCCTGTACAGAAAATGTTGCATCCTTTTTCCTTCCTATTTGTTGTATAGATTTTAATAGAAAAATAGTTGAGAACGAGGAAAAACAGTTTGTTTTTCGCCACTGCCTATCCTCTCCTCGCCATTTTTTTCGTCCGCTAATCGAAAAAATGCCTTTTGTGCACGGGCCGAAATGTGAAAAAAGTGATCGAATCGGGGTCTTTGTGATGTTTTCGAAAACAACATTTTGAAATTGTGCAAAAACATTTCTTTTTTTCTTTGTTGAAAAAAATTTTTGAATTTTGAATTCACATTTATCAGCTGACCCTGACTGAAAGTAAGTAATTTCGCATTATTTCTCTCGAATTTCTATTGAAAATTTTCAAAAAAGAGGGCGCCGAATCATATTGAAAAAGTGGTCCGTCAGTGTGTAAACTTGCACTCAAAATGCCGCTCGGACCAGTCACGCCCAGTGTGACACCTGTTCGAAAATCGAGAGAACGAGACGCAGACGGCGAGAATGAATGAAAGCGAGCCTATTCGATGGGAAGTTTTGAAAGTTGCGGAGTTGCGGGAAATAAACAAATTTTCTCCCATTCTCCGAAAATTTAGAATCGATTTTAGGCCATTTTAGAGCGAATTTTGTTTTGTTTTTGTTTTTGTTATTTTTTTCAAAAAATTTTACCCCCCAGATAAATTTTTTTTTTCGAATTTTGGGATTTTTTTTCCGACATTTTCCTTGGTTTCCTATCCAACTCTTATCCTGTTCTTTCCTTTTTTTTCTAATTTTTTTTTTTGGGTTTTCAGATCGATATCGGGTTCGCAGTGGAGCATGAAAAAGGAGTGATTCGAGTAAGAAAAAAAAAAGAAAACGGGGTTTTTTCCCTTCTTTCCACACTTTTTTCCCGCGTTTTTCGAATGCGGAAAATATCAAATTTCCTCTTTTTCGTGTCTGCACTCTCCTCGTTTCCAGTGCTCTCTCGCCGTTTTTTCTTTCGCTTTTCTTGGGAATTTCGATGAAATTGTGTGCAATTGACACATTTCTGGAGAAAAAAAGCGGATGAATTTATTTCCTTTTCTCGCAACTTTACTATTTTTCCTCCTATATTAAAAAAAATTGATTTGATTTTGACCCAGAATTATCATTATTTTTTAAATTTTTTTTTTGGGAACAGTTGAATTTGAGAAAGTTTGGAAATTCAAAAAAAAATTTACAAAATTATTTTTGAAAATGTAACAGGGCTTTTTTCAAAATCGGAAAATATAGAGAAAATAAATTTTCTAAAAATCGGATTCGCCAACTTTTTCAACTTGAAATGAATTGAAATCTTCTGGAAATCATTCCCCAATTCCAAAAAAATTGCAGCCAAAAACGAAATGCTGCCCCGAATGGTTCGAATGCGTACGGTGGGCGTGGCCCTGGTGGTGACGTGGCTTCTCGTAGTCGTAGTGATCTACTCGAAAAGTAGCGGTGGCACAAGAGTGCAGGTACTCACTTACCCCTCGCGAGAAAATCGATAACGTCCGATCGATATTTGAAGGTTACGAGCCGAGACGCGATCAGAGAGAAGCTGCGGCCGCACCAGAAACAGGCGCGATTCGGAAATGACGAGAGGAGTGCGGCGGAGGTGCTTCCGAAGCGGGAGATCGCGCCGATTCCGACGATAAATCTGGCGGAGGACACGATAATCCACGCGCGGACGGAGCACGGCGTCACGTGGAAGACGTTCGACACTCGGAAGTTTGTCGCGAAGAACCAGTGGCACGAGGGCGAGGACAAGTACAAGGCGAACTCGTTCAACCAGCAGGCGTCGGACGCGATCGCCCCGATCCGGAAGATACCCGACTCGCGCGAGGCCGCGTGCCGGGAGCTGAACTACGAGACGACGGCGATGCAGCCCACGTCGGTCATCATCACGTACCACAACGAGGCGAGGAGCTCGCTGCTGCGGACGGTGTTCTCGGTGTTCAACATGTCGCCCGACGACCTCCTCCACGAGATCATTCTCGTCGACGACTTCTCCGACGACGTCGACATTGGTCGCGAGCTCGCGCAACTCGAAAAGGTGCGAGTGTTGCGGAACAACGCGCGCGAGGGACTCATCCGGAGCCGCGTGAAAGGGGCTCAGGTGGCCGAGGCGCCGGTGCTCACGTTCCTCGACTCGCACATCGAGTGCAATCAGCAGTGGCTGCAGCCACTGCTTGCACGCATCGCCGAGAATCCGAAGGCCGTCGTCGCGCCGATCATCGACGTCATCAACGTCGACAACTTCAACTATGTGGGAGCGAGCGCCGATTTGAGAGGAGGTCAGTGGCAGGGTTGAGATTCGGCCCGAATCTGCCCGAGAATCTCCACTTGTTTCCTTATTTCCACCCCCGAAAGGTTTCCAGGATTCGACTGGACCCTCGTGTTCCGTTGGGAGTTCATGAACGAGCAGCTGCGACAGGAACGTCACGCCCATCCGACGGATCCGATCAAATCGCCGACGATGGCCGGCGGTCTGTTCGCCATCTCGAAGCAGTGGTTCAACGAACTCGGCACCTACGATCTCGACATGGAAGTGTGGGGCGGCGAGAATCTGGGTCAGTTCGGAGACGTGACAAACCGACTTCGACTCACTGAATTCCAGAAATGTCGTTCCGAGTGTGGCAGTGCGGCGGTTCGCTGGAGATCATGCCGTGCTCGCGTGTCGGTCACGTCTTCCGCAAGAAGCACCCATATACGTTCCCCGGCGGATCCGGCAACGTCTTCCAAAAGTAGGTGACGTCATCTGACGCCTTCAGAGTCTCCTGAAGCGTTCCAGAAACACGCGTCGCGCGGCCGAAGTGTGGATGGACGAGTACAAGGCGATCTATCTGAAGAACGTGCCGTCGGCGAGATTCGTCAACTACGGCGACATCTCCGAACGGCTCGCGATCCGAGACCGGCTGCAGTGCAAGTCGTTCAAGTGGTACCTTCAGAATGTGTATCCACAGTTGGAGTACGTCACCTTTTTTGTCGAAAAAGACTGAAAGTTCAAAAATCGTAGATGGTTGGCCTAGAAACGAGAGCTGGCCGAGTTTTGCCAGCCAGCATTCATGATTTCTAGGCCAACCCGAGAAACGATCCATGAATCTTTTTCGAATGATTCCGGACGATCTGAAACCTCCGAGTGAGCTCAACCGATTTCGTTGTCCCACTGGACGAACATTTCCATCTGCGTTTTCTAGTCCAACCTTCCCACCCTACATGAAATTCCGTTGCAGAGTTCCTCAAAAAGCGTCTGGCAAGTCGTTCCAAATGAAAATGGGCAATCTGTGTCTCGACTCGATGGCTCGCAAAGAGAACGAGTCGCCCGGAATGTTCGTGTGTCACGGAACGGGCGGAAACCAGGAATGGGTGTTCGACCAGCTCACCAAGACCTTCAAAAACGCCATCAGTCAGCTCTGTCTCAACATGGAACGCAATCCCGTTCAGATGGTCGCGTGTAACTCGGTGAGTCGCGGAACATGATGAATCGCCAGAAAATCTGACTTTCTATCGAAAAACGCACTCTTCCAATGTGAAACCGCTCATAAAATGGGAATGTCTTGCAGTTGCACGGCGACACGATGATCGTCGAGAAGAACGGATGGCTGACGCAAGGCGGAAAGTGTCTCACTGTCAATCAGGTCAGACATCCTATGAAATCTCCGAAATTCCAGTGAATTCGATGTTTTTAGCGGTTTTTGAGCGATTTTCTACGCCAAAACAATCTCACATAATTTTCGGCGCAATTCGCCGTCAGAATCGGCGCATGTGCCGTGTTGGACGGCAAATTAACCGTTGCCTAGTGGTTAATTAGCCGTCCAGCGCGGCACAGTGCGCCGTTTTGGCGATCGGCGCTGCGCCCTAACTGCGCCGCCTTGATGAACGGCACTGCGCCTCAACTGCGCCGATTTGGCAAACGGCACTGCGCGCTTAATCTGCTGTTTGTATCTGATATTTCTGCTAGCAGCAATAAGAGCTCTTCTCAGTTTGTAAATAGATCATTTATTCAAAGATCGTTAGAAAGGCAATAGGGGGAAAAAAAGTGGGGAACACAGGGATAGAAGTCAAGAACAAAGGGAATGTTAAGCGAGACGTTCGTGCGATCCGTTTTGTCACCCGTTTTGCCAATCACGAATCGTTTTGGTATTGCCGCTCCGCCGGATTCCCCTAAAAAAGAGACAATCTATAGATTCTTGAACATGCGATGTGAAATTTTCCTTACGTTTCTGTTGGGTCTGGAAGTTTCTGTTCCTGGCACAAAGGTGGATCCGGCCATCTCACGCCTGAAAGCAACAGAAATCGCTGAAATCGCGATGACTGGGATGACTTACTTCGCTTCAGTGAATTGCGTTCGGAACCGGACGCGCATATTGTTCTTACATTTTGAGAAAGTTTTGATTCTGAAAAATAGAGTTAAAAGACGAAAATTGGGGAAAAAATGGGGTATATCTGCGAATTTCCTCGCGCAAAAAACATTGAAACATAGAAAAAATATATTTAGAGGGAGAGCTTGCAAAAACGATGTGAAAAAACACTTTTAAATGCTCAAAAACAGTAAAAGTAGGCCAATTTCATAGAAAAAAACTTTTAAAAACATGTTTAAACATGAAGAATTGCATAAGATGATGCAACCATCAGTATATTGACTGCATCATCCTGTAACGGCACCGTGCCGTTAGCGTGCCTTTAGTGAGCCGTTCATGCGCCGCGAGGGAGGCGCTGTGCTGCTTCTAGCGAGCCAAATCGGCGTACTCGCCCTTATTGTGCCGTCAACGGCACTGTGCCGTTCGCTGTGCCTTGTGCCGTTTAATGTGCCGTTTGCCGATTATGACGGCGAATTGCGCCGAAAATTATGTTTTTGTTAACAAAAAACTGAATTCCCGTCGAAATGTTGCGTTTTCAGGGCGCCTCGGGCGACTGGCTCATCTTCGGCTCTGGCTGCGAAGTGAACAACGGAGCACAGCGATGGATCTTTGAAAAACTCGACACTTTCGAATAGAGCCTGTAAATTCACCCCGATTTCCCCCAACTTTTCTTGTTAAAATTCAAATTCCCTCCCTGTTTTTTATCCATTTTCTTCCTGTGATCTACTCTTTTTTTCTTCCTTCTTGGTTTCTTTGTTTTTTTTTTTCCTTTTTTTTCTAGTTTTTCTCGAAAATCAACCGCAAAGTGCCTTTTCTTTTGCCTTTTTACCCTCGCCCGCCCACTTGAAAATTCCAAACTTATATCGCACTTGCCAAATTTTTAAACGTTTTCTTCGCCCTTTCGATCTTTTTTCTCAGTTTTCTCTCGATTTTCTTTTGTAACTCATGACACTAAAAAAACATATGCTTTCAATTTTTATGTGTGACTTTAAAATTCAAAGTAAAATAGCTTTATTATTTGAAAATTCCAAGAAAACGACTCGAAAATGCGATTTTAGCGCCGAAATTGAAAAGTGTCGTCAAATGTAATGTTTTAGGTTTCTGGTTCACTGTCGTAATATCGGGTGTTTGGTGTTTGCGGACCTAGTACAACGTGGACTTGCGCTTAACACATTTTTCATTAAAAAATCCCGTTTTCCACCGTTTTTTCACGATTTTCAGTTCAAAATCTTGTAAAACATGAAATTCACAGCTAAAAACAACCCTGGATCATCGATTTTTTCCCTAAAAAAGCAAAAATGACCTCTTAAAAACTATTTTTGTAAACATTTTAGAAATACCTCTTTTCTTCGTTTTCTTCGTACTTTTTTTTCGTTCTTCTCGACTCCGAACTAATTCCAGAATGCGTGCCATCATCGCAATTCTGAGCTTGGCCACCTGCGCTCACGCTCTCTACTTTCACATCGCCGAAACGGAAAAGAAGTGCTTCATCGAAGAGATTCCCGATGAGACGATGGTAAATTTTTAATTTTCAAATGAAAAAATAACTCATTTTTGTTGATTTAGGTTACCGGAAACTACAAAGTTCAATTGTACGATCCGAATACGAAGGGATACGGAGACTATCCGAACATCGGAATGCATGTGGAGGTCAAGGATCCAGAGGACAAGGTGGGGAATCTTTGGATATTGAAGTTTTCCTGGAAAAAAATCAAAGAATGGAGTTTTGATTGGAAAAAAACAAGAAGCATAGTGCGAAGTTTGAAATTTCAGGTGATTCTGTCGAAGCTGTACACTGCGGAAGGCCGATTCACGTTCACGTCGAACACTCCGGGAGAGCACGTCATCTGCATCTACTCGAACAGCACCGCCTGGTTCAACGGCGCCCAGCTGCGTGTTCACCTCGACATCCAGGCCGGAGATCACGCTCAGGACTATCAGCAGGTCAGTTTCCGATTGGTTTCTGACTTATTTCCAACCGTGAATCGCTTTCAGATCGCCCAGAAGGACAAGTTGAACGAGCTGCAGCTGAGAATCCGTCAACTGCTGGATCAGGTCGACCAGATCACGAAGGAGCAGAACTATCAGAGATATCGTGAGGAGAGATTCCGACAAACTTCCGAGTCGACCAACTCGCGCGTCTTCTACTGGTCCATTGCTCAGGTACGGAAGGGAATCGCCTTGAGAAGCCGAATGGCGTCGTCTGTGGACGATTTGTGGAGCATTTACATGTCCTTCAAGCCATTCCAACTGTTTTTAGAGCTTTGAGAGCTTCTGAAAAAACTAAATTCGTCTTCTGAATTTACTGACGTCGTTAAGAAGCTTCAGTAGTTCCGCAAACATGTAGAAAAAGTTTTCAAAAACTCAAACGTCTTCTGAAGCTTCTGCATCTCATCGCATTCATGAAATCATCCGAATTATTGCAGATCATCGTGCTCGCCATTACCGGAGCCTGGCAAATGCGTCACTTGCGCGGATTCTTCGAGGCCAAGAAGCTCGTCTAAATCCACTGAAATCTCTCCGCCCCTCATTCTGAGAATCTAATTGGAATCTGATTTGATTTTCCCATCCACCGTTTTCTACTGGTTTTCCCCTTTTTTCTCCAATTTCTCCATGGAAATTCAATGTATTTTTTTGTGTTTTCTTCTTCCCGAGGGTTCCCGATAGTCTATTCGATATTTATATTGTTTTTCTTTTTTTCTTCGAATCGCCGTCTCGAAATTAATTTATTCGCTTTGTTTTTGTTTTCTTTCCGAGTAGAAAGTAAATCGAGAGAAAATGGCTGTTTTCCCATTCGATTCTTCTCCGTTCCCCATCCGTCCTGGAACTCGTCCCATTTTCAGCCCATTTTCAGACATGGCGGGTCGCCGTCTCATCGCCGGTCTCACCAGTCCGTGGTCCGTCGGATTCTCCGCTTTCGGGCTCGCCTACGGAGCATATCACGTTTGGGAGTCAGTTTTTTCGCGTTTTTATTGGAGAAAAACCACACGGGAAACTATAATTGATGAGAAAACGGCGCAAACCACTCGCAAAACGTGCTCTCTCGTTTTTCAGTTCGACACAATCGGGCGCCAAGTACGATTTGAACGAGGATTTGGCGGGAAAAACGTACATTGTGACGGGAGCCACTTCCGGAATCGGACAGGTGAGCGTTTGCGCGAAAGAGAAAGACAGCTTTCATCGCGAAAAATCCGCTGCGAATCGATTGAAAATGGGCCCGTTATTGCAGGCGACAGCCGAGGAGTTGGCGAAACGAAACGCGCGTGTCATTATGGCGTGCAGAAACCGAGAAAAGTGTGTGCAAGTGAGAAGGGACATTGTACTCAACACCCGAAACAAACAGGTTCGCGAAAGATGAACTTCACACGAGAAATTGTGAAAAAACGACCGGAAAAGGCCTTGAAACACTGAGAATGTCCTAGTTTCCCCGTCAAAAATTGATAAAAACTGAGAAAAATCGACTGGAAATACTGGAAATCTGACTGTTTTCCACCGTAATCGTTTAGGACCCTCTCAACCTCACTATTAGAATAGAACTGTTTTGAAGATACGTACTGTGTTTTTTTCCTTTTAAAAAAATGATAGAAAACGTTAAAAACATCCAGAATAATAGAAAATTGCTCGAAAATTATGGAAAAGACACAGGGAAACACTTCCGAATGAATGGCCCCTTACCCTTAAGAGATTTCTCACTTTAGTTGAGTGGCCGGACTCTGAAAATAACTGAAAATGACGATTTCCGATCGATTTGCTGGATTTGCACAGGTGTACTGCCGTCAGTGCGACCTCGAGGATCCGGAAAGTGTGCGTACATTCGTGCAAAAGCTCTCGAAGGGCAAGTTCGAGTTGGATCGCATCGACGGAGTCGTCCACAACGCCGCCATGATGCAGAGCGAGAGGAAGCTCAACAAGGTGACACAACCCATCGAACTGTTCGAAAGTTGACGGAAACGAATTGCAGGATGGAATCGAGAAGACGATCGCGACGAACCACCTGGGCTCGTTCCTGCTCACGGGACTGCTGCTCGACAAGCTGCTCTCGCAGCCGAACGCCGTCCGCCTCGTCTTCCTCAACTCGAACATCATCGATCGGAAGTGCGATCTGAACGTGGCCGACTTCAACGCGGCGGCGGGCAAGTTCGACGGCTACGAGGTGTACAAACACTCGAAACTCGCGTCGGCGCTCTTCTCGAAAGAGCTCGCCGAGCGTCTCAAATCGACGAACATCAGCGTGCTCGTCGCGGATCCCGGACGCACCAAGTCCAATTTGTCGGCGCAAATGGACGGACAGACGTTCTTCCTCAGCCGGTGGCTACTCAAAATTGTCAGGTACGCGTGGCGATGAAAAACTGGAAACTCTTTGAAGCCCTCGACAATTTCGACTGTTTTCACACAAAAATTGCACTGAATTGGAGGTTTTTGCGCGGAAAACGCTCAGAAAGCCTTCATTTCGGTGCTTGTTCCATCAGAATTTTCCGATTTTTCAGTTTCGGAATGGGCGAACGACGGACGGAAAAAGCGGTCCGGCCGGTTCTCTACGCCCTGTGTGATCCCGAAACAGCGGAGGAGAACGGCATTTTCATCGAGTGAGTTGCCACTTTTATGGCTGAAAATGACTGAAATAATGACGTGGCACCAACATTTCATTCGATCTTATCATTGAATGCAATGTTTTCTTGACGAAAAACAAGGGAAAGATCGTGGTTTTTGTAGTGGTATCACTCTTTCTCTTATCAATTTTCCAATTGCTCCACACCAAATTGTCGATCATTGTACTCTTGAAATCGTACAATTTGCAGTCGTTTTTTACCTCTAACTTATTAATTTTCGGTCCCATTCTCTCGTGAAATGGCAATGCCACGTCACGTTTCAATCGGAATTTTTTGCAGTCGCGAACGTCACCTCCAACCGTGGAACGACGTGGTTTTGGACGCCGAGAAACGCGAAAAACTCTGGAATGTCAGCGTTTCGTGGTCGCGGCTCGGCGAGCATCTCAAAAAGGTACTATTTTCAAATCAGTGGAATTCATAAATTTTTTAATTAGAAAACTCTTGGGGAAATTCTACTCTCATTTCGTCGTTTTTTCTTGCAGCTAAAAGAGGATTTGGGTGAGGCGGCAATTCAAATTTCCGCCGAAACGCCGACAGTCGAATCGAGTGTGGGCAGTGGGAAGAGTTGGAAAACGCTGTGGATGTGGTGATCCGAGGAATTATCGATTGATTTCGAATTGTTTTGTTGTTACCAAGTTCTCCTCTTCTTCTTGTTTTTCTCTCAATCTTCTCTTCTAGGATAGAACCGATTCTTCTCCAGATCTAGATCCTCTTCTCTTTCTTGTTCTTTTTTTTTCTCAGCTAAAACTCATAAAATTGTTGCTCGTTTTTTCAAACTTCAAACTCTTCCACCTTGATTGTATGGTGTTCTTCTCGCCCGATTCCATATTTTCTCTCGATTTCCCTCCCTCAATATTCCAGTCATTGGTTTCAGATGTCACTGATAACACTGTTCGTGAATGCGGGAATGAGTGTGGTGGGCGCGTACACGTGTTACCACCTCGTTCTCGACTATATTCCCATTTTCATCGCCCGCAAAATGTATGGAAACGATCAGTGCAAGGTTGGTCGCATTGGATGAAATTGGAACTGAAATCCGGATGACGCATTATCGCATGGAAGAGCAGGTTTCGTCGGCCGTAAATCGACACGAGACCTTCTCTTCCAGGCGAGACCCATCGGGGTTACCTAAACTTGAAAGAGTGCGATTCCTATCGATCGATTGCAGGTGTCGAACGCGCCGGTGCCGGAGCCGATGGGCGTGATCTGCGCGGCGGTCTACCTGATCGTGATGTTCTTCTTCCTGCCGTTCCCGTTCTACGAGTGGATCGGCAGCGAGTCGTTTCCGTCGGAGAAGCTGCTCGCGATGCTCTCCGGCCTAATCTCGATCTGCACCGCCATCCTGCTCGGATTCGCCGACGATATGCTCGACTTGCGGTGGCGTCACAAGCTGCTCTTCCCGACGCTCAGCTCACTGCCGCTGCTCATGGTCTACTATGTGTCGGGTGCGCGGAGGCACTCTGACCTCGTCTCTTCTCAACGTCCTCTCAACGTCTTCTTCATCTTCAGGCAACTCGACGACAGTCATCGTGCCGACCATCGTCCGCCACCTCGTCCAACCGCTCGTCTTCCTGCCGCCCACCATCAACATCTCGTTCGTCTACTACGTCTTCATGGGCATGGTCATCGTCTTCTGCACCAACGCCATCAACATTCTCGCCGGTACGTCTTCTCGCGAACGTCCGCTTTCTCCGAATCCAACAAGATTCCAGGCATCAACGGACTCGAAAGCGGCCAATCGCTCGTCATCGCCGCCTCTGTCAGCCTGTTCAACTTGGTTCAGGTAGTGTTGGAGGACGTCTTCGATTCGCATTCACCCGACGTCGTCCATCCATTTTCAGCTGTGTCGCGCGGATTCGGCGGATTCGATGGGCTTCTGGCACCACGCGATTTCGCTGTATTTCCTTCTCCCGTTCACCGCCTGCACTGCCGTCTTGTTCTATTTCAACAAGGTTCGACCACTTTTTCCGTGTTTTCAGATAAGTATTGATACGAATAAGCGATGGATTCGGGTAGATTTACGAGCGTTGCGCGATGAGAAAATATCATTTTCCTTATCTTCCATGCGAGACCCGGCCAACGTGGCAAATTTCGAAAAGTTTGCTTTATGCTCTTAAAAAGACGGAAAATATCGAGAAGATCATTTTCTCGCGATTCCAATTGGTTTTACGAGCTGAATCCCCTGTTTTCTTCGCAGTATCCGTCTCGTGTGTTCGTCGGCGACACGTTCTGCTACTGGTCCGGAATGACACTGGCGGTCGTCTCGATTCTCGGACACTTTAGCAAAACGCTCATGCTCTTCTTCATCCCGCAGGTCTGTTATCGAGTGTTTGTGACGTGGCACTACAGTAACCGCGTGTTTCAGACCGTCAACTTTGTCTACTCGATCCCCCAGCTGTTCCATTTCGTGCCGTGCCCTCGACACCGACTTCCGAAATACGATCCGAAAACTGATACGGTATCCCCTTGTTTCGTGGTCTCTCTCTCTGAAATTACGTGTTTTCAGGTAAGCATGAGTGTTGCCGAATTCAAAGAAACCGATCTGAAACCTCTGGGACGAGTATTTGTGGCGATTTTCCGCAAAATTGGACTTTTGCACGCGGAGAACTACGAAAAAGACGGTGAAAAGTGAGAGATTTCGCGTTCAGCGATACCAAAAATCGATATTACTGCAGATATTTGCGAATCAATAATCTGACAATCATCAACCTGGTGCTCAAATTCTGCGGACCGCTTCACGAGAGTCGTCTGAATCAGATTCTTCTCGGCATTCAGATGACGTGCTCCGTGCTCGCCTTCTTCGTCCGATTCTATCTGGCCTCGCTCTTCTACGACGTCGTCGAGTAGATCGTTCTCGTTTTTCCGTTTATCGATTGATTTTGGGTCTTTTTGATACGCTTTATTGATTGTTTTACACCTGCATGCCTCTTTTCATGTTTGTTTTTGGGGTTTTCATTGAAAAAAAAACTCGGATGTTTTATTGATTTTGTGAACTAGTCGCAGGTGGCCGAATCGAAATTCTAGGCCAACCTGTTTGGAAATTTGTCATGAAAAGCTAGGTCTTAGAGTTTCGTAGAACCTATAGAGTCTGAACAAACACAAATGACGCATCGAAATGCAAACACGCTCCATTGCGATTCACGGCGGGTTTCGCAATAGCGCCTTTTCCCTGGCTATTCTGTCTGTTTTTCTTTTCCCCGAGAAGAAAAAGAAGAAAATGGCGAAACTGGAGCCGATTTGGCAAAACATTCCGGCTCACTTCAAGCGGTCGCTCGTCGGAAAACTCAATTATACCGACAGGTCAGTGCACTTTCAGATAAAGCATAGACCCGCCACTGGCGCCTTCTGATGCTAGGATGCCTATTTTGGCGTATGTCACGCCGATGTCACGCGGCTACCTCTGAAAACTGAGCACACTTTTCAGATGCTCACTGCGCACGTGCTCTCGCGACGAAAAAGAGCTCGTCGACTCGTGTCGCAACGAGCTCGAGTGCGTCGCCGTTCAAATCCGACACGATCACTCGCTCTTCTCGTTTTCCGACGACTCGCACACGTATTTCTCGGTGAAATACCACGCGAATCGCGAGACGAATCAGATGAGAGTCGAGATTTTCGCGTCGCCGGTCGTGTTCAAACCGAGCAGAAACAAGAGGATAATGTGGAAGAAGACGGCGATTCTCGATGAGATTCGCGACGAAAACGACATTGATTTCGCGATTCGCGACTTTGCGATGGCGATTCGGAAGGGGAGCGTGAAGAAGATTCTGATCAACGACGTCATCGTCAACGAGTACCACGAGAAGGGGAGCGGCGATCGGAAGCGCGAGTTCGAGGCGAAGATTCTGAAGACGTTCGGCTCGCTGAGCAAGCACGTCATCGCAGAGACGTTGCATCTGAAGTGGAACTCCGACGAGAACCAGATCGCACGACTCGTCGGCTCGTTCGACCCGAACCGCTTGCGTCGCATCGAACTGTCGGCTCGCGATGACACGTGGCAACTGAGGGACGTGGCTCGGATGGAGCAGTGGCGGAGAGCCAAGGAAGTGTGGCTCGAGGTGAAGCACGATCTGACGGTGGACGATCTGCTGCACTGCAGACGGATTCAGACGTACGTCGTCGAGATGAGACCCGACGAAGTGTGGAGAGTGATCGAGGTGAGAGAAGAGCGTGACACTGTCACGTCACGCACTCTCTGTCGTCTTTTAGCGATTCATCGCGAAACGTGAGCATCTCGCCTCGTTTCATCTTTCTTGTCGCGACACTGACGTCGAGTTGGACGCGCTCCTCGCAAAGTTCAATGTGCCTCCCCACGACCAGCCAATCACTGGAGATACCATTTTGTGAGTCGAAATATTCACGTCAAAAAGATCTTCCGAATGGGTCAAAGGGCGTCTGGAACGATCGATTTTGAACCGAGTTGTGCAAGTTTTAAGTCTCTGTGCTGTGGAGCCACTGAAACTTGCACAGATCAGTTCAAAATTGAGATATTCAGACGTTCTCTGCGCCATTCGAAAGGTCTTAATTGTCGCTACATTTGTTGTGTTCACAGCATTCTTCTAGAGGCTAGCACAAAAAAGTTAAGCCAACATGAAACAATCGAAGTTTGCAGGCGAAAAAGTCTGAGCAGCCGTTTCATTCACACCCAGCGATTCGCGATTCCGTCCACTCGGCTCGTGCTCGTCGTGATGATTTCGGCGAAAGAAGTGCTCGGAACAGTGTGCCACGTGGACGCCGTCAATTCGGAGGCCAAAGTGGAACTGGGACTCTTGAGACAGTGACGGCGCTCTGGCGAGCTTTGGAATTGATCCAATTGTATAGTTGCTCACTTGTAATCGCTTCGAAAGTGCAATAAAGAAATCCTTTTTTGATGAATACAATTCATAATTGAAACCAAAGGGATGATCGAGCCCTCCACGAAAACAGAAATACAAAGTTATCGATCGAATTCGGTCACGGTCACGGTCACAGTTGCGAAATTGCGTGACACATTGATTTGGGGTTTAGATTCATTTTATTCGAAAAAGAAACAAAAACAATTGCAGAATTAATTGATACAATTTCGAAAGGGACAGTTACAAAACAATACAGGAAAGATGAAAACCCCAAAGTTTCGAATCAAAGAATGACGATTCCATTCGATTCCAATCGCTTCAGTCGATCGTAAGTTCGGTGTTCGGCAGAGCCATCAGCACACCAGTGATGAACTCTTCGGAAAGTTCGAGAGTGTCGTAGATTGTCAGATGTGGCAGGTTGAGTTGATCGAGCGGGAAGTTGAGCGGCATGACGTCCATGCTGATCGCCTCTTTGACCTTCACCGCCTCGAACACTTTGTCGAGTCCAAAGACTTCGGTTCGATAGTCCTTGCCGAATGGATTGGAGATGACGAGATGGTTGATGGTCGCGTGGTTCTTGATGCCGTTGAGCAGCTCGCCGAGTCCGTAGACATCCATTCCTGGGAATCCGAGGATCGTGACGTCGAGAGTGTCCAGAGATGTCCGCTTAGCGCGGTAGATGTTGAACAGGCGGCGGAGCACGATTTCAAGACCGTAGTGAAGAATCAGCTCAGAACCGGTCAGGTAGCACCGTTCGATGAGCTCTCCGTCGATGTTGACGTCCAGTTGGATGCCGTTCTCATCGGTGTAGGGTGTGATGAGGAACGAAGAGTATCCTCCGTTCGGTGTGTGCACATCGATCGTTGTGTTCCGATGGGTGAAGTTGATCGAGAGAGTCGCCTCGAGAGCACAACTCGTGATCATATCCAGCGCTTCCTCAGATTGGGCGGACAGCAGGAAACTGAAAATGGGAAAAGATAGAAAGAGATTGAGAGAGGTTGAATAAACTTGCAGATCGGCTGGAGCCATGTAATCGAAGACAGCCTTGCGAGACGGGTACGTCATCGAGGCGAGAAGTTCGACAGTCTTCGCGGACAGCATTCTAGACGAATAGCAGAGAGAACGAGGGAAGCGATGTTGCCACGACGAGTGAGATGACTCAAATGAGGGTGTTCTGCAAGCCACCGGACGGTGGACTTGATGAAGGGGCGGGGCCAGACGGTGGTAGACTGCGGGGGGAGGAGTCTTCTAGGTAATGGTAGGCTGGAGATGGAGGTGTGAGCGGACTGTTCCCAGGAGAAAGGGTATCGATGAGACTGTGTCTCCTGTACATATGTGTGAGGATTAGTGTGGATGCGGATGTGGAGATGAGACAATAATAACAATTGCGATGGGAACGTGATTGATGAGCTCAAAGGTCTCCTAGGAGAAGAGCAATGTATGCAGAAACACAAAAAACGCTCCAACAGCGTGTATATGATCAAAAAGACCGACAGCGTTAAGGATATAAGAAGTGTGGGACTTGAGGTTGTTCATTTTCAGCCGTGTGCCCAATTCTTCTAAACCTGGTACAGGAGAAGTCGGATCTGGTTGCAGAAAGAAGAACCAGGACGGACTGTGCGCCGAAAATAGCGCCAGACCAGTCGTCCTTCACTCTGAGCTTTACCTATAGTTTTCTGAGCTTTTTCTGTGTTTCGATAAGTAGATGCAACTTTTCCAGACATGAAAATGCGAGTTCTGCCGACATTTTGTAAAAAAGTGAGCTTCGACAAAGTTATTTTTTTATTTATTCAAAATTAACACCAAGTCTCAACAAGTGTTATCCTTTAAGGTCTTCTCATTAAACAGACTACACGGGAGGCTTGCTGGACACGATTCCGTTCACGTACTGAGACGTGGCAATGACTTTAAGACTTCCAGAAGGCGTCTGGAAGTACAGGGTGGCCACTAATTACCGGCACAACTTTGAAGACGTATAACTCCAGACTCAGAAGTCAGAACATGATGAGATTCAACATAACTTTTATTAGATATATAACGAACATTTATCACCTAAGTTTGTTCAACGCGACCTCCTTTTGCGGCGATGACATCACGAAGACGCCGCGGCTAAGCACCGACTGTTGCACGCTACACAATTTATCCCATTTCTCCAAGAGGGTCTTCTTCCGAGACTCCAAACTTGAGTGGGGTTTAGCGTTGACCTTAGTCTGCAAGACGCCCCAGACAGAGTAGTTCAACGGATTCAGGTCCGGCGAGAGAGCAGGTCATTCCATGATCCTGGCCTCACTGATGTGTGAGTGTGACAGTGTGGGCAGGCGCCCCCGTTTTGCTGGAACACCCCAGGCTGTCCGGAAAAGTGTTTTTGGACTGAGGGAACCACGTGATACCAAATGTACACTGATCGGCTATTCATCTGAAAAGATAGTAACCTCATGTTCACCACTGCGCGTGCAAACCAGAGCCAAAAATGATTGAAGAGCAATGTACGTTTGGCCTAGCCATTTATCTAAAACAGACCGGATTAAACTGAAACTCAACAAAAACGTTCAAAATGAGTCAATAAATAACTGTGAAAAAATTGTTGTGCTCACAATGCACAGGCAGCCAACGGCTAGGCGCCAACGGCAAGAAAGTGTTGTGCCGGTAATTAGCGGCCACCCTGTAGAAGTGGTCGAGGTTGTCGACTTCCGTTCCCTTTTCGGGTGACCACTTCTCGGCGATGTTCGCGCGAAATTGTTGATCGCCATCGTTGAACTCGAACGACACAACACGTGTGTCTCCACTTTTCACACACTGAAATTCGGTATGACGTGGCAGTGAACAAGAATGTGAGTTATTCTAGACAGAGTTCGAATTGAGAAAGTGCACGTCGAGAGTGCGGGCGAAGATCATTGTGTGTGAACTGATGTTACCTCGATGAGTTTGCAGGCTTCGACGGGCGAGAAACCAATGTTGAGACACTCGATCTTCGCGGCGGCGAGAAAGTGTTCGGCTTTGAACGAAGAAGGGTTCTCCGACGAAAGAGTAGCGCTCGGAAGGTGCGGATATCTGGAAAAAACTGGAAATGCTCGATGGATACCCGCGAGAGCTCACTTGACTTGCAGTATCTCGAGCTCCTTGGCGTTGCACGCTTCGATGGCGGCGACGATCATTTGCTCGGTGCCCCACACACCTCCGAAAATCTTGAAGCTGAGCTCGGTCGTCGAGATTCTCTTCGCCAACGCCTTCATTCCTGTCTCGATTCTCTCGAGAATCGACAGTTCGCCGGTGTCGAGTTTCAGATAGAGAAGATTCAGCCGAATGCCGATCGCCGGAATGATGCGGAAGAAGTCGTCGATGGCCAGCTGGGCGAGATTCAGCGGCATGTCCACGAACATCCACGCCTTGTTCTCTTCCTTCGACGAGATCACCACGAACTCCTCGATCTCGCCGTCGCGCTCCTCGGTTTCGAACGTCGCGTAGTCGAACTCGCGCGCGACTCCGTTTTCGGTGACACGGATCTGCGCTTCGGACGCGCTCTTCACAAACAATTCGAGGTTCTCGAGACTCATATGACTCGCATTGTGGATTGCGAGCTCTTTTTTCGAGCACTTACTCAGTTTCAGTCTGGAAATGCGAAATTGATTGCCGAATTGAGGTTTCAGCTGCTCACCTCGTCTTCAGATCACATTTTTCCATGAATGTCACTCTCATCTCTGGCGGAAGTTTGTTCCACATTTTCCCGACGGTGAGCACGATCTGAACATGAAAGAGAAGATGTGGAAGCGAATCGGAAAAAGGGCGGGAATTTGAAAAGTTTTTTGGAAAGATAGTGAAACACTATTCTCGACTTTTCTAGAATCTTCTAGAAGGATCAATAACTCTCGGAATATGAACTTTTCTGATTCCTGGGATACTATTTCGAAACGAATTCATTTGACATTAAAGAGCGAAGAGCATTGGAATGAAAGAGTCAATAAAATGGGGGAAGTGAGTTTTAATAGGATGGAGTGCCATTCGACATGGTTCATTCCTCCTGATAGCACCGTTTTTATTATGTGCAAACACGAAAGTTTCCATGACTCGACCCGCTTTTCGAATACTTTCCATGAAATACGGTATGGAAAGTGAATCACAAATCGATTCTTTCACTAGTTTCACATGAGATTATCAATAATCGAAGATTGTTTTTCTGTCGAAAAACGGCCACAAGTTTCGAATTTTCCGATTCTGCGAGTGCCATCGAATCAGTCGTTTCGTCTCTGCCCTCCATTCCGTTTTACGAATCGCACTGCCCGAGACGGCGTTTTTCGAGATGATTATCACAAAAACCAAGTGATCGAGTGGTATCGATTGACTGTAGATCAACGGACTTTTTCTGGAAACCATCGGAAAATCGATAATCGACGTGGATTTTGCTGACTTTCGTTTTGGTTTGAAACGTTGATTTTGTAGTTGGAACTCGAAGGTTTTGAGGATTTCGCGGCAGTTGGGTTCGGAGAAGATGTAGTGCAGAAAGAATTCTCCGGGCTCGTTTCTTGCCATATAAATCTGAAATTAAGAAGTGAGATGGTAGTGCCACGTCACTTGGTACTGGCACTGCATGTTGCAGCTATTCAATCTTGGTACCACGTCACTTCTGAACTGTGAAATGGTAGCCTCATGTCAGCTCCCAGCTATGAAATAGTAGTGCCACACCACAAATGAACTATGAAATGGTAGTGCCACGTCATTTTCTAACTATGAAATGGCAGCGCCACGTCACCTCCCGATTTTGAAAAACAGTCCCACGTACTTCATTTCTAGGCCTACTACCACGTGACGTATCATCAATGAAATGGTAGTGCCACGTCACTCCTCACCTTTACCAACTCCCACACATCCAATGGATCGAAATCGGCCACAAACAACCGTAACCTTCTCGTTTCCACATAGTTCTCAAGTGTCCACCCACTCGATTCGTTTTCCACAATTTTCAAATTTGGCGCCATCTCGAATACGACTAGATCATCTGTTTTGAAATGGAATTCGGACACAAGACGCTTCGGTCGAATATCGATTTTCTCGCAGCTCCTCAACGTTTCGACCAGCTTCTCTCGAAATTCTCGAAATGCGTCGCGTTTCGAAGGACAATCCAATCCCTCGAAAATGCGATTCGAAATGCTCAAAACGCCGACTTCGAGGGGCTCATTTGAGCCGAAAAACTTAATTTCGAGAGCCGAAACGAACAAATCGATAATGTGGCCTTCGATTTGAAATTCGGAAACTTTCCGAGAATCCACGTGTTTTTCCATTGAAACTAACCGCCATTCACCGCCAAAATCGTCTTGACGCACCGAAAAATGAAGGGAATTATCGAATTTTTCGTGTTTCAACGTCCACGAAATGTCGATGAATTTCATCGAGAAACTTGAAGACGTGCTGATTTCCAGATGACTCAACTTCATTATCCAGCCTAGAAATGTATCGATTTTCGATTGGAAAAAGACGAAAAATCGCATTTTTATAGTTAAAACATGACTTTTATTTTAAAAAAGGCGCTGTCCGATTGCGAAATGTAAATGAGAAAAAGACGATAAAAACGCATTGATAACTCGCATTTTATCGAATTTCGAAGAAGAAATTGGTGTCAGAAGAAGTTTCGAAACTGTTTGAAATTTTGAGAAAAGTTGTGTCAGATGGGAGTTGACCTAACTTTTTTGTGCTGAAACATAGCAGAATGGTGCAGTTTTGTCAAATGTAGAAGATTTTAAGATCTTTCCAACGGAGCAAAGAACGTCTGAAAATCTCAATTGTGAGCTAAGTTACGCAGTTTTCCATTTTCGATACATTGCGCTCCATCGCAATTCTCTGCAGCGTCACGAAAATAGTGCAGTGGAGCGTGATTAAGCATTTCGTGATATCAAATGTATCGTTTTATGCCCGTTGGGAAACTAGAATAAGTTATCAACAAATGTGTGTACTATCCTCGATCACTCCTTTTTCCTCTTTTCCTTGCTGACCGTCACACTGAAGTCCGAGATGCGGAGCACGACGAAAATGAGAATCGGGACGGCGGCGAGTGCGAAGAAGACGTCGAGATTGTAGTAGGTGAAGACGTCGAGGTGTTTGCCCTCGTACTGCAACTCCTCGACGCCGTCGTTCGCCAGCACCCAGTTCGTCGTCTTCACAAGACGTTCCGACGCCGTCTGCGGTTTGCTTCTCATCAGATTCTTCAGACGAGTCGCCTTCTGACGGTATCTGAAAGTGGGCGGAGCTTGTGCGACGACGACTGCGAGCAACGACGACTCACCGCGGATTGTCGAGAATGTCGCGGATCGCGTGCTCGATGGCGGTGGGCTCGTCGAGCAACTGATGTTTGCTCCGCAAAACGCCCCATCCCTTTCGCTCGACGGCTCGTCCGTTCCGCGGCTGATCGAACATGAACGGAATCGAGATGACTGGAATTCCAGCCCACGCCGACTCCATGAGACTGTTGTAGCCGGCGTGCGTGATGAACGCCTTCAGACGCGGATGCGCGAGCACACCCGTCTGCGGCACCCAGTCGACCACCAGAACGTTCGAAAGTCCTTCGGCGAGACGGAAACTCGTCTGGAATCGTTTCAGACTACCGTATTTACTGGAATAGTAGGAGAGCAACAATGCGGCTCAACTTTGGCAAGGCTTATCTCGAAAACTAAAATAGTTATGAAAAAGTTGTCAACCACAAAAACATGAGAAATGTTATTTCAATCATGTTTGTAGTTGACAACTTTCTCATAACTTTTCTAGTTTCAAAGGCATTAGAGTTCTCACGGTATGTGCATATTTCAAAAGACCATAGTTAAAAAGACGTTACAAACTCTCAGAGTACCTTGTCGTGTTTGTCCACCTTCACTATAAAGTGATAGTCTGGGAAGAGTTGCGTGATTCTCAGAAAGTTCTCCATGACTCGCGACGGTAGACTCGTCGTGTTCGCGATGGTTCCCAGCGAGAACAGCACGACGCCTTTGCCTTTTTCCATTTCCTTCTCGAACATCTGAAAAACACGCAAGTTTGGCTGTAATTGTCTGAAAATGAGAGGTACCGCGTCGAGTTTGGGCTGCTTGTTGGCGATGCCAAGTCCTCCGATGTGGACGACGTTGGCCAACGTCGGCGACGGAATCTCCAGAAGCTCATCGGTGGAAACGAAGACGACGTCGGAAGTCTTGGCGATGTAGTCGATCGACGGAAAGTCCTGGCTGAAAATCCCCGCATTTTCAGACGAAGCGGCGAAAGTTTCAGACTCGCCCGAAATGCTTTCTGTACATCTGAGTCGTCAACGCGTTATCTCTGTGCTCGTCGCGAATCTGAGCAATGTGCAGAGCAAGATTGCGGGCTCTTTGGAGGAATGGAGCAGGCGTCGGCTCGAGCGGAGCCATGAAGGGCAGGAAACTGGTGGGCGTCGGGATGCCGAGCATGTCACGCATGCTCACGCCCATGGTGCAACTGAAACGGGTGGAGACACAGTTGGAAATCGACGTTTTCAGACGATCTTTGAATCATTTGAAAGATCTTAGAATTTACTACGTTCCATAGAACTGAATCTTTTGAATAGCCTTGAGCACAAAAGAGTTGGGAGCACTAGAAACCATACTTCGGAATAGCGGGCCGAAAAAGCGGGCTGGCCCGGCCCGGCCCGGCCCGCTCGGCCCGGCCCGCAGCGGGCCGGGCCGGGCCGGGCCGGGCTCGAAAAATTTCAATGACCGGCCCGGCCCGGGCCGGCCCGGCTATTGTATAGTTTTTTTTTACTGTTTTAACAATGAGCACCGTTCACACACCTGAAGAACTTCAAAAAATGGTAACTGAACACAAAGAACGGATCGTATTGGTAATATTTTTTGAAAATTCATTGAAAATAAGTTCGTTGTGAATACCAAACTAGCCGGGCCGGGCCGGGCTGCTGGGGCCGGGCCGGGCCGGGCCGGGCTGGGGAAAAAAAAGTAGGGCCGGCCCGGGCCGGGCCGGGCCGGGCCAGGCCGGGCCGGGGAAAAAAAAGTAGGGCCGGGCCGGCCCGTTCCGAAGTATGCTAGAAACCACCACAGAGCTTTAAGACACTTTGGAACTTCCAGGAGTAACTCAGTTAGCCTATTTCTGCTCGGCGAGCCCCATCTCCTCACCTGGCGACCCAAAAGCGGTGCTTGATGCCGAGCAAGTGAGCCAGACCCATTCCGCACAGGTGCACGTGCTCTCCAAAGTAGGCGTCGAACTTCTCGGCTCTCAGCTGCTCGACGAGCTCCCTGTTCGTCACAATCTCCTCGCACAGATTGTTGTACTCGTCCTGATGCGGATCGGTCTTCGAGTTGAACAGACGACTCCACAACGACGTCTCCTCGAACACGTTACCCGACAGTTCTGCAACACGTTCCGCTCGAGAGGCCGTCACCCCTCCGACGCACCGTTCTGAATGCGTTTGTACTCGGCGTTGTTGAGACCGGTGACCGGCCACCGTCGGCACTTGTGACACGGCGTGAACTTGTCCGTCAGATCCAGAAAATCCGGTTCGAAGTTGACGACGTCGTGGCCGGCGCTCGCCAGCTCGTCGGCGATCCGACCTTGCGAGATCATGTGCGACTTGCTGGCACTCGGCGAGAACACGAGGATCTTGTGCGAAACGATCAGCGGTATCGCCGAAATGAGCACGAGCAGCGACTGCGCTCGGAGCATTTTCCCAACTGCAAAGATTATCGATTGGATTATCGACTCGTTATAGAATCTCGGGGCGGAGCCTATTTGATAGCGGTTCATCGAAAATTTAATCGATTAGAAAAGTGTCTTGGTGTACAGTGTGCACGTGGAAAATCAATGAAAAAACTGCATAAAAGATGAAAAGTGACATTGAAAACCAAACAAAGTGTAGCGAAAAGAAGTGGAGAAGGACGTGGGAAATCGATGATTTTCGTGGTTTTTTGAATAGGAAATCGGTGTGAATGACGCAATACACTGAGAGATCAAAAAACACACAAGAATAGTTGATTTGATCTACCGTGAACAGACGGCTGTTCGAGTTTTCGGTTTTTTTTCGATAATCGATGGTTTTCAGTTTAATTTCTCATTTTCTGAGTTGTAGCTCAACTTTCAAAAACTATACCGGAATAAAAAAGTATATATACATAATTCAGGAGAAGACCTAAAAATCGATTCAAAAATGAAAAGTGAAGGGGAAAAGTGAAGAAGAGACTCGAGAAATGTTGCGTGAGGGTATTTCCTATTTGAGAGACACACTTATCATATCAGTGTGTATCGACCTTCCAAAGTTCATACAATGTTATCAGTGCGTGCAGATTGTCATCATCATTCATGGGTTTCCCGAATGATTTCTGGTCATGATGATGACTTTTCTCAGCGTTTCTAGTCTCGCTGCTCGAAATCTAGCTCTTCTTCCGGATCGTTTCTCGCATTTTGTCATCATTTTCGGTTCGGAGTGAGATGTTCGGTGGAGCGAACTTCCGACAGCGATGAAATTGTTCGAGCAATCAGTCGATTCTCAACTCGCAAAGTAGACGGTTTTCAGTTTTCCAGTAATCTATTTATGTTTTCTTCTTTGGAATCGCAAAAATTTCACTGAAATGGTACTTTGAAGTGAGACTGAAATCCGAAAGATTTCAAGTTCAGACTGCAGAAAACGAGTTGATCAATCTGTTTCGGTGGCAGCTTGGACGTCTCCAACGACGATGTCCATTCGGTGAGCCGGGAGAGATGCTCGAACGAAGACGAGGGAATGCAAAGGTGCTCCATTGCTAATCTCCTCAAATTCGGGAATCTCGTCTCGAACTGCCAGTACTCGAACGGATCGATATCTTCGACGGGCGCGACTCCCAGATATTCTGTGATCTCCTGAAAATGAGACAACAACATTTCGGAAGGTGTCGAGAAATGGGCTCACTTCTTCGAACGCGTCTCTTCCAGGTGTGTTTTCTCCCAAAAACTGCTGAAACAACGAAGACGAGGGCTGCGAAGTTTCAGGAGCACTGAGCGACCGAAGATCGGGTTTGATGTCGCAAGAAGCACGAAGTAGACCGAGCACGAATGTCTGAAACAACGATGGAAGTGAGCATTCCTCTGCCGTTGCCACGTGTAATGGGTCTCGTTTGGAAAAGACGCGAAACACGTTTTTCACGCCCGTAAATCGACACAATGTCGCCAGGTGGCAACTTTGAAGAATCAGACCAACCTTATGAGGTACAACGAAAAACGCGTCTTTGAAGCGAGGATCCGTGAAAGTCGCAGTTTTCAGCAACTCATTCTCGTGGTAGCTGCCAGTCAGCGCATTCATATTAGTCGCCAGTTTGTCCATGAAACTGACGTGCTCCTCGTGTTTTCTACAAAAATGGGCATGAAAACAAGAGACGGTATGAATGCGTTTACATGTGACTTCTCATACGATCCAACTTGAAGTGAAACATTCGCAATGACGGTATCACTGTCGAAACTGTGGAATGGGTGGCCGTGGCAACAAGGAGCGGTTCCAGAGAATCATGCACAACCGAGCACATCTCCCATTCCTCTTCGCTGAACTTCAGATCGGTTTGACGTATGGCTACGGTATGTTTGTTCTCGAGGAGCCAGTGCAGTTTTCGATATATCTCGGACCAACTGAGATCTTTGTCACTGGAGTTTGGTAGACTCGGGGTATAGTTTTGAGAATCGCCATGCATTTTTGTCATTTCTTGTACAACGAAATGCGCTTTGGGAACTTCTTCGAGTGTAGCTCGAACAGCCTGAAAATCTAAAACTTTTTGACAAAAAACTTCGTGACAAAATGTGACCTGTTGAATTTGATGATGGAAGCAGGGGACAGAGGGTATTCCTGAATTCTCTTTCGCTACGAAACATGCGACGGATTGGATTTGAATTCCGAAGTTTCGCAAGCACGATGTCACACGTTCTTCGATGGTTTCGGTCGAGAAACTTGAGCAACTACCGATGACTGCGTGGTTTGGAGAAAATGTTCGCGGATCGATCCAATGGCCTGAATGTTTGAATGAAAAGGAGATACTCAGGTGTTAAAGGACATACATCTCACGACCGACAGACTACAGTTTCCGTTTTTGCGAGGCCAGGAGTCACAAGTGATTGCCACTTTTTGCACTTCGGACAACCGCTCGTGTATCGAACTTCTCAGCCTCATTTCAATATTCGGAACGATTCCGTTCAGATAGTATTCCGGACTTTGCAATCTGACAGAAATATACTTTTGGCGATAAGAAAGTGAATGAACGACCTTATTTCCGGAGCCAATATGCTGAAAAAGTTCGCGAATCCGGGACTTTGAAGAGTCTCGAGCGGCATGAAATCATTCAGAATCATTTCCATGATGGCGACGTGAGCAGCTTCTGATATGGGATTTTCGGAATTCGGAGCATTCCACTGCCACGTTCCAACTTCTGACTTCGGCTCTCCAAAGGAAATTGGCATCGGGAATCCATTTGTTTCAACAACAGAAATATCCCGCTGAGGTTTCTTCGAATTCGGTTCCGCAGCATCATACTGAAAAATAGACGAGATAAACAGTTAACAACTGCTAAGAACCGAAAAAAAAACCTTCAGGTATTATAAGGACTCGAACTCGGGTCTTACTTTTCGAAAACAAGAGCACACCCTACTACGCCACACAGTTACAGACACGACTTTCGATGAGACTCACCTGCATCCACTCGTCCGGATGAGCCTTCAAAAGATGGTATTTTAGATTGTTGGGGCCGGAAGTCGGAGAGAATTTCACTTCTTTCGAACAGAGTTTGCATTTTGCCGATGATGCACTCCTTACGAAAAAAGCGTCATACTTCGAACGGTGTTTTTTACGAATCAGCGACATTTATGAACTGAGCAAAGATGAGAATATGAGTAGAGAGTATTCGTATGGAAAACGCGCTATTTCGCAATACGGAAGTGGAGAGACGAAAGCGGAATGACAAAACGGAAAACGGAATGTCTCATCGCACGCTATTTCTCTTTTCCTCTTCCCCCCTCACCACACGCTCTTTCCTCCATCGATCCACTCTGTGCACGCCGTCCCTCGCGCGACTTACGCGTCGGATTCTAACTCGGACGCGTTTCAAAAATAACGGTCGGTGGCTCGCGGGGGCGCCGCCGACCTCAAACTTGGGTAATTAAACCGACGCTTTCGTCGCGGTGTGCGATTTGAGTTGTGGCGGCGGCAGACACGTCCGCTGGCCAGCGTTGTTCACCGCCCCACCACAACCCACACTAGAGGAGAGGTGCATTTTTCAACTGTGATGGTTGCGTATACTCTCGCTTACGACCATATCACGTTGAAAACACGCCATCCCGTCCGATCTGGCAAGTTAAGCAACGTTGAGTCCGGTTAGTACTTGGATCGGAGACGGCCTGGGAATCCCGGATGTTGTAAGCTTTTTCCAATTTGTTATATTGTGAGAGGAGAATCGTAAATTAAGAACTTACACTGTCTCACGCTTTCCATATGAACATTTGTCATTTCTAAACTTTAGTGTTTCACGTATCTCATATAAATCATTTCCACTTCACGTTTTGATTAAATTTGATTATACAATCATAAACTGTTTATAATATAAAATAAAGAATGAATTAAAGACAAGAGGAGGAGCACGATTTCCAGATTACACGAAAATGATGACATATCTCCACATCCCACACGATAATGATGACAAAAAAAAAAGTACGTCTCCACATCCGACATAAGAATGCACATCAGATTACAGTCATTCAGTGTGGTGGAGAGAAACATTTACAGCATCGCATAACTCGGCTCAAACATATTTCCTAGGCTCGCAAAATAGTTTTTCTGTCTCCCCTAGAGGAGACGTTCCAAAATTTATGGCTAACACCAAATTTCTTTGGGTCAGTTCGAATGTTTACCTCAAACTTGGGTAATTAAACCGACGCTTTCGTCGCGGTGTGCGATTTGAGTTGTGGCGGCGGCAGACACGTCCGCTGGCCAGCGTTGTTCACCGCCCCACCACAACCCACACTAGAGGAGAGGTGCATTTTTCAACTGTGATGGTTGCGTATACTCTCGCTTACGACCATATCACGTTGAAAACACGCCATCCCGTCCGATCTGGCAAGTTAAGCAACGTTGAGTCCGGTTAGTACTTGGATCGGAGACGGCCTGGGAATCCCGGATGTTGTAAGCTTTTTCCAATTTGTTATATTGTGAGAGGAGAATCGTAAATTAAGAACTTACACTGTCTCACGCTTTCCATATGAACATTTGTCATTTCTAAACTTTAGTGTTTCACGTATCTCATATAAATCATTTCCACTTCACGTTTTGATTAAATTTGATTATACAATCATAAACTGTTTATAATATAAAATAAAGAATGAATTAAAGACAAGAGGAGGAGCACGATTTCCAGATTACACGAAAATGATGACATATCTCCACATCCCACACGATAATGATGACAAAAAAAAAAGTACGTCTCCACATCCGACATAAGAATGCACATCAGATTACAGTCATTCAGTGTGGTGGAGAGAAACATTTACAGCATCGCATAACTCGGCTCAAACATATTTCCTAGGCTCGCAAAATAGTTTTTCTGTCTCCCCTAGAGGAGACGTTCCAAAATTTATGGCTAACACCAAATTTCTTTGGGTCAGTTCGAATGTTTACCTCAAACTTGGGTAATTAAACCGACGCTTTCGTCGCGGTGTGCGATTTGAGTTGTGGCGGCGGCAGACACGTCCGCTGGCCAGCGTTGTTCACCGCCCCACCACAACCCACACTAGAGGAGAGGTGCATTTTTCAACTGTGATGGTTGCGTATACTCTCGCTTACGACCATATCACGTTGAAAACACGCCATCCCGTCCGATCTGGCAAGTTAAGCAACGTTGAGTCCGGTTAGTACTTGGATCGGAGACGGCCTGGGAATCCCGGATGTTGTAAGCTTTTTCCAATTTGTTATATTGTGAGAGGAGAATCGTAAATTAAGAACTTACACTGTCTCACGCTTTCCATATGAACATTTGTCATTTCTAAACTTTAGTGTTTCACGTATCTCATATAAATCATTTCCACTTCACGTTTTGATTAAATTTGATTATACAATCATAAACTGTTTATAATATAAAATAAAGAATGAATTAAAGACAAGAGGAGGAGCACGATTTCCAGATTACACGAAAATGATGACATATCTCCACATCCCACACGATAATGATGACAAAAAAAAAAGTACGTCTCCACATCCGACATAAGAATGCACATCAGATTACAGTCATTCAGTGTGGTGGAGAGAAACATTTACAGCATCGCATAACTCGGCTCAAACATATTTCCTAGGCTCGCAAAATAGTTTTTCTGTCTCCCCTAGAGGAGACGTTCCAAAATTTATGGCTAACACCAAATTTCTTTGGGTCAGTTCGAATGTTTACCTCAAACTTGGGTAATTAAACCGACGCTTTCGTCGCGGTGTGCGATTTGAGTTGTGGCGGCGGCAGACACGTCCGCTGGCCAGCGTTGTTCACCGCCCCACCACAACCCACACTAGAGGAGAGGTGCATTTTTCAACTGTGATGGTTGCGTATACTCTCGCTTACGACCATATCACGTTGAAAACACGCCATCCCGTCCGATCTGGCAAGTTAAGCAACGTTGAGTCCGGTTAGTACTTGGATCGGAGACGGCCTGGGAATCCCGGATGTTGTAAGCTTTTTCCAATTTGTTATATTGTGAGAGGAGAATCGTAAATTAAGAACTTACACTGTCTCACGCTTTCCATATGAACATTTGTCATTTCTAAACTTTAGTGTTTCACGTATCTCATATAAATCATTTCCACTTCACGTTTTGATTAAATTTGATTATACAATCATAAACTGTTTATAATATAAAATAAAGAATGAATTAAAGACAAGAGGAGGAGCACGATTTCCAGATTACACGAAAATGATGACATATCTCCACATCCCACACGATAATGATGACAAAAAAAAAAGTACGTCTCCACATCCGACATAAGAATGCACATCAGATTACAGTCATTCAGTGTGGTGGAGAGAAACATTTACAGCATCGCATAACTCGGCTCAAACATATTTCCTAGGCTCGCAAAATAGTTTTTCTGTCTCCCCTAGAGGAGACGTTCCAAAATTTATGGCTAACACCAAATTTCTTTGGGTCAGTTCGAATGTTTACCTCAAACTTGGGTAATTAAACCGACGCTTTCGTCGCGGTGTGCGATTTGAGTTGTGGCGGCGGCAGACACGTCCGCTGGCCAGCGTTGTTCACCGCCCCACCACAACCCACACTAGAGGAGAGGTGCATTTTTCAACTGTGATGGTTGCGTATACTCTCGCTTACGACCATATCACGTTGAAAACACGCCATCCCGTCCGATCTGGCAAGTTAAGCAACGTTGAGTCCGGTTAGTACTTGGATCGGAGACGGCCTGGGAATCCCGGATGTTGTAAGCTTTTTCCAATTTGTTATATTGTGAGAGGAGAATCGTAAATTAAGAACTTACACTGTCTCACGCTTTCCATATGAACATTTGTCATTTCTAAACTTTAGTGTTTCACGTATCTCATATAAATCATTTCCACTTCACGTTTTGATTAAATTTGATTATACAATCATAAACTGTTTATAATATAAAATAAAGAATGAATTAAAGACAAGAGGAGGAGCACGATTTCCAGATTACACGAAAATGATGACATATCTCCACATCCCACACGATAATGATGACAAAAAAAAAAGTACGTCTCCACATCCGACATAAGAATGCACATCAGATTACAGTCATTCAGTGTGGTGGAGAGAAACATTTACAGCATCGCATAACTCGGCTCAAACATATTTCCTAGGCTCGCAAAATAGTTTTTCTGTCTCCCCTAGAGGAGACGTTCCAAAATTTATGGCTAACACCAAATTTCTTTGGGTCAGTTCGAATGTTTACCTCAAACTTGGGTAATTAAACCGACGCTTTCGTCGCGGTGTGCGATTTGAGTTGTGGCGGCGGCAGACACGTCCGCTGGCCAGCGTTGTTCACCGCCCCACCACAACCCACACTAGAGGAGAGGTGCATTTTTCAACTGTGATGGTTGCGTATACTCTCGCTTACGACCATATCACGTTGAAAACACGCCATCCCGTCCGATCTGGCAAGTTAAGCAACGTTGAGTCCGGTTAGTACTTGGATCGGAGACGGCCTGGGAATCCCGGATGTTGTAAGCTTTTTCCAATTTGTTATATTGTGAGAGGAGAATCGTAAATTAAGAACTTACACTGTCTCACGCTTTCCATATGAACATTTGTCATTTCTAAACTTTAGTGTTTCACGTATCTCATATAAATCATTTCCACTTCACGTTTTGATTAAATTTGATTATACAATCATAAACTGTTTATAATATAAAATAAAGAATGAATTAAAGACAAGAGGAGGAGCACGATTTCCAGATTACACGAAAATGATGACATATCTCCACATCCCACACGATAATGATGACAAAAAAAAAAGTACGTCTCCACATCCGACATAAGAATGCACATCAGATTACAGTCATTCAGTGTGGTGGAGAGAAACATTTACAGCATCGCATAACTCGGCTCAAACATATTTCCTAGGCTCGCAAAATAGTTTTTCTGTCTCCCCTAGAGGAGACGTTCCAAAATTTATGGCTAACACCAAATTTCTTTGGGTCAGTTCGAATGTTTACCTCAAACTTGGGTAATTAAACCGACGCTTTCGTCGCGGTGTGCGATTTGAGTTGTGGCGGCGGCAGACACGTCCGCTGGCCAGCGTTGTTCACCGCCCCACCACAACCCACACTAGAGGAGAGGTGCATTTTTCAACTGTGATGGTTGCGTATACTCTCGCTTACGACCATATCACGTTGAAAACACGCCATCCCGTCCGATCTGGCAAGTTAAGCAACGTTGAGTCCGGTTAGTACTTGGATCGGAGACGGCCTGGGAATCCCGGATGTTGTAAGCTTTTTCCAATTTGTTATATTGTGAGAGGAGAATCGTAAATTAAGAACTTACACTGTCTCACGCTTTCCATATGAACATTTGTCATTTCTAAACTTTAGTGTTTCACGTATCTCATATAAATCATTTCCACTTCACGTTTTGATTAAATTTGATTATACAATCATAAACTGTTTATAATATAAAATAAAGAATGAATTAAAGACAAGAGGAGGAGCACGATTTCCAGATTACACGAAAATGATGACATATCTCCACATCCCACACGATAATGATGACAAAAAAAAAAGTACGTCTCCACATCCGACATAAGAATGCACATCAGATTACAGTCATTCAGTGTGGTGGAGAGAAACATTTACAGCATCGCATAACTCGGCTCAAACATATTTCCTAGGCTCGCAAAATAGTTTTTCTGTCTCCCCTAGAGGAGACGTTCCAAAATTTATGGCTAACACCAAATTTCTTTGGGTCAGTTCGAATGTTTACCTCAAACTTGGGTAATTAAACCGACGCTTTCGTCGCGGTGTGCGATTTGAGTTGTGGCGGCGGCAGACACGTCCGCTGGCCAGCGTTGTTCACCGCCCCACCACAACCCACACTAGAGGAGAGGTGCATTTTTCAACTGTGATGGTTGCGTATACTCTCGCTTACGACCATATCACGTTGAAAACACGCCATCCCGTCCGATCTGGCAAGTTAAGCAACGTTGAGTCCGGTTAGTACTTGGATCGGAGACGGCCTGGGAATCCCGGATGTTGTAAGCTTTTTCCAATTTGTTATATTGTGAGAGGAGAATCGTAAATTAAGAACTTACACTGTCTCACGCTTTCCATATGAACATTTGTCATTTCTAAACTTTAGTGTTTCACGTATCTCATATAAATCATTTCCACTTCACGTTTTGATTAAATTTGATTATACAATCATAAACTGTTTATAATATAAAATAAAGAATGAATTAAAGACAAGAGGAGGAGCACGATTTCCAGATTACACGAAAATGATGACATATCTCCACATCCCACACGATAATGATGACAAAAAAAAAAGTACGTCTCCACATCCGACATAAGAATGCACATCAGATTACAGTCATTCAGTGTGGTGGAGAGAAACATTTACAGCATCGCATAACTCGGCTCAAACATATTTCCTAGGCTCGCAAAATAGTTTTTCTGTCTCCCCTAGAGGAGACGTTCCAAAATTTATGGCTAACACCAAATTTCTTTGGGTCAGTTCGAATGTTTACCTCAAACTTGGGTAATTAAACCGACGCTTTCGTCGCGGTGTGCGATTTGAGTTGTGGCGGCGGCAGACACGTCCGCTGGCCAGCGTTGTTCACCGCCCCACCACAACCCACACTAGAGGAGAGGTGCATTTTTCAACTGTGATGGTTGCGTATACTCTCGCTTACGACCATATCACGTTGAAAACACGCCATCCCGTCCGATCTGGCAAGTTAAGCAACGTTGAGTCCGGTTAGTACTTGGATCGGAGACGGCCTGGGAATCCCGGATGTTGTAAGCTTTTTCCAATTTGTTATATTGTGAGAGGAGAATCGTAAATTAAGAACTTACACTGTCTCACGCTTTCCATATGAACATTTGTCATTTCTAAACTTTAGTGTTTCACGTATCTCATATAAATCATTTCCACTTCACGTTTTGATTAAATTTGATTATACAATCATAAACTGTTTATAATATAAAATAAAGAATGAATTAAAGACAAGAGGAGGAGCACGATTTCCAGATTACACGAAAATGATGACATATCTCCACATCCCACACGATAATGATGACAAAAAAAAAAGTACGTCTCCACATCCGACATAAGAATGCACATCAGATTACAGTCATTCAGTGTGGTGGAGAGAAACATTTACAGCATCGCATAACTCGGCTCAAACATATTTCCTAGGCTCGCAAAATAGTTTTTCTGTCTCCCCTAGAGGAGACGTTCCAAAATTTATGGCTAACACCAAATTTCTTTGGGTCAGTTCGAATGTTTACCTCAAACTTGGGTAATTAAACCGACGCTTTCGTCGCGGTGTGCGATTTGAGTTGTGGCGGCGGCAGACACGTCCGCTGGCCAGCGTTGTTCACCGCCCCACCACAACCCACACTAGAGGAGAGGTGCATTTTTCAACTGTGATGGTTGCGTATACTCTCGCTTACGACCATATCACGTTGAAAACACGCCATCCCGTCCGATCTGGCAAGTTAAGCAACGTTGAGTCCGGTTAGTACTTGGATCGGAGACGGCCTGGGAATCCCGGATGTTGTAAGCTTTTTCCAATTTGTTATATTGTGAGAGGAGAATCGTAAATTAAGAACTTACACTGTCTCACGCTTTCCATATGAACATTTGTCATTTCTAAACTTTAGTGTTTCACGTATCTCATATAAATCATTTCCACTTCACGTTTTGATTAAATTTGATTATACAATCATAAACTGTTTATAATATAAAATAAAGAATGAATTAAAGACAAGAGGAGGAGCACGATTTCCAGATTACACGAAAATGATGACATATCTCCACATCCCACACGATAATGATGACAAAAAAAAAAGTACGTCTCCACATCCGACATAAGAATGCACATCAGATTACAGTCATTCAGTGTGGTGGAGAGAAACATTTACAGCATCGCATAACTCGGCTCAAACATATTTCCTAGGCTCGCAAAATAGTTTTTCTGTCTCCCCTAGAGGAGACGTTCCAAAATTTATGGCTAACACCAAATTTCTTTGGGTCAGTTCGAATGTTTACCTCAAACTTGGGTAATTAAACCGACGCTTTCGTCGCGGTGTGCGATTTGAGTTGTGGCGGCGGCAGACACGTCCGCTGGCCAGCGTTGTTCACCGCCCCACCACAACCCACACTAGAGGAGAGGTGCATTTTTCAACTGTGATGGTTGCGTATACTCTCGCTTACGACCATATCACGTTGAAAACACGCCATCCCGTCCGATCTGGCAAGTTAAGCAACGTTGAGTCCGGTTAGTACTTGGATCGGAGACGGCCTGGGAATCCCGGATGTTGTAAGCTTTTTCCAATTTGTTATATTGTGAGAGGAGAATCGTAAATTAAGAACTTACACTGTCTCACGCTTTCCATATGAACATTTGTCATTTCTAAACTTTAGTGTTTCACGTATCTCATATAAATCATTTCCACTTCACGTTTTGATTAAATTTGATTATACAATCATAAACTGTTTATAATATAAAATAAAGAATGAATTAAAGACAAGAGGAGGAGCACGATTTCCAGATTACACGAAAATGATGACATATCTCCACATCCCACACGATAATGATGACAAAAAAAAAAGTACGTCTCCACATCCGACATAAGAATGCACATCAGATTACAGTCATTCAGTGTGGTGGAGAGAAACATTTACAGCATCGCATAACTCGGCTCAAACATATTTCCTAGGCTCGCAAAATAGTTTTTCTGTCTCCCCTAGAGGAGACGTTCCAAAATTTATGGCTAACACCAAATTTCTTTGGGTCAGTTCGAATGTTTACCTCAAACTTGGGTAATTAAACCGACGCTTTCGTCGCGGTGTGCGATTTGAGTTGTGGCGGCGGCAGACACGTCCGCTGGCCAGCGTTGTTCACCGCCCCACCACAACCCACACTAGAGGAGAGGTGCATTTTTCAACTGTGATGGTTGCGTATACTCTCGCTTACGACCATATCACGTTGAAAACACGCCATCCCGTCCGATCTGGCAAGTTAAGCAACGTTGAGTCCGGTTAGTACTTGGATCGGAGACGGCCTGGGAATCCCGGATGTTGTAAGCTTTTTCCAATTTGTTATATTGTGAGAGGAGAATCGTAAATTAAGAACTTACACTGTCTCACGCTTTCCATATGAACATTTGTCATTTCTAAACTTTAGTGTTTCACGTATCTCATATAAATCATTTCCACTTCACGTTTTGATTAAATTTGATTATACAATCATAAACTGTTTATAATATAAAATAAAGAATGAATTAAAGACAAGAGGAGGAGCACGATTTCCAGATTACACGAAAATGATGACATATCTCCACATCCCACACGATAATGATGACAAAAAAAAAAGTACGTCTCCACATCCGACATAAGAATGCACATCAGATTACAGTCATTCAGTGTGGTGGAGAGAAACATTTACAGCATCGCATAACTCGGCTCAAACATATTTCCTAGGCTCGCAAAATAGTTTTTCTGTCTCCCCTAGAGGAGACGTTCCAAAATTTATGGCTAACACCAAATTTCTTTGGGTCAGTTCGAATGTTTACCTCAAACTTGGGTAATTAAACCGACGCTTTCGTCGCGGTGTGCGATTTGAGTTGTGGCGGCGGCAGACACGTCCGCTGGCCAGCGTTGTTCACCGCCCCACCACAACCCACACTAGAGGAGAGGTGCATTTTTCAACTGTGATGGTTGCGTATACTCTCGCTTACGACCATATCACGTTGAAAACACGCCATCCCGTCCGATCTGGCAAGTTAAGCAACGTTGAGTCCGGTTAGTACTTGGATCGGAGACGGCCTGGGAATCCCGGATGTTGTAAGCTTTTTCCAATTTGTTATATTGTGAGAGGAGAATCGTAAATTAAGAACTTACACTGTCTCACGCTTTCCATATGAACATTTGTCATTTCTAAACTTTAGTGTTTCACGTATCTCATATAAATCATTTCCACTTCACGTTTTGATTAAATTTGATTATACAATCATAAACTGTTTATAATATAAAATAAAGAATGAATTAAAGACAAGAGGAGGAGCACGATTTCCAGATTACACGAAAATGATGACATATCTCCACATCCCACACGATAATGATGACAAAAAAAAAAGTACGTCTCCACATCCGACATAAGAATGCACATCAGATTACAGTCATTCAGTGTGGTGGAGAGAAACATTTACAGCATCGCATAACTCGGCTCAAACATATTTCCTAGGCTCGCAAAATAGTTTTTCTGTCTCCCCTAGAGGAGACGTTCCAAAATTTATGGCTAACACCAAATTTCTTTGGGTCAGTTCGAATGTTTACCTCAAACTTGGGTAATTAAACCGACGCTTTCGTCGCGGTGTGCGATTTGAGTTGTGGCGGCGGCAGACACGTCCGCTGGCCAGCGTTGTTCACCGCCCCACCACAACCCACACTAGAGGAGAGGTGCATTTTTCAACTGTGATGGTTGCGTATACACAGGTAAGGCGCAGTGGTGAAAAAAGACTCAAAAAAGAGTAGCGCGTGATTAAAAGTCGAGGTACAAAAAGTGTGTCGAAAAAGAGTGGACGGTGCGGGCGCAATGTGCGAGAAAAGAATTGCAGCAGACGGGTGTGATTCTTTTTCGGCACATCGCGCCTTCGCTTCAGATTCACTTCTAACGCATTGCGCCCTCTCATCTCGGACCTTTTACTCCCCATTCCCTCCTCATTTTCATAACAGTAACTACACATTTTTCTATCATATAACGATTTATTTAAAGGAAATTTCAAGAAAACAAAACAGAACAACAATACGAAACATATGGGGGAAAAACAGTATAATCAGAACAGGCAGAACAGAATTAAATTCACTTTGTCGTGGTCTCCAGTATCTCGATGACCGTCGCGTTGCCCTCCCAAACTTCTGATCTTCTCGATCTTCTCTGTGGGTCGTCTTGTCTTCTCTGTGGAATGCCCTGTCCTGTAGAAATGCTTCTGAAAAAAACAGAAAGTGTTCGCAAAGGGATCCTAAGTTATTAAACTCATCTTCTATTCGCATCCGTCAATGCGAGCCTTGAACTTCTGTCGATTTGAACTTGGAAGTTTTATGTAATACACCTGAAAAGCCACATAAGGAACTACAAATGTTATTTCCGGGGTGAACACTTACTACTTGAATCCATGAGTACATTCCGAAGTTGCTTCCACAATAAACCAGCTCGCGTTTTTTGATTTCTGAAAGTTACCTTTTCGATAAAACTACAAAATTATGGGAAAATCGCGAACTCACATGTTTCTGATTGTCGTCCAGCGAAATTTTGAATTTTTCCGAACTCGTGCGAAGCTTCCAGTCGTGTGCTTTATCCTGAAAATGAGAAATTCGACGAGAAATTGCAAAGTCCCAAAATCCTAAAATCCTAGGAATTGAAGAGAGGCGCGAAAGAGTCGGCGAGGTGGGCGCGATGGGTGAAAAAAGACTCGCCCGTGGCGACGAAGAGGATCGAAAAAGAGAAGGCAACACAACTCTACGGCCTAAAAAAAAGAAGAGTTATTCTTCACTGTGCATGGAACAGTACACTGATATGAGAAACAACTCCTATTTTTGAAACTCTGTAATTTCACAAAAGTTCACAAAATGGAGAAAACTCGAAAGTTTCGATGTTTTTCTCTCCGTTAGTATGTCTCAATACCTCTAGGTAGAAAAGAATGGAGCTCTGTTGGGGGATTGAGACGATTGAGGGATTGCGACGAATAGTACGCGCAGTTCGTATATTTATGTCTCGGGAATTCTTTAATTTTTTCGAAATTCAAAAAGCTGAATCTAAGAAAACATGAAAAAATGACAATATTACGAAATTAGGGTGATAGTTGGGCGAATCCACTAATATCAAATTAAAAATTATTTTTTCTTACGTAAAAAATTATTTTAGACAATTTCGAAGAAAATCCACACGGAAAATATATAGGAATCACTGTGATAATCAAAGAGAAAAAAAGACTTGGGAAAAAGAAAATTCGAGAATATCTGCATGCTGATAGCATTTTCTTCTCTTTTTCCACTCTTTTTCCGAAAAGAATGCAAAATGTTCACGCGACGAGTCAAAAAAGACTGAAAAAAGACTCGGAAACGAACCGAACGAGACCAGGCATCCATTTTGCGGCGCAACTCTTTTTTCACACATTTTCCGCCCCCTTCTCGGTCTTTTCACTTGGTCCACTCTTTTTTCGTTCTTTTTTCACCACTGCGCCTTACCTGTGTACTCTCGCTTACGACCATATCACGTTGAAAACACGCCATCCCGTCCGATCTGGCAAGTTAAGCAACGTTGAGTCCGGTTAGTACTTGGATCGGAGACGGCCTGGGAATCCCGGATGTTGTAAGCTTTTTCCAATTTGTTATATTGTGAGAGGAGAATCGTAAATTAAGAACTTACACTGTCTCACGCTTTCCATATGAACATTTGTCATTTCTAAACTTTAGTGTTTCACGTATCTCATATAAATCATTTCCACTTCACGTTTTGATTAAATTTGATTATACAATCATAAACTGTTTATAATATAAAATAAAGAATGAATTAAAGACAAGAGGAGGAGCACGATTTCCAGATTACACGAAAATGATGACATATCTCCACATCCCACACGATAATGATGACAAAAAAAAAAGTACGTCTCCACATCCGACATAAGAATGCACATCAGATTACAGTCATTCAGTGTGGTGGAGAGAAACATTTACAGCATCGCATAACTCGGCTCAAACATATTTCCTAGGCTCGCAAAATAGTTTTTCTGTCTCCCCTAGAGGAGACGTTCCAAAATTTATGGCTAACACCAAATTTCTTTGGGTCAGTTCGAATGTTTACCTCAAACTTGGGTAATTAAACCGACGCTTTCGTCGCGGTGTGCGATTTGAGTTGTGGCGGCGGCAGACACGTCCGCTGGCCAGCGTTGTTCACCGCCCCACCACAACCCACACTAGAGGAGAGGTGCATTTTTCAACTGTGATGGTTGCGTATACTCTCGCTTACGACCATATCACGTTGAAAACACGCCATCCCGTCCGATCTGGCAAGTTAAGCAACGTTGAGTCCGGTTAGTACTTGGATCGGAGACGGCCTGGGAATCCCGGATGTTGTAAGCTTTTTCCAATTTGTTATATTGTGAGAGGAGAATCGTAAATTAAGAACTTACACTGTCTCACGCTTTCCATATGAACATTTGTCATTTCTAAACTTTAGTGTTTCACGTATCTCATATAAATCATTTCCACTTCACGTTTTGATTAAATTTGATTATACAATCATAAACTGTTTATAATATAAAATAAAGAATGAATTAAAGACAAGAGGAGGAGCACGATTTCCAGATTACACGAAAATGATGACATATCTCCACATCCCACACGATAATGATGACAAAAAAAAAAGTACGTCTCCACATCCGACATAAGAATGCACATCAGATTACAGTCATTCAGTGTGGTGGAGAGAAACATTTACAGCATCGCATAACTCGGCTCAAACATATTTCCTAGGCTCGCAAAATAGTTTTTCTGTCTCCCCTAGAGGAGACGTTCCAAAATTTATGGCTAACACCAAATTTCTTTGGGTCAGTTCGAATGTTTACCTCAAACTTGGGTAATTAAACCGACGCTTTCGTCGCGGTGTGCGATTTGAGTTGTGGCGGCGGCAGACACGTCCGCTGGCCAGCGTTGTTCACCGCCCCACCACAACCCACACTAGAGGAGAGGTGCATTTTTCAACTGTGATGGTTGCGTATACTCTCGCTTACGACCATATCACGTTGAAAACACGCCATCCCGTCCGATCTGGCAAGTTAAGCAACGTTGAGTCCGGTTAGTACTTGGATCGGAGACGGCCTGGGAATCCCGGATGTTGTAAGCTTTTTCCAATTTGTTATATTGTGAGAGGAGAATCGTAAATTAAGAACTTACACTGTCTCACGCTTTCCATATGAACATTTGTCATTTCTAAACTTTAGTGTTTCACGTATCTCATATAAATCATTTCCACTTCACGTTTTGATTAAATTTGATTATACAATCATAAACTGTTTATAATATAAAATAAAGAATGAATTAAAGACAAGAGGAGGAGCACGATTTCCAGATTACACGAAAATGATGACATATCTCCACATCCCACACGATAATGATGACAAAAAAAAAAGTACGTCTCCACATCCGACATAAGAATGCACATCAGATTACAGTCATTCAGTGTGGTGGAGAGAAACATTTACAGCATCGCATAACTCGGCTCAAACATATTTCCTAGGCTCGCAAAATAGTTTTTCTGTCTCCCCTAGAGGAGACGTTCCAAAATTTATGGCTAACACCAAATTTCTTTGGGTCAGTTCGAATGTTTACCTCAAACTTGGGTAATTAAACCGACGCTTTCGTCGCGGTGTGCGATTTGAGTTGTGGCGGCGGCAGACACGTCCGCTGGCCAGCGTTGTTCACCGCCCCACCACAACCCACACTAGAGGAGAGGTGCATTTTTCAACTGTGATGGTTGCGTATACTCTCGCTTACGACCATATCACGTTGAAAACACGCCATCCCGTCCGATCTGGCAAGTTAAGCAACGTTGAGTCCGGTTAGTACTTGGATCGGAGACGGCCTGGGAATCCCGGATGTTGTAAGCTTTTTCCAATTTGTTATATTGTGAGAGGAGAATCGTAAATTAAGAACTTACACTGTCTCACGCTTTCCATATGAACATTTGTCATTTCTAAACTTTAGTGTTTCACGTATCTCATATAAATCATTTCCACTTCACGTTTTGATTAAATTTGATTATACAATCATAAACTGTTTATAATATAAAATAAAGAATGAATTAAAGACAAGAGGAGGAGCACGATTTCCAGATTACACGAAAATGATGACATATCTCCACATCCCACACGATAATGATGACAAAAAAAAAAGTACGTCTCCACATCCGACATAAGAATGCACATCAGATTACAGTCATTCAGTGTGGTGGAGAGAAACATTTACAGCATCGCATAACTCGGCTCAAACATATTTCCTAGGCTCGCAAAATAGTTTTTCTGTCTCCCCTAGAGGAGACGTTCCAAAATTTATGGCTAACACCAAATTTCTTTGGGTCAGTTCGAATGTTTACCTCAAACTTGGGTAATTAAACCGACGCTTTCGTCGCGGTGTGCGATTTGAGTTGTGGCGGCGGCAGACACGTCCGCTGGCCAGCGTTGTTCACCGCCCCACCACAACCCACACTAGAGGAGAGGTGCATTTTTCAACTGTGATGGTTGCGTATACTCTCGCTTACGACCATATCACGTTGAAAACACGCCATCCCGTCCGATCTGGCAAGTTAAGCAACGTTGAGTCCGGTTAGTACTTGGATCGGAGACGGCCTGGGAATCCCGGATGTTGTAAGCTTTTTCCAATTTGTTATATTGTGAGAGGAGAATCGTAAATTAAGAACTTACACTGTCTCACGCTTTCCATATGAACATTTGTCATTTCTAAACTTTAGTGTTTCACGTATCTCATATAAATCATTTCCACTTCACGTTTTGATTAAATTTGATTATACAATCATAAACTGTTTATAATATAAAATAAAGAATGAATTAAAGACAAGAGGAGGAGCACGATTTCCAGATTACACGAAAATGATGACATATCTCCACATCCCACACGATAATGATGACAAAAAAAAAAGTACGTCTCCACATCCGACATAAGAATGCACATCAGATTACAGTCATTCAGTGTGGTGGAGAGAAACATTTACAGCATCGCATAACTCGGCTCAAACATATTTCCTAGGCTCGCAAAATAGTTTTTCTGTCTCCCCTAGAGGAGACGTTCCAAAATTTATGGCTAACACCAAATTTCTTTGGGTCAGTTCGAATGTTTACCTCAAACTTGGGTAATTAAACCGACGCTTTCGTCGCGGTGTGCGATTTGAGTTGTGGCGGCGGCAGACACGTCCGCTGGCCAGCGTTGTTCACCGCCCCACCACAACCCACACTAGAGGAGAGGTGCATTTTTCAACTGTGATGGTTGCGTATACTCTCGCTTACGACCATATCACGTTGAAAACACGCCATCCCGTCCGATCTGGCAAGTTAAGCAACGTTGAGTCCGGTTAGTACTTGGATCGGAGACGGCCTGGGAATCCCGGATGTTGTAAGCTTTTTCCAATTTGTTATATTGTGAGAGGAGAATCGTAAATTAAGAACTTACACTGTCTCACGCTTTCCATATGAACATTTGTCATTTCTAAACTTTAGTGTTTCACGTATCTCATATAAATCATTTCCACTTCACGTTTTGATTAAATTTGATTATACAATCATAAACTGTTTATAATATAAAATAAAGAATGAATTAAAGACAAGAGGAGGAGCACGATTTCCAGATTACACGAAAATGATGACATATCTCCACATCCCACACGATAATGATGACAAAAAAAAAAGTACGTCTCCACATCCGACATAAGAATGCACATCAGATTACAGTCATTCAGTGTGGTGGAGAGAAACATTTACAGCATCGCATAACTCGGCTCAAACATATTTCCTAGGCTCGCAAAATAGTTTTTCTGTCTCCCCTAGAGGAGACGTTCCAAAATTTATGGCTAACACCAAATTTCTTTGGGTCAGTTCGAATGTTTACCTCAAACTTGGGTAATTAAACCGACGCTTTCGTCGCGGTGTGCGATTTGAGTTGTGGCGGCGGCAGACACGTCCGCTGGCCAGCGTTGTTCACCGCCCCACCACAACCCACACTAGAGGAGAGGTGCATTTTTCAACTGTGATGGTTGCGTATACTCTCGCTTACGACCATATCACGTTGAAAACACGCCATCCCGTCCGATCTGGCAAGTTAAGCAACGTTGAGTCCGGTTAGTACTTGGATCGGAGACGGCCTGGGAATCCCGGATGTTGTAAGCTTTTTCCAATTTGTTATATTGTGAGAGGAGAATCGTAAATTAAGAACTTACACTGTCTCACGCTTTCCATATGAACATTTGTCATTTCTAAACTTTAGTGTTTCACGTATCTCATATAAATCATTTCCACTTCACGTTTTGATTAAATTTGATTATACAATCATAAACTGTTTATAATATAAAATAAAGAATGAATTAAAGACAAGAGGAGGAGCACGATTTCCAGATTACACGAAAATGATGACATATCTCCACATCCCACACGATAATGATGACAAAAAAAAAAGTACGTCTCCACATCCGACATAAGAATGCACATCAGATTACAGTCATTCAGTGTGGTGGAGAGAAACATTTACAGCATCGCATAACTCGGCTCAAACATATTTCCTAGGCTCGCAAAATAGTTTTTCTGTCTCCCCTAGAGGAGACGTTCCAAAATTTATGGCTAACACCAAATTTCTTTGGGTCAGTTCGAATGTTTACCTCAAACTTGGGTAATTAAACCGACGCTTTCGTCGCGGTGTGCGATTTGAGTTGTGGCGGCGGCAGACACGTCCGCTGGCCAGCGTTGTTCACCGCCCCACCACAACCCACACTAGAGGAGAGGTGCATTTTTCAACTGTGATGGTTGCGTATACTCTCGCTTACGACCATATCACGTTGAAAACACGCCATCCCGTCCGATCTGGCAAGTTAAGCAACGTTGAGTCCGGTTAGTACTTGGATCGGAGACGGCCTGGGAATCCCGGATGTTGTAAGCTTTTTCCAATTTGTTATATTGTGAGAGGAGAATCGTAAATTAAGAACTTACACTGTCTCACGCTTTCCATATGAACATTTGTCATTTCTAAACTTTAGTGTTTCACGTATCTCATATAAATCATTTCCACTTCACGTTTTGATTAAATTTGATTATACAATCATAAACTGTTTATAATATAAAATAAAGAATGAATTAAAGACAAGAGGAGGAGCACGATTTCCAGATTACACGAAAATGATGACATATCTCCACATCCCACACGATAATGATGACAAAAAAAAAAGTACGTCTCCACATCCGACATAAGAATGCACATCAGATTACAGTCATTCAGTGTGGTGGAGAGAAACATTTACAGCATCGCATAACTCGGCTCAAACATATTTCCTAGGCTCGCAAAATAGTTTTTCTGTCTCCCCTAGAGGAGACGTTCCAAAATTTATGGCTAACACCAAATTTCTTTGGGTCAGTTCGAATGTTTACCTCAAACTTGGGTAATTAAACCGACGCTTTCGTCGCGGTGTGCGATTTGAGTTGTGGCGGCGGCAGACACGTCCGCTGGCCAGCGTTGTTCACCGCCCCACCACAACCCACACTAGAGGAGAGGTGCATTTTTCAACTGTGATGGTTGCGTATACTCTCGCTTACGACCATATCACGTTGAAAACACGCCATCCCGTCCGATCTGGCAAGTTAAGCAACGTTGAGTCCGGTTAGTACTTGGATCGGAGACGGCCTGGGAATCCCGGATGTTGTAAGCTTTTTCCAATTTGTTATATTGTGAGAGGAGAATCGTAAATTAAGAACTTACACTGTCTCACGCTTTCCATATGAACATTTGTCATTTCTAAACTTTAGTGTTTCACGTATCTCATATAAATCATTTCCACTTCACGTTTTGATTAAATTTGATTATACAATCATAAACTGTTTATAATATAAAATAAAGAATGAATTAAAGACAAGAGGAGGAGCACGATTTCCAGATTACACGAAAATGATGACATATCTCCACATCCCACACGATAATGATGACAAAAAAAAAAGTACGTCTCCACATCCGACATAAGAATGCACATCAGATTACAGTCATTCAGTGTGGTGGAGAGAAACATTTACAGCATCGCATAACTCGGCTCAAACATATTTCCTAGGCTCGCAAAATAGTTTTTCTGTCTCCCCTAGAGGAGACGTTCCAAAATTTATGGCTAACACCAAATTTCTTTGGGTCAGTTCGAATGTTTACCTCAAACTTGGGTAATTAAACCGACGCTTTCGTCGCGGTGTGCGATTTGAGTTGTGGCGGCGGCAGACACGTCCGCTGGCCAGCGTTGTTCACCGCCCCACCACAACCCACACTAGAGGAGAGGTGCATTTTTCAACTGTGATGGTTGCGTATACTCTCGCTTACGACCATATCACGTTGAAAACACGCCATCCCGTCCGATCTGGCAAGTTAAGCAACGTTGAGTCCGGTTAGTACTTGGATCGGAGACGGCCTGGGAATCCCGGATGTTGTAAGCTTTTTCCAATTTGTTATATTGTGAGAGGAGAATCGTAAATTAAGAACTTACACTGTCTCACGCTTTCCATATGAACATTTGTCATTTCTAAACTTTAGTGTTTCACGTATCTCATATAAATCATTTCCACTTCACGTTTTGATTAAATTTGATTATACAATCATAAACTGTTTATAATATAAAATAAAGAATGAATTAAAGACAAGAGGAGGAGCACGATTTCCAGATTACACGAAAATGATGACATATCTCCACATCCCACACGATAATGATGACAAAAAAAAAAGTACGTCTCCACATCCGACATAAGAATGCACATCAGATTACAGTCATTCAGTGTGGTGGAGAGAAACATTTACAGCATCGCATAACTCGGCTCAAACATATTTCCTAGGCTCGCAAAATAGTTTTTCTGTCTCCCCTAGAGGAGACGTTCCAAAATTTATGGCTAACACCAAATTTCTTTGGGTCAGTTCGAATGTTTACCTCAAACTTGGGTAATTAAACCGACGCTTTCGTCGCGGTGTGCGATTTGAGTTGTGGCGGCGGCAGACACGTCCGCTGGCCAGCGTTGTTCACCGCCCCACCACAACCCACACTAGAGGAGAGGTGCATTTTTCAACTGTGATGGTTGCGTATACTCTCGCTTACGACCATATCACGTTGAAAACACGCCATCCCGTCCGATCTGGCAAGTTAAGCAACGTTGAGTCCGGTTAGTACTTGGATCGGAGACGGCCTGGGAATCCCGGATGTTGTAAGCTTTTTCCAATTTGTTATATTGTGAGAGGAGAATCGTAAATTAAGAACTTACACTGTCTCACGCTTTCCATATGAACATTTGTCATTTCTAAACTTTAGTGTTTCACGTATCTCATATAAATCATTTCCACTTCACGTTTTGATTAAATTTGATTATACAATCATAAACTGTTTATAATATAAAATAAAGAATGAATTAAAGACAAGAGGAGGAGCACGATTTCCAGATTACACGAAAATGATGACATATCTCCACATCCCACACGATAATGATGACAAAAAAAAAAGTACGTCTCCACATCCGACATAAGAATGCACATCAGATTACAGTCATTCAGTGTGGTGGAGAGAAACATTTACAGCATCGCATAACTCGGCTCAAACATATTTCCTAGGCTCGCAAAATAGTTTTTCTGTCTCCCCTAGAGGAGACGTTCCAAAATTTATGGCTAACACCAAATTTCTTTGGGTCAGTTCGAATGTTTACCTCAAACTTGGGTAATTAAACCGACGCTTTCGTCGCGGTGTGCGATTTGAGTTGTGGCGGCGGCAGACACGTCCGCTGGCCAGCGTTGTTCACCGCCCCACCACAACCCACACTAGAGGAGAGGTGCATTTTTCAACTGTGATGGTTGCGTATACACAGGTAAGGCGCAGTGGTGAAAAAAGACTCAAAAAAGAGTAGCGCGTGATTAAAAGTCGAGGTACAAAAAGTGTGTCGAAAAAGAGTGGACGGTGCGGGCGCAATGTGCGAGAAAAGAATTGCAGCAGACGGGTGTGATTCTTTTTCGGCACATCGCGCCTTCGCTTCAGATTCACTTCTAACGCATTGCGCCCTCTCATCTCGGACCTTTTACTCCCCATTCCCTCCTCATTTTCATAACAGTAACTACACATTTTTCTATCATATAACGATTTATTTAAAGGAAATTTCAAGAAAACAAAACAGAACAACAATACGAAACATATGGGGGAAAAACAGTATAATCAGAACAGGCAGAACAGAATTAAATTCACTTTGTCGTGGTCTCCAGTATCTCGATGACCGTCGCGTTGCCCTCCCAAACTTCTGATCTTCTCGATCTTCTCTGTGGGTCGTCTTGTCTTCTCTGTGGAATGCCCTGTCCTGTAGAAATGCTTCTGAAAAAAACAGAAAGTGTTCGCAAAGGGATCCTAAGTTATTAAACTCATCTTCTATTCGCATCCGTCAATGCGAGCCTTGAACTTCTGTCGATTTGAACTTGGAAGTTTTATGTAATACACCTGAAAAGCCACATAAGGAACTACAAATGTTATTTCCGGGGTGAACACTTACTACTTGAATCCATGAGTACATTCCGAAGTTGCTTCCACAATAAACCAGCTCGCGTTTTTTGATTTCTGAAAGTTACCTTTTCGATAAAACTACAAAATTATGGGAAAATCGCGAACTCACATGTTTCTGATTGTCGTCCAGCGAAATTTTGAATTTTTCCGAACTCGTGCGAAGCTTCCAGTCGTGTGCTTTATCCTGAAAATGAGAAATTCGACGAGAAATTGCAAAGTCCCAAAATCCTAAAATCCTAGGAATTGAAGAGAGGCGCGAAAGAGTCGGCGAGGTGGGCGCGATGGGTGAAAAAAGACTCGCCCGTGGCGACGAAGAGGATCGAAAAAGAGAAGGCAACACAACTCTACGGCCTAAAAAAAAGAAGAGTTATTCTTCACTGTGCATGGAACAGTACACTGATATGAGAAACAACTCCTATTTTTGAAACTCTGTAATTTCACAAAAGTTCACAAAATGGAGAAAACTCGAAAGTTTCGATGTTTTTCTCTCCGTTAGTATGTCTCAATACCTCTAGGTAGAAAAGAATGGAGCTCTGTTGGGGGATTGAGACGATTGAGGGATTGCGACGAATAGTACGCGCAGTTCGTATATTTATGTCTCGGGAATTCTTTAATTTTTTCGAAATTCAAAAAGCTGAATCTAAGAAAACATGAAAAAATGACAATATTACGAAATTAGGGTGATAGTTGGGCGAATCCACTAATATCAAATTAAAAATTATTTTTTCTTACGTAAAAAATTATTTTAGACAATTTCGAAGAAAATCCACACGGAAAATATATAGGAATCACTGTGATAATCAAAGAGAAAAAAAGACTTGGGAAAAAGAAAATTCGAGAATATCTGCATGCTGATAGCATTTTCTTCTCTTTTTCCACTCTTTTTCCGAAAAGAATGCAAAATGTTCACGCGACGAGTCAAAAAAGACTGAAAAAAGACTCGGAAACGAACCGAACGAGACCAGGCATCCATTTTGCGGCGCAACTCTTTTTTCACACATTTTCCGCCCCCTTCTCGGTCTTTTCACTTGGTCCACTCTTTTTTCGTTCTTTTTTCACCACTGCGCCTTACCTGTGTACTCTCGCTTACGACCATATCACGTTGAAAACACGCCATCCCGTCCGATCTGGCAAGTTAAGCAACGTTGAGTCCGGTTAGTACTTGGATCGGAGACGGCCTGGGAATCCCGGATGTTGTAAGCTTTTTCCAATTTGTTATATTGTGAGAGGAGAATCGTAAATTAAGAACTTACACTGTCTCACGCTTTCCATATGAACATTTGTCATTTCTAAACTTTAGTGTTTCACGTATCTCATATAAATCATTTCCACTTCACGTTTTGATTAAATTTGATTATACAATCATAAACTGTTTATAATATAAAATAAAGAATGAATTAAAGACAAGAGGAGGAGCACGATTTCCAGATTACACGAAAATGATGACATATCTCCACATCCCACACGATAATGATGACAAAAAAAAAAGTACGTCTCCACATCCGACATAAGAATGCACATCAGATTACAGTCATTCAGTGTGGTGGAGAGAAACATTTACAGCATCGCATAACTCGGCTCAAACATATTTCCTAGGCTCGCAAAATAGTTTTTCTGTCTCCCCTAGAGGAGACGTTCCAAAATTTATGGCTAACACCAAATTTCTTTGGGTCAGTTCGAATGTTTACCTCAAACTTGGGTAATTAAACCGACGCTTTCGTCGCGGTGTGCGATTTGAGTTGTGGCGGCGGCAGACACGTCCGCTGGCCAGCGTTGTTCACCGCCCCACCACAACCCACACTAGAGGAGAGGTGCATTTTTCAACTGTGATGGTTGCGTATACTCTCGCTTACGACCATATCACGTTGAAAACACGCCATCCCGTCCGATCTGGCAAGTTAAGCAACGTTGAGTCCGGTTAGTACTTGGATCGGAGACGGCCTGGGAATCCCGGATGTTGTAAGCTTTTTCCAATTTGTTATATTGTGAGAGGAGAATCGTAAATTAAGAACTTACACTGTCTCACGCTTTCCATATGAACATTTGTCATTTCTAAACTTTAGTGTTTCACGTATCTCATATAAATCATTTCCACTTCACGTTTTGATTAAATTTGATTATACAATCATAAACTGTTTATAATATAAAATAAAGAATGAATTAAAGACAAGAGGAGGAGCACGATTTCCAGATTACACGAAAATGATGACATATCTCCACATCCCACACGATAATGATGACAAAAAAAAAAGTACGTCTCCACATCCGACATAAGAATGCACATCAGATTACAGTCATTCAGTGTGGTGGAGAGAAACATTTACAGCATCGCATAACTCGGCTCAAACATATTTCCTAGGCTCGCAAAATAGTTTTTCTGTCTCCCCTAGAGGAGACGTTCCAAAATTTATGGCTAACACCAAATTTCTTTGGGTCAGTTCGAATGTTTACCTCAAACTTGGGTAATTAAACCGACGCTTTCGTCGCGGTGTGCGATTTGAGTTGTGGCGGCGGCAGACACGTCCGCTGGCCAGCGTTGTTCACCGCCCCACCACAACCCACACTAGAGGAGAGGTGCATTTTTCAACTGTGATGGTTGCGTATACTCTCGCTTACGACCATATCACGTTGAAAACACGCCATCCCGTCCGATCTGGCAAGTTAAGCAACGTTGAGTCCGGTTAGTACTTGGATCGGAGACGGCCTGGGAATCCCGGATGTTGTAAGCTTTTTCCAATTTGTTATATTGTGAGAGGAGAATCGTAAATTAAGAACTTACACTGTCTCACGCTTTCCATATGAACATTTGTCATTTCTAAACTTTAGTGTTTCACGTATCTCATATAAATCATTTCCACTTCACGTTTTGATTAAATTTGATTATACAATCATAAACTGTTTATAATATAAAATAAAGAATGAATTAAAGACAAGAGGAGGAGCACGATTTCCAGATTACACGAAAATGATGACATATCTCCACATCCCACACGATAATGATGACAAAAAAAAAAGTACGTCTCCACATCCGACATAAGAATGCACATCAGATTACAGTCATTCAGTGTGGTGGAGAGAAACATTTACAGCATCGCATAACTCGGCTCAAACATATTTCCTAGGCTCGCAAAATAGTTTTTCTGTCTCCCCTAGAGGAGACGTTCCAAAATTTATGGCTAACACCAAATTTCTTTGGGTCAGTTCGAATGTTTACCTCAAACTTGGGTAATTAAACCGACGCTTTCGTCGCGGTGTGCGATTTGAGTTGTGGCGGCGGCAGACACGTCCGCTGGCCAGCGTTGTTCACCGCCCCACCACAACCCACACTAGAGGAGAGGTGCATTTTTCAACTGTGATGGTTGCGTATACTCTCGCTTACGACCATATCACGTTGAAAACACGCCATCCCGTCCGATCTGGCAAGTTAAGCAACGTTGAGTCCGGTTAGTACTTGGATCGGAGACGGCCTGGGAATCCCGGATGTTGTAAGCTTTTTCCAATTTGTTATATTGTGAGAGGAGAATCGTAAATTAAGAACTTACACTGTCTCACGCTTTCCATATGAACATTTGTCATTTCTAAACTTTAGTGTTTCACGTATCTCATATAAATCATTTCCACTTCACGTTTTGATTAAATTTGATTATACAATCATAAACTGTTTATAATATAAAATAAAGAATGAATTAAAGACAAGAGGAGGAGCACGATTTCCAGATTACACGAAAATGATGACATATCTCCACATCCCACACGATAATGATGACAAAAAAAAAAGTACGTCTCCACATCCGACATAAGAATGCACATCAGATTACAGTCATTCAGTGTGGTGGAGAGAAACATTTACAGCATCGCATAACTCGGCTCAAACATATTTCCTAGGCTCGCAAAATAGTTTTTCTGTCTCCCCTAGAGGAGACGTTCCAAAATTTATGGCTAACACCAAATTTCTTTGGGTCAGTTCGAATGTTTACCTCAAACTTGGGTAATTAAACCGACGCTTTCGTCGCGGTGTGCGATTTGAGTTGTGGCGGCGGCAGACACGTCCGCTGGCCAGCGTTGTTCACCGCCCCACCACAACCCACACTAGAGGAGAGGTGCATTTTTCAACTGTGATGGTTGCGTATACTCTCGCTTACGACCATATCACGTTGAAAACACGCCATCCCGTCCGATCTGGCAAGTTAAGCAACGTTGAGTCCGGTTAGTACTTGGATCGGAGACGGCCTGGGAATCCCGGATGTTGTAAGCTTTTTCCAATTTGTTATATTGTGAGAGGAGAATCGTAAATTAAGAACTTACACTGTCTCACGCTTTCCATATGAACATTTGTCATTTCTAAACTTTAGTGTTTCACGTATCTCATATAAATCATTTCCACTTCACGTTTTGATTAAATTTGATTATACAATCATAAACTGTTTATAATATAAAATAAAGAATGAATTAAAGACAAGAGGAGGAGCACGATTTCCAGATTACACGAAAATGATGACATATCTCCACATCCCACACGATAATGATGACAAAAAAAAAAGTACGTCTCCACATCCGACATAAGAATGCACATCAGATTACAGTCATTCAGTGTGGTGGAGAGAAACATTTACAGCATCGCATAACTCGGCTCAAACATATTTCCTAGGCTCGCAAAATAGTTTTTCTGTCTCCCCTAGAGGAGACGTTCCAAAATTTATGGCTAACACCAAATTTCTTTGGGTCAGTTCGAATGTTTACCTCAAACTTGGGTAATTAAACCGACGCTTTCGTCGCGGTGTGCGATTTGAGTTGTGGCGGCGGCAGACACGTCCGCTGGCCAGCGTTGTTCACCGCCCCACCACAACCCACACTAGAGGAGAGGTGCATTTTTCAACTGTGATGGTTGCGTATACTCTCGCTTACGACCATATCACGTTGAAAACACGCCATCCCGTCCGATCTGGCAAGTTAAGCAACGTTGAGTCCGGTTAGTACTTGGATCGGAGACGGCCTGGGAATCCCGGATGTTGTAAGCTTTTTCCAATTTGTTATATTGTGAGAGGAGAATCGTAAATTAAGAACTTACACTGTCTCACGCTTTCCATATGAACATTTGTCATTTCTAAACTTTAGTGTTTCACGTATCTCATATAAATCATTTCCACTTCACGTTTTGATTAAATTTGATTATACAATCATAAACTGTTTATAATATAAAATAAAGAATGAATTAAAGACAAGAGGAGGAGCACGATTTCCAGATTACACGAAAATGATGACATATCTCCACATCCCACACGATAATGATGACAAAAAAAAAAGTACGTCTCCACATCCGACATAAGAATGCACATCAGATTACAGTCATTCAGTGTGGTGGAGAGAAACATTTACAGCATCGCATAACTCGGCTCAAACATATTTCCTAGGCTCGCAAAATAGTTTTTCTGTCTCCCCTAGAGGAGACGTTCCAAAATTTATGGCTAACACCAAATTTCTTTGGGTCAGTTCGAATGTTTACCTCAAACTTGGGTAATTAAACCGACGCTTTCGTCGCGGTGTGCGATTTGAGTTGTGGCGGCGGCAGACACGTCCGCTGGCCAGCGTTGTTCACCGCCCCACCACAACCCACACTAGAGGAGAGGTGCATTTTTCAACTGTGATGGTTGCGTATACTCTCGCTTACGACCATATCACGTTGAAAACACGCCATCCCGTCCGATCTGGCAAGTTAAGCAACGTTGAGTCCGGTTAGTACTTGGATCGGAGACGGCCTGGGAATCCCGGATGTTGTAAGCTTTTTCCAATTTGTTATATTGTGAGAGGAGAATCGTAAATTAAGAACTTACACTGTCTCACGCTTTCCATATGAACATTTGTCATTTCTAAACTTTAGTGTTTCACGTATCTCATATAAATCATTTCCACTTCACGTTTTGATTAAATTTGATTATACAATCATAAACTGTTTATAATATAAAATAAAGAATGAATTAAAGACAAGAGGAGGAGCACGATTTCCAGATTACACGAAAATGATGACATATCTCCACATCCCACACGATAATGATGACAAAAAAAAAAGTACGTCTCCACATCCGACATAAGAATGCACATCAGATTACAGTCATTCAGTGTGGTGGAGAGAAACATTTACAGCATCGCATAACTCGGCTCAAACATATTTCCTAGGCTCGCAAAATAGTTTTTCTGTCTCCCCTAGAGGAGACGTTCCAAAATTTATGGCTAACACCAAATTTCTTTGGGTCAGTTCGAATGTTTACCTCAAACTTGGGTAATTAAACCGACGCTTTCGTCGCGGTGTGCGATTTGAGTTGTGGCGGCGGCAGACACGTCCGCTGGCCAGCGTTGTTCACCGCCCCACCACAACCCACACTAGAGGAGAGGTGCATTTTTCAACTGTGATGGTTGCGTATACTCTCGCTTACGACCATATCACGTTGAAAACACGCCATCCCGTCCGATCTGGCAAGTTAAGCAACGTTGAGTCCGGTTAGTACTTGGATCGGAGACGGCCTGGGAATCCCGGATGTTGTAAGCTTTTTCCAATTTGTTATATTGTGAGAGGAGAATCGTAAATTAAGAACTTACACTGTCTCACGCTTTCCATATGAACATTTGTCATTTCTAAACTTTAGTGTTTCACGTATCTCATATAAATCATTTCCACTTCACGTTTTGATTAAATTTGATTATACAATCATAAACTGTTTATAATATAAAATAAAGAATGAATTAAAGACAAGAGGAGGAGCACGATTTCCAGATTACACGAAAATGATGACATATCTCCACATCCCACACGATAATGATGACAAAAAAAAAAGTACGTCTCCACATCCGACATAAGAATGCACATCAGATTACAGTCATTCAGTGTGGTGGAGAGAAACATTTACAGCATCGCATAACTCGGCTCAAACATATTTCCTAGGCTCGCAAAATAGTTTTTCTGTCTCCCCTAGAGGAGACGTTCCAAAATTTATGGCTAACACCAAATTTCTTTGGGTCAGTTCGAATGTTTACCTCAAACTTGGGTAATTAAACCGACGCTTTCGTCGCGGTGTGCGATTTGAGTTGTGGCGGCGGCAGACACGTCCGCTGGCCAGCGTTGTTCACCGCCCCACCACAACCCACACTAGAGGAGAGGTGCATTTTTCAACTGTGATGGTTGCGTATACTCTCGCTTACGACCATATCACGTTGAAAACACGCCATCCCGTCCGATCTGGCAAGTTAAGCAACGTTGAGTCCGGTTAGTACTTGGATCGGAGACGGCCTGGGAATCCCGGATGTTGTAAGCTTTTTCCAATTTGTTATATTGTGAGAGGAGAATCGTAAATTAAGAACTTACACTGTCTCACGCTTTCCATATGAACATTTGTCATTTCTAAACTTTAGTGTTTCACGTATCTCATATAAATCATTTCCACTTCACGTTTTGATTAAATTTGATTATACAATCATAAACTGTTTATAATATAAAATAAAGAATGAATTAAAGACAAGAGGAGGAGCACGATTTCCAGATTACACGAAAATGATGACATATCTCCACATCCCACACGATAATGATGACAAAAAAAAAAGTACGTCTCCACATCCGACATAAGAATGCACATCAGATTACAGTCATTCAGTGTGGTGGAGAGAAACATTTACAGCATCGCATAACTCGGCTCAAACATATTTCCTAGGCTCGCAAAATAGTTTTTCTGTCTCCCCTAGAGGAGACGTTCCAAAATTTATGGCTAACACCAAATTTCTTTGGGTCAGTTCGAATGTTTACCTCAAACTTGGGTAATTAAACCGACGCTTTCGTCGCGGTGTGCGATTTGAGTTGTGGCGGCGGCAGACACGTCCGCTGGCCAGCGTTGTTCACCGCCCCACCACAACCCACACTAGAGGAGAGGTGCATTTTTCAACTGTGATGGTTGCGTATACTCTCGCTTACGACCATATCACGTTGAAAACACGCCATCCCGTCCGATCTGGCAAGTTAAGCAACGTTGAGTCCGGTTAGTACTTGGATCGGAGACGGCCTGGGAATCCCGGATGTTGTAAGCTTTTTCCAATTTGTTATATTGTGAGAGGAGAATCGTAAATTAAGAACTTACACTGTCTCACGCTTTCCATATGAACATTTGTCATTTCTAAACTTTAGTGTTTCACGTATCTCATATAAATCATTTCCACTTCACGTTTTGATTAAATTTGATTATACAATCATAAACTGTTTATAATATAAAATAAAGAATGAATTAAAGACAAGAGGAGGAGCACGATTTCCAGATTACACGAAAATGATGACATATCTCCACATCCCACACGATAATGATGACAAAAAAAAAAGTACGTCTCCACATCCGACATAAGAATGCACATCAGATTACAGTCATTCAGTGTGGTGGAGAGAAACATTTACAGCATCGCATAACTCGGCTCAAACATATTTCCTAGGCTCGCAAAATAGTTTTTCTGTCTCCCCTAGAGGAGACGTTCCAAAATTTATGGCTAACACCAAATTTCTTTGGGTCAGTTCGAATGTTTACCTCAAACTTGGGTAATTAAACCGACGCTTTCGTCGCGGTGTGCGATTTGAGTTGTGGCGGCGGCAGACACGTCCGCTGGCCAGCGTTGTTCACCGCCCCACCACAACCCACACTAGAGGAGAGGTGCATTTTTCAACTGTGATGGTTGCGTATACTCTCGCTTACGACCATATCACGTTGAAAACACGCCATCCCGTCCGATCTGGCAAGTTAAGCAACGTTGAGTCCGGTTAGTACTTGGATCGGAGACGGCCTGGGAATCCCGGATGTTGTAAGCTTTTTCCAATTTGTTATATTGTGAGAGGAGAATCGTAAATTAAGAACTTACACTGTCTCACGCTTTCCATATGAACATTTGTCATTTCTAAACTTTAGTGTTTCACGTATCTCATATAAATCATTTCCACTTCACGTTTTGATTAAATTTGATTATACAATCATAAACTGTTTATAATATAAAATAAAGAATGAATTAAAGACAAGAGGAGGAGCACGATTTCCAGATTACACGAAAATGATGACATATCTCCACATCCCACACGATAATGATGACAAAAAAAAAAGTACGTCTCCACATCCGACATAAGAATGCACATCAGATTACAGTCATTCAGTGTGGTGGAGAGAAACATTTACAGCATCGCATAACTCGGCTCAAACATATTTCCTAGGCTCGCAAAATAGTTTTTCTGTCTCCCCTAGAGGAGACGTTCCAAAATTTATGGCTAACACCAAATTTCTTTGGGTCAGTTCGAATGTTTACCTCAAACTTGGGTAATTAAACCGACGCTTTCGTCGCGGTGTGCGATTTGAGTTGTGGCGGCGGCAGACACGTCCGCTGGCCAGCGTTGTTCACCGCCCCACCACAACCCACACTAGAGGAGAGGTGCATTTTTCAACTGTGATGGTTGCGTATACTCTCGCTTACGACCATATCACGTTGAAAACACGCCATCCCGTCCGATCTGGCAAGTTAAGCAACGTTGAGTCCGGTTAGTACTTGGATCGGAGACGGCCTGGGAATCCCGGATGTTGTAAGCTTTTTCCAATTTGTTATATTGTGAGAGGAGAATCGTAAATTAAGAACTTACACTGTCTCACGCTTTCCATATGAACATTTGTCATTTCTAAACTTTAGTGTTTCACGTATCTCATATAAATCATTTCCACTTCACGTTTTGATTAAATTTGATTATACAATCATAAACTGTTTATAATATAAAATAAAGAATGAATTAAAGACAAGAGGAGGAGCACGATTTCCAGATTACACGAAAATGATGACATATCTCCACATCCCACACGATAATGATGACAAAAAAAAAAGTACGTCTCCACATCCGACATAAGAATGCACATCAGATTACAGTCATTCAGTGTGGTGGAGAGAAACATTTACAGCATCGCATAACTCGGCTCAAACATATTTCCTAGGCTCGCAAAATAGTTTTTCTGTCTCCCCTAGAGGAGACGTTCCAAAATTTATGGCTAACACCAAATTTCTTTGGGTCAGTTCGAATGTTTACCTCAAACTTGGGTAATTAAACCGACGCTTTCGTCGCGGTGTGCGATTTGAGTTGTGGCGGCGGCAGACACGTCCGCTGGCCAGCGTTGTTCACCGCCCCACCACAACCCACACTAGAGGAGAGGTGCATTTTTCAACTGTGATGGTTGCGTATACTCTCGCTTACGACCATATCACGTTGAAAACACGCCATCCCGTCCGATCTGGCAAGTTAAGCAACGTTGAGTCCGGTTAGTACTTGGATCGGAGACGGCCTGGGAATCCCGGATGTTGTAAGCTTTTTCCAATTTGTTATATTGTGAGAGGAGAATCGTAAATTAAGAACTTACACTGTCTCACGCTTTCCATATGAACATTTGTCATTTCTAAACTTTAGTGTTTCACGTATCTCATATAAATCATTTCCACTTCACGTTTTGATTAAATTTGATTATACAATCATAAACTGTTTATAATATAAAATAAAGAATGAATTAAAGACAAGAGGAGGAGCACGATTTCCAGATTACACGAAAATGATGACATATCTCCACATCCCACACGATAATGATGACAAAAAAAAAAGTACGTCTCCACATCCGACATAAGAATGCACATCAGATTACAGTCATTCAGTGTGGTGGAGAGAAACATTTACAGCATCGCATAACTCGGCTCAAACATATTTCCTAGGCTCGCAAAATAGTTTTTCTGTCTCCCCTAGAGGAGACGTTCCAAAATTTATGGCTAACACCAAATTTCTTTGGGTCAGTTCGAATGTTTACCTCAAACTTGGGTAATTAAACCGACGCTTTCGTCGCGGTGTGCGATTTGAGTTGTGGCGGCGGCAGACACGTCCGCTGGCCAGCGTTGTTCACCGCCCCACCACAACCCACACTAGAGGAGAGGTGCATTTTTCAACTGTGATGGTTGCGTATACTCTCGCTTACGACCATATCACGTTGAAAACACGCCATCCCGTCCGATCTGGCAAGTTAAGCAACGTTGAGTCCGGTTAGTACTTGGATCGGAGACGGCCTGGGAATCCCGGATGTTGTAAGCTTTTTCCAATTTGTTATATTGTGAGAGGAGAATCGTAAATTAAGAACTTACACTGTCTCACGCTTTCCATATGAACATTTGTCATTTCTAAACTTTAGTGTTTCACGTATCTCATATAAATCATTTCCACTTCACGTTTTGATTAAATTTGATTATACAATCATAAACTGTTTATAATATAAAATAAAGAATGAATTAAAGACAAGAGGAGGAGCACGATTTCCAGATTACACGAAAATGATGACAGATCTCCACATCCCACACGATAATGATGACAAAAAAAAAAGTACGTCTCCACATCCGACATAAGAATGCACATCAGATTACAGTCATTCAGTGTGGTGGAGAGAAACATTTACAGCATCGCATAACTCGGCTCAAACATATTTCCTAGGCTCGCAAAATAGTTTTTCTGTCTCCCCTAGAGGAGACGTTCCAAAATTTATGGCTAACACCAAATTTCTTTGGGTCAGTTCGAATGTTTACCTCAAACTTGGGTAATTAAACCGACGCTTTCGTCGCGGTGTGCGATTTGAGTTGTGGCGGCGGCAGACACGTCCGCTGGCCAGCGTTGTTCACCGCCCCACCACAACCCACACTAGAGGAGAGGTGCATTTTTCAACTGTGATGGTTGCGTATACTCTCGCTTACGACCATATCACGTTGAAAACACGCCATCCCGTCCGATCTGGCAAGTTAAGCAACGTTGAGTCCGGTTAGTACTTGGATCGGAGACGGCCTGGGAATCCCGGATGTTGTAAGCTTTTTCCAATTTGTTATATTGTGAGAGGAGAATCGTAAATTAAGAACTTACACTGTCTCACGCTTTCCATATGAACATTTGTCATTTCTAAACTTTAGTGTTTCACGTATCTCATATAAATCATTTCCACTTCACGTTTTGATTAAATTTGATTATACAATCATAAACTGTTTATAATATAAAATAAAGAATGAATTAAAGACAAGAGGAGGAGCACGATTTCCAGATTACACGAAAATGATGACATATCTCCACATCCCACACGATAATGATGACAAAAAAAAAAGTACGTCTCCACATCCGACATAAGAATGCACATCAGATTACAGTCATTCAGTGTGGTGGAGAGAAACATTTACAGCATCGCATAACTCGGCTCAAACATATTTCCTAGGCTCGCAAAATAGTTTTTCTGTCTCCCCTAGAGGAGACGTTCCAAAATTTATGGCTAACACCAAATTTCTTTGGGTCAGTTCGAATGTTTACCTCAAACTTGGGTAATTAAACCGACGCTTTCGTCGCGGTGTGCGATTTGAGTTGTGGCGGCGGCAGACACGTCCGCTGGCCAGCGTTGTTCACCGCCCCACCACAACCCACACTAGAGGAGAGGTGCATTTTTCAACTGTGATGGTTGCGTATACTCTCGCTTACGACCATATCACGTTGAAAACACGCCATCCCGTCCGATCTGGCAAGTTAAGCAACGTTGAGTCCGGTTAGTACTTGGATCGGAGACGGCCTGGGAATCCCGGATGTTGTAAGCTTTTTCCAATTTGTTATATTGTGAGAGGAGAATCGTAAATTAAGAACTTACACTGTCTCACGCTTTCCATATGAACATTTGTCATTTCTAAACTTTAGTGTTTCACGTATCTCATATAAATCATTTCCACTTCACGTTTTGATTAAATTTGATTATACAATCATAAACTGTTTATAATATAAAATAAAGAATGAATTAAAGACAAGAGGAGGAGCACGATTTCCAGATTACACGAAAATGATGACATATCTCCACATCCCACACGATAATGATGACAAAAAAAAAAGTACGTCTCCACATCCGACATAAGAATGCACATCAGATTACAGTCATTCAGTGTGGTGGAGAGAAACATTTACAGCATCGCATAACTCGGCTCAAACATATTTCCTAGGCTCGCAAAATAGTTTTTCTGTCTCCCCTAGAGGAGACGTTCCAAAATTTATGGCTAACACCAAATTTCTTTGGGTCAGTTCGAATGTTTACCTCAAACTTGGGTAATTAAACCGACGCTTTCGTCGCGGTGTGCGATTTGAGTTGTGGCGGCGGCAGACACGTCCGCTGGCCAGCGTTGTTCACCGCCCCACCACAACCCACACTAGAGGAGAGGTGCATTTTTCAACTGTGATGGTTGCGTATACTCTCGCTTACGACCATATCACGTTGAAAACACGCCATCCCGTCCGATCTGGCAAGTTAAGCAACGTTGAGTCCGGTTAGTACTTGGATCGGAGACGGCCTGGGAATCCCGGATGTTGTAAGCTTTTTCCAATTTGTTATATTGTGAGAGGAGAATCGTAAATTAAGAACTTACACTGTCTCACGCTTTCCATATGAACATTTGTCATTTCTAAACTTTAGTGTTTCACGTATCTCATATAAATCATTTCCACTTCACGTTTTGATTAAATTTGATTATACAATCATAAACTGTTTATAATATAAAATAAAGAATGAATTAAAGACAAGAGGAGGAGCACGATTTCCAGATTACACGAAAATGATGACATATCTCCACATCCCACACGATAATGATGACAAAAAAAAAAGTACGTCTCCACATCCGACATAAGAATGCACATCAGATTACAGTCATTCAGTGTGGTGGAGAGAAACATTTACAGCATCGCATAACTCGGCTCAAACATATTTCCTAGGCTCGCAAAATAGTTTTTCTGTCTCCCCTAGAGGAGACGTTCCAAAATTTATGGCTAACACCAAATTTCTTTGGGTCAGTTCGAATGTTTACCTCAAACTTGGGTAATTAAACCGACGCTTTCGTCGCGGTGTGCGATTTGAGTTGTGGCGGCGGCAGACACGTCCGCTGGCCAGCGTTGTTCACCGCCCCACCACAACCCACACTAGAGGAGAGGTGCATTTTTCAACTGTGATGGTTGCGTATACTCTCGCTTACGACCATATCACGTTGAAAACACGCCATCCCGTCCGATCTGGCAAGTTAAGCAACGTTGAGTCCGGTTAGTACTTGGATCGGAGACGGCCTGGGAATCCCGGATGTTGTAAGCTTTTTCCAATTTGTTATATTGTGAGAGGAGAATCGTAAATTAAGAACTTACACTGTCTCACGCTTTCCATATGAACATTTGTCATTTCTAAACTTTAGTGTTTCACGTATCTCATATAAATCATTTCCACTTCACGTTTTGATTAAATTTGATTATACAATCATAAACTGTTTATAATATAAAATAAAGAATGAATTAAAGACAAGAGGAGGAGCACGATTTCCAGATTACACGAAAATGATGACATATCTCCACATCCCACACGATAATGATGACAAAAAAAAAAGTACGTCTCCACATCCGACATAAGAATGCACATCAGATTACAGTCATTCAGTGTGGTGGAGAGAAACATTTACAGCATCGCATAACTCGGCTCAAACATATTTCCTAGGCTCGCAAAATAGTTTTTCTGTCTCCCCTAGAGGAGACGTTCCAAAATTTATGGCTAACACCAAATTTCTTTGGGTCAGTTCGAATGTTTACCTCAAACTTGGGTAATTAAACCGACGCTTTCGTCGCGGTGTGCGATTTGAGTTGTGGCGGCGGCAGACACGTCCGCTGGCCAGCGTTGTTCACCGCCCCACCACAACCCACACTAGAGGAGAGGTGCATTTTTCAACTGTGATGGTTGCGTATACTCTCGCTTACGACCATATCACGTTGAAAACACGCCATCCCGTCCGATCTGGCAAGTTAAGCAACGTTGAGTCCGGTTAGTACTTGGATCGGAGACGGCCTGGGAATCCCGGATGTTGTAAGCTTTTTCCAATTTGTTATATTGTGAGAGGAGAATCGTAAATTAAGAACTTACACTGTCTCACGCTTTCCATATGAACATTTGTCATTTCTAAACTTTAGTGTTTCACGTATCTCATATAAATCATTTCCACTTCACGTTTTGATTAAATTTGATTATACAATCATAAACTGTTTATAATATAAAATAAAGAATGAATTAAAGACAAGAGGAGGAGCACGATTTCCAGATTACACGAAAATGATGACATATCTCCACATCCCACACGATAATGATGACAAAAAAAAAAGTACGTCTCCACATCCGACATAAGAATGCACATCAGATTACAGTCATTCAGTGTGGTGGAGAGAAACATTTACAGCATCGCATAACTCGGCTCAAACATATTTCCTAGGCTCGCAAAATAGTTTTTCTGTCTCCCCTAGAGGAGACGTTCCAAAATTTATGGCTAACACCAAATTTCTTTGGGTCAGTTCGAATGTTTACCTCAAACTTGGGTAATTAAACCGACGCTTTCGTCGCGGTGTGCGATTTGAGTTGTGGCGGCGGCAGACACGTCCGCTGGCCAGCGTTGTTCACCGCCCCACCACAACCCACACTAGAGGAGAGGTGCATTTTTCAACTGTGATGGTTGCGTATACTCTCGCTTACGACCATATCACGTTGAAAACACGCCATCCCGTCCGATCTGGCAAGTTAAGCAACGTTGAGTCCGGTTAGTACTTGGATCGGAGACGGCCTGGGAATCCCGGATGTTGTAAGCTTTTTCCAATTTGTTATATTGTGAGAGGAGAATCGTAAATTAAGAACTTACACTGTCTCACGCTTTCCATATGAACATTTGTCATTTCTAAACTTTAGTGTTTCACGTATCTCATATAAATCATTTCCACTTCACGTTTTGATTAAATTTGATTATACAATCATAAACTGTTTATAATATAAAATAAAGAATGAATTAAAGACAAGAGGAGGAGCACGATTTCCAGATTACACGAAAATGATGACATATCTCCACATCCCACACGATAATGATGACAAAAAAAAAAGTACGTCTCCACATCCGACATAAGAATGCACATCAGATTACAGTCATTCAGTGTGGTGGAGAGAAACATTTACAGCATCGCATAACTCGGCTCAAACATATTTCCTAGGCTCGCAAAATAGTTTTTCTGTCTCCCCTAGAGGAGACGTTCCAAAATTTATGGCTAACACCAAATTTCTTTGGGTCAGTTCGAATGTTTACCTCAAACTTGGGTAATTAAACCGACGCTTTCGTCGCGGTGTGCGATTTGAGTTGTGGCGGCGGCAGACACGTCCGCTGGCCAGCGTTGTTCACCGCCCCACCACAACCCACACTAGAGGAGAGGTGCATTTTTCAACTGTGATGGTTGCGTATACTCTCGCTTACGACCATATCACGTTGAAAACACGCCATCCCGTCCGATCTGGCAAGTTAAGCAACGTTGAGTCCGGTTAGTACTTGGATCGGAGACGGCCTGGGAATCCCGGATGTTGTAAGCTTTTTCCAATTTGTTATATTGTGAGAGGAGAATCGTAAATTAAGAACTTACACTGTCTCACGCTTTCCATATGAACATTTGTCATTTCTAAACTTTAGTGTTTCACGTATCTCATATAAATCATTTCCACTTCACGTTTTGATTAAATTTGATTATACAATCATAAACTGTTTATAATATAAAATAAAGAATGAATTAAAGACAAGAGGAGGAGCACGATTTCCAGATTACACGAAAATGATGACATATCTCCACATCCCACACGATAATGATGACAAAAAAAAAAGTACGTCTCCACATCCGACATAAGAATGCACATCAGATTACAGTCATTCAGTGTGGTGGAGAGAAACATTTACAGCATCGCATAACTCGGCTCAAACATATTTCCTAGGCTCGCAAAATAGTTTTTCTGTCTCCCCTAGAGGAGACGTTCCAAAATTTATGGCTAACACCAAATTTCTTTGGGTCAGTTCGAATGTTTACCTCAAACTTGGGTAATTAAACCGACGCTTTCGTCGCGGTGTGCGATTTGAGTTGTGGCGGCGGCAGACACGTCCGCTGGCCAGCGTTGTTCACCGCCCCACCACAACCCACACTAGAGGAGAGGTGCATTTTTCAACTGTGATGGTTGCGTATACTCTCGCTTACGACCATATCACGTTGAAAACACGCCATCCCGTCCGATCTGGCAAGTTAAGCAACGTTGAGTCCGGTTAGTACTTGGATCGGAGACGGCCTGGGAATCCCGGATGTTGTAAGCTTTTTCCAATTTGTTATATTGTGAGAGGAGAATCGTAAATTAAGAACTTACACTGTCTCACGCTTTCCATATGAACATTTGTCATTTCTAAACTTTAGTGTTTCACGTATCTCATATAAATCATTTCCACTTCACGTTTTGATTAAATTTGATTATACAATCATAAACTGTTTATAATATAAAATAAAGAATGAATTAAAGACAAGAGGAGGAGCACGATTTCCAGATTACACGAAAATGATGACATATCTCCACATCCCACACGATAATGATGACAAAAAAAAAAGTACGTCTCCACATCCGACATAAGAATGCACATCAGATTACAGTCATTCAGTGTGGTGGAGAGAAACATTTACAGCATCGCATAACTCGGCTCAAACATATTTCCTAGGCTCGCAAAATAGTTTTTCTGTCTCCCCTAGAGGAGACGTTCCAAAATTTATGGCTAACACCAAATTTCTTTGGGTCAGTTCGAATGTTTACCTCAAACTTGGGTAATTAAACCGACGCTTTCGTCGCGGTGTGCGATTTGAGTTGTGGCGGCGGCAGACACGTCCGCTGGCCAGCGTTGTTCACCGCCCCACCACAACCCACACTAGAGGAGAGGTGCATTTTTCAACTGTGATGGTTGCGTATACTCTCGCTTACGACCATATCACGTTGAAAACACGCCATCCCGTCCGATCTGGCAAGTTAAGCAACGTTGAGTCCGGTTAGTACTTGGATCGGAGACGGCCTGGGAATCCCGGATGTTGTAAGCTTTTTCCAATTTGTTATATTGTGAGAGGAGAATCGTAAATTAAGAACTTACACTGTCTCACGCTTTCCATATGAACATTTGTCATTTCTAAACTTTAGTGTTTCACGTATCTCATATAAATCATTTCCACTTCACGTTTTGATTAAATTTGATTATACAATCATAAACTGTTTATAATATAAAATAAAGAATGAATTAAAGACAAGAGGAGGAGCACGATTTCCAGATTACACGAAAATGATGACATATCTCCACATCCCACACGATAATGATGACAAAAAAAAAAGTACGTCTCCACATCCGACATAAGAATGCACATCAGATTACAGTCATTCAGTGTGGTGGAGAGAAACATTTACAGCATCGCATAACTCGGCTCAAACATATTTCCTAGGCTCGCAAAATAGTTTTTCTGTCTCCCCTAGAGGAGACGTTCCAAAATTTATGGCTAACACCAAATTTCTTTGGGTCAGTTCGAATGTTTACCTCAAACTTGGGTAATTAAACCGACGCTTTCGTCGCGGTGTGCGATTTGAGTTGTGGCGGCGGCAGACACGTCCGCTGGCCAGCGTTGTTCACCGCCCCACCACAACCCACACTAGAGGAGAGGTGCATTTTTCAACTGTGATGGTTGCGTATACTCTCGCTTACGACCATATCACGTTGAAAACACGCCATCCCGTCCGATCTGGCAAGTTAAGCAACGTTGAGTCCGGTTAGTACTTGGATCGGAGACGGCCTGGGAATCCCGGATGTTGTAAGCTTTTTCCAATTTGTTATATTGTGAGAGGAGAATCGTAAATTAAGAACTTACACTGTCTCACGCTTTCCATATGAACATTTGTCATTTCTAAACTTTAGTGTTTCACGTATCTCATATAAATCATTTCCACTTCACGTTTTGATTAAATTTGATTATACAATCATAAACTGTTTATAATATAAAATAAAGAATGAATTAAAGACAAGAGGAGGAGCACGATTTCCAGATTACACGAAAATGATGACATATCTCCACATCCCACACGATAATGATGACAAAAAAAAAAGTACGTCTCCACATCCGACATAAGAATGCACATCAGATTACAGTCATTCAGTGTGGTGGAGAGAAACATTTACAGCATCGCATAACTCGGCTCAAACATATTTCCTAGGCTCGCAAAATAGTTTTTCTGTCTCCCCTAGAGGAGACGTTCCAAAATTTATGGCTAACACCAAATTTCTTTGGGTCAGTTCGAATGTTTACCTCAAACTTGGGTAATTAAACCGACGCTTTCGTCGCGGTGTGCGATTTGAGTTGTGGCGGCGGCAGACACGTCCGCTGGCCAGCGTTGTTCACCGCCCCACCACAACCCACACTAGAGGAGAGGTGCATTTTTCAACTGTGATGGTTGCGTATACTCTCGCTTACGACCATATCACGTTGAAAACACGCCATCCCGTCCGATCTGGCAAGTTAAGCAACGTTGAGTCCGGTTAGTACTTGGATCGGAGACGGCCTGGGAATCCCGGATGTTGTAAGCTTTTTCCAATTTGTTATATTGTGAGAGGAGAATCGTAAATTAAGAACTTACACTGTCTCACGCTTTCCATATGAACATTTGTCATTTCTAAACTTTAGTGTTTCACGTATCTCATATAAATCATTTCCACTTCACGTTTTGATTAAATTTGATTATACAATCATAAACTGTTTATAATATAAAATAAAGAATGAATTAAAGACAAGAGGAGGAGCACGATTTCCAGATTACACGAAAATGATGACATATCTCCACATCCCACACGATAATGATGACAAAAAAAAAAGTACGTCTCCACATCCGACATAAGAATGCACATCAGATTACAGTCATTCAGTGTGGTGGAGAGAAACATTTACAGCATCGCATAACTCGGCTCAAACATATTTCCTAGGCTCGCAAAATAGTTTTTCTGTCTCCCCTAGAGGAGACGTTCCAAAATTTATGGCTAACACCAAATTTCTTTGGGTCAGTTCGAATGTTTACCTCAAACTTGGGTAATTAAACCGACGCTTTCGTCGCGGTGTGCGATTTGAGTTGTGGCGGCGGCAGACACGTCCGCTGGCCAGCGTTGTTCACCGCCCCACCACAACCCACACTAGAGGAGAGGTGCATTTTTCAACTGTGATGGTTGCGTATACTCTCGCTTACGACCATATCACGTTGAAAACACGCCATCCCGTCCGATCTGGCAAGTTAAGCAACGTTGAGTCCGGTTAGTACTTGGATCGGAGACGGCCTGGGAATCCCGGATGTTGTAAGCTTTTTCCAATTTGTTATATTGTGAGAGGAGAATCGTAAATTAAGAACTTACACTGTCTCACGCTTTCCATATGAACATTTGTCATTTCTAAACTTTAGTGTTTCACGTATCTCATATAAATCATTTCCACTTCACGTTTTGATTAAATTTGATTATACAATCATAAACTGTTTATAATATAAAATAAAGAATGAATTAAAGACAAGAGGAGGAGCACGATTTCCAGATTACACGAAAATGATGACATATCTCCACATCCCACACGATAATGATGACAAAAAAAAAGTACGTCTCCACATCCGACATAAGAATGCACATCAGATTACAGTCATTCAGTGTGGTGGAGAGAAACATTTACAGCATCGCATAACTCGGCTCAAACATATTTCCTAGGCTCGCAAAATAGTTTTTCTGTCTCCCCTAGAGGAGACGTTCCAAAATTTATGGCTAACACCAAATTTCTTTGGGTCAGTTCGAATGTTTACCTCAAACTTGGGTAATTAAACCGACGCTTTCGTCGCGGTGTGCGATTTGAGTTGTGGCGGCGGCAGACACGTCCGCTGGCCAGCGTTGTTCACCGCCCCACCACAACCCACACTAGAGGAGAGGTGCATTTTTCAACTGTGATGGTTGCGTATACTCTCGCTTACGACCATATCACGTTGAAAACACGCCATCCCGTCCGATCTGGCAAGTTAAGCAACGTTGAGTCCGGTTAGTACTTGGATCGGAGACGGCCTGGGAATCCCGGATGTTGTAAGCTTTTTCCAATTTGTTATATTGTGAGAGGAGAATCGTAAATTAAGAACTTACACTGTCTCACGCTTTCCATATGAACATTTGTCATTTCTAAACTTTAGTGTTTCACGTATCTCATATAAATCATTTCCACTTCACGTTTTGATTAAATTTGATTATACAATCATAAACTGTTTATAATATAAAATAAAGAATGAATTAAAGACAAGAGGAGGAGCACGATTTCCAGATTACACGAAAATGATGACATATCTCCACATCCCACACGATAATGATGACAAAAAAAAAAGTACGTCTCCACATCCGACATAAGAATGCACATCAGATTACAGTCATTCAGTGTGGTGGAGAGAAACATTTACAGCATCGCATAACTCGGCTCAAACATATTTCCTAGGCTCGCAAAATAGTTTTTCTGTCTCCCCTAGAGGAGACGTTCCAAAATTTATGGCTAACACCAAATTTCTTTGGGTCAGTTCGAATGTTTACCTCAAACTTGGGTAATTAAACCGACGCTTTCGTCGCGGTGTGCGATTTGAGTTGTGGCGGCGGCAGACACGTCCGCTGGCCAGCGTTGTTCACCGCCCCACCACAACCCACACTAGAGGAGAGGTGCATTTTTCAACTGTGATGGTTGCGTATACTCTCGCTTACGACCATATCACGTTGAAAACACGCCATCCCGTCCGATCTGGCAAGTTAAGCAACGTTGAGTCCGGTTAGTACTTGGATCGGAGACGGCCTGGGAATCCCGGATGTTGTAAGCTTTTTCCAATTTGTTATATTGTGAGAGGAGAATCGTAAATTAAGAACTTACACTGTCTCACGCTTTCCATATGAACATTTGTCATTTCTAAACTTTAGTGTTTCACGTATCTCATATAAATCATTTCCACTTCACGTTTTGATTAAATTTGATTATACAATCATAAACTGTTTATAATATAAAATAAAGAATGAATTAAAGACAAGAGGAGGAGCACGATTTCCAGATTACACGAAAATGATGACATATCTCCACATCCCACACGATAATGATGACAAAAAAAAAAGTACGTCTCCACATCCGACATAAGAATGCACATCAGATTACAGTCATTCAGTGTGGTGGAGAGAAACATTTACAGCATCGCATAACTCGGCTCAAACATATTTCCTAGGCTCGCAAAATAGTTTTTCTGTCTCCCCTAGAGGAGACGTTCCAAAATTTATGGCTAACACCAAATTTCTTTGGGTCAGTTCGAATGTTTACCTCAAACTTGGGTAATTAAACCGACGCTTTCGTCGCGGTGTGCGATTTGAGTTGTGGCGGCGGCAGACACGTCCGCTGGCCAGCGTTGTTCACCGCCCCACCACAACCCACACTAGAGGAGAGGTGCATTTTTCAACTGTGATGGTTGCGTATACTCTCGCTTACGACCATATCACGTTGAAAACACGCCATCCCGTCCGATCTGGCAAGTTAAGCAACGTTGAGTCCGGTTAGTACTTGGATCGGAGACGGCCTGGGAATCCCGGATGTTGTAAGCTTTTTCCAATTTGTTATATTGTGAGAGGAGAATCGTAAATTAAGAACTTACACTGTCTCACGCTTTCCATATGAACATTTGTCATTTCTAAACTTTAGTGTTTCACGTATCTCATATAAATCATTTCCACTTCACGTTTTGATTAAATTTGATTATACAATCATAAACTGTTTATAATATAAAATAAAGAATGAATTAAAGACAAGAGGAGGAGCACGATTTCCAGATTACACGAAAATGATGACATATCTCCACATCCCACACGATAATGATGACAAAAAAAAAAGTACGTCTCCACATCCGACATAAGAATGCACATCAGATTACAGTCATTCAGTGTGGTGGAGAGAAACATTTACAGCATCGCATAACTCGGCTCAAACATATTTCCTAGGCTCGCAAAATAGTTTTTCTGTCTCCCCTAGAGGAGACGTTCCAAAATTTATGGCTAACACCAAATTTCTTTGGGTCAGTTCGAATGTTTACCTCAAACTTGGGTAATTAAACCGACGCTTTCGTCGCGGTGTGCGATTTGAGTTGTGGCGGCGGCAGACACGTCCGCTGGCCAGCGTTGTTCACCGCCCCACCACAACCCACACTAGAGGAGAGGTGCATTTTTCAACTGTGATGGTTGCGTATACTCTCGCTTACGACCATATCACGTTGAAAACACGCCATCCCGTCCGATCTGGCAAGTTAAGCAACGTTGAGTCCGGTTAGTACTTGGATCGGAGACGGCCTGGGAATCCCGGATGTTGTAAGCTTTTTCCAATTTGTTATATTGTGAGAGGAGAATCGTAAATTAAGAACTTACACTGTCTCACGCTTTCCATATGAACATTTGTCATTTCTAAACTTTAGTGTTTCACGTATCTCATATAAATCATTTCCACTTCACGTTTTGATTAAATTTGATTATACAATCATAAACTGTTTATAATATAAAATAAAGAATGAATTAAAGACAAGAGGAGGAGCACGATTTCCAGATTACACGAAAATGATGACATATCTCCACATCCCACACGATAATGATGACAAAAAAAAAAGTACGTCTCCACATCCGACATAAGAATGCACATCAGATTACAGTCATTCAGTGTGGTGGAGAGAAACATTTACAGCATCGCATAACTCGGCTCAAACATATTTCCTAGGCTCGCAAAATAGTTTTTCTGTCTCCCCTAGAGGAGACGTTCCAAAATTTATGGCTAACACCAAATTTCTTTGGGTCAGTTCGAATGTTTACCTCAAACTTGGGTAATTAAACCGACGCTTTCGTCGCGGTGTGCGATTTGAGTTGTGGCGGCGGCAGACACGTCCGCTGGCCAGCGTTGTTCACCGCCCCACCACAACCCACACTAGAGGAGAGGTGCATTTTTCAACTGTGATGGTTGCGTATACTCTCGCTTACGACCATATCACGTTGAAAACACGCCATCCCGTCCGATCTGGCAAGTTAAGCAACGTTGAGTCCGGTTAGTACTTGGATCGGAGACGGCCTGGGAATCCCGGATGTTGTAAGCTTTTTCCAATTTGTTATATTGTGAGAGGAGAATCGTAAATTAAGAACTTACACTGTCTCACGCTTTCCATATGAACATTTGTCATTTCTAAACTTTAGTGTTTCACGTATCTCATATAAATCATTTCCACTTCACGTTTTGATTAAATTTGATTATACAATCATAAACTGTTTATAATATAAAATAAAGAATGAATTAAAGACAAGAGGAGGAGCACGATTTCCAGATTACACGAAAATGATGACATATCTCCACATCCCACACGATAATGATGACAAAAAAAAAAGTACGTCTCCACATCCGACATAAGAATGCACATCAGATTACAGTCATTCAGTGTGGTGGAGAGAAACATTTACAGCATCGCATAACTCGGCTCAAACATATTTCCTAGGCTCGCAAAATAGTTTTTCTGTCTCCCCTAGAGGAGACGTTCCAAAATTTATGGCTAACACCAAATTTCTTTGGGTCAGTTCGAATGTTTACCTCAAACTTGGGTAATTAAACCGACGCTTTCGTCGCGGTGTGCGATTTGAGTTGTGGCGGCGGCAGACACGTCCGCTGGCCAGCGTTGTTCACCGCCCCACCACAACCCACACTAGAGGAGAGGTGCATTTTTCAACTGTGATGGTTGCGTATACTCTCGCTTACGACCATATCACGTTGAAAACACGCCATCCCGTCCGATCTGGCAAGTTAAGCAACGTTGAGTCCGGTTAGTACTTGGATCGGAGACGGCCTGGGAATCCCGGATGTTGTAAGCTTTTTCCAATTTGTTATATTGTGAGAGGAGAATCGTAAATTAAGAACTTACACTGTCTCACGCTTTCCATATGAACATTTGTCATTTCTAAACTTTAGTGTTTCACGTATCTCATATAAATCATTTCCACTTCACGTTTTGATTAAATTTGATTATACAATCATAAACTGTTTATAATATAAAATAAAGAATGAATTAAAGACAAGAGGAGGAGCACGATTTCCAGATTACACGAAAATGATGACATATCTCCACATCCCACACGATAATGATGACAAAAAAAAAAGTACGTCTCCACATCCGACATAAGAATGCACATCAGATTACAGTCATTCAGTGTGGTGGAGAGAAACATTTACAGCATCGCATAACTCGGCTCAAACATATTTCCTAGGCTCGCAAAATAGTTTTTCTGTCTCCCCTAGAGGAGACGTTCCAAAATTTATGGCTAACACCAAATTTCTTTGGGTCAGTTCGAATGTTTACCTCAAACTTGGGTAATTAAACCGACGCTTTCGTCGCGGTGTGCGATTTGAGTTGTGGCGGCGGCAGACACGTCCGCTGGCCAGCGTTGTTCACCGCCCCACCACAACCCACACTAGAGGAGAGGTGCATTTTTCAACTGTGATGGTTGCGTATACTCTCGCTTACGACCATATCACGTTGAAAACACGCCATCCCGTCCGATCTGGCAAGTTAAGCAACGTTGAGTCCGGTTAGTACTTGGATCGGAGACGGCCTGGGAATCCCGGATGTTGTAAGCTTTTTCCAATTTGTTATATTGTGAGAGGAGAATCGTAAATTAAGAACTTACACTGTCTCACGCTTTCCATATGAACATTTGTCATTTCTAAACTTTAGTGTTTCACGTATCTCATATAAATCATTTCCACTTCACGTTTTGATTAAATTTGATTATACAATCATAAACTGTTTATAATATAAAATAAAGAATGAATTAAAGACAAGAGGAGGAGCACGATTTCCAGATTACACGAAAATGATGACATATCTCCACATCCCACACGATAATGATGACAAAAAAAAAAGTACGTCTCCACATCCGACATAAGAATGCACATCAGATTACAGTCATTCAGTGTGGTGGAGAGAAACATTTACAGCATCGCATAACTCGGCTCAAACATATTTCCTAGGCTCGCAAAATAGTTTTTCTGTCTCCCCTAGAGGAGACGTTCCAAAATTTATGGCTAACACCAAATTTCTTTGGGTCAGTTCGAATGTTTACCTCAAACTTGGGTAATTAAACCGACGCTTTCGTCGCGGTGTGCGATTTGAGTTGTGGCGGCGGCAGACACGTCCGCTGGCCAGCGTTGTTCACCGCCCCACCACAACCCACACTAGAGGAGAGGTGCATTTTTCAACTGTGATGGTTGCGTATACTCTCGCTTACGACCATATCACGTTGAAAACACGCCATCCCGTCCGATCTGGCAAGTTAAGCAACGTTGAGTCCGGTTAGTACTTGGATCGGAGACGGCCTGGGAATCCCGGATGTTGTAAGCTTTTTCCAATTTGTTATATTGTGAGAGGAGAATCGTAAATTAAGAACTTACACTGTCTCACGCTTTCCATATGAACATTTGTCATTTCTAAACTTTAGTGTTTCACGTATCTCATATAAATCATTTCCACTTCACGTTTTGATTAAATTTGATTATACAATCATAAACTGTTTATAATATAAAATAAAGAATGAATTAAAGACAAGAGGAGGAGCACGATTTCCAGATTACACGAAAATGATGACATATCTCCACATCCCACACGATAATGATGACAAAAAAAAAAGTACGTCTCCACATCCGACATAAGAATGCACATCAGATTACAGTCATTCAGTGTGGTGGAGAGAAACATTTACAGCATCGCATAACTCGGCTCAAACATATTTCCTAGGCTCGCAAAATAGTTTTTCTGTCTCCCCTAGAGGAGACGTTCCAAAATTTATGGCTAACACCAAATTTCTTTGGGTCAGTTCGAATGTTTACCTCAAACTTGGGTAATTAAACCGACGCTTTCGTCGCGGTGTGCGATTTGAGTTGTGGCGGCGGCAGACACGTCCGCTGGCCAGCGTTGTTCACCGCCCCACCACAACCCACACTAGAGGAGAGGTGCATTTTTCAACTGTGATGGTTGCGTATACTCTCGCTTACGACCATATCACGTTGAAAACACGCCATCCCGTCCGATCTGGCAAGTTAAGCAACGTTGAGTCCGGTTAGTACTTGGATCGGAGACGGCCTGGGAATCCCGGATGTTGTAAGCTTTTTCCAATTTGTTATATTGTGAGAGGAGAATCGTAAATTAAGAACTTACACTGTCTCACGCTTTCCATATGAACATTTGTCATTTCTAAACTTTAGTGTTTCACGTATCTCATATAAATCATTTCCACTTCACGTTTTGATTAAATTTGATTATACAATCATAAACTGTTTATAATATAAAATAAAGAATGAATTAAAGACAAGAGGAGGAGCACGATTTCCAGATTACACGAAAATGATGACATATCTCCACATCCCACACGATAATGATGACAAAAAAAAAAGTACGTCTCCACATCCGACATAAGAATGCACATCAGATTACAGTCATTCAGTGTGGTGGAGAGAAACATTTACAGCATCGCATAACTCGGCTCAAACATATTTCCTAGGCTCGCAAAATAGTTTTTCTGTCTCCCCTAGAGGAGACGTTCCAAAATTTATGGCTAACACCAAATTTCTTTGGGTCAGTTCGAATGTTTACCTCAAACTTGGGTAATTAAACCGACGCTTTCGTCGCGGTGTGCGATTTGAGTTGTGGCGGCGGCAGACACGTCCGCTGGCCAGCGTTGTTCACCGCCCCACCACAACCCACACTAGAGGAGAGGTGCATTTTTCAACTGTGATGGTTGCGTATACTCTCGCTTACGACCATATCACGTTGAAAACACGCCATCCCGTCCGATCTGGCAAGTTAAGCAACGTTGAGTCCGGTTAGTACTTGGATCGGAGACGGCCTGGGAATCCCGGATGTTGTAAGCTTTTTCCAATTTGTTATATTGTGAGAGGAGAATCGTAAATTAAGAACTTACACTGTCTCACGCTTTCCATATGAACATTTGTCATTTCTAAACTTTAGTGTTTCACGTATCTCATATAAATCATTTCCACTTCACGTTTTGATTAAATTTGATTATACAATCATAAACTGTTTATAATATAAAATAAAGAATGAATTAAAGACAAGAGGAGGAGCACGATTTCCAGATTACACGAAAATGATGACATATCTCCACATCCCACACGATAATGATGACAAAAAAAAAAGTACGTCTCCACATCCGACATAAGAATGCACATCAGATTACAGTCATTCAGTGTGGTGGAGAGAAACATTTACAGCATCGCATAACTCGGCTCAAACATATTTCCTAGGCTCGCAAAATAGTTTTTCTGTCTCCCCTAGAGGAGACGTTCCAAAATTTATGGCTAACACCAAATTTCTTTGGGTCAGTTCGAATGTTTACCTCAAACTTGGGTAATTAAACCGACGCTTTCGTCGCGGTGTGCGATTTGAGTTGTGGCGGCGGCAGACACGTCCGCTGGCCAGCGTTGTTCACCGCCCCACCACAACCCACACTAGAGGAGAGGTGCATTTTTCAACTGTGATGGTTGCGTATACTCTCGCTTACGACCATATCACGTTGAAAACACGCCATCCCGTCCGATCTGGCAAGTTAAGCAACGTTGAGTCCGGTTAGTACTTGGATCGGAGACGGCCTGGGAATCCCGGATGTTGTAAGCTTTTTCCAATTTGTTATATTGTGAGAGGAGAATCGTAAATTAAGAACTTACACTGTCTCACGCTTTCCATATGAACATTTGTCATTTCTAAACTTTAGTGTTTCACGTATCTCATATAAATCATTTCCACTTCACGTTTTGATTAAATTTGATTATACAATCATAAACTGTTTATAATATAAAATAAAGAATGAATTAAAGACAAGAGGAGGAGCACGATTTCCAGATTACACGAAAATGATGACATATCTCCACATCCCACACGATAATGATGACAAAAAAAAAAGTACGTCTCCACATCCGACATAAGAATGCACATCAGATTACAGTCATTCAGTGTGGTGGAGAGAAACATTTACAGCATCGCATAACTCGGCTCAAACATATTTCCTAGGCTCGCAAAATAGTTTTTCTGTCTCCCCTAGAGGAGACGTTCCAAAATTTATGGCTAACACCAAATTTCTTTGGGTCAGTTCGAATGTTTACCTCAAACTTGGGTAATTAAACCGACGCTTTCGTCGCGGTGTGCGATTTGAGTTGTGGCGGCGGCAGACACGTCCGCTGGCCAGCGTTGTTCACCGCCCCACCACAACCCACACTAGAGGAGAGGTGCATTTTTCAACTGTGATGGTTGCGTATACTCTCGCTTACGACCATATCACGTTGAAAACACGCCATCCCGTCCGATCTGGCAAGTTAAGCAACGTTGAGTCCGGTTAGTACTTGGATCGGAGACGGCCTGGGAATCCCGGATGTTGTAAGCTTTTTCCAATTTGTTATATTGTGAGAGGAGAATCGTAAATTAAGAACTTACACTGTCTCACGCTTTCCATATGAACATTTGTCATTTCTAAACTTTAGTGTTTCACGTATCTCATATAAATCATTTCCACTTCACGTTTTGATTAAATTTGATTATACAATCATAAACTGTTTATAATATAAAATAAAGAATGAATTAAAGACAAGAGGAGGAGCACGATTTCCAGATTACACGAAAATGATGACATATCTCCACATCCCACACGATAATGATGACAAAAAAAAAAGTACGTCTCCACATCCGACATAAGAATGCACATCAGATTACAGTCATTCAGTGTGGTGGAGAGAAACATTTACAGCATCGCATAACTCGGCTCAAACATATTTCCTAGGCTCGCAAAATAGTTTTTCTGTCTCCCCTAGAGGAGACGTTCCAAAATTTATGGCTAACACCAAATTTCTTTGGGTCAGTTCGAATGTTTACCTCAAACTTGGGTAATTAAACCGACGCTTTCGTCGCGGTGTGCGATTTGAGTTGTGGCGGCGGCAGACACGTCCGCTGGCCAGCGTTGTTCACCGCCCCACCACAACCCACACTAGAGGAGAGGTGCATTTTTCAACTGTGATGGTTGCGTATACTCTCGCTTACGACCATATCACGTTGAAAACACGCCATCCCGTCCGATCTGGCAAGTTAAGCAACGTTGAGTCCGGTTAGTACTTGGATCGGAGACGGCCTGGGAATCCCGGATGTTGTAAGCTTTTTCCAATTTGTTATATTGTGAGAGGAGAATCGTAAATTAAGAACTTACACTGTCTCACGCTTTCCATATGAACATTTGTCATTTCTAAACTTTAGTGTTTCACGTATCTCATATAAATCATTTCCACTTCACGTTTTGATTAAATTTGATTATACAATCATAAACTGTTTATAATATAAAATAAAGAATGAATTAAAGACAAGAGGAGGAGCACGATTTCCAGATTACACGAAAATGATGACATATCTCCACATCCCACACGATAATGATGACAAAAAAAAAAGTACGTCTCCACATCCGACATAAGAATGCACATCAGATTACAGTCATTCAGTGTGGTGGAGAGAAACATTTACAGCATCGCATAACTCGGCTCAAACATATTTCCTAGGCTCGCAAAATAGTTTTTCTGTCTCCCCTAGAGGAGACGTTCCAAAATTTATGGCTAACACCAAATTTCTTTGGGTCAGTTCGAATGTTTACCTCAAACTTGGGTAATTAAACCGACGCTTTCGTCGCGGTGTGCGATTTGAGTTGTGGCGGCGGCAGACACGTCCGCTGGCCAGCGTTGTTCACCGCCCCACCACAACCCACACTAGAGGAGAGGTGCATTTTTCAACTGTGATGGTTGCGTATACTCTCGCTTACGACCATATCACGTTGAAAACACGCCATCCCGTCCGATCTGGCAAGTTAAGCAACGTTGAGTCCGGTTAGTACTTGGATCGGAGACGGCCTGGGAATCCCGGATGTTGTAAGCTTTTTCCAATTTGTTATATTGTGAGAGGAGAATCGTAAATTAAGAACTTACACTGTCTCACGCTTTCCATATGAACATTTGTCATTTCTAAACTTTAGTGTTTCACGTATCTCATATAAATCATTTCCACTTCACGTTTTGATTAAATTTGATTATACAATCATAAACTGTTTATAATATAAAATAAAGAATGAATTAAAGACAAGAGGAGGAGCACGATTTCCAGATTACACGAAAATGATGACATATCTCCACATCCCACACGATAATGATGACAAAAAAAAAAGTACGTCTCCACATCCGACATAAGAATGCACATCAGATTACAGTCATTCAGTGTGGTGGAGAGAAACATTTACAGCATCGCATAACTCGGCTCAAACATATTTCCTAGGCTCGCAAAATAGTTTTTCTGTCTCCCCTAGAGGAGACGTTCCAAAATTTATGGCTAACACCAAATTTCTTTGGGTCAGTTCGAATGTTTACCTCAAACTTGGGTAATTAAACCGACGCTTTCGTCGCGGTGTGCGATTTGAGTTGTGGCGGCGGCAGACACGTCCGCTGGCCAGCGTTGTTCACCGCCCCACCACAACCCACACTAGAGGAGAGGTGCATTTTTCAACTGTGATGGTTGCGTATACTCTCGCTTACGACCATATCACGTTGAAAACACGCCATCCCGTCCGATCTGGCAAGTTAAGCAACGTTGAGTCCGGTTAGTACTTGGATCGGAGACGGCCTGGGAATCCCGGATGTTGTAAGCTTTTTCCAATTTGTTATATTGTGAGAGGAGAATCGTAAATTAAGAACTTACACTGTCTCACGCTTTCCATATGAACATTTGTCATTTCTAAACTTTAGTGTTTCACGTATCTCATATAAATCATTTCCACTTCACGTTTTGATTAAATTTGATTATACAATCATAAACTGTTTATAATATAAAATAAAGAATGAATTAAAGACAAGAGGAGGAGCACGATTTCCAGATTACACGAAAATGATGACATATCTCCACATCCCACACGATAATGATGACAAAAAAAAAAGTACGTCTCCACATCCGACATAAGAATGCACATCAGATTACAGTCATTCAGTGTGGTGGAGAGAAACATTTACAGCATCGCATAACTCGGCTCAAACATATTTCCTAGGCTCGCAAAATAGTTTTTCTGTCTCCCCTAGAGGAGACGTTCCAAAATTTATGGCTAACACCAAATTTCTTTGGGTCAGTTCGAATGTTTACCTCAAACTTGGGTAATTAAACCGACGCTTTCGTCGCGGTGTGCGATTTGAGTTGTGGCGGCGGCAGACACGTCCGCTGGCCAGCGTTGTTCACCGCCCCACCACAACCCACACTAGAGGAGAGGTGCATTTTTCAACTGTGATGGTTGCGTATACTCTCGCTTACGACCATATCACGTTGAAAACACGCCATCCCGTCCGATCTGGCAAGTTAAGCAACGTTGAGTCCGGTTAGTACTTGGATCGGAGACGGCCTGGGAATCCCGGATGTTGTAAGCTTTTTCCAATTTGTTATATTGTGAGAGGAGAATCGTAAATTAAGAACTTACACTGTCTCACGCTTTCCATATGAACATTTGTCATTTCTAAACTTTAGTGTTTCACGTATCTCATATAAATCATTTCCACTTCACGTTTTGATTAAATTTGATTATACAATCATAAACTGTTTATAATATAAAATAAAGAATGAATTAAAGACAAGAGGAGGAGCACGATTTCCAGATTACACGAAAATGATGACATATCTCCACATCCCACACGATAATGATGACAAAAAAAAAAGTACGTCTCCACATCCGACATAAGAATGCACATCAGATTACAGTCATTCAGTGTGGTGGAGAGAAACATTTACAGCATCGCATAACTCGGCTCAAACATATTTCCTAGGCTCGCAAAATAGTTTTTCTGTCTCCCCTAGAGGAGACGTTCCAAAATTTATGGCTAACACCAAATTTCTTTGGGTCAGTTCGAATGTTTACCTCAAACTTGGGTAATTAAACCGACGCTTTCGTCGCGGTGTGCGATTTGAGTTGTGGCGGCGGCAGACACGTCCGCTGGCCAGCGTTGTTCACCGCCCCACCACAACCCACACTAGAGGAGAGGTGCATTTTTCAACTGTGATGGTTGCGTATACTCTCGCTTACGACCATATCACGTTGAAAACACGCCATCCCGTCCGATCTGGCAAGTTAAGCAACGTTGAGTCCGGTTAGTACTTGGATCGGAGACGGCCTGGGAATCCCGGATGTTGTAAGCTTTTTCCAATTTGTTATATTGTGAGAGGAGAATCGTAAATTAAGAACTTACACTGTCTCACGCTTTCCATATGAACATTTGTCATTTCTAAACTTTAGTGTTTCACGTATCTCATATAAATCATTTCCACTTCACGTTTTGATTAAATTTGATTATACAATCATAAACTGTTTATAATATAAAATAAAGAATGAATTAAAGACAAGAGGAGGAGCACGATTTCCAGATTACACGAAAATGATGACATATCTCCACATCCCACACGATAATGATGACAAAAAAAAAGTACGTCTCCACATCCGACATAAGAATGCACATCAGATTACAGTCATTCAGTGTGGTGGAGAGAAACATTTACAGCATCGCATAACTCGGCTCAAACATATTTCCTAGGCTCGCAAAATAGTTTTTCTGTCTCCCCTAGAGGAGACGTTCCAAAATTTATGGCTAACACCAAATTTCTTTGGGTCAGTTCGAATGTTTACCTCAAACTTGGGTAATTAAACCGACGCTTTCGTCGCGGTGTGCGATTTGAGTTGTGGCGGCGGCAGACACGTCCGCTGGCCAGCGTTGTTCACCGCCCCACCACAACCCACACTAGAGGAGAGGTGCATTTTTCAACTGTGATGGTTGCGTATACTCTCGCTTACGACCATATCACGTTGAAAACACGCCATCCCGTCCGATCTGGCAAGTTAAGCAACGTTGAGTCCGGTTAGTACTTGGATCGGAGACGGCCTGGGAATCCCGGATGTTGTAAGCTTTTTCCAATTTGTTATATTGTGAGAGGAGAATCGTAAATTAAGAACTTACACTGTCTCACGCTTTCCATATGAACATTTGTCATTTCTAAACTTTAGTGTTTCACGTATCTCATATAAATCATTTCCACTTCACGTTTTGATTAAATTTGATTATACAATCATAAACTGTTTATAATATAAAATAAAGAATGAATTAAAGACAAGAGGAGGAGCACGATTTCCAGATTACACGAAAATGATGACATATCTCCACATCCCACACGATAATGATGACAAAAAAAAAGTACGTCTCCACATCCGACATAAGAATGCACATCAGATTACAGTCATTCAGTGTGGTGGAGAGAAACATTTACAGCATCGCATAACTCGGCTCAAACATATTTCCTAGGCTCGCAAAATAGTTTTTCTGTCTCCCCTAGAGGAGACGTTCCAAAATTTATGGCTAACACCAAATTTCTTTGGGTCAGTTCGAATGTTTACCTCAAACTTGGGTAATTAAACCGACGCTTTCGTCGCGGTGTGCGATTTGAGTTGTGGCGGCGGCAGACACGTCCGCTGGCCAGCGTTGTTCACCGCCCCACCACAACCCACACTAGAGGAGAGGTGCATTTTTCAACTGTGATGGTTGCGTATACTCTCGCTTACGACCATATCACGTTGAAAACACGCCATCCCGTCCGATCTGGCAAGTTAAGCAACGTTGAGTCCGGTTAGTACTTGGATCGGAGACGGCCTGGGAATCCCGGATGTTGTAAGCTTTTTCCAATTTGTTATATTGTGAGAGGAGAATCGTAAATTAAGAACTTACACTGTCTCACGCTTTCCATATGAACATTTGTCATTTCTAAACTTTAGTGTTTCACGTATCTCATATAAATCATTTCCACTTCACGTTTTGATTAAATTTGATTATACAATCATAAACTGTTTATAATATAAAATAAAGAATGAATTAAAGACAAGAGGAGGAGCACGATTTCCAGATTACACGAAAATGATGACATATCTCCACATCCCACACGATAATGATGACAAAAAAAAAGTACGTCTCCACATCCGACATAAGAATGCACATCAGATTACAGTCATTCAGTGTGGTGGAGAGAAACATTTACAGCATCGCATAACTCGGCTCAAACATATTTCCTAGGCTCGCAAAATAGTTTTTCTGTCTCCCCTAGAGGAGACGTTCCAAAATTTATGGCTAACACCAAATTTCTTTGGGTCAGTTCGAATGTTTACCTCAAACTTGGGTAATTAAACCGACGCTTTCGTCGCGGTGTGCGATTTGAGTTGTGGCGGCGGCAGACACGTCCGCTGGCCAGCGTTGTTCACCGCCCCACCACAACCCACACTAGAGGAGAGGTGCATTTTTCAACTGTGATGGTTGCGTATACTCTCGCTTACGACCATATCACGTTGAAAACACGCCATCCCGTCCGATCTGGCAAGTTAAGCAACGTTGAGTCCGGTTAGTACTTGGATCGGAGACGGCCTGGGAATCCCGGATGTTGTAAGCTTTTTCCAATTTGTTATATTGTGAGAGGAGAATCGTCCTCAAACTTGGGTAATTAAACCGACGCTTTCGTCGCGGTGTGCGATTTGAGTTGTGGCGGCGGCAGACACGTCCGCTGGCCAGCGTTGTTCGCCGCCCCACCACAACCCACACTAGAGGAGAGGTGCATTTTTCAACTGTGATGGTTGCGTATACTCTCGCTTACGACCATATCACGTTGAAAACACGCCATCCCGTCCGATCTGGCAAGTTAAGCAACGTTGAGTCCGGTTAGTACTTGGATCGGAGACGGCCTGGGAATCCCGGATGTTGTAAGCTTTTTCCAATTTGTTATATTGTGAGAGGAGAATCGTAAATTAAGAACTTACACTGTCTCACGCTTTCCATATGAACATTTGTCATTTCTAAACTTTAGTGTTTCACGTATCTCATATAAATCATTTCCACTTCACGTTTTGATTAAATTTGATTATACAATCATAAACTGTTTATAATATAAAATAAAGAATGAATTAAAGACAAGAGGAGGAGCACGATTTCCAGATTACACGAAAATGATGACATATCTCCACATCCCACACGATAATGATGACAAAAAAAAAAGTACGTCTCCACATCCGACATAAGAATGCACATCAGATTACAGTCATTCAGTGTGGTGGAGAGAAACATTTACAGCATCGCATAACTCGGCTCAAACATATTTCCTAGGCTCGCAAAATAGTTTTTCTGTCTCCCCTAGAGGAGACGTTCCAAAATTTATGGCTAACACCAAATTTCTTTGGGTCAGTTCGAATGTTTACCTCAAACTTGGGTAATTAAACCGACGCTTTCGTCGCGGTGTGCGATTTGAGTTGTGGCGGCGGCAGACACGTCCGCTGGCCAGCGTTGTTCACCGCCCCACCACAACCCACACTAGAGGAGAGGTGCATTTTTCAACTGTGATGGTTGCGTATACTCTCGCTTACGACCATATCACGTTGAAAACACGCCATCCCGTCCGATCTGGCAAGTTAAGCAACGTTGAGTCCGGTTAGTACTTGGATCGGAGACGGCCTGGGAATCCCGGATGTTGTAAGCTTTTTCCAATTTGTTATATTGTGAGAGGAGAATCGTAAATTAAGAACTTACACTGTCTCACGCTTTCCATATGAACATTTGTCATTTCTAAACTTTAGTGTTTCACGTATCTCATATAAATCATTTCCACTTCACGTTTTGATTAAATTTGATTATACAATCATAAACTGTTTATAATATAAAATAAAGAATGAATTAAAGACAAGAGGAGGAGCACGATTTCCAGATTACACGAAAATGATGACATATCTCCACATCCCACACGATAATGATGACAAAAAAAAAAGTACGTCTCCACATCCGACATAAGAATGCACATCAGATTACAGTCATTCAGTGTGGTGGAGAGAAACATTTACAGCATCGCATAACTCGGCTCAAACATATTTCCTAGGCTCGCAAAATAGTTTTTCTGTCTCCCCTAGAGGAGACGTTCCAAAATTTATGGCTAACACCAAATTTCTTTGGGTCAGTTCGAATGTTTACCTCAAACTTGGGTAATTAAACCGACGCTTTCGTCGCGGTGTGCGATTTGAGTTGTGGCGGCGGCAGACACGTCCGCTGGCCAGCGTTGTTCACCGCCCCACCACAACCCACACTAGAGGAGAGGTGCATTTTTCAACTGTGATGGTTGCGTATACTCTCGCTTACGACCATATCACGTTGAAAACACGCCATCCCGTCCGATCTGGCAAGTTAAGCAACGTTGAGTCCGGTTAGTACTTGGATCGGAGACGGCCTGGGAATCCCGGATGTTGTAAGCTTTTTCCAATTTGTTATATTGTGAGAGGAGAATCGTAAATTAAGAACTTACACTGTCTCACGCTTTCCATATGAACATTTGTCATTTCTAAACTTTAGTGTTTCACGTATCTCATATAAATCATTTCCACTTCACGTTTTGATTAAATTTGATTATACAATCATAAACTGTTTATAATATAAAATAAAGAATGAATTAAAGACAAGAGGAGGAGCACGATTTCCAGATTACACGAAAATGATGACATATCTCCACATCCCACACGATAATGATGACAAAAAAAAAGTACGTCTCCACATCCGACATAAGAATGCACATCAGATTACAGTCATTCAGTGTGGTGGAGAGAAACATTTACAGCATCGCATAACTCGGCTCAAACATATTTCCTAGGCTCGCAAAATAGTTTTTCTGTCTCCCCTAGAGGAGACGTTCCAAAATTTATGGCTAACACCAAATTTCTTTGGGTCAGTTCGAATGTTTACCTCAAACTTGGGTAATTAAACCGACGCTTTCGTCGCGGTGTGCGATTTGAGTTGTGGCGGCGGCAGACACGTCCGCTGGCCAGCGTTGTTCACCGCCCCACCACAACCCACACTAGAGGAGAGGTGCATTTTTCAACTGTGATGGTTGCGTATACTCTCGCTTACGACCATATCACGTTGAAAACACGCCATCCCGTCCGATCTGGCAAGTTAAGCAACGTTGAGTCCGGTTAGTACTTGGATCGGAGACGGCCTGGGAATCCCGGATGTTGTAAGCTTTTTCCAATTTGTTATATTGTGAGAGGAGAATCGTAAATTAAGAACTTACACTGTCTCACGCTTTCCATATGAACATTTGTCATTTCTAAACTTTAGTGTTTCACGTATCTCATATAAATCATTTCCACTTCACGTTTTGATTAAATTTGATTATACAATCATAAACTGTTTATAATATAAAATAAAGAATGAATTAAAGACAAGAGGAGGAGCACGATTTCCAGATTACACGAAAATGATGACATATCTCCACATCCCACACGATAATGATGACAAAAAAAAAGTACGTCTCCACATCCGACATAAGAATGCACATCAGATTACAGTCATTCAGTGTGGTGGAGAGAAACATTTACAGCATCGCATAACTCGGCTCAAACATATTTCCTAGGCTCGCAAAATAGTTTTTCTGTCTCCCCTAGAGGAGACGTTCCAAAATTTATGGCTAACACCAAATTTCTTTGGGTCAGTTCGAATGTTTACCTCAAACTTGGGTAATTAAACCGACGCTTTCGTCGCGGTGTGCGATTTGAGTTGTGGCGGCGGCAGACACGTCCGCTGGCCAGCGTTGTTCACCGCCCCACCACAACCCACACTAGAGGAGAGGTGCATTTTTCAACTGTGATGGTTGCGTATACTCTCGCTTACGACCATATCACGTTGAAAACACGCCATCCCGTCCGATCTGGCAAGTTAAGCAACGTTGAGTCCGGTTAGTACTTGGATCGGAGACGGCCTGGGAATCCCGGATGTTGTAAGCTTTTTCCAATTTATTATATTGTGAGAGGAGAATCGTAAATTAAGAACTTACACTGTCTCACGCTTTCCATATGAACATTTGTCATTTCTAAACTTTAGTGTTTCACGTATCTCATATAAATCATTTCCACTTCACGTTTTGATTAAATTTGATTATACAATCATAAACTGTTTATAATATAAAATAAAGAATGAATTAAAGACAAGAGGAGGAGCACGATTTCCAGATTACACGAAAATGATGACATATCTCCACATCCCACACGATAATGATGACAAAAAAAAAAGTACGTCTCCACATCCGACATAAGAATGCACATCAGATTACAGTCATTCAGTGTGGTGGAGAGAAACATTTACAGCATCGCATAACTCGGCTCAAACATATTTCCTAGGCTCGCAAAATAGTTTTTCTGTCTCCCCTAGAGGAGACGTTCCAAAATTTATGGCTAACACCAAATTTCTTTGGGTCAGTTCGAATGTTTACCTCAAACTTGGGTAATTAAACCGACGCTTTCGTCGCGGTGTGCGATTTGAGTTGTGGCGGCGGCAGACACGTCCGCTGGCCAGCGTTGTTCACCGCCCCACCACAACCCACACTAGAGGAGAGGTGCATTTTTCAACTGTGATGGTTGCGTATACTCTCGCTTACGACCATATCACGTTGAAAACACGCCATCCCGTCCGATCTGGCAAGTTAAGCAACGTTGAGTCCGGTTAGTACTTGGATCGGAGACGGCCTGGGAATCCCGGATGTTGTAAGCTTTTTCCAATTTGTTATATTGTGAGAGGAGAATCGTAAATTAAGAACTTACACTGTCTCACGCTTTCCATATGAACATTTGTCATTTCTAAACTTTAGTGTTTCACGTATCTCATATAAATCATTTCCACTTCACGTTTTGATTAAATTTGATTATACAATCATAAACTGTTTATAATATAAAATAAAGAATGAATTAAAGACAAGAGGAGGAGCACGATTTCCAGATTACACGAAAATGATGACATATCTCCACATCCCACACGATAATGATGACAAAAAAAAAAGTACGTCTCCACATCCGACATAAGAATGCACATCAGATTACAGTCATTCAGTGTGGTGGAGAGAAACATTTACAGCATCGCATAACTCGGCTCAAACATATTTCCTAGGCTCGCAAAATAGTTTTTCTGTCTCCCCTAGAGGAGACGTTCCAAAATTTATGGCTAACACCAAATTTCTTTGGGTCAGTTCGAATGTTTACCTCAAACTTGGGTAATTAAACCGACGCTTTCGTCGCGGTGTGCGATTTGAGTTGTGGCGGCGGCAGACACGTCCGCTGGCCAGCGTTGTTCACCGCCCCACCACAACCCACACTAGAGGAGAGGTGCATTTTTCAACTGTGATGGTTGCGTATACTCTCGCTTACGACCATATCACGTTGAAAACACGCCATCCCGTCCGATCTGGCAAGTTAAGCAACGTTGAGTCCGGTTAGTACTTGGATCGGAGACGGCCTGGGAATCCCGGATGTTGTAAGCTTTTTCCAATTTGTTATATTGTGAGAGGAGAATCGTAAATTAAGAACTTACACTGTCTCACGCTTTCCATATGAACATTTGTCATTTCTAAACTTTAGTGTTTCACGTATCTCATATAAATCATTTCCACTTCACGTTTTGATTAAATTTGATTATACAATCATAAACTGTTTATAATATAAAATAAAGAATGAATTAAAGACAAGAGGAGGAGCACGATTTCCAGATTACACGAAAATGATGACATATCTCCACATCCCACACGATAATGATGACAAAAAAAAAGTACGTCTCCACATCCGACATAAGAATGCACATCAGATTACAGTCATTCAGTGTGGTGGAGAGAAACATTTACAGCATCGCATAACTCGGCTCAAACATATTTCCTAGGCTCGCAAAATAGTTTTTCTGTCTCCCCTAGAGGAGACGTTCCAAAATTTATGGCTAACACCAAATTTCTTTGGGTCAGTTCGAATGTTTACCTCAAACTTGGGTAATTAAACCGACGCTTTCGTCGCGGTGTGCGATTTGAGTTGTGGCGGCGGCAGACACGTCCGCTGGCCAGCGTTGTTCACCGCCCCACCACAACCCACACTAGAGGAGAGGTGCATTTTTCAACTGTGATGGTTGCGTATACTCTCGCTTACGACCATATCACGTTGAAAACACGCCATCCCGTCCGATCTGGCAAGTTAAGCAACGTTGAGTCCGGTTAGTACTTGGATCGGAGACGGCCTGGGAATCCCGGATGTTGTAAGCTTTTTCCAATTTGTTATATTGTGAGAGGAGAATCGTAAATTAAGAACTTACACTGTCTCACGCTTTCCATATGAACATTTGTCATTTCTAAACTTTAGTGTTTCACGTATCTCATATAAATCATTTCCACTTCACGTTTTGATTAAATTTGATTATACAATCATAAACTGTTTATAATATAAAATAAAGAATGAATTAAAGACAAGAGGAGGAGCACGATTTCCAGATTACACGAAAATGATGACATATCTCCACATCCCACACGATAATGATGACAAAAAAAAAGTACGTCTCCACATCCGACATAAGAATGCACATCAGATTACAGTCATTCAGTGTGGTGGAGAGAAACATTTACAGCATCGCATAACTCGGCTCAAACATATTTCCTAGGCTCGCAAAATAGTTTTTCTGTCTCCCCTAGAGGAGACGTTCCAAAATTTATGGCTAACACCAAATTTCTTTGGGTCAGTTCGAATGTTTACCTCAAACTTGGGTAATTAAACCGACGCTTTCGTCGCGGTGTGCGATTTGAGTTGTGGCGGCGGCAGACACGTCCGCTGGCCAGCGTTGTTCACCGCCCCACCACAACCCACACTAGAGGAGAGGTGCATTTTTCAACTGTGATGGTTGCGTATACTCTCGCTTACGACCATATCACGTTGAAAACACGCCATCCCGTCCGATCTGGCAAGTTAAGCAACGTTGAGTCCGGTTAGTACTTGGATCGGAGACGGCCTGGGAATCCCGGATGTTGTAAGCTTTTTCCAATTTGTTATATTGTGAGAGGAGAATCGTAAATTAAGAACTTACACTGTCTCACGCTTTCCATATGAACATTTGTCATTTCTAAACTTTAGTGTTTCACGTATCTCATATAAATCATTTCCACTTCACGTTTTGATTAAATTTGATTATACAATCATAAACTGTTTATAATATAAAATAAAGAATGAATTAAAGACAAGAGGAGGAGCACGATTTCCAGATTACACGAAAATGATGACATATCTCCACATCCCACACGATAATGATGACAAAAAAAAAGTACGTCTCCACATCCGACATAAGAATGCACATCAGATTACAGTCATTCAGTGTGGTGGAGAGAAACATTTACAGCATCGCATAACTCGGCTCAAACATATTTCCTAGGCTCGCAAAATAGTTTTTCTGTCTCCCCTAGAGGAGACGTTCCAAAATTTATGGCTAACACCAAATTTCTTTGGGTCAGTTCGAATGTTTACCTCAAACTTGGGTAATTAAACCGACGCTTTCGTCGCGGTGTGCGATTTGAGTTGTGGCGGCGGCAGACACGTCCGCTGGCCAGCGTTGTTCACCGCCCCACCACAACCCACACTAGAGGAGAGGTGCATTTTTCAACTGTGATGGTTGCGTATACTCTCGCTTACGACCATATCACGTTGAAAACACGCCATCCCGTCCGATCTGGCAAGTTAAGCAACGTTGAGTCCGGTTAGTACTTGGATCGGAGACGGCCTGGGAATCCCGGATGTTGTAAGCTTTTTCCAATTTGTTATATTGTGAGAGGAGAATCGTAAATTAAGAACTTACACTGTCTCACGCTTTCCATATGAACATTTGTCATTTCTAAACTTTAGTGTTTCACGTATCTCATATAAATCATTTCCACTTCACGTTTTGATTAAATTTGATTATACAATCATAAACTGTTTATAATATAAAATAAAGAATGAATTAAAGACAAGAGGAGGAGCACGATTTCCAGATTACACGAAAATGATGACATATCTCCACATCCCACACGATAATGATGACAAAAAAAAAGTACGTCTCCACATCCGACATAAGAATGCACATCAGATTACAGTCATTCAGTGTGGTGGAGAGAAACATTTACAGCATCGCATAACTCGGCTCAAACATATTTCCTAGGCTCGCAAAATAGTTTTTCTGTCTCCCCTAGAGGAGACGTTCCAAAATTTATGGCTAACACCAAATTTCTTTGGGTCAGTTCGAATGTTTACCTCAAACTTGGGTAATTAAACCGACGCTTTCGTCGCGGTGTGCGATTTGAGTTGTGGCGGCGGCAGACACGTCCGCTGGCCAGCGTTGTTCACCGCCCCACCACAACCCACACTAGAGGAGAGGTGCATTTTTCAACTGTGATGGTTGCGTATACTCTCGCTTACGACCATATCACGTTGAAAACACGCCATCCCGTCCGATCTGGCAAGTTAAGCAACGTTGAGTCCGGTTAGTACTTGGATCGGAGACGGCCTGGGAATCCCGGATGTTGTAAGCTTTTTCCAATTTGTTATATTGTGAGAGGAGAATCGTAAATTAAGAACTTACACTGTCTCACGCTTTCCATATGAACATTTGTCATTTCTAAACTTTAGTGTTTCACGTATCTCATATAAATCATTTCCACTTCACGTTTTGATTAAATTTGATTATACAATCATAAACTGTTTATAATATAAAATAAAGAATGAATTAAAGACAAGAGGAGGAGCACGATTTCCAGATTACACGAAAATGATGACATATCTCCACATCCCACACGATAATGATGACAAAAAAAAAGTACGTCTCCACATCCGACATAAGAATGCACATCAGATTACAGTCATTCAGTGTGGTGGAGAGAAACATTTACAGCATCGCATAACTCGGCTCAAACATATTTCCTAGGCTCGCAAAATAGTTTTTCTGTCTCCCCTAGAGGAGACGTTCCAAAATTTATGGCTAACACCAAATTTCTTTGGGTCAGTTCGAATGTTTACCTCAAACTTGGGTAATTAAACCGACGCTTTCGTCGCGGTGTGCGATTTGAGTTGTGGCGGCGGCAGACACGTCCGCTGGCCAGCGTTGTTCACCGCCCCACCACAACCCACACTAGAGGAGAGGTGCATTTTTCAACTGTGATGGTTGCGTATACTCTCGCTTACGACCATATCACGTTGAAAACACGCCATCCCGTCCGATCTGGCAAGTTAAGCAACGTTGAGTCCGGTTAGTACTTGGATCGGAGACGGCCTGGGAATCCCGGATGTTGTAAGCTTTTTCCAATTTGTTATATTGTGAGAGGAGAATCGTAAATTAAGAACTTACACTGTCTCACGCTTTCCATATGAACATTTGTCATTTCTAAACTTTAGTGTTTCACGTATCTCATATAAATCATTTCCACTTCACGTTTTGATTAAATTTGATTATACAATCATAAACTGTTTATAATATAAAATAAAGAATGAATTAAAGACAAGAGGAGGAGCACGATTTCCAGATTACACGAAAATGATGACATATCTCCACATCCCACACGATAATGATGACAAAAAAAAAGTACGTCTCCACATCCGACATAAGAATGCACATCAGATTACAGTCATTCAGTGTGGTGGAGAGAAACATTTACAGCATCGCATAACTCGGCTCAAACATATTTCCTAGGCTCGCAAAATAGTTTTTCTGTCTCCCCTAGAGGAGACGTTCCAAAATTTATGGCTAACACCAAATTTCTTTGGGTCAGTTCGAATGTTTACCTCAAACTTGGGTAATTAAACCGACGCTTTCGTCGCGGTGTGCGATTTGAGTTGTGGCGGCGGCAGACACGTCCGCTGGCCAGCGTTGTTCACCGCCCCACCACAACCCACACTAGAGGAGAGGTGCATTTTTCAACTGTGATGGTTGCGTATACTCTCGCTTACGACCATATCACGTTGAAAACACGCCATCCCGTCCGATCTGGCAAGTTAAGCAACGTTGAGTCCGGTTAGTACTTGGATCGGAGACGGCCTGGGAATCCCGGATGTTGTAAGCTTTTTCCAATTTGTTATATTGTGAGAGGAGAATCGTAAATTAAGAACTTACACTGTCTCACGCTTTCCATATGAACATTTGTCATTTCTAAACTTTAGTGTTTCACGTATCTCATATAAATCATTTCCACTTCACGTTTTGATTAAATTTGATTATACAATCATAAACTGTTTATAATATAAAATAAAGAATGAATTAAAGACAAGAGGAGGAGCACGATTTCCAGATTACACGAAAATGATGACATATCTCCACATCCCACACGATAATGATGACAAAAAAAAAGTACGTCTCCACATCCGACATAAGAATGCACATCAGATTACAGTCATTCAGTGTGGTGGAGAGAAACATTTACAGCATCGCATAACTCGGCTCAAACATATTTCCTAGGCTCGCAAAATAGTTTTTCTGTCTCCCCTAGAGGAGACGTTCCAAAATTTATGGCTAACACCAAATTTCTTTGGGTCAGTTCGAATGTTTACCTCAAACTTGGGTAATTAAACCGACGCTTTCGTCGCGGTGTGCGATTTGAGTTGTGGCGGCGGCAGACACGTCCGCTGGCCAGCGTTGTTCACCGCCCCACCACAACCCACACTAGAGGAGAGGTGCATTTTTCAACTGTGATGGTTGCGTATACTCTCGCTTACGACCATATCACGTTGAAAACACGCCATCCCGTCCGATCTGGCAAGTTAAGCAACGTTGAGTCCGGTTAGTACTTGGATCGGAGACGGCCTGGGAATCCCGGATGTTGTAAGCTTTTTCCAATTTGTTATATTGTGAGAGGAGAATCGTAAATTAAGAACTTACACTGTCTCACGCTTTCCATATGAACATTTGTCATTTCTAAACTTTAGTGTTTCACGTATCTCATATAAATCATTTCCACTTCACGTTTTGATTAAATTTGATTATACAATCATAAACTGTTTATAATATAAAATAAAGAATGAATTAAAGACAAGAGGAGGAGCACGATTTCCAGATTACACGAAAATGATGACATATCTCCACATCCCACACGATAATGATGACAAAAAAAAAGTACGTCTCCACATCCGACATAAGAATGCACATCAGATTACAGTCATTCAGTGTGGTGGAGAGAAACATTTACAGCATCGCATAACTCGGCTCAAACATATTTCCTAGGCTCGCAAAATAGTTTTTCTGTCTCCCCTAGAGGAGACGTTCCAAAATTTATGGCTAACACCAAATTTCTTTGGGTCAGTTCGAATGTTTACCTCAAACTTGGGTAATTAAACCGACGCTTTCGTCGCGGTGTGCGATTTGAGTTGTGGCGGCGGCAGACACGTCCGCTGGCCAGCGTTGTTCACCGCCCCACCACAACCCACACTAGAGGAGAGGTGCATTTTTCAACTGTGATGGTTGCGTATACTCTCGCTTACGACCATATCACGTTGAAAACACGCCATCCCGTCCGATCTGGCAAGTTAAGCAACGTTGAGTCCGGTTAGTACTTGGATCGGAGACGGCCTGGGAATCCCGGATGTTGTAAGCTTTTTCCAATTTGTTATATTGTGAGAGGAGAATCGTAAATTAAGAACTTACACTGTCTCACGCTTTCCATATGAACATTTGTCATTTCTAAACTTTAGTGTTTCACGTATCTCATATAAATCATTTCCACTTCACGTTTTGATTAAATTTGATTATACAATCATAAACTGTTTATAATATAAAATAAAGAATGAATTAAAGACAAGAGGAGGAGCACGATTTCCAGATTACACGAAAATGATGACATATCTCCACATCCCACACGATAATGATGACAAAAAAAAAGTACGTCTCCACATCCGACATAAGAATGCACATCAGATTACAGTCATTCAGTGTGGTGGAGAGAAACATTTACAGCATCGCATAACTCGGCTCAAACATATTTCCTAGGCTCGCAAAATAGTTTTTCTGTCTCCCCTAGAGGAGACGTTCCAAAATTTATGGCTAACACCAAATTTCTTTGGGTCAGTTCGAATGTTTACCTCAAACTTGGGTAATTAAACCGACGCTTTCGTCGCGGTGTGCGATTTGAGTTGTGGCGGCGGCAGACACGTCCGCTGGCCAGCGTTGTTCACCGCCCCACCACAACCCACACTAGAGGAGAGGTGCATTTTTCAACTGTGATGGTTGCGTATACTCTCGCTTACGACCATATCACGTTGAAAACACGCCATCCCGTCCGATCTGGCAAGTTAAGCAACGTTGAGTCCGGTTAGTACTTGGATCGGAGACGGCCTGGGAATCCCGGATGTTGTAAGCTTTTTCCAATTTGTTATATTGTGAGAGGAGAATCGTAAATTAAGAACTTACACTGTCTCACGCTTTCCATATGAACATTTGTCATTTCTAAACTTTAGTGTTTCACGTATCTCATATAAATCATTTCCACTTCACGTTTTGATTAAATTTGATTATACAATCATAAACTGTTTATAATATAAAATAAAGAATGAATTAAAGACAAGAGGAGGAGCACGATTTCCAGATTACACGAAAATGATGACATATCTCCACATCCCACACGATAATGATGACAAAAAAAAAGTACGTCTCCACATCCGACATAAGAATGCACATCAGATTACAGTCATTCAGTGTGGTGGAGAGAAACATTTACAGCATCGCATAACTCGGCTCAAACATATTTCCTAGGCTCGCAAAATAGTTTTTCTGTCTCCCCTAGAGGAGACGTTCCAAAATTTATGGCTAACACCAAATTTCTTTGGGTCAGTTCGAATGTTTACCTCAAACTTGGGTAATTAAACCGACGCTTTCGTCGCGGTGTGCGATTTGAGTTGTGGCGGCGGCAGACACGTCCGCTGGCCAGCGTTGTTCACCGCCCCACCACAACCCACACTAGAGGAGAGGTGCATTTTTCAACTGTGATGGTTGCGTATACTCTCGCTTACGACCATATCACGTTGAAAACACGCCATCCCGTCCGATCTGGCAAGTTAAGCAACGTTGAGTCCGGTTAGTACTTGGATCGGAGACGGCCTGGGAATCCCGGATGTTGTAAGCTTTTTCCAATTTGTTATATTGTGAGAGGAGAATCGTAAATTAAGAACTTACACTGTCTCACGCTTTCCATATGAACATTTGTCATTTCTAAACTTTAGTGTTTCACGTATCTCATATAAATCATTTCCACTTCACGTTTTGATTAAATTTGATTATACAATCATAAACTGTTTATAATATAAAATAAAGAATGAATTAAAGACAAGAGGAGGAGCACGATTTCCAGATTACACGAAAATGATGACATATCTCCACATCCCACACGATAATGATGACAAAAAAAAAGTACGTCTCCACATCCGACATAAGAATGCACATCAGATTACAGTCATTCAGTGTGGTGGAGAGAAACATTTACAGCATCGCATAACTCGGCTCAAACATATTTCCTAGGCTCGCAAAATAGTTTTTCTGTCTCCCCTAGAGGAGACGTTCCAAAATTTATGGCTAACACCAAATTTCTTTGGGTCAGTTCGAATGTTTACCTCAAACTTGGGTAATTAAACCGACGCTTTCGTCGCGGTGTGCGATTTGAGTTGTGGCGGCGGCAGACACGTCCGCTGGCCAGCGTTGTTCACCGCCCCACCACAACCCACACTAGAGGAGAGGTGCATTTTTCAACTGTGATGGTTGCGTATACTCTCGCTTACGACCATATCACGTTGAAAACACGCCATCCCGTCCGATCTGGCAAGTTAAGCAACGTTGAGTCCGGTTAGTACTTGGATCGGAGACGGCCTGGGAATCCCGGATGTTGTAAGCTTTTTCCAATTTGTTATATTGTGAGAGGAGAATCGTAAATTAAGAACTTACACTGTCTCACGCTTTCCATATGAACATTTGTCATTTCTAAACTTTAGTGTTTCACGTATCTCATATAAATCATTTCCACTTCACGTTTTGATTAAATTTGATTATACAATCATAAACTGTTTATAATATAAAATAAAGAATGAATTAAAGACAAGAGGAGGAGCACGATTTCCAGATTACACGAAAATGATGACATATCTCCACATCCCACACGATAATGATGACAAAAAAAAAGTACGTCTCCACATCCGACATAAGAATGCACATCAGATTACAGTCATTCAGTGTGGTGGAGAGAAACATTTACAGCATCGCATAACTCGGCTCAAACATATTTCCTAGGCTCGCAAAATAGTTTTTCTGTCTCCCCTAGAGGAGACGTTCCAAAATTTATGGCTAACACCAAATTTCTTTGGGTCAGTTCGAAGAGCGAGCCTGACGCAGCAGCTGTTTGCTTCCTCGCGGAAGGACAGCCAGCTGTGATGTTGGGAATCATTTTAGGGACATCTCCGGAGACCGAAGTCACTTTCATCGATGTAGGCCATCATACACTGTTGGTTTGTGCAGATGGGTCGTGCCCCGGGAACATCCGGCCGTAGGTTGGATCCACTCGCATCACTATTTCGGTTGTGGATAGCTGCGGACAGTGGACCTACGACTAGACTATTTACCGTCGCACGCCCTAGGGATGATGATTCGTCAGGGTTCCTCCTATGTGTCATAGCCGTCGGGCTAGGCAGCCACTAACTATGACGGAGTTACCCGCCCATGCCTCGCGGCCTTCACCCTTCGCCTTTGGTAACAACCTCCAGCTCCGGATGGGCCCACTTCCTGCTCGAGTGGCCTTCTGTAAGCGACCTCCCCACCGTGTATTGTTGGAGACACGGGGTTTGGCCACAGACTTCCAGCCACCTGCCTGGACGAATACAGAGAAGTGGACGCCCAACTTGTGGGACTTACGCCGGTTCGAATCGGCTCGTGTGCTCGGTCTTGGAGCTCGTTGTGGTGCCCGACACTCCCAACCTCCCTCCCAGAGGTCGGACACTACATTGCCTTTCTTGTTCGCTTGACGGTGCCTTTGGAGCGTGATCGGCGCTTGTCAGCTACATCGGATTCGGCATTGTTGCTGGGGCTTCGGCTCTTGCTTGATCTTCTTCTTCGGTGGGACGCTCTGTGCTTCTGCTTTTCGACATCTGGCGTTCCTTCTCCGTTCTTCCGATCTTCGCCTGAGCTCTCTTCCTTCCGGTGTCGTCTCTTCTTCCTCGAGTCAGCTTCTCGTCCACTTCCTGGCTTGTAGTCTCTGTTGCGGTTCGATCCATATGTTTCAGATGGTTTCTTCGCATTTGGTGACTTTGGCATTTTCCAGTATTTGGACTTGTTCGAGTTTTCCCTATTCGATCCAGGTACTAGCTCCAGCTGCTCATCTTCAGAGAAAGGTTTCTGATCGACTTCTTCCGGCCATGTCCATCGGTTCATCCTTGGCGCTCTGGCTCCGAACTTTGCCTTGAGTGTTCGGTTCTCGCCATTCTGGATCCACTCTTCTGACTTTTCGCCCTGGCAGTACAGCTCGCTCAGATTCTTGTAGCTGTCTCCGAAGATGTGTCGCCAGTAGATGTTCTTCGACATCTCCATGGTGATTCTCGTCAGCTCGGGGATGATGTTCCGAATCTGACCAGCTGAGAATCCGAGCTCGATGAGTGAGTGGCTCGTTTCAGGCCAGTACGTTCCGAGCGAGCCCACCACGATTGGGAGTACCTTCGCCGTCTTGCCTTGCCGTCTGAGGTTTTCCACTAGGTGAGCGTACTTCTCCACTTTGTGCGACCAGGCTCTCTCGATTGCGGCGACTCCGTTCTCGTATGGGACTGTCACGTCTGCCAGCAGCACCTCCGATCCATCTGGTGACTCCATCACGACGTCCGGCCTGTCCCTCGTCGGTCCAACTTCCGTGTCCACCATGATGTGGTAGTTGGATTTTGTGCCTTTTCCGACTTCCTCCAGTACTCGGTGCAGGACCCGGTCGTGGCGCTCGGTGATCCCCGTGTTCATGCTGTAGTTGCACTGCTGGAGAATGTGGATCTGCGACTCCGTCTCGTATCCACATCGCCTGCAGTGCTTCGGCATCTCCGGGTCGTACGTATTGTGATTGCACGCCAGGAGGTTGAGCCTTGCTCGGTGGACGAACTTTTGGCAGGCGATCGAGGTGTTCCGGCCGTCTCTGACGAAGCGGTTTGACTGCGGGTGGTGCTGGAGCACTTGCACCACTCTGCTCTTCACATCTTTGTTCGTGATGAAGTTGTGCTGCAGAGCGTCTTTCACCAGGTCCTTCATCTTCTGGAGTGCCCTCGGACCCGAGTCTTTGTCGAAGGCGACTCGTTTCGAATTTTCCGTGGCCTGGATCAGGACTGCCAGGTCTCCGTTCTTCTCGACGAACTCCATGTGATGTAGCGGTGAATCCTTCTGAGTCGAGAGCGTTCGGAGGCATTCGTTCATGCGATAGAAGCTGTTGAATCCTCCTCTCGTTTTCGACTTTGTCGAGTTGAGGTACTCCAGCTGGTCTGCCATCGTTGCCCCTCCTTCTTTCAGATTCAGCGCTTTGGCCGAGATCCTTCTGAGAGCCTCTTTGTACAGCTTTGAGATGTAGCTGTCTCGGCTCCAGAGTTTCAGCAGCATGGAGTGCATGAAAGTGAGTGCACACGTGAATCTCGGCGACAGTACTCCCAGTCCTCCTTGCTTGATCGGCATCTGGATGTACTCGGTCGGCGAGCCTCTGATTGGGATGTTGTGGAACTGCTTGGCTGCTTTCATCACGAGGTTCTCGAACTCTCGCAGTTCCGTCATCCTCGGCGTCGCGTTCCGGTACATGTGCTGGAGCCTCGGAAGGAGGAACGCCTTCATCACATCGAGTTTCTGGTGCGGCGCCAGATCGGTGTTGTGCACCATTTGGAGCTCCTTGGCGACTTGGGTCAGTGCGCCCAGCTCGGATGTTCGACCGTTGGCTCCTGTGTGAACACCCAAGTATTTGTACGTGTCCTCGTGCTCCAGGATCTTGATGGCCGTCGTCTGGATCCTTATCGGCTTGTCCTTGGCGACCTTGCCTTTCAGGATCGTTAGCGAGGCGCATTTCTTCGGCTTGAAGATAAGCGCGACGCTTCTGCAGGCGTCGTCGAGCCTTGTGATGGCTTTCTGCAGCTCCTCTCTCGTGTTGGCTAGGATCGCCAAGTCGTCCGCGAATGCAAGGCACTTGGTGGACGTTCCAATGCACTTGTGGCGGATGTCGCCCTTCAGATGGCTCCGGATGATGCCCTCCAGCGCGATGTTGAAGAGAGTAGGTGATATCGGATCGCCTTGTTTCACTCCAGTCTCGATCCTTATCGCACTGGTCTTCTGAGAAGCGGTCTTGACTCTCGTGCTGGCTCCATCGTACATGTCCTTGACGATGTCTACGACCATTTCCGGGTAGCCGAAGGACTCCAGAGACCGCTGGATGAGCTTGTGCGGCACGGATCCGAAGGCGTTCGTCAGGTCGAGCCATGCGACCGAGAGGTTCCTGTTTAGCGTGGTTGCGACGTCGATGCAAGTTCGCAAAATTCCGACGCTCTCGTTGCAACCGTCGACGGACTGGAAGCCTCGTTGGCAGGGGCTGATGACTCCGATCTCCGCCTTGATCCGGTTGTTCCAGATCGACGAATAGACTTTGGAGATCGTCGGCATCAGCGAGATGGGCCTCCAGTTCTCCGGCTTCTTTTTCTCCTCGTCTGAGCAGTCCTTCGGCAGGAGCACCGTTTCGGACTCTTTCCAGTGGCTTGGCATCCGTCGGTGCTTCCTGCATTCATCGAAGAGAGGAGCGAGCCGCGTTCCGTCGTTGTCGAACCATCTCAGCGCACTGTACTTGAGGCCGTCCGTTCCGGGTGCGGTGTCCTTGACTTTCCTGAGGATCCTCTCAACTTCCGACGGTGTCACCTCTGCTTCGATTCCGCTGGTGATCTTGACCTTTGGAATGTTTTTGCAGACTGAATCGATGGCGACGTCCGATACTTGTTGAGCCTTCAGAGTTTTCTTGTAGTGCTCTTCTACGACTTTGATCGGAATTTCGCATTTCGGCTCCTCTTTCTTGACGATCCTGTTGAAGGTCTTGGTCCGGTTCTTGGCGTATTGAACCCTCAGCGGCTCGTTTGGCTCAACCTGTTGGCGGCTTCGGCCTCTGACTGGGTCCTGGATGCGACTTGTTTGGGTTGATCGCTCTCCCTTTTCCGGCAGTGGTGGTGGATACCTGGAGATGATCAAGTCCACGATCTTCTTGTCGCCGTCCTGCGCCTTCAGGATCGCCGCTGTCAAGCAGTCGGCTATCCATTCGAGTCTTTCGAACCGTCTTCCTTCCTGACGGTAGTTCTTCAGCTGCGTGTTAAGCCAGTTCTGCACTTTCTTGATCAGTTCTGCTGGCTCTCCGGTCGGCGTGGCCTTCGGAGTGGGGCCTTTTGGCGCCTTCTTGCTGATCTTGCCTCGCGGTTTGTTTTCCGCCGGCACGATGCTGCTTCCGATCGGAGCGATCTTCATGCACATCAGGCTCGGGATCCCGGCCTTTGGTTGATCAGCTGAGTCCGTCGTAGACAGGTGGGTGGACGGCTCGGCGATCGGTGACGCGAACCGGACCGGTTGCCGTTTCGGTGGCGGCTCTCTCGGAGTTGCGGCCGCCCTTCGCTTCTTCTTGCTATCGGCGCCCAGTCCAGTATTCCTCGAGCGATCGAACTCCACTGGAACGCCTTCAGCTGTTGTCGCCAGTGTTGCGACCGCGTCCGACGACCTCGACCTCCTCATCATTGGCTTTTCCGGCTTTTTGGGAAGTCTTCTTTGGAGCTCTTTAGGCGGTGGCGTCGCCTGCAGATCCTTCTTCTTCGTGGGAGGTGGCGATTCTGCGTTGGTTTCGGCTGTTCGCTTTTTGCTTTTGCCTGCGACTTGCCATCCTCCTTCCGTGCAGGCTTCCGTTTCCAGCTTGGTCGGTTTTGGCGACTTCCGATCTTCCTCATCTGGTGACGGTGCCGTTGTGTGGTTCTGTCGGCGAGGCGAAGCGGCCATCACTGGAGTCAGCGTGCTTCTAGCTGTCGTCCTTGTCGTGCCAGTCGCCTTGGAGTTCCTGCCGGTTGGCGTTGTGGCCCATTTCGTCTTCGGCGACGTTGATGGCCTTCTGCTTGGAGACTCGAGGTTCTCCGCGTACATTTCGTACTTGTCGGCGAGCTTTTTCCGGAGGTGAGCGCGGAACGTTGCGACTGTTCCGTCTGCCGTCGATGCCTTCCACGTTTCCTTTCTGATCAGGTGCTTTGCCATCAGCATCACGTAGACTCCGCAGTTCCAGGAGTCTTTCTGGCGTGGCGCTCCTTTTGACAGCTCTTTGACGATTCCTCTGTCGACCAATCGGACTAGTTGGAGGATGTCGTCCGTGATCGTCGATCCGAGTGGGTCGTAGTAGAGGGGGGCCGTGTCTCGATTGACGACGACCAGTCGCCAGTGGCTGTTCGAGCAGATCGGGAAGAAGATCCTCTTGACGCGCGACGAGAACCTGCTGTTGATGAGGTTCGCGAGTTCCTCCTTGTTCGGCTTCTGGAAGTTCAGCGGATCGAGGAAATCCGAGTCGGCGCATCGCTCCGTGTGGAGCTTGAGGAACGCTGTCATCACATCGGTGTCGATCCAGGCGTTGGTGCCCTCCTCATGGATCAGCGACCAAATGTTCAGGCGTGGCTTGAAGAGAGGGGTCTCTTCTTCTCCCTCGTCGTCCAGTGTGATGATTGCTCTTTGGCTCTTGACAGCAGCTTCGTACGTCGGTGGGCGCGGTGATGGTGGCGAGTTTTGTACCGGCGTCTTCTTGACAGCATTCGCCTCAAACTTGGGTAATTAAACCGACGCTTTCTGGGCGGTGTGTGTGTTGAGTTGTGGCGGCGGCAGACACGTCCGCTGGCCAGCGTTGTTCACCGCCCCACCACAACCCACACTAGAGGAGAGGTGCATTTTTCAACTGTGATGGTTGCGTATACCCTCGCTTACGACCATATCACGTTGAAAACACGCCATCCCGTCCGATCTGGCAAGTTAAGCAACGTTGAGTCCGGTTAGTACTTGGATCGGAGACGGCCTGGGAATCCCGGATGTTGTAAGCTTTTTCACAATTTTATATTGTGAGAGGAGAATCGTAAATTAAGAACTTACACTGTCTCACGCTTTCCATATGAACATTTGTCATTTCTAAACTTTAGTGTTTCACGTATCTCGTATAAATCATTTCCACTTCACGTTTTGATTAAATTTGATTATACAATCATAAACTGTTTATAATATAAAATAAAGAATGAATTAAAGACAAGAGGAGGAGCACGATTTACAGATTACACGAAAATGATGACATATCTCCACATCCCACACGATAATGATGACAAAAAAAAAAGTACGTCTCCACATCCGACATAAGAATGCACATCAGATTACAGTCATTCAGTGTGGTGGAGAGAAACATTTACAGCATCGCATAACTCGGCTCAAACATATTTCCTAGGCTCGCAAAATAGTTTTTCTGTCTCCCCTAGAGGAGACGTTCCAAAATTTATGGCTAACACCAAATTTCTTTGGGTCAGTTCGAATGTTTACCTCAAACTTGGGTAATTAAACCGACGCTTTCTGGGCGGTGTGTGTGTTGAGTTGTGGCGGCGGCAGACACGTCCGCTGGCCAGCGTTGTTCACCGCCCCACCACAACCCACACTAGAGGAGAGGTGCATTTTTCAACTGTGATGGTTGCGTATACCCTCGCTTACGACCATATCACGTTGAAAACACGCCATCCCGTCCGATCTGGCAAGTTAAGCAACGTTGAGTCCGGTTAGTACTTGGATCGGAGACGGCCTGGGAATCCCGGATGTTGTAAGCTTTTTCACAATTTTATATTGTGAGAGGAGAATCGTAAATTAAGAACTTACACTGTCTCACGCTTTCCATATGAACATTTGTCATTTCTAAACTTTAGTGTTTCACGTATCTCGTATAAATCATTTCCACTTCACGTTTTGATTAAATTTGATTATACAATCATAAACTGTTTATAATATAAAATAAAGAATGAATTAAAGACAAGAGGAGGAGCACGATTTACAGATTACACGAAAATGATGACATATCTCCACATCCCACACGATAATGATGACAAAAAAAAAAGTACGTCTCCACATCCGACATAAGAATGCACATCAGATTACAGTCATTCAGTGTGGTGGAGAGAAACATTTACAGCATCGCATAACTCGGCTCAAACATATTTCCTAGGCTCGCAAAATAGTTTTTCTGTCTCCCCTAGAGGAGACGTTCCAAAATTTATGGCTAACACCAAATTTCTTTGGGTCAGTTCGAATGTTTACCTCAAACTTGGGTAATTAAACCGACGCTTTCTGGGCGGTGTGTGTGTTGAGTTGTGGCGGCGGCAGACACGTCCGCTGGCCAGCGTTGTTCACCGCCCCACCACAACCCACACTAGAGGAGAGGTGCATTTTTCAACTGTGATGGTTGCGTATACCCTCGCTTACGACCATATCACGTTGAAAACACGCCATCCCGTCCGATCTGGCAAGTTAAGCAACGTTGAGTCCGGTTAGTACTTGGATCGGAGACGGCCTGGGAATCCCGGATGTTGTAAGCTTTTTCACAATTTTATATTGTGAGAGGAGAATCGTAAATTAAGAACTTACACTGTCTCACGCTTTCCATATGAACATTTGTCATTTCTAAACTTTAGTGTTTCACGTATCTCGTATAAATCATTTCCACTTCACGTTTTGATTAAATTTGATTATACAATCATAAACTGTTTATAATATAAAATAAAGAATGAATTAAAGACAAGAGGAGGAGCACGATTTACAGATTACACGAAAATGATGACATATCTCCACATCCCACACGATAATGATGACAAAAAAAAAAGTACGTCTCCACATCCGACATAAGAATGCACATCAGATTACAGTCATTCAGTGTGGTGGAGAGAAACATTTACAGCATCGCATAACTCGGCTCAAACATATTTCCTAGGCTCGCAAAATAGTTTTTCTGTCTCCCCTAGAGGAGACGTTCCAAAATTTATGGCTAACACCAAATTTCTTTGGGTCAGTTCGAATGTTTACCTCAAACTTGGGTAATTAAACCGACGCTTTCTGGGCGGTGTGTGTGTTGAGTTGTGGCGGCGGCAGACACGTCCGCTGGCCAGCGTTGTTCACCGCCCCACCACAACCCACACTAGAGGAGAGGTGCATTTTTCAACTGTGATGGTTGCGTATACCCTCGCTTACGACCATATCACGTTGAAAACACGCCATCCCGTCCGATCTGGCAAGTTAAGCAACGTTGAGTCCGGTTAGTACTTGGATCGGAGACGGCCTGGGAATCCCGGATGTTGTAAGCTTTTTCACAATTTTATATTGTGAGAGGAGAATCGTAAATTAAGAACTTACACTGTCTCACGCTTTCCATATGAACATTTGTCATTTCTAAACTTTAGTGTTTCACGTATCTCGTATAAATCATTTCCACTTCACGTTTTGATTAAATTTGATTATACAATCATAAACTGTTTATAATATAAAATAAAGAATGAATTAAAGACAAGAGGAGGAGCACGATTTACAGATTACACGAAAATGATGACATATCTCCACATCCCACACGATAATGATGACAAAAAAAAAAGTACGTCTCCACATCCGACATAAGAATGCACATCAGATTACAGTCATTCAGTGTGGTGGAGAGAAACATTTACAGCATCGCATAACTCGGCTCAAACATATTTCCTAGGCTCGCAAAATAGTTTTTCTGTCTCCCCTAGAGGAGACGTTCCAAAATTTATGGCTAACACCAAATTTCTTTGGGTCAGTTCGAATGTTTACCTCAAACTTGGGTAATTAAACCGACGCTTTCTGGGCGGTGTGTGTGTTGAGTTGTGGCGGCGGCAGACACGTCCGCTGGCCAGCGTTGTTCACCGCCCCACCACAACCCACACTAGAGGAGAGGTGCATTTTTCAACTGTGATGGTTGCGTATACCCTCGCTTACGACCATATCACGTTGAAAACACGCCATCCCGTCCGATCTGGCAAGTTAAGCAACGTTGAGTCCGGTTAGTACTTGGATCGGAGACGGCCTGGGAATCCCGGATGTTGTAAGCTTTTTCACAATTTTATATTGTGAGAGGAGAATCGTAAATTAAGAACTTACACTGTCTCACGCTTTCCATATGAACATTTGTCATTTCTAAACTTTAGTGTTTCACGTATCTCGTATAAATCATTTCCACTTCACGTTTTGATTAAATTTGATTATACAATCATAAACTGTTTATAATATAAAATAAAGAATGAATTAAAGACAAGAGGAGGAGCACGATTTACAGATTACACGAAAATGATGACATATCTCCACATCCCACACGATAATGATGACAAAAAAAAAAGTACGTCTCCACATCCGACATAAGAATGCACATCAGATTACAGTCATTCAGTGTGGTGGAGAGAAACATTTACAGCATCGCATAACTCGGCTCAAACATATTTCCTAGGCTCGCAAAATAGTTTTTCTGTCTCCCCTAGAGGAGACGTTCCAAAATTTATGGCTAACACCAAATTTCTTTGGGTCAGTTCGAATGTTTACCTCAAACTTGGGTAATTAAACCGACGCTTTCTGGGCGGTGTGTGTGTTGAGTTGTGGCGGCGGCAGACACGTCCGCTGGCCAGCGTTGTTCACCGCCCCACCACAACCCACACTAGAGGAGAGGTGCATTTTTCAACTGTGATGGTTGCGTATACCCTCGCTTACGACCATATCACGTTGAAAACACGCCATCCCGTCCGATCTGGCAAGTTAAGCAACGTTGAGTCCGGTTAGTACTTGGATCGGAGACGGCCTGGGAATCCCGGATGTTGTAAGCTTTTTCACAATTTTATATTGTGAGAGGAGAATCGTAAATTAAGAACTTACACTGTCTCACGCTTTCCATATGAACATTTGTCATTTCTAAACTTTAGTGTTTCACGTATCTCGTATAAATCATTTCCACTTCACGTTTTGATTAAATTTGATTATACAATCATAAACTGTTTATAATATAAAATAAAGAATGAATTAAAGACAAGAGGAGGAGCACGATTTACAGATTACACGAAAATGATGACATATCTCCACATCCCACACGATAATGATGACAAAAAAAAAAGTACGTCTCCACATCCGACATAAGAATGCACATCAGATTACAGTCATTCAGTGTGGTGGAGAGAAACATTTACAGCATCGCATAACTCGGCTCAAACATATTTCCTAGGCTCGCAAAATAGTTTTTCTGTCTCCCCTAGAGGAGACGTTCCAAAATTTATGGCTAACACCAAATTTCTTTGGGTCAGTTCGAATGTTTACCTCAAACTTGGGTAATTAAACCGACGCTTTCTGGGCGGTGTGTGTGTTGAGTTGTGGCGGCGGCAGACACGTCCGCTGGCCAGCGTTGTTCACCGCCCCACCACAACCCACACTAGAGGAGAGGTGCATTTTTCAACTGTGATGGTTGCGTATACCCTCGCTTACGACCATATCACGTTGAAAACACGCCATCCCGTCCGATCTGGCAAGTTAAGCAACGTTGAGTCCGGTTAGTACTTGGATCGGAGACGGCCTGGGAATCCCGGATGTTGTAAGCTTTTTCACAATTTTATATTGTGAGAGGAGAATCGTAAATTAAGAACTTACACTGTCTCACGCTTTCCATATGAACATTTGTCATTTCTAAACTTTAGTGTTTCACGTATCTCGTATAAATCATTTCCACTTCACGTTTTGATTAAATTTGATTATACAATCATAAACTGTTTATAATATAAAATAAAGAATGAATTAAAGACAAGAGGAGGAGCACGATTTACAGATTACACGAAAATGATGACATATCTCCACATCCCACACGATAATGATGACAAAAAAAAAAGTACGTCTCCACATCCGACATAAGAATGCACATCAGATTACAGTCATTCAGTGTGGTGGAGAGAAACATTTACAGCATCGCATAACTCGGCTCAAACATATTTCCTAGGCTCGCAAAATAGTTTTTCTGTCTCCCCTAGAGGAGACGTTCCAAAATTTATGGCTAACACCAAATTTCTTTGGGTCAGTTCGAATGTTTACCTCAAACTTGGGTAATTAAACCGACGCTTTCTGGGCGGTGTGTGTGTTGAGTTGTGGCGGCGGCAGACACGTCCGCTGGCCAGCGTTGTTCACCGCCCCACCACAACCCACACTAGAGGAGAGGTGCATTTTTCAACTGTGATGGTTGCGTATACCCTCGCTTACGACCATATCACGTTGAAAACACGCCATCCCGTCCGATCTGGCAAGTTAAGCAACGTTGAGTCCGGTTAGTACTTGGATCGGAGACGGCCTGGGAATCCCGGATGTTGTAAGCTTTTTCACAATTTTATATTGTGAGAGGAGAATCGTAAATTAAGAACTTACACTGTCTCACGCTTTCCATATGAACATTTGTCATTTCTAAACTTTAGTGTTTCACGTATCTCGTATAAATCATTTCCACTTCACGTTTTGATTAAATTTGATTATACAATCATAAACTGTTTATAATATAAAATAAAGAATGAATTAAAGACAAGAGGAGGAGCACGATTTACAGATTACACGAAAATGATGACATATCTCCACATCCCACACGATAATGATGACAAAAAAAAAAGTACGTCTCCACATCCGACATAAGAATGCACATCAGATTACAGTCATTCAGTGTGGTGGAGAGAAACATTTACAGCATCGCATAACTCGGCTCAAACATATTTCCTAGGCTCGCAAAATAGTTTTTCTGTCTCCCCTAGAGGAGACGTTCCAAAATTTATGGCTAACACCAAATTTCTTTGGGTCAGTTCGAATGTTTACCTCAAACTTGGGTAATTAAACCGACGCTTTCTGGGCGGTGTGTGTGTTGAGTTGTGGCGGCGGCAGACACGTCCGCTGGCCAGCGTTGTTCACCGCCCCACCACAACCCACACTAGAGGAGAGGTGCATTTTTCAACTGTGATGGTTGCGTATACCCTCGCTTACGACCATATCACGTTGAAAACACGCCATCCCGTCCGATCTGGCAAGTTAAGCAACGTTGAGTCCGGTTAGTACTTGGATCGGAGACGGCCTGGGAATCCCGGATGTTGTAAGCTTTTTCACAATTTTATATTGTGAGAGGAGAATCGTAAATTAAGAACTTACACTGTCTCACGCTTTCCATATGAACATTTGTCATTTCTAAACTTTAGTGTTTCACGTATCTCGTATAAATCATTTCCACTTCACGTTTTGATTAAATTTGATTATACAATCATAAACTGTTTATAATATAAAATAAAGAATGAATTAAAGACAAGAGGAGGAGCACGATTTACAGATTACACGAAAATGATGACATATCTCCACATCCCACACGATAATGATGACAAAAAAAAAAGTACGTCTCCACATCCGACATAAGAATGCACATCAGATTACAGTCATTCAGTGTGGTGGAGAGAAACATTTACAGCATCGCATAACTCGGCTCAAACATATTTCCTAGGCTCGCAAAATAGTTTTTCTGTCTCCCCTAGAGGAGACGTTCCAAAATTTATGGCTAACACCAAATTTCTTTGGGTCAGTTCGAATGTTTACCTCAAACTTGGGTAATTAAACCGACGCTTTCTGGGCGGTGTGTGTGTTGAGTTGTGGCGGCGGCAGACACGTCCGCTGGCCAGCGTTGTTCACCGCCCCACCACAACCCACACTAGAGGAGAGGTGCATTTTTCAACTGTGATGGTTGCGTATACCCTCGCTTACGACCATATCACGTTGAAAACACGCCATCCCGTCCGATCTGGCAAGTTAAGCAACGTTGAGTCCGGTTAGTACTTGGATCGGAGACGGCCTGGGAATCCCGGATGTTGTAAGCTTTTTCACAATTTTATATTGTGAGAGGAGAATCGTAAATTAAGAACTTACACTGTCTCACGCTTTCCATATGAACATTTGTCATTTCTAAACTTTAGTGTTTCACGTATCTCGTATAAATCATTTCCACTTCACGTTTTGATTAAATTTGATTATACAATCATAAACTGTTTATAATATAAAATAAAGAATGAATTAAAGACAAGAGGAGGAGCACGATTTACAGATTACACGAAAATGATGACATATCTCCACATCCCACACGATAATGATGACAAAAAAAAAAGTACGTCTCCACATCCGACATAAGAATGCACATCAGATTACAGTCATTCAGTGTGGTGGAGAGAAACATTTACAGCATCGCATAACTCGGCTCAAACATATTTCCTAGGCTCGCAAAATAGTTTTTCTGTCTCCCCTAGAGGAGACGTTCCAAAATTTATGGCTAACACCAAATTTCTTTGGGTCAGTTCGAATGTTTACCTCAAACTTGGGTAATTAAACCGACGCTTTCTGGGCGGTGTGTGTGTTGAGTTGTGGCGGCGGCAGACACGTCCGCTGGCCAGCGTTGTTCACCGCCCCACCACAACCCACACTAGAGGAGAGGTGCATTTTTCAACTGTGATGGTTGCGTATACCCTCGCTTACGACCATATCACGTTGAAAACACGCCATCCCGTCCGATCTGGCAAGTTAAGCAACGTTGAGTCCGGTTAGTACTTGGATCGGAGACGGCCTGGGAATCCCGGATGTTGTAAGCTTTTTCACAATTTTATATTGTGAGAGGAGAATCGTAAATTAAGAACTTACACTGTCTCACGCTTTCCATATGAACATTTGTCATTTCTAAACTTTAGTGTTTCACGTATCTCGTATAAATCATTTCCACTTCACGTTTTGATTAAATTTGATTATACAATCATAAACTGTTTATAATATAAAATAAAGAATGAATTAAAGACAAGAGGAGGAGCACGATTTACAGATTACACGAAAATGATGACATATCTCCACATCCCACACGATAATGATGACAAAAAAAAAAGTACGTCTCCACATCCGACATAAGAATGCACATCAGATTACAGTCATTCAGTGTGGTGGAGAGAAACATTTACAGCATCGCATAACTCGGCTCAAACATATTTCCTAGGCTCGCAAAATAGTTTTTCTGTCTCCCCTAGAGGAGACGTTCCAAAATTTATGGCTAACACCAAATTTCTTTGGGTCAGTTCGAATGTTTACCTCAAACTTGGGTAATTAAACCGACGCTTTCTGGGCGGTGTGTGTGTTGAGTTGTGGCGGCGGCAGACACGTCCGCTGGCCAGCGTTGTTCACCGCCCCACCACAACCCACACTAGAGGAGAGGTGCATTTTTCAACTGTGATGGTTGCGTATACCCTCGCTTACGACCATATCACGTTGAAAACACGCCATCCCGTCCGATCTGGCAAGTTAAGCAACGTTGAGTCCGGTTAGTACTTGGATCGGAGACGGCCTGGGAATCCCGGATGTTGTAAGCTTTTTCACAATTTTATATTGTGAGAGGAGAATCGTAAATTAAGAACTTACACTGTCTCACGCTTTCCATATGAACATTTGTCATTTCTAAACTTTAGTGTTTCACGTATCTCGTATAAATCATTTCCACTTCACGTTTTGATTAAATTTGATTATACAATCATAAACTGTTTATAATATAAAATAAAGAATGAATTAAAGACAAGAGGAGGAGCACGATTTACAGATTACACGAAAATGATGACATATCTCCACATCCCACACGATAATGATGACAAAAAAAAAAGTACGTCTCCACATCCGACATAAGAATGCACATCAGATTACAGTCATTCAGTGTGGTGGAGAGAAACATTTACAGCATCGCATAACTCGGCTCAAACATATTTCCTAGGCTCGCAAAATAGTTTTTCTGTCTCCCCTAGAGGAGACGTTCCAAAATTTATGGCTAACACCAAATTTCTTTGGGTCAGTTCGAATGTTTACCTCAAACTTGGGTAATTAAACCGACGCTTTCTGGGCGGTGTGTGTGTTGAGTTGTGGCGGCGGCAGACACGTCCGCTGGCCAGCGTTGTTCACCGCCCCACCACAACCCACACTAGAGGAGAGGTGCATTTTTCAACTGTGATGGTTGCGTATACCCTCGCTTACGACCATATCACGTTGAAAACACGCCATCCCGTCCGATCTGGCAAGTTAAGCAACGTTGAGTCCGGTTAGTACTTGGATCGGAGACGGCCTGGGAATCCCGGATGTTGTAAGCTTTTTCACAATTTTATATTGTGAGAGGAGAATCGTAAATTAAGAACTTACACTGTCTCACGCTTTCCATATGAACATTTGTCATTTCTAAACTTTAGTGTTTCACGTATCTCGTATAAATCATTTCCACTTCACGTTTTGATTAAATTTGATTATACAATCATAAACTGTTTATAATATAAAATAAAGAATGAATTAAAGACAAGAGGAGGAGCACGATTTACAGATTACACGAAAATGATGACATATCTCCACATCCCACACGATAATGATGACAAAAAAAAAAGTACGTCTCCACATCCGACATAAGAATGCACATCAGATTACAGTCATTCAGTGTGGTGGAGAGAAACATTTACAGCATCGCATAACTCGGCTCAAACATATTTCCTAGGCTCGCAAAATAGTTTTTCTGTCTCCCCTAGAGGAGACGTTCCAAAATTTATGGCTAACACCAAATTTCTTTGGGTCAGTTCGAATGTTTACCTCAAACTTGGGTAATTAAACCGACGCTTTCTGGGCGGTGTGTGTGTTGAGTTGTGGCGGCGGCAGACACGTCCGCTGGCCAGCGTTGTTCACCGCCCCACCACAACCCACACTAGAGGAGAGGTGCATTTTTCAACTGTGATGGTTGCGTATACCCTCGCTTACGACCATATCACGTTGAAAACACGCCATCCCGTCCGATCTGGCAAGTTAAGCAACGTTGAGTCCGGTTAGTACTTGGATCGGAGACGGCCTGGGAATCCCGGATGTTGTAAGCTTTTTCCAATTTTATATTGTGAGAGGAGAATCGTAAATTAAGAACTTACACTGTCTCACGCTTTCCATATGAACATTTGTCATTTCTAAACTTTAGTGTTTCACGTATCTCGTATAAATCATTTCCACTTCACGTTTTGATTAAATTTGATTATACAATCATAAACTGTTTATAATATAAAATAAAGAATGAATTAAAGACAAGAGGAGGAGCACGATTTACAGATTACACGAAAATGATGACATATCTCCACATCCCACACGATAATGATGACAAAAAAAAGTACGTCTCCACATCCGACATAAGAATGCACATCAGATTACAGTCATTCAGTGTGGTGGAGAGAAACATTTACAGCATCAAATAACTCGGCTCAAACATATTTCCTAGGCTCGCAAAATAGTTTTTCTGTCTCCCCTAGAGGAGACGTTCCAAAATTTATGGCTAACACCAAATTTCTTTGGGTCAGTTCGAATGTTTACCTCAAACTTGGGTAATTAAACCGACGCTTTCTGGGCGGTGTGCGATTTGAGTTGTGGCGGCGGCCGACACGTCCGCTGGCCAGCGTTGTTCACCGCCCCACCACAACCCACACTAGAGGAGAGGTGCATTTTTCAACTGTGATGGTTGCGTATACCCTCGCTTACGACCACACAGGTAAACCGCGGTAGGCGAGGAGTTTGCGGCGGATTGCTGAGTAGACGCGATGTACGAACTATGGCTGATTGATCAGCCATCGTACGTAAACTGGCGTACGGCCGAACGCAGTTGACGTACGGTGGCCGACTGAAGCGCGAGGAAATTTCGTAGGCGACGGATGGCCGATTGATTAGCTATTGGAGAGCAATCGAGCGGGAAATTATGAAGTTCTTGTCGTATCAGCTACCGATCGCTGGATAGTTACTGAGAGGAATCGCTTACACTCTCCGGTTTTTTATGCTAACTTTAACGATTTTCGCTAGATTTGTTCCAAGTTCTCCGTTTTTTGTCGTTTCTTTTTTCCGCCCTCATTTTTTTCGCAGTGTTCCAGAATACATAGGATCAGTCGGCATGGTTCGCTCCAATAGAAGGGCTTTCCCACCGCTCAAGAGGAAAAGTCAGGCATGAACCTCTTGTGAAATCATGAGGTTTCAAATTCAGGAGCTACCAGTAGTGGATCGGAAAACGATGAACTCGAAGGGAACACAGAAGAAGCAGACAGAAGGGAAGATGCGCGTCCCGATCCGACATGGAGAAACCCGATCGAGAAGCTCGATTCGAACGATTTCTTGCCAGAGATTTCTCATTGCCGCTATTTCGCATCGCTTCTTCTCCCACTTGGACGCCTCGAGTCGAGCTACAAGAGCAAAAACTGCGGAAGAGACATCTTTTTTGCGGAAAACATGAATGGGATTCATGCCTGCTATAGGTTCGTAGCCGCATGCCTATACGGAGAGAAAGTCGTGATTCTCGCCGAGAGAATTCGTTCTTTGGGACCATCCGAACAGTTTTCTCTCATTCGAGAAATGGCGGAAAAAATGGATCGCCCAGGCAACACTTACTACTACAATGTTTTGGGGCAGCTGAAACGGTTCGCTGGACTCATTCACGGAAAACCCAGCGGTGAACGAGAAACAATTGAAATCGATCAGATGAAAGGAGTGGGCTGCTATCTGAATGATGGAAACGCAGGCTTCTATTTGCAAATTAATGGAGCTTTCGTTCACCATTAACGCCATTCTTCGCTAATCACTCGAGAAACATTCGCTAATCACTCGAGAAACATTCGCTAATCGGTCGCTAACTGTTCGCTAATTAGTGCTCCCCCTTTCTCGAACCTCTCGTGTTTTTCTCCGTTCTATTGCTTTTTTTCCGTGAAAATGTTATCTCTTCTCGCTTTTTTCATGATAATAACTATGCTTTTCCTACACGCGGTGTCCCTGAGCCAATTTTTTTCAGTTTTCGTCATGTCTAGAGTGATTGATACTCCGAAAAGGACCGCGAGAGCATTCCAGGCACTGAGAGTACACGGATCGCCACACCAGACGACGCAACAGCTCCGCCAATCGCCGAAAACGAAAGCGGAGGAGGTAATTTCTTACGAAAACACAAAATTATTCGGGAATTTATAGAGACGACTCAAGAGAGAGTTGCCGGTGGGCTGTTCTTCTCGCTGTTCTTCTCAAGCCCGAGACTCGCCGCGCGACCACCAGAAAAGACCGAAAGTTGCAAGCTCAAATGGGAATTTGTGGAATACAGTCGCAGTCATCGACAACACGTGTTTCTCGTCGGATCGTGTTGCTCTTTCTCAAGAGAAATGCGAGGTGATCAAGAAAACATCGTGGAAAGCGTGCATGAAAAACCACATTGCAGGAGAATCTGGAGAAGCTCTTCAAGAACAAGAAAAGAGCAGATTGGTATGCAGCGGTGCTGCTGTCGATGGAACCGACAATCAGGGACACCCCGGTGGAGTCGATTGCGAAGATGGTGGCTTACGACTTGTACCAGTCCAATAGGAGAACCACGGAAAGAGTGAGCTCGAGAGTGAGTTCATCTTCAACTCAACAGTGTTCACGAAAAGGTTCAGGCGTTGCTCCAGAACACTGTTTTTGATCTCGAAGCGGCTATGAGAGCGGATGGAGAAACTCATCTGCCCGGAGGGAGAAAAGTGCTCCTCTCGTCTCTGATCCCTTCGGCATCGACAGCAGCCTGGGCCGGCAAAACGTTGACTCGAAGCCTCGAAATGGCCACGCTCTTCATCATGGAACAAATCCGAGCACGCGACGAGTTTCTGTTCGTTTTCTCGGCCCCGGAGTCGTCGAGAAAGTGCCACTACCCGGTGATCAACAATGACTTTTTTGAAAAGCTGGCTGGTTAGTAGAAGTTTTGTTTCCGAGAACTTCATATAAAACACATTCATTCAGTGATCATGAAGGAGGGATTCGGCATCACCGCCGGATCTTTTTCCGTTCCGGCTTTGGCGGCGCACGTGAAGAGCATCGTCAGAAATTTCATGTGAGTTCATCTCGGGTTTTTGTAACTGCCTGTCTTCTTTTCAGCAGCCGTGCCCGCACGACGAGAGTGTCACAACCAGAAATCCGCGAAAAGCTGGACTTCTTCAGAACCCAATTGGAAAAGTATAAGGTGAAGTGAAATCATATACGAACTCTGATTTGCAGGGACGCTCAGTTTCGTCGTCGAGAGACGCCGATTCACCTGGTGAGAACACAGGACGATGTCGAGCTTGGAGAGGAGGAAGAGCTCCAGTTCGAAAACGGCTTCCAGCCTTACGAGCCATACGAAGAACCGGACTTCGATGAGCTCGAAGTGATGGAAAACGCCGAGAACCAGCGAAACTGGGAATGATTCTTTGTCTGAACTTTCGCTTCATTGTTGTCGATCTCCAACTTCTTTTTTTCACAATGTTTCTTGTTAACTTTTTGCTATGTTCTGTTTCTATGAAAATTTCCAAGTTACAACGAACAGTGAACAGCGAAAAGGAAATTCAAAACGCGATTGGTGAGCGATCAGCGAGCCGAGAACGCCGCGCGCGCGCGCCGAACGCAATGCGCGAACAATGAGCCATCAGTCGACCGCTAATTCGGCCACCAGTTGTTCCTCAGATACTAATCAGCGTACGGCTCAGTCGCTCATCGTTCGCGCATCGCGGTTTACCTGTGCATATCACGTTGAAAACACGCCATCCCGTCCGATCTGGCAAGTTAAGCAACGTTGAGTCCGGTTAGTACTTGGATCGGAGACGGCCTGGGAATCCCGGATGTTGTAAGCTTTTTCCAATTTTATATTGTGAGAGGAGAATCGTAAATTAAGAACTTACACTGTCTCACGCTTTCCATATGAACATTTGTCATTTCTAAACTTTAGTGTTTCACGTATCTCGTATAAATCATTTCCACTTCACGTTTTGATTAAATTTGATTATACAATCATAAACTGTTTATAATATAAAATAAAGAATGAATTAAAGACAAGAGGAGGAGCACGATTTACAGATTACACGAAAATGATGACATATCTCCACATCCCACACGATAATGATGACAAAAAAAAGTACGTCTCCACATCCGACATAAGAATGCACATCAGATTACAGTCATTCAGTGTGGTGGAGAGAAACATTTACAGCATCAAATAACTCGGCTCAAACATATTTCCTAGGCTCGCAAAATAGTTTTTCTGTCTCCCCTAGAGGAGACGTTCCAAAATTTATGGCTAACACCAAATTTCTTTGGGTCAGTTCGAATGTTTACCTCAAACTTGGGTAATTAAACCGACGCTTTCTGGGCGGTGTGCGATTTGAGTTGTGGCGGCGGCCGACACGTCCGCTGGCCAGCGTTGTTCACCGCCCCACCACAACCCACACTAGAGGAGAGGTGCATTTTTCAACTGTGATGGTTGCGTATACCCTCGCTTACGACCATATCACGTTGAAAACACGCCATCCCGTCCGATCTGGCAAGTTAAGCAACGTTGAGTCCGGTTAGTACTTGGATCGGAGACGGCCTGGGAATCCCGGATGTTGTAAGCTTTTTCCAATTTTATATTGTGAGAGGAGAATCGTAAATTAAGAACTTACACTGTCTCACGCTTTCCATATGAACATTTGTCATTTCTAAACTTTAGTGTTTCACGTATCTCGTATAAATCATTTCCACTTCACGTTTTGATTAAATTTGATTATACAATCATAAACTGTTTATAATATAAAATAAAGAATGAATTAAAGACAAGAGGAGGAGCACGATTTACAGATTACACGAAAATGATGACATATCTCCACATCCCACACGATAATGATGACAAAAAAAAGTACGTCTCCACATCCGACATAAGAATGCACATCAGATTACAGTCATTCAGTGTGGTGGAGAGAAACATTTACAGCATCAAATAACTCGGCTCAAACATATTTCCTAGGCTCGCAAAATAGTTTTTCTGTCTCCCCTAGAGGAGACGTTCCAAAATTTATGGCTAACACCAAATTTCTTTGGGTCAGTTCGAATGTTTACCTCAAACTTGGGTAATTAAACCGACGCTTTCTGGGCGGTGTGCGATTTGAGTTGTGGCGGCGGCCGACACGTCCGCTGGCCAGCGTTGTTCACCGCCCCACCACAACCCACACTAGAGGAGAGGTGCATTTTTCAACTGTGATGGTTGCGTATACCCTCGCTTACGACCATATCACGTTGAAAACACGCCATCCCGTCCGATCTGGCAAGTTAAGCAACGTTGAGTCCGGTTAGTACTTGGATCGGAGACGGCCTGGGAATCCCGGATGTTGTAAGCTTTTTCCAATTTTATATTGTGAGAGGAGAATCGTAAATTAAGAACTTACACTGTCTCACGCTTTCCATATGAACATTTGTCATTTCTAAACTTTAGTGTTTCACGTATCTCGTATAAATCATTTCCACTTCACGTTTTGATTAAATTTGATTATACAATCATAAACTGTTTATAATATAAAATAAAGAATGAATTAAAGACAAGAGGAGGAGCACGATTTACAGATTACACGAAAATGATGACATATCTCCACATCCCACACGATAATGATGACAAAAAAAAGTACGTCTCCACATCCGACATAAGAATGCACATCAGATTACAGTCATTCAGTGTGGTGGAGAGAAACATTTACAGCATCAAATAACTCGGCTCAAACATATTTCCTAGGCTCGCAAAATAGTTTTTCTGTCTCCCCTAGAGGAGACGTTCCAAAATTTATGGCTAACACCAAATTTCTTTGGGTCAGTTCGAATGTTTACCTCAAACTTGGGTAATTAAACCGACGCTTTCTGGGCGGTGTGCGATTTGAGTTGTGGCGGCGGCCGACACGTCCGCTGGCCAGCGTTGTTCACCGCCCCACCACAACCCACACTAGAGGAGAGGTGCATTTTTCAACTGTGATGGTTGCGTATACCCTCGCTTACGACCATATCACGTTGAAAACACGCCATCCCGTCCGATCTGGCAAGTTAAGCAACGTTGAGTCCGGTTAGTACTTGGATCGGAGACGGCCTGGGAATCCCGGATGTTGTAAGCTTTTTCCAATTTTATATTGTGAGAGGAGAATCGTAAATTAAGAACTTACACTGTCTCACGCTTTCCATATGAACATTTGTCATTTCTAAACTTTAGTGTTTCACGTATCTCGTATAAATCATTTCCACTTCACGTTTTGATTAAATTTGATTATACAATCATAAACTGTTTATAATATAAAATAAAGAATGAATTAAAGACAAGAGGAGGAGCACGATTTACAGATTACACGAAAATGATGACATATCTCCACATCCCACACGATAATGATGACAAAAAAAAGTACGTCTCCACATCCGACATAAGAATGCACATCAGATTACAGTCATTCAGTGTGGTGGAGAGAAACATTTACAGCATCAAATAACTCGGCTCAAACATATTTCCTAGGCTCGCAAAATAGTTTTTCTGTCTCCCCTAGAGGAGACGTTCCAAAATTTATGGCTAACACCAAATTTCTTTGGGTCAGTTCGAATGTTTACCTCAAACTTGGGTAATTAAACCGACGCTTTCTGGGCGGTGTGCGATTTGAGTTGTGGCGGCGGCCGACACGTCCGCTGGCCAGCGTTGTTCACCGCCCCACCACAACCCACACTAGAGGAGAGGTGCATTTTTCAACTGTGATGGTTGCGTATACCCTCGCTTACGACCATATCACGTTGAAAACACGCCATCCCGTCCGATCTGGCAAGTTAAGCAACGTTGAGTCCGGTTAGTACTTGGATCGGAGACGGCCTGGGAATCCCGGATGTTGTAAGCTTTTTCCAATTTTATATTGTGAGAGGAGAATCGTAAATTAAGAACTTACACTGTCTCACGCTTTCCATATGAACATTTGTCATTTCTAAACTTTAGTGTTTCACGTATCTCGTATAAATCATTTCCACTTCACGTTTTGATTAAATTTGATTATACAATCATAAACTGTTTATAATATAAAATAAAGAATGAATTAAAGACAAGAGGAGGAGCACGATTTACAGATTACACGAAAATGATGACATATCTCCACATCCCACACGATAATGATGACAAAAAAAAGTACGTCTCCACATCCGACATAAGAATGCACATCAGATTACAGTCATTCAGTGTGGTGGAGAGAAACATTTACAGCATCAAATAACTCGGCTCAAACATATTTCCTAGGCTCGCAAAATAGTTTTTCTGTCTCCCCTAGAGGAGACGTTCCAAAATTTATGGCTAACACCAAATTTCTTTGGGTCAGTTCGAATGTTTACCTCAAACTTGGGTAATTAAACCGACGCTTTCTGGGCGGTGTGCGATTTGAGTTGTGGCGGCGGCCGACACGTCCGCTGGCCAGCGTTGTTCACCGCCCCACCACAACCCACACTAGAGGAGAGGTGCATTTTTCAACTGTGATGGTTGCGTATACCCTCGCTTACGACCATATCACGTTGAAAACACGCCATCCCGTCCGATCTGGCAAGTTAAGCAACGTTGAGTCCGGTTAGTACTTGGATCGGAGACGGCCTGGGAATCCCGGATGTTGTAAGCTTTTTCCAATTTTATATTGTGAGAGGAGAATCGTAAATTAAGAACTTACACTGTCTCACGCTTTCCATATGAACATTTGTCATTTCTAAACTTTAGTGTTTCACGTATCTCGTATAAATCATTTCCACTTCACGTTTTGATTAAATTTGATTATACAATCATAAACTGTTTATAATATAAAATAAAGAATGAATTAAAGACAAGAGGAGGAGCACGATTTACAGATTACACGAAAATGATGACATATCTCCACATCCCACACGATAATGATGACAAAAAAAAGTACGTCTCCACATCCGACATAAGAATGCACATCAGATTACAGTCATTCAGTGTGGTGGAGAGAAACATTTACAGCATCAAATAACTCGGCTCAAACATATTTCCTAGGCTCGCAAAATAGTTTTTCTGTCTCCCCTAGAGGAGACGTTCCAAAATTTATGGCTAACACCAAATTTCTTTGGGTCAGTTCGAATGTTTACCTCAAACTTGGGTAATTAAACCGACGCTTTCTGGGCGGTGTGCGATTTGAGTTGTGGCGGCGGCCGACACGTCCGCTGGCCAGCGTTGTTCACCGCCCCACCACAACCCACACTAGAGGAGAGGTGCATTTTTCAACTGTGATGGTTGCGTATACCCTCGCTTACGACCATATCACGTTGAAAACACGCCATCCCGTCCGATCTGGCAAGTTAAGCAACGTTGAGTCCGGTTAGTACTTGGATCGGAGACGGCCTGGGAATCCCGGATGTTGTAAGCTTTTTCCAATTTTATATTGTGAGAGGAGAATCGTAAATTAAGAACTTACACTGTCTCACGCTTTCCATATGAACATTTGTCATTTCTAAACTTTAGTGTTTCACGTATCTCGTATAAATCATTTCCACTTCACGTTTTGATTAAATTTGATTATACAATCATAAACTGTTTATAATATAAAATAAAGAATGAATTAAAGACAAGAGGAGGAGCACGATTTACAGATTACACGAAAATGATGACATATCTCCACATCCCACACGATAATGATGACAAAAAAAAGTACGTCTCCACATCCGACATAAGAATGCACATCAGATTACAGTCATTCAGTGTGGTGGAGAGAAACATTTACAGCATCAAATAACTCGGCTCAAACATATTTCCTAGGCTCGCAAAATAGTTTTTCTGTCTCCCCTAGAGGAGACGTTCCAAAATTTATGGCTAACACCAAATTTCTTTGGGTCAGTTCGAATGTTTACCTCAAACTTGGGTAATTAAACCGACGCTTTCTGGGCGGTGTGCGATTTGAGTTGTGGCGGCGGCCGACACGTCCGCTGGCCAGCGTTGTTCACCGCCCCACCACAACCCACACTAGAGGAGAGGTGCATTTTTCAACTGTGATGGTTGCGTATACCCTCGCTTACGACCATATCACGTTGAAAACACGCCATCCCGTCCGATCTGGCAAGTTAAGCAACGTTGAGTCCGGTTAGTACTTGGATCGGAGACGGCCTGGGAATCCCGGATGTTGTAAGCTTTTTCCAATTTTATATTGTGAGAGGAGAATCGTAAATTAAGAACTTACACTGTCTCACGCTTTCCATATGAACATTTGTCATTTCTAAACTTTAGTGTTTCACGTATCTCGTATAAATCATTTCCACTTCACGTTTTGATTAAATTTGATTATACAATCATAAACTGTTTATAATATAAAATAAAGAATGAATTAAAGACAAGAGGAGGAGCACGATTTACAGATTACACGAAAATGATGACATATCTCCACATCCCACACGATAATGATGACAAAAAAAAGTACGTCTCCACATCCGACATAAGAATGCACATCAGATTACAGTCATTCAGTGTGGTGGAGAGAAACATTTACAGCATCAAATAACTCGGCTCAAACATATTTCCTAGGCTCGCAAAATAGTTTTTCTGTCTCCCCTAGAGGAGACGTTCCAAAATTTATGGCTAACACCAAATTTCTTTGGGTCAGTTCGAATGTTTACCTCAAACTTGGGTAATTAAACCGACGCTTTCTGGGCGGTGTGCGATTTGAGTTGTGGCGGCGGCCGACACGTCCGCTGGCCAGCGTTGTTCACCGCCCCACCACAACCCACACTAGAGGAGAGGTGCATTTTTCAACTGTGATGGTTGCGTATACCCTCGCTTACGACCATATCACGTTGAAAACACGCCATCCCGTCCGATCTGGCAAGTTAAGCAACGTTGAGTCCGGTTAGTACTTGGATCGGAGACGGCCTGGGAATCCCGGATGTTGTAAGCTTTTTCCAATTTTATATTGTGAGAGGAGAATCGTAAATTAAGAACTTACACTGTCTCACGCTTTCCATATGAACATTTGTCATTTCTAAACTTTAGTGTTTCACGTATCTCGTATAAATCATTTCCACTTCACGTTTTGATTAAATTTGATTATACAATCATAAACTGTTTATAATATAAAATAAAGAATGAATTAAAGACAAGAGGAGGAGCACGATTTACAGATTACACGAAAATGATGACATATCTCCACATCCCACACGATAATGATGACAAAAAAAAGTACGTCTCCACATCCGACATAAGAATGCACATCAGATTACAGTCATTCAGTGTGGTGGAGAGAAACATTTACAGCATCAAATAACTCGGCTCAAACATATTTCCTAGGCTCGCAAAATAGTTTTTCTGTCTCCCCTAGAGGAGACGTTCCAAAATTTATGGCTAACACCAAATTTCTTTGGGTCAGTTCGAATGTTTACCTCAAACTTGGGTAATTAAACCGACGCTTTCTGGGCGGTGTGCGATTTGAGTTGTGGCGGCGGCCGACACGTCCGCTGGCCAGCGTTGTTCACCGCCCCACCACAACCCACACTAGAGGAGAGGTGCATTTTTCAACTGTGATGGTTGCGTATACCCTCGCTTACGACCATATCACGTTGAAAACACGCCATCCCGTCCGATCTGGCAAGTTAAGCAACGTTGAGTCCGGTTAGTACTTGGATCGGAGACGGCCTGGGAATCCCGGATGTTGTAAGCTTTTTCCAATTTTATATTGTGAGAGGAGAATCGTAAATTAAGAACTTACACTGTCTCACGCTTTCCATATGAACATTTGTCATTTCTAAACTTTAGTGTTTCACGTATCTCGTATAAATCATTTCCACTTCACGTTTTGATTAAATTTGATTATACAATCATAAACTGTTTATAATATAAAATAAAGAATGAATTAAAGACAAGAGGAGGAGCACGATTTACAGATTACACGAAAATGATGACATATCTCCACATCCCACACGATAATGATGACAAAAAAAAGTACGTCTCCACATCCGACATAAGAATGCACATCAGATTACAGTCATTCAGTGTGGTGGAGAGAAACATTTACAGCATCAAATAACTCGGCTCAAACATATTTCCTAGGCTCGCAAAATAGTTTTTCTGTCTCCCCTAGAGGAGACGTTCCAAAATTTATGGCTAACACCAAATTTCTTTGGGTCAGTTCGAATGTTTACCTCAAACTTGGGTAATTAAACCGACGCTTTCTGGGCGGTGTGCGATTTGAGTTGTGGCGGCGGCCGACACGTCCGCTGGCCAGCGTTGTTCACCGCCCCACCACAACCCACACTAGAGGAGAGGTGCATTTTTCAACTGTGATGGTTGCGTATACCCTCGCTTACGACCATATCACGTTGAAAACACGCCATCCCGTCCGATCTGGCAAGTTAAGCAACGTTGAGTCCGGTTAGTACTTGGATCGGAGACGGCCTGGGAATCCCGGATGTTGTAAGCTTTTTCCAATTTTATATTGTGAGAGGAGAATCGTAAATTAAGAACTTACACTGTCTCACGCTTTCCATATGAACATTTGTCATTTCTAAACTTTAGTGTTTCACGTATCTCGTATAAATCATTTCCACTTCACGTTTTGATTAAATTTGATTATACAATCATAAACTGTTTATAATATAAAATAAAGAATGAATTAAAGACAAGAGGAGGAGCACGATTTACAGATTACACGAAAATGATGACATATCTCCACATCCCACACGATAATGATGACAAAAAAAAGTACGTCTCCACATCCGACATAAGAATGCACATCAGATTACAGTCATTCAGTGTGGTGGAGAGAAACATTTACAGCATCAAATAACTCGGCTCAAACATATTTCCTAGGCTCGCAAAATAGTTTTTCTGTCTCCCCTAGAGGAGACGTTCCAAAATTTATGGCTAACACCAAATTTCTTTGGGTCAGTTCGAATGTTTACCTCAAACTTGGGTAATTAAACCGACGCTTTCTGGGCGGTGTGCGATTTGAGTTGTGGCGGCGGCCGACACGTCCGCTGGCCAGCGTTGTTCACCGCCCCACCACAACCCACACTAGAGGAGAGGTGCATTTTTCAACTGTGATGGTTGCGTATACCCTCGCTTACGACCATATCACGTTGAAAACACGCCATCCCGTCCGATCTGGCAAGTTAAGCAACGTTGAGTCCGGTTAGTACTTGGATCGGAGACGGCCTGGGAATCCCGGATGTTGTAAGCTTTTTCCAATTTTATATTGTGAGAGGAGAATCGTAAATTAAGAACTTACACTGTCTCACGCTTTCCATATGAACATTTGTCATTTCTAAACTTTAGTGTTTCACGTATCTCGTATAAATCATTTCCACTTCACGTTTTGATTAAATTTGATTATACAATCATAAACTGTTTATAATATAAAATAAAGAATGAATTAAAGACAAGAGGAGGAGCACGATTTACAGATTACACGAAAATGATGACATATCTCCACATCCCACACGATAATGATGACAAAAAAAAGTACGTCTCCACATCCGACATAAGAATGCACATCAGATTACAGTCATTCAGTGTGGTGGAGAGAAACATTTACAGCATCAAATAACTCGGCTCAAACATATTTCCTAGGCTCGCAAAATAGTTTTTCTGTCTCCCCTAGAGGAGACGTTCCAAAATTTATGGCTAACACCAAATTTCTTTGGGTCAGTTCGAATGTTTACCTCAAACTTGGGTAATTAAACCGACGCTTTCTGGGCGGTGTGCGATTTGAGTTGTGGCGGCGGCCGACACGTCCGCTGGCCAGCGTTGTTCACCGCCCCACCACAACCCACACTAGAGGAGAGGTGCATTTTTCAACTGTGATGGTTGCGTATACCCTCGCTTACGACCATATCACGTTGAAAACACGCCATCCCGTCCGATCTGGCAAGTTAAGCAACGTTGAGTCCGGTTAGTACTTGGATCGGAGACGGCCTGGGAATCCCGGATGTTGTAAGCTTTTTCCAATTTTATATTGTGAGAGGAGAATCGTAAATTAAGAACTTACACTGTCTCACGCTTTCCATATGAACATTTGTCATTTCTAAACTTTAGTGTTTCACGTATCTCGTATAAATCATTTCCACTTCACGTTTTGATTAAATTTGATTATACAATCATAAACTGTTTATAATATAAAATAAAGAATGAATTAAAGACAAGAGGAGGAGCACGATTTACAGATTACACGAAAATGATGACATATCTCCACATCCCACACGATAATGATGACAAAAAAAAGTACGTCTCCACATCCGACATAAGAATGCACATCAGATTACAGTCATTCAGTGTGGTGGAGAGAAACATTTACAGCATCAAATAACTCGGCTCAAACATATTTCCTAGGCTCGCAAAATAGTTTTTCTGTCTCCCCTAGAGGAGACGTTCCAAAATTTATGGCTAACACCAAATTTCTTTGGGTCAGTTCGAATGTTTACCTCAAACTTGGGTAATTAAACCGACGCTTTCTGGGCGGTGTGCGATTTGAGTTGTGGCGGCGGCCGACACGTCCGCTGGCCAGCGTTGTTCACCGCCCCACCACAACCCACACTAGAGGAGAGGTGCATTTTTCAACTGTGATGGTTGCGTATACCCTCGCTTACGACCATATCACGTTGAAAACACGCCATCCCGTCCGATCTGGCAAGTTAAGCAACGTTGAGTCCGGTTAGTACTTGGATCGGAGACGGCCTGGGAATCCCGGATGTTGTAAGCTTTTTCCAATTTTATATTGTGAGAGGAGAATCGTAAATTAAGAACTTACACTGTCTCACGCTTTCCATATGAACATTTGTCATTTCTAAACTTTAGTGTTTCACGTATCTCGTATAAATCATTTCCACTTCACGTTTTGATTAAATTTGATTATACAATCATAAACTGTTTATAATATAAAATAAAGAATGAATTAAAGACAAGAGGAGGAGCACGATTTACAGATTACACGAAAATGATGACATATCTCCACATCCCACACGATAATGATGACAAAAAAAAGTACGTCTCCACATCCGACATAAGAATGCACATCAGATTACAGTCATTCAGTGTGGTGGAGAGAAACATTTACAGCATCAAATAACTCGGCTCAAACATATTTCCTAGGCTCGCAAAATAGTTTTTCTGTCTCCCCTAGAGGAGACGTTCCAAAATTTATGGCTAACACCAAATTTCTTTGGGTCAGTTCGAATGTTTACCTCAAACTTGGGTAATTAAACCGACGCTTTCTGGGCGGTGTGCGATTTGAGTTGTGGCGGCGGCCGACACGTCCGCTGGCCAGCGTTGTTCACCGCCCCACCACAACCCACACTAGAGGAGAGGTGCATTTTTCAACTGTGATGGTTGCGTATACCCTCGCTTACGACCATATCACGTTGAAAACACGCCATCCCGTCCGATCTGGCAAGTTAAGCAACGTTGAGTCCGGTTAGTACTTGGATCGGAGACGGCCTGGGAATCCCGGATGTTGTAAGCTTTTTCCAATTTTATATTGTGAGAGGAGAATCGTAAATTAAGAACTTACACTGTCTCACGCTTTCCATATGAACATTTGTCATTTCTAAACTTTAGTGTTTCACGTATCTCGTATAAATCATTTCCACTTCACGTTTTGATTAAATTTGATTATACAATCATAAACTGTTTATAATATAAAATAAAGAATGAATTAAAGACAAGAGGAGGAGCACGATTTACAGATTACACGAAAATGATGACATATCTCCACATCCCACACGATAATGATGACAAAAAAAAGTACGTCTCCACATCCGACATAAGAATGCACATCAGATTACAGTCATTCAGTGTGGTGGAGAGAAACATTTACAGCATCAAATAACTCGGCTCAAACATATTTCCTAGGCTCGCAAAATAGTTTTTCTGTCTCCCCTAGAGGAGACGTTCCAAAATTTATGGCTAACACCAAATTTCTTTGGGTCAGTTCGAATGTTTACCTCAAACTTGGGTAATTAAACCGACGCTTTCTGGGCGGTGTGCGATTTGAGTTGTGGCGGCGGCCGACACGTCCGCTGGCCAGCGTTGTTCACCGCCCCACCACAACCCACACTAGAGGAGAGGTGCATTTTTCAACTGTGATGGTTGCGTATACCCTCGCTTACGACCATATCACGTTGAAAACACGCCATCCCGTCCGATCTGGCAAGTTAAGCAACGTTGAGTCCGGTTAGTACTTGGATCGGAGACGGCCTGGGAATCCCGGATGTTGTAAGCTTTTTCCAATTTTATATTGTGAGAGGAGAATCGTAAATTAAGAACTTACACTGTCTCACGCTTTCCATATGAACATTTGTCATTTCTAAACTTTAGTGTTTCACGTATCTCGTATAAATCATTTCCACTTCACGTTTTGATTAAATTTGATTATACAATCATAAACTGTTTATAATATAAAATAAAGAATGAATTAAAGACAAGAGGAGGAGCACGATTTACAGATTACACGAAAATGATGACATATCTCCACATCCCACACGATAATGATGACAAAAAAAAGTACGTCTCCACATCCGACATAAGAATGCACATCAGATTACAGTCATTCAGTGTGGTGGAGAGAAACATTTACAGCATCAAATAACTCGGCTCAAACATATTTCCTAGGCTCGCAAAATAGTTTTTCTGTCTCCCCTAGAGGAGACGTTCCAAAATTTATGGCTAACACCAAATTTCTTTGGGTCAGTTCGAATGTTTACCTCAAACTTGGGTAATTAAACCGACGCTTTCTGGGCGGTGTGCGATTTGAGTTGTGGCGGCGGCCGACACGTCCGCTGGCCAGCGTTGTTCACCGCCCCACCACAACCCACACTAGAGGAGAGGTGCATTTTTCAACTGTGATGGTTGCGTATACCCTCGCTTACGACCATATCACGTTGAAAACACGCCATCCCGTCCGATCTGGCAAGTTAAGCAACGTTGAGTCCGGTTAGTACTTGGATCGGAGACGGCCTGGGAATCCCGGATGTTGTAAGCTTTTTCCAATTTTATATTGTGAGAGGAGAATCGTAAATTAAGAACTTACACTGTCTCACGCTTTCCATATGAACATTTGTCATTTCTAAACTTTAGTGTTTCACGTATCTCGTATAAATCATTTCCACTTCACGTTTTGATTAAATTTGATTATACAATCATAAACTGTTTATAATATAAAATAAAGAATGAATTAAAGACAAGAGGAGGAGCACGATTTACAGATTACACGAAAATGATGACATATCTCCACATCCCACACGATAATGATGACAAAAAAAAGTACGTCTCCACATCCGACATAAGAATGCACATCAGATTACAGTCATTCAGTGTGGTGGAGAGAAACATTTACAGCATCAAATAACTCGGCTCAAACATATTTCCTAGGCTCGCAAAATAGTTTTTCTGTCTCCCCTAGAGGAGACGTTCCAAAATTTATGGCTAACACCAAATTTCTTTGGGTCAGTTCGAATGTTTACCTCAAACTTGGGTAATTAAACCGACGCTTTCTGGGCGGTGTGCGATTTGAGTTGTGGCGGCGGCCGACACGTCCGCTGGCCAGCGTTGTTCACCGCCCCACCACAACCCACACTAGAGGAGAGGTGCATTTTTCAACTGTGATGGTTGCGTATACCCTCGCTTACGACCATATCACGTTGAAAACACGCCATCCCGTCCGATCTGGCAAGTTAAGCAACGTTGAGTCCGGTTAGTACTTGGATCGGAGACGGCCTGGGAATCCCGGATGTTGTAAGCTTTTTCCAATTTTATATTGTGAGAGGAGAATCGTAAATTAAGAACTTACACTGTCTCACGCTTTCCATATGAACATTTGTCATTTCTAAACTTTAGTGTTTCACGTATCTCGTATAAATCATTTCCACTTCACGTTTTGATTAAATTTGATTATACAATCATAAACTGTTTATAATATAAAATAAAGAATGAATTAAAGACAAGAGGAGGAGCACGATTTACAGATTACACGAAAATGATGACATATCTCCACATCCCACACGATAATGATGACAAAAAAAAGTACGTCTCCACATCCGACATAAGAATGCACATCAGATTACAGTCATTCAGTGTGGTGGAGAGAAACATTTACAGCATCAAATAACTCGGCTCAAACATATTTCCTAGGCTCGCAAAATAGTTTTTCTGTCTCCCCTAGAGGAGACGTTCCAAAATTTATGGCTAACACCAAATTTCTTTGGGTCAGTTCGAATGTTTACCTCAAACTTGGGTAATTAAACCGACGCTTTCTGGGCGGTGTGCGATTTGAGTTGTGGCGGCGGCCGACACGTCCGCTGGCCAGCGTTGTTCACCGCCCCACCACAACCCACACTAGAGGAGAGGTGCATTTTTCAACTGTGATGGTTGCGTATACCCTCGCTTACGACCATATCACGTTGAAAACACGCCATCCCGTCCGATCTGGCAAGTTAAGCAACGTTGAGTCCGGTTAGTACTTGGATCGGAGACGGCCTGGGAATCCCGGATGTTGTAAGCTTTTTCCAATTTTATATTGTGAGAGGAGAATCGTAAATTAAGAACTTACACTGTCTCACGCTTTCCATATGAACATTTGTCATTTCTAAACTTTAGTGTTTCACGTATCTCGTATAAATCATTTCCACTTCACGTTTTGATTAAATTTGATTATACAATCATAAACTGTTTATAATATAAAAATAAAGAATGAATTAAAGACAAGAGGAGGAGCACGATTTACAGATTACACGAAAATGATGACATATCTCCACATCCCACACGATAATGATGACAAAAAAAAGTACGTCTCCACATCCGACATAAGAATGCACATCAGATTACAGTCATTCAGTGTGGTGGAGAGAAACATTTACAGCATCAAATAACTCGGCTCAAACATATTTCCTAGGCTCGCAAAATAGTTTTTCTGTCTCCCCTAGAGGAGACGTTCCAAAATTTATGGCTAACACCAAATTTCTTTGGGTCAGTTCGAATGTTTACCTCAAACTTGGGTAATTAAACCGACGCTTTCTGGGCGGTGTGCGATTTGAGTTGTGGCGGCGGCCGACACGTCCGCTGGCCAGCGTTGTTCACCGCCCCACCACAACCCACACTAGAGGAGAGGTGCATTTTTCAACTGTGATGGTTGCGTATACCCTCGCTTACGACCATATCACGTTGAAAACACGCCATCCCGTCCGATCTGGCAAGTTAAGCAACGTTGAGTCCGGTTAGTACTTGGATCGGAGACGGCCTGGGAATCCCGGATGTTGTAAGCTTTTTCCAATTTTATATTGTGAGAGGAGAATCGTAAATTAAGAACTTACACTGTCTCACGCTTTCCATATGAACATTTGTCATTTCTAAACTTTAGTGTTTCACGTATCTCGTATAAATCATTTCCACTTCACGTTTTGATTAAATTTGATTATACAATCATAAACTGTTTATAATATAAAATAAAGAATGAATTAAAGACAAGAGGAGGAGCACGATTTACAGATTACACGAAAATGATGACATATCTCCACATCCCACACGATAATGATGACAAAAAAAAGTACGTCTCCACATCCGACATAAGAATGCACATCAGATTACAGTCATTCAGTGTGGTGGAGAGAAACATTTACAGCATCAAATAACTCGGCTCAAACATATTTCCTAGGCTCGCAAAATAGTTTTTCTGTCTCCCCTAGAGGAGACGTTCCAAAATTTATGGCTAACACCAAATTTCTTTGGGTCAGTTCGAATGTTTACCTCAAACTTGGGTAATTAAACCGACGCTTTCTGGGCGGTGTGCGATTTGAGTTGTGGCGGCGGCCGACACGTCCGCTGGCCAGCGTTGTTCACCGCCCCACCACAACCCACACTAGAGGAGAGGTGCATTTTTCAACTGTGATGGTTGCGTATACCCTCGCTTACGACCATATCACGTTGAAAACACGCCATCCCGTCCGATCTGGCAAGTTAAGCAACGTTGAGTCCGGTTAGTACTTGGATCGGAGACGGCCTGGGAATCCCGGATGTTGTAAGCTTTTTCCAATTTTATATTGTGAGAGGAGAATCGTAAATTAAGAACTTACACTGTCTCACGCTTTCCATATGAACATTTGTCATTTCTAAACTTTAGTGTTTCACGTATCTCGTATAAATCATTTCCACTTCACGTTTTGATTAAATTTGATTATACAATCATAAACTGTTTATAATATAAAATAAAGAATGAATTAAAGACAAGAGGAGGAGCACGATTTACAGATTACACGAAAATGATGACATATCTCCACATCCCACACGATAATGATGACAAAAAAAAGTACGTCTCCACATCCGACATAAGAATGCACATCAGATTACAGTCATTCAGTGTGGTGGAGAGAAACATTTACAGCATCAAATAACTCGGCTCAAACATATTTCCTAGGCTCGCAAAATAGTTTTTCTGTCTCCCCTAGAGGAGACGTTCCAAAATTTATGGCTAACACCAAATTTCTTTGGGTCAGTTCGAATGTTTACCTCAAACTTGGGTAATTAAACCGACGCTTTCTGGGCGGTGTGCGATTTGAGTTGTGGCGGCGGCCGACACGTCCGCTGGCCAGCGTTGTTCACCGCCCCACCACAACCCACACTAGAGGAGAGGTGCATTTTTCAACTGTGATGGTTGCGTATACCCTCGCTTACGACCATATCACGTTGAAAACACGCCATCCCGTCCGATCTGGCAAGTTAAGCAACGTTGAGTCCGGTTAGTACTTGGATCGGAGACGGCCTGGGAATCCCGGATGTTGTAAGCTTTTTCCAATTTTATATTGTGAGAGGAGAATCGTAAATTAAGAACTTACACTGTCTCACGCTTTCCATATGAACATTTGTCATTTCTAAACTTTAGTGTTTCACGTATCTCGTATAAATCATTTCCACTTCACGTTTTGATTAAATTTGATTATACAATCATAAACTGTTTATAATATAAAAATAAAGAATGAATTAAAGACAAGAGGAGGAGCACGATTTACAGATTACACGAAAATGATGACATATCTCCACATCCCACACGATAATGATGACAAAAAAAAGTACGTCTCCACATCCGACATAAGAATGCACATCAGATTACAGTCATTCAGTGTGGTGGAGAGAAACATTTACAGCATCAAATAACTCGGCTCAAACATATTTCCTAGGCTCGCAAAATAGTTTTTCTGTCTCCCCTAGAGGAGACGTTCCAAAATTTATGGCTAACACCAAATTTCTTTGGGTCAGTTCGAATGTTTACCTCAAACTTGGGTAATTAAACCGACGCTTTCTGGGCGGTGTGCGATTTGAGTTGTGGCGGCGGCCGACACGTCCGCTGGCCAGCGTTGTTCACCGCCCCACCACAACCCACACTAGAGGAGAGGTGCATTTTTCAACTGTGATGGTTGCGTATACCCTCGCTTACGACCATATCACGTTGAAAACACGCCATCCCGTCCGATCTGGCAAGTTAAGCAACGTTGAGTCCGGTTAGTACTTGGATCGGAGACGGCCTGGGAATCCCGGATGTTGTAAGCTTTTTCCAATTTTATATTGTGAGAGGAGAATCGTAAATTAAGAACTTACACTGTCTCACGCTTTCCATATGAACATTTGTCATTTCTAAACTTTAGTGTTTCACGTATCTCGTATAAATCATTTCCACTTCACGTTTTGATTAAATTTGATTATACAATCATAAACTGTTTATAATATAAAAATAAAGAATGAATTAAAGACAAGAGGAGGAGCACGATTTACAGATTACACGAAAATGATGACATATCTCCACATCCCACACGATAATGATGACAAAAAAAAGTACGTCTCCACATCCGACATAAGAATGCACATCAGATTACAGTCATTCAGTGTGGTGGAGAGAAACATTTACAGCATCAAATAACTCGGCTCAAACATATTTCCTAGGCTCGCAAAATAGTTTTTCTGTCTCCCCTAGAGGAGACGTTCCAAAATTTATGGCTAACACCAAATTTCTTTGGGTCAGTTCGAATGTTTACCTCAAACTTGGGTAATTAAACCGACGCTTTCTGGGCGGTGTGCGATTTGAGTTGTGGCGGCGGCCGACACGTCCGCTGGCCAGCGTTGTTCACCGCCCCACCACAACCCACACTAGAGGAGAGGTGCATTTTTCAACTGTGATGGTTGCGTATACCCTCGCTTACGACCATATCACGTTGAAAACACGCCATCCCGTCCGATCTGGCAAGTTAAGCAACGTTGAGTCCGGTTAGTACTTGGATCGGAGACGGCCTGGGAATCCCGGATGTTGTAAGCTTTTTCCAATTTTATATTGTGAGAGGAGAATCGTAAATTAAGAACTTACACTGTCTCACGCTTTCCATATGAACATTTGTCATTTCTAAACTTTAGTGTTTCACGTATCTCGTATAAATCATTTCCACTTCACGTTTTGATTAAATTTGATTATACAATCATAAACTGTTTATAATATAAAATAAAGAATGAATTAAAGACAAGAGGAGGAGCACGATTTACAGATTACACGAAAATGATGACATATCTCCACATCCCACACGATAATGATGACAAAAAAAAGTACGTCTCCACATCCGACATAAGAATGCACATCAGATTACAGTCATTCAGTGTGGTGGAGAGAAACATTTACAGCATCAAATAACTCGGCTCAAACATATTTCCTAGGCTCGCAAAATAGTTTTTCTGTCTCCCCTAGAGGAGACGTTCCAAAATTTATGGCTAACACCAAATTTCTTTGGGTCAGTTCGAATGTTTACCTCAAACTTGGGTAATTAAACCGACGCTTTCTGGGCGGTGTGCGATTTGAGTTGTGGCGGCGGCCGACACGTCCGCTGGCCAGCGTTGTTCACCGCCCCACCACAACCCACACTAGAGGAGAGGTGCATTTTTCAACTGTGATGGTTGCGTATACCCTCGCTTACGACCATATCACGTTGAAAACACGCCATCCCGTCCGATCTGGCAAGTTAAGCAACGTTGAGTCCGGTTAGTACTTGGATCGGAGACGGCCTGGGAATCCCGGATGTTGTAAGCTTTTTCCAATTTTATATTGTGAGAGGAGAATCGTAAATTAAGAACTTACACTGTCTCACGCTTTCCATATGAACATTTGTCATTTCTAAACTTTAGTGTTTCACGTATCTCGTATAAATCATTTCCACTTCACGTTTTGATTAAATTTGATTATACAATCATAAACTGTTTATAATATAAAATAAAGAATGAATTAAAGACAAGAGGAGGAGCACGATTTACAGATTACACGAAAATGATGACATATCTCCACATCCCACACGATAATGATGACAAAAAAAAGTACGTCTCCACATCCGACATAAGAATGCACATCAGATTACAGTCATTCAGTGTGGTGGAGAGAAACATTTACAGCATCAAATAACTCGGCTCAAACATATTTCCTAGGCTCGCAAAATAGTTTTTCTGTCTCCCCTAGAGGAGACGTTCCAAAATTTATGGCTAACACCAAATTTCTTTGGGTCAGTTCGAATGTTTACCTCAAACTTGGGTAATTAAACCGACGCTTTCTGGGCGGTGTGCGATTTGAGTTGTGGCGGCGGCCGACACGTCCGCTGGCCAGCGTTGTTCACCGCCCCACCACAACCCACACTAGAGGAGAGGTGCATTTTTCAACTGTGATGGTTGCGTATACCCTCGCTTACGACCATATCACGTTGAAAACACGCCATCCCGTCCGATCTGGCAAGTTAAGCAACGTTGAGTCCGGTTAGTACTTGGATCGGAGACGGCCTGGGAATCCCGGATGTTGTAAGCTTTTTCCAATTTTATATTGTGAGAGGAGAATCGTAAATTAAGAACTTACACTGTCTCACGCTTTCCATATGAACATTTGTCATTTCTAAACTTTAGTGTTTCACGTATCTCGTATAAATCATTTCCACTTCACGTTTTGATTAAATTTGATTATACAATCATAAACTGTTTATAATATAAAATAAAGAATGAATTAAAGACAAGAGGAGGAGCACGATTTACAGATTACACGAAAATGATGACATATCTCCACATCCCACACGATAATGATGACAAAAAAAAGTACGTCTCCACATCCGACATAAGAATGCACATCAGATTACAGTCATTCAGTGTGGTGGAGAGAAACATTTACAGCATCAAATAACTCGGCTCAAACATATTTCCTAGGCTCGCAAAATAGTTTTTCTGTCTCCCCTAGAGGAGACGTTCCAAAATTTATGGCTAACACCAAATTTCTTTGGGTCAGTTCGAATGTTTACCTCAAACTTGGGTAATTAAACCGACGCTTTCTGGGCGGTGTGCGATTTGAGTTGTGGCGGCGGCCGACACGTCCGCTGGCCAGCGTTGTTCACCGCCCCACCACAACCCACACTAGAGGAGAGGTGCATTTTTCAACTGTGATGGTTGCGTATACCCTCGCTTACGACCATATCACGTTGAAAACACGCCATCCCGTCCGATCTGGCAAGTTAAGCAACGTTGAGTCCGGTTAGTACTTGGATCGGAGACGGCCTGGGAATCCCGGATGTTGTAAGCTTTTTCCAATTTTATATTGTGAGAGGAGAATCGTAAATTAAGAACTTACACTGTCTCACGCTTTCCATATGAACATTTGTCATTTCTAAACTTTAGTGTTTCACGTATCTCGTATAAATCATTTCCACTTCACGTTTTGATTAAATTTGATTATACAATCATAAACTGTTTATAATATAAAAATAAAGAATGAATTAAAGACAAGAGGAGGAGCACGATTTACAGATTACACGAAAATGATGACATATCTCCACATCCCACACGATAATGATGACAAAAAAAAGTACGTCTCCACATCCGACATAAGAATGCACATCAGATTACAGTCATTCAGTGTGGTGGAGAGAAACATTTACAGCATCAAATAACTCGGCTCAAACATATTTCCTAGGCTCGCAAAATAGTTTTTCTGTCTCCCCTAGAGGAGACGTTCCAAAATTTATGGCTAACACCAAATTTCTTTGGGTCAGTTCGAATGTTTACCTCAAACTTGGGTAATTAAACCGACGCTTTCTGGGCGGTGTGCGATTTGAGTTGTGGCGGCGGCCGACACGTCCGCTGGCCAGCGTTGTTCACCGCCCCACCACAACCCACACTAGAGGAGAGGTGCATTTTTCAACTGTGATGGTTGCGTATACCCTCGCTTACGACCATATCACGTTGAAAACACGCCATCCCGTCCGATCTGGCAAGTTAAGCAACGTTGAGTCCGGTTAGTACTTGGATCGGAGACGGCCTGGGAATCCCGGATGTTGTAAGCTTTTTCCAATTTTATATTGTGAGAGGAGAATCGTAAATTAAGAACTTACACTGTCTCACGCTTTCCATATGAACATTTGTCATTTCTAAACTTTAGTGTTTCACGTATCTCGTATAAATCATTTCCACTTCACGTTTTGATTAAATTTGATTATACAATCATAAACTGTTTATAATATAAAATAAAGAATGAATTAAAGACAAGAGGAGGAGCACGATTTACAGATTACACGAAAATGATGACATATCTCCACATCCCACACGATAATGATGACAAAAAAAAGTACGTCTCCACATCCGACATAAGAATGCACATCAGATTACAGTCATTCAGTGTGGTGGAGAGAAACATTTACAGCATCAAATAACTCGGCTCAAACATATTTCCTAGGCTCGCAAAATAGTTTTTCTGTCTCCCCTAGAGGAGACGTTCCAAAATTTATGGCTAACACCAAATTTCTTTGGGTCAGTTCGAATGTTTACCTCAAACTTGGGTAATTAAACCGACGCTTTCTGGGCGGTGTGCGATTTGAGTTGTGGCGGCGGCCGACACGTCCGCTGGCCAGCGTTGTTCACCGCCCCACCACAACCCACACTAGAGGAGAGGTGCATTTTTCAACTGTGATGGTTGCGTATACCCTCGCTTACGACCATATCACGTTGAAAACACGCCATCCCGTCCGATCTGGCAAGTTAAGCAACGTTGAGTCCGGTTAGTACTTGGATCGGAGACGGCCTGGGAATCCCGGATGTTGTAAGCTTTTTCCAATTTTATATTGTGAGAGGAGAATCGTAAATTAAGAACTTACACTGTCTCACGCTTTCCATATGAACATTTGTCATTTCTAAACTTTAGTGTTTCACGTATCTCGTATAAATCATTTCCACTTCACGTTTTGATTAAATTTGATTATACAATCATAAACTGTTTATAATATAAAAATAAAGAATGAATTAAAGACAAGAGGAGGAGCACGATTTACAGATTACACGAAAATGATGACATATCTCCACATCCCACACGATAATGATGACAAAAAAAAGTACGTCTCCACATCCGACATAAGAATGCACATCAGATTACAGTCATTCAGTGTGGTGGAGAGAAACATTTACAGCATCAAATAACTCGGCTCAAACATATTTCCTAGGCTCGCAAAATAGTTTTTCTGTCTCCCCTAGAGGAGACGTTCCAAAATTTATGGCTAACACCAAATTTCTTTGGGTCAGTTCGAATGTTTACCTCAAACTTGGGTAATTAAACCGACGCTTTCTGGGCGGTGTGCGATTTGAGTTGTGGCGGCGGCCGACACGTCCGCTGGCCAGCGTTGTTCACCGCCCCACCACAACCCACACTAGAGGAGAGGTGCATTTTTCAACTGTGATGGTTGCGTATACCCTCGCTTACGACCATATCACGTTGAAAACACGCCATCCCGTCCGATCTGGCAAGTTAAGCAACGTTGAGTCCGGTTAGTACTTGGATCGGAGACGGCCTGGGAATCCCGGATGTTGTAAGCTTTTTCCAATTTTATATTGTGAGAGGAGAATCGTAAATTAAGAACTTACACTGTCTCACGCTTTCCATATGAACATTTGTCATTTCTAAACTTTAGTGTTTCACGTATCTCGTATAAATCATTTCCACTTCACGTTTTGATTAAATTTGATTATACAATCATAAACTGTTTATAATATAAAATAAAGAATGAATTAAAGACAAGAGGAGGAGCACGATTTACAGATTACACGAAAATGATGACATATCTCCACATCCCACACGATAATGATGACAAAAAAAAGTACGTCTCCACATCCGACATAAGAATGCACATCAGATTACAGTCATTCAGTGTGGTGGAGAGAAACATTTACAGCATCAAATAACTCGGCTCAAACATATTTCCTAGGCTCGCAAAATAGTTTTTCTGTCTCCCCTAGAGGAGACGTTCCAAAATTTATGGCTAACACCAAATTTCTTTGGGTCAGTTCGAATGTTTACCTCAAACTTGGGTAATTAAACCGACGCTTTCTGGGCGGTGTGCGATTTGAGTTGTGGCGGCGGCCGACACGTCCGCTGGCCAGCGTTGTTCACCGCCCCACCACAACCCACACTAGAGGAGAGGTGCATTTTTCAACTGTGATGGTTGCGTATACCCTCGCTTACGACCATATCACGTTGAAAACACGCCATCCCGTCCGATCTGGCAAGTTAAGCAACGTTGAGTCCGGTTAGTACTTGGATCGGAGACGGCCTGGGAATCCCGGATGTTGTAAGCTTTTTCCAATTTTATATTGTGAGAGGAGAATCGTAAATTAAGAACTTACACTGTCTCACGCTTTCCATATGAACATTTGTCATTTCTAAACTTTAGTGTTTCACGTATCTCGTATAAATCATTTCCACTTCACGTTTTGATTAAATTTGATTATACAATCATAAACTGTTTATAATATAAAATAAAGAATGAATTAAAGACAAGAGGAGGAGCACGATTTACAGATTACACGAAAATGATGACATATCTCCACATCCCACACGATAATGATGACAAAAAAAAGTACGTCTCCACATCCGACATAAGAATGCACATCAGATTACAGTCATTCAGTGTGGTGGAGAGAAACATTTACAGCATCAAATAACTCGGCTCAAACATATTTCCTAGGCTCGCAAAATAGTTTTTCTGTCTCCCCTAGAGGAGACGTTCCAAAATTTATGGCTAACACCAAATTTCTTTGGGTCAGTTCGAATGTTTACCTCAAACTTGGGTAATTAAACCGACGCTTTCTGGGCGGTGTGCGATTTGAGTTGTGGCGGCGGCCGACACGTCCGCTGGCCAGCGTTGTTCACCGCCCCACCACAACCCACACTAGAGGAGAGGTGCATTTTTCAACTGTGATGGTTGCGTATACCCTCGCTTACGACCATATCACGTTGAAAACACGCCATCCCGTCCGATCTGGCAAGTTAAGCAACGTTGAGTCCGGTTAGTACTTGGATCGGAGACGGCCTGGGAATCCCGGATGTTGTAAGCTTTTTCCAATTTTATATTGTGAGAGGAGAATCGTAAATTAAGAACTTACACTGTCTCACGCTTTCCATATGAACATTTGTCATTTCTAAACTTTAGTGTTTCACGTATCTCGTATAAATCATTTCCACTTCACGTTTTGATTAAATTTGATTATACAATCATAAACTGTTTATAATATAAAATAAAGAATGAATTAAAGACAAGAGGAGGAGCACGATTTACAGATTACACGAAAATGATGACATATCTCCACATCCCACACGATAATGATGACAAAAAAAAGTACGTCTCCACATCCGACATAAGAATGCACATCAGATTACAGTCATTCAGTGTGGTGGAGAGAAACATTTACAGCATCAAATAACTCGGCTCAAACATATTTCCTAGGCTCGCAAAATAGTTTTTCTGTCTCCCCTAGAGGAGACGTTCCAAAATTTATGGCTAACACCAAATTTCTTTGGGTCAGTTCGAATGTTTACCTCAAACTTGGGTAATTAAACCGACGCTTTCTGGGCGGTGTGCGATTTGAGTTGTGGCGGCGGCCGACACGTCCGCTGGCCAGCGTTGTTCACCGCCCCACCACAACCCACACTAGAGGAGAGGTGCATTTTTCAACTGTGATGGTTGCGTATACCCTCGCTTACGACCATATCACGTTGAAAACACGCCATCCCGTCCGATCTGGCAAGTTAAGCAACGTTGAGTCCGGTTAGTACTTGGATCGGAGACGGCCTGGGAATCCCGGATGTTGTAAGCTTTTTCCAATTTTATATTGTGAGAGGAGAATCGTAAATTAAGAACTTACACTGTCTCACGCTTTCCATATGAACATTTGTCATTTCTAAACTTTAGTGTTTCACGTATCTCGTATAAATCATTTCCACTTCACGTTTTGATTAAATTTGATTATACAATCATAAACTGTTTATAATATAAAATAAAGAATGAATTAAAGACAAGAGGAGGAGCACGATTTACAGATTACACGAAAATGATGACATATCTCCACATCCCACACGATAATGATGACAAAAAAAAGTACGTCTCCACATCCGACATAAGAATGCACATCAGATTACAGTCATTCAGTGTGGTGGAGAGAAACATTTACAGCATCAAATAACTCGGCTCAAACATATTTCCTAGGCTCGCAAAATAGTTTTTCTGTCTCCCCTAGAGGAGACGTTCCAAAATTTATGGCTAACACCAAATTTCTTTGGGTCAGTTCGAATGTTTACCTCAAACTTGGGTAATTAAACCGACGCTTTCTGGGCGGTGTGCGATTTGAGTTGTGGCGGCGGCCGACACGTCCGCTGGCCAGCGTTGTTCACCGCCCCACCACAACCCACACTAGAGGAGAGGTGCATTTTTCAACTGTGATGGTTGCGTATACCCTCGCTTACGACCATATCACGTTGAAAACACGCCATCCCGTCCGATCTGGCAAGTTAAGCAACGTTGAGTCCGGTTAGTACTTGGATCGGAGACGGCCTGGGAATCCCGGATGTTGTAAGCTTTTTCCAATTTTATATTGTGAGAGGAGAATCGTAAATTAAGAACTTACACTGTCTCACGCTTTCCATATGAACATTTGTCATTTCTAAACTTTAGTGTTTCACGTATCTCGTATAAATCATTTCCACTTCACGTTTTGATTAAATTTGATTATACAATCATAAACTGTTTATAATATAAAATAAAGAATGAATTAAAGACAAGAGGAGGAGCACGATTTACAGATTACACGAAAATGATGACATATCTCCACATCCCACACGATAATGATGACAAAAAAAAGTACGTCTCCACATCCGACATAAGAATGCACATCAGATTACAGTCATTCAGTGTGGTGGAGAGAAACATTTACAGCATCAAATAACTCGGCTCAAACATATTTCCTAGGCTCGCAAAATAGTTTTTCTGTCTCCCCTAGAGGAGACGTTCCAAAATTTATGGCTAACACCAAATTTCTTTGGGTCAGTTCGAATGTTTACCTCAAACTTGGGTAATTAAACCGACGCTTTCTGGGCGGTGTGCGATTTGAGTTGTGGCGGCGGCCGACACGTCCGCTGGCCAGCGTTGTTCACCGCCCCACCACAACCCACACTAGAGGAGAGGTGCATTTTTCAACTGTGATGGTTGCGTATACCCTCGCTTACGACCATATCACGTTGAAAACACGCCATCCCGTCCGATCTGGCAAGTTAAGCAACGTTGAGTCCGGTTAGTACTTGGATCGGAGACGGCCTGGGAATCCCGGATGTTGTAAGCTTTTTCCAATTTTATATTGTGAGAGGAGAATCGTAAATTAAGAACTTACACTGTCTCACGCTTTCCATATGAACATTTGTCATTTCTAAACTTTAGTGTTTCACGTATCTCGTATAAATCATTTCCACTTCACGTTTTGATTAAATTTGATTATACAATCATAAACTGTTTATAATATAAAATAAAGAATGAATTAAAGACAAGAGGAGGAGCACGATTTACAGATTACACGAAAATGATGACATATCTCCACATCCCACACGATAATGATGACAAAAAAAAGTACGTCTCCACATCCGACATAAGAATGCACATCAGATTACAGTCATTCAGTGTGGTGGAGAGAAACATTTACAGCATCAAATAACTCGGCTCAAACATATTTCCTAGGCTCGCAAAATAGTTTTTCTGTCTCCCCTAGAGGAGACGTTCCAAAATTTATGGCTAACACCAAATTTCTTTGGGTCAGTTCGAATGTTTACCTCAAACTTGGGTAATTAAACCGACGCTTTCTGGGCGGTGTGCGATTTGAGTTGTGGCGGCGGCCGACACGTCCGCTGGCCAGCGTTGTTCACCGCCCCACCACAACCCACACTAGAGGAGAGGTGCATTTTTCAACTGTGATGGTTGCGTATACCCTCGCTTACGACCATATCACGTTGAAAACACGCCATCCCGTCCGATCTGGCAAGTTAAGCAACGTTGAGTCCGGTTAGTACTTGGATCGGAGACGGCCTGGGAATCCCGGATGTTGTAAGCTTTTTCCAATTTTATATTGTGAGAGGAGAATCGTAAATTAAGAACTTACACTGTCTCACGCTTTCCATATGAACATTTGTCATTTCTAAACTTTAGTGTTTCACGTATCTCGTATAAATCATTTCCACTTCACGTTTTGATTAAATTTGATTATACAATCATAAACTGTTTATAATATAAAATAAAGAATGAATTAAAGACAAGAGGAGGAGCACGATTTACAGATTACACGAAAATGATGACATATCTCCACATCCCACACGATAATGATGACAAAAAAAAGTACGTCTCCACATCCGACATAAGAATGCACATCAGATTACAGTCCATTCAGTGTGGTGGAGAGAAACATTTACAGCATCAAATAACTCGGCTCAAACATATTTCCTAGGCTCGCAAAATAGTTTTTCTGTCTCCCCTAGAGGAGACGTTCCAAAATTTATGGCTAACACCAAATTTCTTTGGGTCAGTTCGAATGTTTACCTCAAACTTGGGTAATTAAACCGACGCTTTCTGGGCGGTGTGCGATTTGAGTTGTGGCGGCGGCCGACACGTCCGCTGGCCAGCGTTGTTCACCGCCCCACCACAACCCACACTAGAGGAGAGGTGCATTTTTCAACTGTGATGGTTGCGTATACCCTCGCTTACGACCATATCACGTTGAAAACACGCCATCCCGTCCGATCTGGCAAGTTAAGCAACGTTGAGTCCGGTTAGTACTTGGATCGGAGACGGCCTGGGAATCCCGGATGTTGTAAGCTTTTTCCAATTTTATATTGTGAGAGGAGAATCGTAAATTAAGAACTTACACTGTCTCACGCTTTCCATATGAACATTTGTCATTTCTAAACTTTAGTGTTTCACGTATCTCGTATAAATCATTTCCACTTCACGTTTTGATTAAATTTGATTATACAATCATAAACTGTTTATAATATAAAATAAAGAATGAATTAAAGACAAGAGGAGGAGCACGATTTACAGATTACACGAAAATGATGACATATCTCCACATCCCACACGATAATGATGACAAAAAAAAGTACGTCTCCACATCCGACATAAGAATGCACATCAGATTACAGTCATTCAGTGTGGTGGAGAGAAACATTTACAGCATCAAATAACTCGGCTCAAACATATTTCCTAGGCTCGCAAAATAGTTTTTCTGTCTCCCCTAGAGGAGACGTTCCAAAATTTATGGCTAACACCAAATTTCTTTGGGTCAGTTCGAATGTTTACCTCAAACTTGGGTAATTAAACCGACGCTTTCTGGGCGGTGTGCGATTTGAGTTGTGGCGGCGGCCGACACGTCCGCTGGCCAGCGTTGTTCACCGCCCCACCACAACCCACACTAGAGGAGAGGTGCATTTTTCAACTGTGATGGTTGCGTATACCCTCGCTTACGACCATATCACGTTGAAAACACGCCATCCCGTCCGATCTGGCAAGTTAAGCAACGTTGAGTCCGGTTAGTACTTGGATCGGAGACGGCCTGGGAATCCCGGATGTTGTAAGCTTTTTCCAATTTTATATTGTGAGAGGAGAATCGTAAATTAAGAACTTACACTGTCTCACGCTTTCCATATGAACATTTGTCATTTCTAAACTTTAGTGTTTCACGTATCTCGTATAAATCATTTCCACTTCACGTTTTGATTAAATTTGATTATACAATCATAAACTGTTTATAATATAAAATAAAGAATGAATTAAAGACAAGAGGAGGAGCACGATTTACAGATTACACGAAAATGATGACATATCTCCACATCCCACACGATAATGATGACAAAAAAAAGTACGTCTCCACATCCGACATAAGAATGCACATCAGATTACAGTCATTCAGTGTGGTGGAGAGAAACATTTACAGCATCAAATAACTCGGCTCAAACATATTTCCTAGGCTCGCAAAATAGTTTTTCTGTCTCCCCTAGAGGAGACGTTCCAAAATTTATGGCTAACACCAAATTTCTTTGGGTCAGTTCGAATGTTTACCTCAAACTTGGGTAATTAAACCGACGCTTTCTGGGCGGTGTGCGATTTGAGTTGTGGCGGCGGCCGACACGTCCGCTGGCCAGCGTTGTTCACCGCCCCACCACAACCCACACTAGAGGAGAGGTGCATTTTTCAACTGTGATGGTTGCGTATACCCTCGCTTACGACCATATCACGTTGAAAACACGCCATCCCGTCCGATCTGGCAAGTTAAGCAACGTTGAGTCCGGTTAGTACTTGGATCGGAGACGGCCTGGGAATCCCGGATGTTGTAAGCTTTTTCCAATTTTATATTGTGAGAGGAGAATCGTAAATTAAGAACTTACACTGTCTCACGCTTTCCATATGAACATTTGTCATTTCTAAACTTTAGTGTTTCACGTATCTCGTATAAATCATTTCCACTTCACGTTTTGATTAAATTTGATTATACAATCATAAACTGTTTATAATATAAAATAAAGAATGAATTAAAGACAAGAGGAGGAGCACGATTTACAGATTACACGAAAATGATGACATATCTCCACATCCCACACGATAATGATGACAAAAAAAAGTACGTCTCCACATCCGACATAAGAATGCACATCAGATTACAGTCATTCAGTGTGGTGGAGAGAAACATTTACAGCATCAAATAACTCGGCTCAAACATATTTCCTAGGCTCGCAAAATAGTTTTTCTGTCTCCCCTAGAGGAGACGTTCCAAAATTTATGGCTAACACCAAATTTCTTTGGGTCAGTTCGAATGTTTACCTCAAACTTGGGTAATTAAACCGACGCTTTCTGGGCGGTGTGCGATTTGAGTTGTGGCGGCGGCCGACACGTCCGCTGGCCAGCGTTGTTCACCGCCCCACCACAACCCACACTAGAGGAGAGGTGCATTTTTCAACTGTGATGGTTGCGTATACCCTCGCTTACGACCATATCACGTTGAAAACACGCCATCCCGTCCGATCTGGCAAGTTAAGCAACGTTGAGTCCGGTTAGTACTTGGATCGGAGACGGCCTGGGAATCCCGGATGTTGTAAGCTTTTTCCAATTTTATATTGTGAGAGGAGAATCGTAAATTAAGAACTTACACTGTCTCACGCTTTCCATATGAACATTTGTCATTTCTAAACTTTAGTGTTTCACGTATCTCGTATAAATCATTTCCACTTCACGTTTTGATTAAATTTGATTATACAATCATAAACTGTTTATAATATAAAATAAAGAATGAATTAAAGACAAGAGGAGGAGCACGATTTACAGATTACACGAAAATGATGACATATCTCCACATCCCACACGATAATGATGACAAAAAAAAGTACGTCTCCACATCCGACATAAGAATGCACATCAGATTACAGTCATTCAGTGTGGTGGAGAGAAACATTTACAGCATCAAATAACTCGGCTCAAACATATTTCCTAGGCTCGCAAAATAGTTTTTCTGTCTCCCCTAGAGGAGACGTTCCAAAATTTATGGCTAACACCAAATTTCTTTGGGTCAGTTCGAATGTTTACCTCAAACTTGGGTAATTAAACCGACGCTTTCTGGGCGGTGTGCGATTTGAGTTGTGGCGGCGGCCGACACGTCCGCTGGCCAGCGTTGTTCACCGCCCCACCACAACCCACACTAGAGGAGAGGTGCATTTTTCAACTGTGATGGTTGCGTATACCCTCGCTTACGACCATATCACGTTGAAAACACGCCATCCCGTCCGATCTGGCAAGTTAAGCAACGTTGAGTCCGGTTAGTACTTGGATCGGAGACGGCCTGGGAATCCCGGATGTTGTAAGCTTTTTCCAATTTTATATTGTGAGAGGAGAATCGTAAATTAAGAACTTACACTGTCTCACGCTTTCCATATGAACATTTGTCATTTCTAAACTTTAGTGTTTCACGTATCTCGTATAAATCATTTCCACTTCACGTTTTGATTAAATTTGATTATACAATCATAAACTGTTTATAATATAAAATAAAGAATGAATTAAAGACAAGAGGAGGAGCACGATTTACAGATTACACGAAAATGATGACATATCTCCACATCCCACACGATAATGATGACAAAAAAAAGTACGTCTCCACATCCGACATAAGAATGCACATCAGATTACAGTCATTCAGTGTGGTGGAGAGAAACATTTACAGCATCAAATAACTCGGCTCAAACATATTTCCTAGGCTCGCAAAATAGTTTTTCTGTCTCCCCTAGAGGAGACGTTCCAAAATTTATGGCTAACACCAAATTTCTTTGGGTCAGTTCGAATGTTTACCTCAAACTTGGGTAATTAAACCGACGCTTTCTGGGCGGTGTGCGATTTGAGTTGTGGCGGCGGCCGACACGTCCGCTGGCCAGCGTTGTTCACCGCCCCACCACAACCCACACTAGAGGAGAGGTGCATTTTTCAACTGTGATGGTTGCGTATACCCTCGCTTACGACCATATCACGTTGAAAACACGCCATCCCGTCCGATCTGGCAAGTTAAGCAACGTTGAGTCCGGTTAGTACTTGGATCGGAGACGGCCTGGGAATCCCGGATGTTGTAAGCTTTTTCCAATTTTATATTGTGAGAGGAGAATCGTAAATTAAGAACTTACACTGTCTCACGCTTTCCATATGAACATTTGTCATTTCTAAACTTTAGTGTTTCACGTATCTCGTATAAATCATTTCCACTTCACGTTTTGATTAAATTTGATTATACAATCATAAACTGTTTATAATATAAAATAAAGAATGAATTAAAGACAAGAGGAGGAGCACGATTTACAGATTACACGAAAATGATGACATATCTCCACATCCCACACGATAATGATGACAAAAAAAAGTACGTCTCCACATCCGACATAAGAATGCACATCAGATTACAGTCATTCAGTGTGGTGGAGAGAAACATTTACAGCATCAAATAACTCGGCTCAAACATATTTCCTAGGCTCGCAAAATAGTTTTTCTGTCTCCCCTAGAGGAGACGTTCCAAAATTTATGGCTAACACCAAATTTCTTTGGGTCAGTTCGAATGTTTACCTCAAACTTGGGTAATTAAACCGACGCTTTCTGGGCGGTGTGCGATTTGAGTTGTGGCGGCGGCCGACACGTCCGCTGGCCAGCGTTGTTCACCGCCCCACCACAACCCACACTAGAGGAGAGGTGCATTTTTCAACTGTGATGGTTGCGTATACCCTCGCTTACGACCATATCACGTTGAAAACACGCCATCCCGTCCGATCTGGCAAGTTAAGCAACGTTGAGTCCGGTTAGTACTTGGATCGGAGACGGCCTGGGAATCCCGGATGTTGTAAGCTTTTTCCAATTTTATATTGTGAGAGGAGAATCGTAAATTAAGAACTTACACTGTCTCACGCTTTCCATATGAACATTTGTCATTTCTAAACTTTAGTGTTTCACGTATCTCGTATAAATCATTTCCACTTCACGTTTTGATTAAATTTGATTATACAATCATAAACTGTTTATAATATAAAATAAAGAATGAATTAAAGACAAGAGGAGGAGCACGATTTACAGATTACACGAAAATGATGACATATCTCCACATCCCACACGATAATGATGACAAAAAAAAGTACGTCTCCACATCCGACATAAGAATGCACATCAGATTACAGTCATTCAGTGTGGTGGAGAGAAACATTTACAGCATCAAATAACTCGGCTCAAACATATTTCCTAGGCTCGCAAAATAGTTTTTCTGTCTCCCCTAGAGGAGACGTTCCAAAATTTATGGCTAACACCAAATTTCTTTGGGTCAGTTCGAATGTTTACCTCAAACTTGGGTAATTAAACCGACGCTTTCTGGGCGGTGTGCGATTTGAGTTGTGGCGGCGGCCGACACGTCCGCTGGCCAGCGTTGTTCACCGCCCCACCACAACCCACACTAGAGGAGAGGTGCATTTTTCAACTGTGATGGTTGCGTATACCCTCGCTTACGACCATATCACGTTGAAAACACGCCATCCCGTCCGATCTGGCAAGTTAAGCAACGTTGAGTCCGGTTAGTACTTGGATCGGAGACGGCCTGGGAATCCCGGATGTTGTAAGCTTTTTCCAATTTTATATTGTGAGAGGAGAATCGTAAATTAAGAACTTACACTGTCTCACGCTTTCCATATGAACATTTGTCATTTCTAAACTTTAGTGTTTCACGTATCTCGTATAAATCATTTCCACTTCACGTTTTGATTAAATTTGATTATACAATCATAAACTGTTTATAATATAAAATAAAGAATGAATTAAAGACAAGAGGAGGAGCACGATTTACAGATTACACGAAAATGATGACATATCTCCACATCCCACACGATAATGATGACAAAAAAAAGTACGTCTCCACATCCGACATAAGAATGCACATCAGATTACAGTCATTCAGTGTGGTGGAGAGAAACATTTACAGCATCAAATAACTCGGCTCAAACATATTTCCTAGGCTCGCAAAATAGTTTTTCTGTCTCCCCTAGAGGAGACGTTCCAAAATTTATGGCTAACACCAAATTTCTTTGGGTCAGTTCGAATGTTTACCTCAAACTTGGGTAATTAAACCGACGCTTTCTGGGCGGTGTGCGATTTGAGTTGTGGCGGCGGCCGACACGTCCGCTGGCCAGCGTTGTTCACCGCCCCACCACAACCCACACTAGAGGAGAGGTGCATTTTTCAACTGTGATGGTTGCGTATACCCTCGCTTACGACCATATCACGTTGAAAACACGCCATCCCGTCCGATCTGGCAAGTTAAGCAACGTTGAGTCCGGTTAGTACTTGGATCGGAGACGGCCTGGGAATCCCGGATGTTGTAAGCTTTTTCCAATTTTATATTGTGAGAGGAGAATCGTAAATTAAGAACTTACACTGTCTCACGCTTTCCATATGAACATTTGTCATTTCTAAACTTTAGTGTTTCACGTATCTCGTATAAATCATTTCCACTTCACGTTTTGATTAAATTTGATTATACAATCATAAACTGTTTATAATATAAAATAAAGAATGAATTAAAGACAAGAGGAGGAGCACGATTTACAGATTACACGAAAATGATGACATATCTCCACATCCCACACGATAATGATGACAAAAAAAAGTACGTCTCCACATCCGACATAAGAATGCACATCAGATTACAGTCATTCAGTGTGGTGGAGAGAAACATTTACAGCATCAAATAACTCGGCTCAAACATATTTCCTAGGCTCGCAAAATAGTTTTTCTGTCTCCCCTAGAGGAGACGTTCCAAAATTTATGGCTAACACCAAATTTCTTTGGGTCAGTTCGAATGTTTACCTCAAACTTGGGTAATTAAACCGACGCTTTCTGGGCGGTGTGCGATTTGAGTTGTGGCGGCGGCCGACACGTCCGCTGGCCAGCGTTGTTCACCGCCCCACCACAACCCACACTAGAGGAGAGGTGCATTTTTCAACTGTGATGGTTGCGTATACCCTCGCTTACGACCATATCACGTTGAAAACACGCCATCCCGTCCGATCTGGCAAGTTAAGCAACGTTGAGTCCGGTTAGTACTTGGATCGGAGACGGCCTGGGAATCCCGGATGTTGTAAGCTTTTTCCAATTTTATATTGTGAGAGGAGAATCGTAAATTAAGAACTTACACTGTCTCACGCTTTCCATATGAACATTTGTCATTTCTAAACTTTAGTGTTTCACGTATCTCGTATAAATCATTTCCACTTCACGTTTTGATTAAATTTGATTATACAATCATAAACTGTTTATAATATAAAATAAAGAATGAATTAAAGACAAGAGGAGGAGCACGATTTACAGATTACACGAAAATGATGACATATCTCCACATCCCACACGATAATGATGACAAAAAAAAGTACGTCTCCACATCCGACATAAGAATGCACATCAGATTACAGTCATTCAGTGTGGTGGAGAGAAACATTTACAGCATCAAATAACTCGGCTCAAACATATTTCCTAGGCTCGCAAAATAGTTTTTCTGTCTCCCCTAGAGGAGACGTTCCAAAATTTATGGCTAACACCAAATTTCTTTGGGTCAGTTCGAATGTTTACCTCAAACTTGGGTAATTAAACCGACGCTTTCTGGGCGGTGTGCGATTTGAGTTGTGGCGGCGGCCGACACGTCCGCTGGCCAGCGTTGTTCACCGCCCCACCACAACCCACACTAGAGGAGAGGTGCATTTTTCAACTGTGATGGTTGCGTATACCCTCGCTTACGACCATATCACGTTGAAAACACGCCATCCCGTCCGATCTGGCAAGTTAAGCAACGTTGAGTCCGGTTAGTACTTGGATCGGAGACGGCCTGGGAATCCCGGATGTTGTAAGCTTTTTCCAATTTTATATTGTGAGAGGAGAATCGTAAATTAAGAACTTACACTGTCTCACGCTTTCCATATGAACATTTGTCATTTCTAAACTTTAGTGTTTCACGTATCTCGTATAAATCATTTCCACTTCACGTTTTGATTAAATTTGATTATACAATCATAAACTGTTTATAATATAAAATAAAGAATGAATTAAAGACAAGAGGAGGAGCACGATTTACAGATTACACGAAAATGATGACATATCTCCACATCCCACACGATAATGATGACAAAAAAAAGTACGTCTCCACATCCGACATAAGAATGCACATCAGATTACAGTCATTCAGTGTGGTGGAGAGAAACATTTACAGCATCAAATAACTCGGCTCAAACATATTTCCTAGGCTCGCAAAATAGTTTTTCTGTCTCCCCTAGAGGAGACGTTCCAAAATTTATGGCTAACACCAAATTTCTTTGGGTCAGTTCGAATGTTTACCTCAAACTTGGGTAATTAAACCGACGCTTTCTGGGCGGTGTGCGATTTGAGTTGTGGCGGCGGCCGACACGTCCGCTGGCCAGCGTTGTTCACCGCCCCACCACAACCCACACTAGAGGAGAGGTGCATTTTTCAACTGTGATGGTTGCGTATACCCTCGCTTACGACCATATCACGTTGAAAACACGCCATCCCGTCCGATCTGGCAAGTTAAGCAACGTTGAGTCCGGTTAGTACTTGGATCGGAGACGGCCTGGGAATCCCGGATGTTGTAAGCTTTTTCCAATTTTATATTGTGAGAGGAGAATCGTAAATTAAGAACTTACACTGTCTCACGCTTTCCATATGAACATTTGTCATTTCTAAACTTTAGTGTTTCACGTATCTCGTATAAATCATTTCCACTTCACGTTTTGATTAAATTTGATTATACAATCATAAACTGTTTATAATATAAAATAAAGAATGAATTAAAGACAAGAGGAGGAGCACGATTTACAGATTACACGAAAATGATGACATATCTCCACATCCCACACGATAATGATGACAAAAAAAAGTACGTCTCCACATCCGACATAAGAATGCACATCAGATTACAGTCATTCAGTGTGGTGGAGAGAAACATTTACAGCATCAAATAACTCGGCTCAAACATATTTCCTAGGCTCGCAAAATAGTTTTTCTGTCTCCCCTAGAGGAGACGTTCCAAAATTTATGGCTAACACCAAATTTCTTTGGGTCAGTTCGAATGTTTACCTCAAACTTGGGTAATTAAACCGACGCTTTCTGGGCGGTGTGCGATTTGAGTTGTGGCGGCGGCCGACACGTCCGCTGGCCAGCGTTGTTCACCGCCCCACCACAACCCACACTAGAGGAGAGGTGCATTTTTCAACTGTGATGGTTGCGTATACCCTCGCTTACGACCATATCACGTTGAAAACACGCCATCCCGTCCGATCTGGCAAGTTAAGCAACGTTGAGTCCGGTTAGTACTTGGATCGGAGACGGCCTGGGAATCCCGGATGTTGTAAGCTTTTTCCAATTTTATATTGTGAGAGGAGAATCGTAAATTAAGAACTTACACTGTCTCACGCTTTCCATATGAACATTTGTCATTTCTAAACTTTAGTGTTTCACGTATCTCGTATAAATCATTTCCACTTCACGTTTTGATTAAATTTGATTATACAATCATAAACTGTTTATAATATAAAATAAAGAATGAATTAAAGACAAGAGGAGGAGCACGATTTACAGATTACACGAAAATGATGACATATCTCCACATCCCACACGATAATGATGACAAAAAAAAGTACGTCTCCACATCCGACATAAGAATGCACATCAGATTACAGTCATTCAGTGTGGTGGAGAGAAACATTTACAGCATCAAATAACTCGGCTCAAACATATTTCCTAGGCTCGCAAAATAGTTTTTCTGTCTCCCCTAGAGGAGACGTTCCAAAATTTATGGCTAACACCAAATTTCTTTGGGTCAGTTCGAATGTTTACCTCAAACTTGGGTAATTAAACCGACGCTTTCTGGGCGGTGTGCGATTTGAGTTGTGGCGGCGGCCGACACGTCCGCTGGCCAGCGTTGTTCACCGCCCCACCACAACCCACACTAGAGGAGAGGTGCATTTTTCAACTGTGATGGTTGCGTATACCCTCGCTTACGACCATATCACGTTGAAAACACGCCATCCCGTCCGATCTGGCAAGTTAAGCAACGTTGAGTCCGGTTAGTACTTGGATCGGAGACGGCCTGGGAATCCCGGATGTTGTAAGCTTTTTCCAATTTTATATTGTGAGAGGAGAATCGTAAATTAAGAACTTACACTGTCTCACGCTTTCCATATGAACATTTGTCATTTCTAAACTTTAGTGTTTCACGTATCTCGTATAAATCATTTCCACTTCACGTTTTGATTAAATTTGATTATACAATCATAAACTGTTTATAATATAAAATAAAGAATGAATTAAAGACAAGAGGAGGAGCACGATTTACAGATTACACGAAAATGATGACATATCTCCACATCCCACACGATAATGATGACAAAAAAAAGTACGTCTCCACATCCGACATAAGAATGCACATCAGATTACAGTCATTCAGTGTGGTGGAGAGAAACATTTACAGCATCAAATAACTCGGCTCAAACATATTTCCTAGGCTCGCAAAATAGTTTTTCTGTCTCCCCTAGAGGAGACGTTCCAAAATTTATGGCTAACACCAAATTTCTTTGGGTCAGTTCGAATGTTTACCTCAAACTTGGGTAATTAAACCGACGCTTTCTGGGCGGTGTGCGATTTGAGTTGTGGCGGCGGCCGACACGTCCGCTGGCCAGCGTTGTTCACCGCCCCACCACAACCCACACTAGAGGAGAGGTGCATTTTTCAACTGTGATGGTTGCGTATACCCTCGCTTACGACCATATCACGTTGAAAACACGCCATCCCGTCCGATCTGGCAAGTTAAGCAACGTTGAGTCCGGTTAGTACTTGGATCGGAGACGGCCTGGGAATCCCGGATGTTGTAAGCTTTTTCCAATTTTATATTGTGAGAGGAGAATCGTAAATTAAGAACTTACACTGTCTCACGCTTTCCATATGAACATTTGTCATTTCTAAACTTTAGTGTTTCACGTATCTCGTATAAATCATTTCCACTTCACGTTTTGATTAAATTTGATTATACAATCATAAACTGTTTATAATATAAAATAAAGAATGAATTAAAGACAAGAGGAGGAGCACGATTTACAGATTACACGAAAATGATGACATATCTCCACATCCCACACGATAATGATGACAAAAAAAAGTACGTCTCCACATCCGACATAAGAATGCACATCAGATTACAGTCATTCAGTGTGGTGGAGAGAAACATTTACAGCATCAAATAACTCGGCTCAAACATATTTCCTAGGCTCGCAAAATAGTTTTTCTGTCTCCCCTAGAGGAGACGTTCCAAAATTTATGGCTAACACCAAATTTCTTTGGGTCAGTTCGAATGTTTACCTCAAACTTGGGTAATTAAACCGACGCTTTCTGGGCGGTGTGCGATTTGAGTTGTGGCGGCGGCCGACACGTCCGCTGGCCAGCGTTGTTCACCGCCCCACCACAACCCACACTAGAGGAGAGGTGCATTTTTCAACTGTGATGGTTGCGTATACCCTCGCTTACGACCATATCACGTTGAAAACACGCCATCCCGTCCGATCTGGCAAGTTAAGCAACGTTGAGTCCGGTTAGTACTTGGATCGGAGACGGCCTGGGAATCCCGGATGTTGTAAGCTTTTTCCAATTTTATATTGTGAGAGGAGAATCGTAAATTAAGAACTTACACTGTCTCACGCTTTCCATATGAACATTTGTCATTTCTAAACTTTAGTGTTTCACGTATCTCGTATAAATCATTTCCACTTCACGTTTTGATTAAATTTGATTATACAATCATAAACTGTTTATAATATAAAATAAAGAATGAATTAAAGACAAGAGGAGGAGCACGATTTACAGATTACACGAAAATGATGACATATCTCCACATCCCACACGATAATGATGACAAAAAAAAGTACGTCTCCACATCCGACATAAGAATGCACATCAGATTACAGTCATTCAGTGTGGTGGAGAGAAACATTTACAGCATCAAATAACTCGGCTCAAACATATTTCCTAGGCTCGCAAAATAGTTTTTCTGTCTCCCCTAGAGGAGACGTTCCAAAATTTATGGCTAACACCAAATTTCTTTGGGTCAGTTCGAATGTTTACCTCAAACTTGGGTAATTAAACCGACGCTTTCTGGGCGGTGTGCGATTTGAGTTGTGGCGGCGGCCGACACGTCCGCTGGCCAGCGTTGTTCACCGCCCCACCACAACCCACACTAGAGGAGAGGTGCATTTTTCAACTGTGATGGTTGCGTATACCCTCGCTTACGACCATATCACGTTGAAAACACGCCATCCCGTCCGATCTGGCAAGTTAAGCAACGTTGAGTCCGGTTAGTACTTGGATCGGAGACGGCCTGGGAATCCCGGATGTTGTAAGCTTTTTCCAATTTTATATTGTGAGAGGAGAATCGTAAATTAAGAACTTACACTGTCTCACGCTTTCCATATGAACATTTGTCATTTCTAAACTTTAGTGTTTCACGTATCTCGTATAAATCATTTCCACTTCACGTTTTGATTAAATTTGATTATACAATCATAAACTGTTTATAATATAAAATAAAGAATGAATTAAAGACAAGAGGAGGAGCACGATTTACAGATTACACGAAAATGATGACATATCTCCACATCCCACACGATAATGATGACAAAAAAAAGTACGTCTCCACATCCGACATAAGAATGCACATCAGATTACAGTCATTCAGTGTGGTGGAGAGAAACATTTACAGCATCAAATAACTCGGCTCAAACATATTTCCTAGGCTCGCAAAATAGTTTTTCTGTCTCCCCTAGAGGAGACGTTCCAAAATTTATGGCTAACACCAAATTTCTTTGGGTCAGTTCGAATGTTTACCTCAAACTTGGGTAATTAAACCGACGCTTTCTGGGCGGTGTGCGATTTGAGTTGTGGCGGCGGCCGACACGTCCGCTGGCCAGCGTTGTTCACCGCCCCACCACAACCCACACTAGAGGAGAGGTGCATTTTTCAACTGTGATGGTTGCGTATACCCTCGCTTACGACCATATCACGTTGAAAACACGCCATCCCGTCCGATCTGGCAAGTTAAGCAACGTTGAGTCCGGTTAGTACTTGGATCGGAGACGGCCTGGGAATCCCGGATGTTGTAAGCTTTTTCCAATTTTATATTGTGAGAGGAGAATCGTAAATTAAGAACTTACACTGTCTCACGCTTTCCATATGAACATTTGTCATTTCTAAACTTTAGTGTTTCACGTATCTCGTATAAATCATTTCCACTTCACGTTTTGATTAAATTTGATTATACAATCATAAACTGTTTATAATATAAAATAAAGAATGAATTAAAGACAAGAGGAGGAGCACGATTTACAGATTACACGAAAATGATGACATATCTCCACATCCCACACGATAATGATGACAAAAAAAAGTACGTCTCCACATCCGACATAAGAATGCACATCAGATTACAGTCATTCAGTGTGGTGGAGAGAAACATTTACAGCATCAAATAACTCGGCTCAAACATATTTCCTAGGCTCGCAAAATAGTTTTTCTGTCTCCCCTAGAGGAGACGTTCCAAAATTTATGGCTAACACCAAATTTCTTTGGGTCAGTTCGAATGTTTACCTCAAACTTGGGTAATTAAACCGACGCTTTCTGGGCGGTGTGCGATTTGAGTTGTGGCGGCGGCCGACACGTCCGCTGGCCAGCGTTGTTCACCGCCCCACCACAACCCACACTAGAGGAGAGGTGCATTTTTCAACTGTGATGGTTGCGTATACCCTCGCTTACGACCATATCACGTTGAAAACACGCCATCCCGTCCGATCTGGCAAGTTAAGCAACGTTGAGTCCGGTTAGTACTTGGATCGGAGACGGCCTGGGAATCCCGGATGTTGTAAGCTTTTTCCAATTTTATATTGTGAGAGGAGAATCGTAAATTAAGAACTTACACTGTCTCACGCTTTCCATATGAACATTTGTCATTTCTAAACTTTAGTGTTTCACGTATCTCGTATAAATCATTTCCACTTCACGTTTTGATTAAATTTGATTATACAATCATAAACTGTTTATAATATAAAATAAAGAATGAATTAAAGACAAGAGGAGGAGCACGATTTACAGATTACACGAAAATGATGACATATCTCCACATCCCACACGATAATGATGACAAAAAAAAGTACGTCTCCACATCCGACATAAGAATGCACATCAGATTACAGTCATTCAGTGTGGTGGAGAGAAACATTTACAGCATCAAATAACTCGGCTCAAACATATTTCCTAGGCTCGCAAAATAGTTTTTCTGTCTCCCCTAGAGGAGACGTTCCAAAATTTATGGCTAACACCAAATTTCTTTGGGTCAGTTCGAATGTTTACCTCAAACTTGGGTAATTAAACCGACGCTTTCTGGGCGGTGTGCGATTTGAGTTGTGGCGGCGGCCGACACGTCCGCTGGCCAGCGTTGTTCACCGCCCCACCACAACCCACACTAGAGGAGAGGTGCATTTTTCAACTGTGATGGTTGCGTATACCCTCGCTTACGACCATATCACGTTGAAAACACGCCATCCCGTCCGATCTGGCAAGTTAAGCAACGTTGAGTCCGGTTAGTACTTGGATCGGAGACGGCCTGGGAATCCCGGATGTTGTAAGCTTTTTCCAATTTTATATTGTGAGAGGAGAATCGTAAATTAAGAACTTACACTGTCTCACGCTTTCCATATGAACATTTGTCATTTCTAAACTTTAGTGTTTCACGTATCTCGTATAAATCATTTCCACTTCACGTTTTGATTAAATTTGATTATACAATCATAAACTGTTTATAATATAAAATAAAGAATGAATTAAAGACAAGAGGAGGAGCACGATTTACAGATTACACGAAAATGATGACATATCTCCACATCCCACACGATAATGATGACAAAAAAAAGTACGTCTCCACATCCGACATAAGAATGCACATCAGATTACAGTCATTCAGTGTGGTGGAGAGAAACATTTACAGCATCAAATAACTCGGCTCAAACATATTTCCTAGGCTCGCAAAATAGTTTTTCTGTCTCCCCTAGAGGAGACGTTCCAAAATTTATGGCTAACACCAAATTTCTTTGGGTCAGTTCGAATGTTTACCTCAAACTTGGGTAATTAAACCGACGCTTTCTGGGCGGTGTGCGATTTGAGTTGTGGCGGCGGCCGACACGTCCGCTGGCCAGCGTTGTTCACCGCCCCACCACAACCCACACTAGAGGAGAGGTGCATTTTTCAACTGTGATGGTTGCGTATACCCTCGCTTACGACCATATCACGTTGAAAACACGCCATCCCGTCCGATCTGGCAAGTTAAGCAACGTTGAGTCCGGTTAGTACTTGGATCGGAGACGGCCTGGGAATCCCGGATGTTGTAAGCTTTTTCCAATTTTATATTGTGAGAGGAGAATCGTAAATTAAGAACTTACACTGTCTCACGCTTTCCATATGAACATTTGTCATTTCTAAACTTTAGTGTTTCACGTATCTCGTATAAATCATTTCCACTTCACGTTTTGATTAAATTTGATTATACAATCATAAACTGTTTATAATATAAAATAAAGAATGAATTAAAGACAAGAGGAGGAGCACGATTTACAGATTACACGAAAATGATGACATATCTCCACATCCCACACGATAATGATGACAAAAAAAAGTACGTCTCCACATCCGACATAAGAATGCACATCAGATTACAGTCATTCAGTGTGGTGGAGAGAAACATTTACAGCATCAAATAACTCGGCTCAAACATATTTCCTAGGCTCGCAAAATAGTTTTTCTGTCTCCCCTAGAGGAGACGTTCCAAAATTTATGGCTAACACCAAATTTCTTTGGGTCAGTTCGAATGTTTACCTCAAACTTGGGTAATTAAACCGACGCTTTCTGGGCGGTGTGCGATTTGAGTTGTGGCGGCGGCCGACACGTCCGCTGGCCAGCGTTGTTCACCGCCCCACCACAACCCACACTAGAGGAGAGGTGCATTTTTCAACTGTGATGGTTGCGTATACCCTCGCTTACGACCATATCACGTTGAAAACACGCCATCCCGTCCGATCTGGCAAGTTAAGCAACGTTGAGTCCGGTTAGTACTTGGATCGGAGACGGCCTGGGAATCCCGGATGTTGTAAGCTTTTTCCAATTTTATATTGTGAGAGGAGAATCGTAAATTAAGAACTTACACTGTCTCACGCTTTCCATATGAACATTTGTCATTTCTAAACTTTAGTGTTTCACGTATCTCGTATAAATCATTTCCACTTCACGTTTTGATTAAATTTGATTATACAATCATAAACTGTTTATAATATAAAATAAAGAATGAATTAAAGACAAGAGGAGGAGCACGATTTACAGATTACACGAAAATGATGACATATCTCCACATCCCACACGATAATGATGACAAAAAAAAGTACGTCTCCACATCCGACATAAGAATGCACATCAGATTACAGTCATTCAGTGTGGTGGAGAGAAACATTTACAGCATCAAATAACTCGGCTCAAACATATTTCCTAGGCTCGCAAAATAGTTTTTCTGTCTCCCCTAGAGGAGACGTTCCAAAATTTATGGCTAACACCAAATTTCTTTGGGTCAGTTCGAATGTTTACCTCAAACTTGGGTAATTAAACCGACGCTTTCTGGGCGGTGTGCGATTTGAGTTGTGGCGGCGGCCGACACGTCCGCTGGCCAGCGTTGTTCACCGCCCCACCACAACCCACACTAGAGGAGAGGTGCATTTTTCAACTGTGATGGTTGCGTATACCAGGGTTGGGCGATCGAAAAGTTCGGCAAATTTTGCCGGCAAAAAATTTTCCGGAAAAAAAATCCGGCAAATTTTCCGTTTCCGGATTTTCCGAATCAATTTCGGCAACGAATTTTCCGGTTTCGGAAAATTTCGGCAAAAGTGCGTAAATTCGACTCAAAGTTTGAATATGAGAAGTTTTTGAGGTTTTTTTTAGTCAAAGTTTAGTCATTCATTCTTCTTGAACCGTTTTTTTTCTTTTTTCCGAAAAAAAACCTTGTTTTTATGTTGAAGGTTACGGTAAGCAATTTGCGACTGTGCAGCGGTGCGCGTTTGCACCAAGAACGACGATTCAGCCGCGAGGGGCGCAGTGGGAAGAAATTAGAGAAATAGGCTAGACAAGGGTTCGAAAACCAGAAAATCGAAGTTCCAGTCGAAAAAAACCTCCCGCGTCATTAAAATTACTGTTTCCAATCCGGCAAAATTTTCGGCAATTTTCCGAGAAATCGTCCGGCAAATTTTCCGTTTCCGGATTTTCCGACCTAACTTCGGCAACGGAAAATTTTCCGGCACATTTTCCGTTTTTCCGATTTTTTGCCGAAAAAAATTTGCCGAATTTCCGGCAACGCCCAACCCTGGCGTATACCCTCGCTTACGACCATATCACGTTGAAAACACGCCATCCCGTCCGATCTGGCAAGTTAAGCAACGTTGAGTCCGGTTAGTACTTGGATCGGAGACGGCCTGGGAATCCCGGATGTTGTAAGCTTTTTCCAATTTTATATTGTGAGAGGAGAATCGTAAATTAAGAACTTACACTGTCTCACGCTTTCCATATGAACATTTGTCATTTCTAAACTTTAGTGTTTCACGTATCTCGTATAAATCATTTCCACTTCACGTTTTGATTAAATTTGATTATACAATCATAAACTGTTTATAATATAAAATAAAGAATGAATTAAAGACAAGAGGAGGAGCACGATTTACAGATTACACGAAAATGATGACATATCTCCACATCCCACACGATAATGATGACAAAAAAAAGTACGTCTCCACATCCGACATAAGAATGCACATCAGATTACAGTCATTCAGTGTGGTGGAGAGAAACATTTACAGCATCAAATAACTCGGCTCAAACATATTTCCTAGGCTCGCAAAATAGTTTTTCTGTCTCCCCTAGAGGAGACGTTCCAAAATTTATGGCTAACACCAAATTTCTTTGGGTCAGTTCGAATGTTTACCTCAAACTTGGGTAATTAAACCGACGCTTTCTGGGCGGTGTGCGATTTGAGTTGTGGCGGCGGCCGACACGTCCGCTGGCCAGCGTTGTTCACCGCCCCACCACAACCCACACTAGAGGAGAGGTGCATTTTTCAACTGTGATGGTTGCGTATACCCTCGCTTACGACCATATCACGTTGAAAACACGCCATCCCGTCCGATCTGGCAAGTTAAGCAACGTTGAGTCCGGTTAGTACTTGGATCGGAGACGGCCTGGGAATCCCGGATGTTGTAAGCTTTTTCCAATTTTATATTGTGAGAGGAGAATCGTAAATTAAGAACTTACACTGTCTCACGCTTTCCATATGAACATTTGTCATTTCTAAACTTTAGTGTTTCACGTATCTCGTATAAATCATTTCCACTTCACGTTTTGATTAAATTTGATTATACAATCATAAACTGTTTATAATATAAAATAAAGAATGAATTAAAGACAAGAGGAGGAGCACGATTTACAGATTACACGAAAATGATGACATATCTCCACATCCCACACGATAATGATGACAAAAAAAAGTACGTCTCCACATCCGACATAAGAATGCACATCAGATTACAGTCATTCAGTGTGGTGGAGAGAAACATTTACAGCATCAAATAACTCGGCTCAAACATATTTCCTAGGCTCGCAAAATAGTTTTTCTGTCTCCCCTAGAGGAGACGTTCCAAAATTTATGGCTAACACCAAATTTCTTTGGGTCAGTTCGAATGTTTACCTCAAACTTGGGTAATTAAACCGACGCTTTCTGGGCGGTGTGCGATTTGAGTTGTGGCGGCGGCCGACACGTCCGCTGGCCAGCGTTGTTCACCGCCCCACCACAACCCACACTAGAGGAGAGGTGCATTTTTCAACTGTGATGGTTGCGTATACCCTCGCTTACGACCATATCACGTTGAAAACACGCCATCCCGTCCGATCTGGCAAGTTAAGCAACGTTGAGTCCGGTTAGTACTTGGATCGGAGACGGCCTGGGAATCCCGGATGTTGTAAGCTTTTTCCAATTTTATATTGTGAGAGGAGAATCGTAAATTAAGAACTTACACTGTCTCACGCTTTCCATATGAACATTTGTCATTTCTAAACTTTAGTGTTTCACGTATCTCGTATAAATCATTTCCACTTCACGTTTTGATTAAATTTGATTATACAATCATAAACTGTTTATAATATAAAATAAAGAATGAATTAAAGACAAGAGGAGGAGCACGATTTACAGATTACACGAAAATGATGACATATCTCCACATCCCACACGATAATGATGACAAAAAAAAGTACGTCTCCACATCCGACATAAGAATGCACATCAGATTACAGTCATTCAGTGTGGTGGAGAGAAACATTTACAGCATCAAATAACTCGGCTCAAACATATTTCCTAGGCTCGCAAAATAGTTTTTCTGTCTCCCCTAGAGGAGACGTTCCAAAATTTATGGCTAACACCAAATTTCTTTGGGTCAGTTCGAATGTTTACCTCAAACTTGGGTAATTAAACCGACGCTTTCTGGGCGGTGTGCGATTTGAGTTGTGGCGGCGGCCGACACGTCCGCTGGCCAGCGTTGTTCACCGCCCCACCACAACCCACACTAGAGGAGAGGTGCATTTTTCAACTGTGATGGTTGCGTATACCCTCGCTTACGACCATATCACGTTGAAAACACGCCATCCCGTCCGATCTGGCAAGTTAAGCAACGTTGAGTCCGGTTAGTACTTGGATCGGAGACGGCCTGGGAATCCCGGATGTTGTAAGCTTTTTCCAATTTTATATTGTGAGAGGAGAATCGTAAATTAAGAACTTACACTGTCTCACGCTTTCCATATGAACATTTGTCATTTCTAAACTTTAGTGTTTCACGTATCTCGTATAAATCATTTCCACTTCACGTTTTGATTAAATTTGATTATACAATCATAAACTGTTTATAATATAAAATAAAGAATGAATTAAAGACAAGAGGAGGAGCACGATTTACAGATTACACGAAAATGATGACATATCTCCACATCCCACACGATAATGATGACAAAAAAAAGTACGTCTCCACATCCGACATAAGAATGCACATCAGATTACAGTCATTCAGTGTGGTGGAGAGAAACATTTACAGCATCAAATAACTCGGCTCAAACATATTTCCTAGGCTCGCAAAATAGTTTTTCTGTCTCCCCTAGAGGAGACGTTCCAAAATTTATGGCTAACACCAAATTTCTTTGGGTCAGTTCGAATGTTTACCTCAAACTTGGGTAATTAAACCGACGCTTTCTGGGCGGTGTGCGATTTGAGTTGTGGCGGCGGCCGACACGTCCGCTGGCCAGCGTTGTTCACCGCCCCACCACAACCCACACTAGAGGAGAGGTGCATTTTTCAACTGTGATGGTTGCGTATACCCTCGCTTACGACCATATCACGTTGAAAACACGCCATCCCGTCCGATCTGGCAAGTTAAGCAACGTTGAGTCCGGTTAGTACTTGGATCGGAGACGGCCTGGGAATCCCGGATGTTGTAAGCTTTTTCCAATTTTATATTGTGAGAGGAGAATCGTAAATTAAGAACTTACACTGTCTCACGCTTTCCATATGAACATTTGTCATTTCTAAACTTTAGTGTTTCACGTATCTCGTATAAATCATTTCCACTTCACGTTTTGATTAAATTTGATTATACAATCATAAACTGTTTATAATATAAAATAAAGAATGAATTAAAGACAAGAGGAGGAGCACGATTTACAGATTACACGAAAATGATGACATATCTCCACATCCCACACGATAATGATGACAAAAAAAAGTACGTCTCCACATCCGACATAAGAATGCACATCAGATTACAGTCATTCAGTGTGGTGGAGAGAAACATTTACAGCATCAAATAACTCGGCTCAAACATATTTCCTAGGCTCGCAAAATAGTTTTTCTGTCTCCCCTAGAGGAGACGTTCCAAAATTTATGGCTAACACCAAATTTCTTTGGGTCAGTTCGAATGTTTACCTCAAACTTGGGTAATTAAACCGACGCTTTCTGGGCGGTGTGCGATTTGAGTTGTGGCGGCGGCCGACACGTCCGCTGGCCAGCGTTGTTCACCGCCCCACCACAACCCACACTAGAGGAGAGGTGCATTTTTCAACTGTGATGGTTGCGTATACCCTCGCTTACGACCATATCACGTTGAAAACACGCCATCCCGTCCGATCTGGCAAGTTAAGCAACGTTGAGTCCGGTTAGTACTTGGATCGGAGACGGCCTGGGAATCCCGGATGTTGTAAGCTTTTTCCAATTTTATATTGTGAGAGGAGAATCGTAAATTAAGAACTTACACTGTCTCACGCTTTCCATATGAACATTTGTCATTTCTAAACTTTAGTGTTTCACGTATCTCGTATAAATCATTTCCACTTCACGTTTTGATTAAATTTGATTATACAATCATAAACTGTTTATAATATAAAATAAAGAATGAATTAAAGACAAGAGGAGGAGCACGATTTACAGATTACACGAAAATGATGACATATCTCCACATCCCACACGATAATGATGACAAAAAAAAGTACGTCTCCACATCCGACATAAGAATGCACATCAGATTACAGTCATTCAGTGTGGTGGAGAGAAACATTTACAGCATCAAATAACTCGGCTCAAACATATTTCCTAGGCTCGCAAAATAGTTTTTCTGTCTCCCCTAGAGGAGACGTTCCAAAATTTATGGCTAACACCAAATTTCTTTGGGTCAGTTCGAATGTTTACCTCAAACTTGGGTAATTAAACCGACGCTTTCTGGGCGGTGTGCGATTTGAGTTGTGGCGGCGGCCGACACGTCCGCTGGCCAGCGTTGTTCACCGCCCCACCACAACCCACACTAGAGGAGAGGTGCATTTTTCAACTGTGATGGTTGCGTATACCCTCGCTTACGACCATATCACGTTGAAAACACGCCATCCCGTCCGATCTGGCAAGTTAAGCAACGTTGAGTCCGGTTAGTACTTGGATCGGAGACGGCCTGGGAATCCCGGATGTTGTAAGCTTTTTCCAATTTTATATTGTGAGAGGAGAATCGTAAATTAAGAACTTACACTGTCTCACGCTTTCCATATGAACATTTGTCATTTCTAAACTTTAGTGTTTCACGTATCTCGTATAAATCATTTCCACTTCACGTTTTGATTAAATTTGATTATACAATCATAAACTGTTTATAATATAAAATAAAGAATGAATTAAAGACAAGAGGAGGAGCACGATTTACAGATTACACGAAAATGATGACATATCTCCACATCCCACACGATAATGATGACAAAAAAAAGTACGTCTCCACATCCGACATAAGAATGCACATCAGATTACAGTCATTCAGTGTGGTGGAGAGAAACATTTACAGCATCAAATAACTCGGCTCAAACATATTTCCTAGGCTCGCAAAATAGTTTTTCTGTCTCCCCTAGAGGAGACGTTCCAAAATTTATGGCTAACACCAAATTTCTTTGGGTCAGTTCGAATGTTTACCTCAAACTTGGGTAATTAAACCGACGCTTTCTGGGCGGTGTGCGATTTGAGTTGTGGCGGCGGCCGACACGTCCGCTGGCCAGCGTTGTTCACCGCCCCACCACAACCCACACTAGAGGAGAGGTGCATTTTTCAACTGTGATGGTTGCGTATACCCTCGCTTACGACCATATCACGTTGAAAACACGCCATCCCGTCCGATCTGGCAAGTTAAGCAACGTTGAGTCCGGTTAGTACTTGGATCGGAGACGGCCTGGGAATCCCGGATGTTGTAAGCTTTTTCCAATTTTATATTGTGAGAGGAGAATCGTAAATTAAGAACTTACACTGTCTCACGCTTTCCATATGAACATTTGTCATTTCTAAACTTTAGTGTTTCACGTATCTCGTATAAATCATTTCCACTTCACGTTTTGATTAAATTTGATTATACAATCATAAACTGTTTATAATATAAAATAAAGAATGAATTAAAGACAAGAGGAGGAGCACGATTTACAGATTACACGAAAATGATGACATATCTCCACATCCCACACGATAATGATGACAAAAAAAAGTACGTCTCCACATCCGACATAAGAATGCACATCAGATTACAGTCATTCAGTGTGGTGGAGAGAAACATTTACAGCATCAAATAACTCGGCTCAAACATATTTCCTAGGCTCGCAAAATAGTTTTTCTGTCTCCCCTAGAGGAGACGTTCCAAAATTTATGGCTAACACCAAATTTCTTTGGGTCAGTTCGAAAGGGGCGAGCCTGGAGCAGCGGCGGTTGGGCTCCCTCGCGGAAGGACCGCTTGCTGCTGTTGGTCGGGGATCAGGGTTTGGGGTGGGCCATCAAACACAAGTGGTTAGTGCAGATGGGTCAGGAGAGGGGAACATCCTCCCAGAGGTTGGTCCCGCCCGCATCACCACTAAGTTTGTGGATGGCTGCCGCGGCGGGCCTCTGTTCAGACTTAGCCCTCTCCCGCCTCAAAATGATCCGTCCAGGATTCCTCCTATGTGCCGTAGCTGTCGGTGGCAGGCACCACACTAGACTACGGCGGAGTTACCCGCCCGTGCCTTTCGGCGCCTCGCGGCCTTCGCTCCACCAATGGTGAAGCGGCATCCAGCTCGCTGTGTTGGGTGATCGTTGGCCCTCGGCCTCCCCCGGTGCTAGCTGAGAGCTCTGGGTTCAGCCTTGGTCCTCCGATCCAGCCTGGTGGTATACAGCGAGCCGGGCATCCCTGGAGTAAGGGGTCGCTACCCAACACCTCCCATCCGCCCTAGGAGCAGTGCCCGTACGCTGCGACACACTCAGATGTTTCCGTGTGCCTATAGGCATGCAACGTCGTGACACTACTCCCCCATGGGTGTCGAGTTACTCGCGGTAGCTGTTACGACCGGAGCTGGTTCTTTCGTTCTTTGAGGTCGCGAACCTCACGCTCCGGGATCGTCTTCTTCGCTCGTGCCGCTGTGTGCTGCGTGGTTGCCGTTGGTTGGTGATGCCGGCTGCCTCACGTAGCATCCGCCGGTAGGCTTGGATGCGCTTTTGGTCGTGGACGCTTCGACCGTCACGGTTCAGACGTTTGGCGCCCTCCGACCCAGAGCGCCGTCTTCCCCGTTCAGGTCTAGGCTGCTCCCTTCTCCACTCCATCTCCGGTCTGCTCCGACTCCGGCTCCTGGTGTTCCGACGACTTGGCTGCATCCGCTCTGGTCGGCGACCGCTGCTGCTGTGCTCGCGGCGGGAGTCGACTTGCTCCTGACGTGGCCTGAAAAACTTGTCAATTGGGCCGTATCTTGGGGACCTCTCTCTGCGGGGCAGACTCCTGTCTCTTGGGCCTCCCCGGCTTTTCTGTTGAAGCGGTCTCATCGTGCTCCTCGGTCTGCTTTCGGTGCGTCGGCTCCCGGTGTGTCGGCTGCTGCTCCGCCTTACATCCTTCTGCTCGCTGAAGCTGTTGCTCTGGCCTCGGTCCACCTGACGAGTGCGACTTCTGCCAGAGTGGTTGCGTGCTCCTCGACTCCTCTGATGCTCCTTCTTGACGACTTCGTCGCGGCTTCGTTCGACATCGAAGGTCCTCTTTTTCTGAAAGAATCTTTTTGGCACTGTCAGGTTAGAGGCAACTTCTCCGCTTATCCAGTCGTCGTAGTGCTCTTGGCGGCAGTAGAGGTCGACGATCTTGTAATTGTCGCCGAAGATGTGCCGCCAGTAGATGTTTTTCGACATCTCAAGGGCGATCCTTGAGATGTCGGGGATCAAGTTTTTGATTTGTCCGTCACCGAGTCCCAGCGTCTTGAGTGACTTGCTGGTTTCCGGCCAGTAGGTGCCCAGTGCACCAACGATGAGCGGGAGGATCGTAGCGGTCTTTCCTTGCTGGTAGAAGTGTTGGACGAGATGATGGTACTTCACCATCTTCCTTTCCCATGCATCGGCCATCGCGCTGACTCCGTTTTCGTAGGGGATCGTGACGTCCGCGATGAGGATCTCCTTCTCGTCGTGGCTTTGGATGACGATGTCCGGGCGATCCCTTCCCGGCCCGAGCTCCGTGTCGACTGTGATCACGTGTCCCTTTTTCGATCCGCGTAGGACTTCTTGAAGGATCCTGTTGAGGACCTTGTCGTGCCGTTCCGTGATTGTCGTGCCGAACTGGAACGGGCACGACTGCAGGATGTGGATCTGCGACTCAAAGTCGTGACCACATCGTCTGCAGTGCTTCGGCGCGTGCGGGTCGTAGAGGTTCGCGTTGCAGTTGAGCAAGTTGAGCCTTGCTCTGTGCACGAACCTCTGGCACGCGATGCTGGTGTTTTGGCCGTCCCGTACGAATCGATTTGACGGCGGATGGTGCTGCAGGACCTGGACGACGCGGCTTTTGACGTCCTTCTTGGAGAGGAAGGTCGTGAGCATCGCGCTCCGCACCATGTCTTTCAGCTTCGGCAGCAGCTTTGTGGCGTCTTCTTTGGTGAAGAGCCTCTCCTGACTCTTTTCCGAGGCGGCGACGAGGAGGGCCACCTCTCCGTTGTGGACGACGAACTCCATTTTGTGGAGAGGTGCCCCGAGGTGGACGGCGAGCGTCCTCCTGGCCTCGTTCAGCCTCGAGAAGAGCGAGTAGCCTCCTTTCGTGACGGCTTTCCTGGTGTTGAGGTAGTCGCACTGCTCCTGTGGCGAGGCTTTGTGGCCATCCAGTTGCAGTGCCTTGGCCGCGATCCTGCTGAGTGCTTCCTTGTAGAGTCCGCCGATGTAGTTGTCTTCGGTCCACAGCTTCTCGAGTGTTGCGGCGAGGAACGTGAGCACGCACGTGTACCGAGGAGACATCACGCCGAGTCCGCCATTCTTCACCGGGATCTGCAAATATTCCAGGGGAGAACCTTTTATCGGAATGTTGTGATAGGCTTTGCAGCCTTTCATCACAACACTTTCAAACTCCCTCATTTCACTCAGCTTCGGCGTTCCATTTCTGTAGAGGTGCTGGAGTTTCGGGAGGATGAACGTTTTCAGCGCGTCCAGTTTTTGGTGCGGCGCGAGGTCCGTCTCGTGCACCAGCTGCAGCTCCTTGGCGGCCTCGGTGAGTGCGTCGAGCTCCGATGCTCTTCCTGACGACCCGGTTTTCACGCCGAGGTACTTGTACGTGTCCCCCTTGTGGAGAACACGTACTTTGTCCTGCTGGATGCGGATCGTCGTGTTCCGCATGACGGCGCCAGCTTCGATAGTGAGCGACGCGCACTTCTTCGGCTTGAAGATGAGCCCGACGCTCCTGCAGTCCTCATCCAGTCGATTGATGGCGTTTTGCAGCTGCTCTCCGGTGTTGGTGAGGATGGCGAGGTCATCCGCGAACGCAAGGCACTTGATACGCGTGGTGCCGCACTTGTGCTCGAAGTGGCGATCGAGGTGCCGGCGGATGATCCCTTCGAGGCAGATGTTGAAGAGCGTCGGCGAGATGGGGTCGCCTTGCTTCACTCCGGCCTCGATCCGGATGGCGTTGGTCTTGTCGAAGGCCGTCTTGACTCGGATCGCCGCGCCCGTGTACATGTCGCCGATGATTGCGACGACCGAGGGCGGGAATCCGAACGCCTCAAGCGACTTCTTGATCAGCGCATGCGGCACACTTCCGAAGGCGTTCGTGAGGTCGAGCCACGCCACGGCGAGGTCCCGGTTGAGGGTGGAGGCCACGTCGATCGTCGTCCTCAGGATTCCGATGCTTTCGTTGCATCCGTCGATCGACTGGAATCCTCTCTGGCACTTGCTTATCACATCTGGAACACCTGAAATTCTCTTATTCCAGATACCTGAATACAGCTTGCAGATGGTGGGCATCAGGGAGATCGGCCTCCAGTTCTCCGGCTTCTTCCTTTCCTCGTCCGTGCAGTCCTTCGGGAGCAGCACCGTTTCTGCCTCTTTCCACGGGGCCGGGATCTTCTGGTGCTTCCGGCACTCATCGAACAGCACCGCCAGCCGTGTGCCGCTCGGATCGAACCATCGGAGATTGCTGTACTTCAGGCCGTCTGTCCCTGGCGCCGTGTCTCTGATCTTGTCCAGGATCCTCTTCACTTCTCCCGCGGTGATCGCGTCCTCGATGGACGGGTGGACTCTGGCTCTTGGGATGCGGCTGCACACGGTGTCGAGGGCAACATCGGAGACGGCCTGAGCCTTCATGGTCTTCCGGAAATGCTCCTCGACTTTGTCCACACCGATGGTGCACCGCGGAGCCTCCTTTTTGGTGATCTTGTTGTATGTCCGGCCTCTGTCCTTGGCGTACTGCACTCGAAGCGGTTCGTTTTGCTCCGAGCCCGGCTGCTCGCGGGAGCGTCCGTGCATCTTCCTCGGCTCCTGTATGCGGCTTGTCTGCGTCGATCGTTCTCCGTGTTCCGGCAGCGGTGGAGGGAGTCGCCCGACGATCGCGTCGACGACTCTCTCATTTCCGTCCTTGGCTTTGAAGATCGCCGCGGTGAGTGAATCGGCGATCCACTCGATCCGCTGGAACTTCTCGCCCTCGGTGCGGTACATCCGCAGCTGCCTGTCGAACCAGTCCTGGACCTTGGTCAGCAGCTTGGCCGGCTCGCCTTTGATGATTGGCGCCTTCCGGGTGGGCTGCTTCGGGCCTTTTGCCTTCTTGGAGTGTTGCGTGGCAGCGGGAAGGATCCGGTTCGGAATGTCCAAGGAGAGAAGGCACGGTATTTTGCTCTTCGTGCGCTCCTCCGAGGCCGCCGGCTTGAACGGCTCTCCTTTCCAGTTGAGGGATTCAGGCGCTCGCTTGGCTTCCGGTGACTCCTTGGTGCCCTGGACAGCCCGCTTGCGTTTGTTGCGCACTGTTTGCCATCCGTCTTCGTCAGCTTCCATCGGCGACGGCGGTGAGCTGGAAATAAGACTTTTGGGATGGACTGGGCTCACCTTGCAAGGTCTTCCTGAGGATGATGACGGTGAGGTGGCTGGACCCGGCGTCGCGGCTGGTGGTGCCCGGCTGTCGGAGGTGTGGCTCTTCACCGTAGTTGGCCTCTTCGGGGTGGCGGACTCTTGGAAGCTGCTGCAGCCCACAGGAGTTGCCGTCCGCATTGGCGAGAAGTTGGCCTTCTCGACGTAGACGTCGTGAGTGAATCGCAGCTCGGTCAGCAGGTTGGCTCTGAACTCATTGATCTCACCTTCAACGTTCTCGTCGGTCCATTCGACTTCAGCGACCATTGCCTCCGCCATCAGCATCACGAACACTCCGCAGTTCCAGCCGTCGCGCTGGCGCGGGACGCCGGACCACGATGGCACCGTCAGCGGCTTCTCGAGAGCCCTCGAGAGGGCGTTTGTGTCTTCATCTGAAAGCCCGGCGAGCGGATCGTATAGCATCATGGACTCACCGTCGATCCTGAGCAGCGTCCAGTGGTTTCTTGCGCAGACCGGGAACAGAACCATCCTTGCGCCGCCGTCCAACTTCCTTGTGATCGTGTCGGCGATGGCACTCTTGTCCCGCAGTTGCCACACCAGCGGGTCGACGAATTCGACTCCGGGTGCTCGGCGGGTCCTCGTGCGCAGGAAGTATTCCATGACGTCCGAGTCGATCCACGCCTCTTTTCCGGTCTCGTGGACGAGGCACCAGGCGTTGATCCGCGGCCTTCCTCGTGGTGCCTCCTCGTCGTCCATCAGAATTACTGATTGCGGCGACACCGGTCCATCAGCTTCGACGTTGGGGCTCGATGGCCGCCTGCGGAGGAAGTACCGTCCGATGGTGTTCTGCGGCTTGGCGACGGTGGACGGCTTCTTGCTCAGATTGACGAAAGGCGCAGCGGCGAGGAGCTCCTTCGCGGCGTGCTCGCGTGTGCCGGGCTTCGTCTCGTTCTTCTTCTCCTCCAGCACGATGGAGTGGTCTGTTTTGAGGTGATTGGCGATCCACTTCGCTCCACACCTCTTCGTTGGCTCCGACTGCCCACAGATGTCGCACATGTAGCCGAAGCTTGCGACAAGTCCGTGGGCATTCTCCATGTGCTTCTTCATGTATTTGAGCGCCTCTGCGCCTCTGCCTCTCTCGGAGCGGCAGCCTCTGCAGAGAGGACAGCACATGAGGCGTCGGTTGGGAAGGGCGACTACAAGCTCGATGCTTGTAGCCGCTCGGTTGGCGACTATCAGCTCGTCCGAAATGGTGGACGGGCTGATTCGTGCGCCACCGACCGCAGCACTTCCCAGGTAAGAGTAAATTCCGGTTTTCGGACAAAGTCCTACTCTTCCGGCAGGGGTTGCCTGCTGGTCTTGAGTTTGCAGGGCTTTGCTCCGGCCGTTCGGCTGCGGAGGCTGTGGAGTCTGTGAGGGTCCCTTGGGCGCCGTTGTTACGGGTCCCTCGGGCGCCTCCTCCACTTTTTCATATCCTTCATATCGTACAGGGCAGGCCATTGACAATTTGACAGGTCGAACGTCTGAAAGAAGAATAGACGGATTAGGGTTACTTACAGAATAGTCCTTTTTGACAGTGTACGCATCTTTATCCTTTTGACAGCTCTTTCTTGTATCATATCGATGATTCATTTGACATGAGCGGGTTCTTCTTGATCGTTTCGAAATTGTCTTTTGAATGATGTAGGAATATTGAGGAGACCGTCAGCGGTTCCAGGTCGAAACCTCAAACTTGGGTAATTAATCTCCACCATATAGCTCAAACTTGGGTAATTAAACCACCGGTCACGTAAAATGCAGCACGTTTTAACCATTTCATCTTGTTGGAGGATTAATTACCCAAGTTTGAGCTATATGGTGGATATTAATTACCCAAGTTTGAGCTATACGGTGGAGATTAGTTACCCAAGTTTGAGCTATAATAGGGGGCGAAAAGGTGGAGCTTAGTTGATAATTAGTTAATCTTTAAAAAACGTGAAGTGGAAATGATTTATATGAGATACGTGAAACACTAATATTAAAAATGAAAAAAGCTTACAACATCCGGGATTCCCAGGCCGTCTCCGATCCAAGTACTAACCGGACTCAACGTTGCTTAACTTGCCAGATCGGACGGGATGGCGTGTTTTCAACGTGATATGGTCGTAAGCGATACTCTCCCATCTTCTTGCACGTCATTAACTTCCCACTCCTCTCTACTCGATCAGAACAACAAAAAAAAAGAAGGAACCTTTATTAAACACAACGAGGAGAAGAAGAAGAAGAAAACACGTGGCTGACGCGGGCCAGTACAAGTGTCGGATGCTCTCGCTTCCTATGTCTGGTTGCGCGACAACCAAGTCGGTTTAATTACCCAAGTTTGAGGTGAGCCAACGCTTGCATGACCCAAAGAAATTTGGTGTTAGCATCGATTAATTTTGAAACGTCTCCCTTCGAGGGAGACAACAAAATGTTCCCCAAATATAACAGCATCTCACAATTGTGTAGGCGAGCCTGGAGCAGCGGCGGTTGGACTCCCTCGCGGAAGGACCGCTTGCTGCTGTTGGTCGGGGATCAGGGTTTGGGGTGGGCCATCAAACACAAGTGGTTAGTGCAGATGGGTCAGGAGAGGGGAACATCCTCCCAGAGGTTGGTCCCGCCCGCATCACCACTAAGTTTGTGGATGGCTGCCGCGGCGGGCCTCTGTTCAGACTTAGCCCTCTCCCGCCTCAAAATGATCCGTCCAGGATTCCTCCTATGTGCCGTAGCTGTCGGTGGCAGGCACCACACTAGACTACGGCGGAGTTACCCGCCCGTGCCTTTCGGCGCCTCGCGGCCTTCGCTCCACCAATGGTGAAGCGGCATCCAGCTCGCTGTGTTGGGTGATCGTTGGCCCTCGGCCTCCCCCGGTGCTAGCTGAGAGCTCTGGGTTCAGCCTTGGTCCTCCGATCCAGCCTGGTGGTATACAGCGAGCTGGGCATCCCTGGAGTAAGGGGTCGCTACCCAACACCTCCCATCCGCCCTAGGAGCAGTGCCCGTACGCTGCGACACACTCAGATGTTTCCGTGTGTCTATAGGCATGCAACGTCGTGACACTACTCCCCCATGGGTGTTGAGTTACTCGCGGTAACTGTTACGACCGGAGCTGGTTCTTTCGTTCTTTGAGGTCGCGAACCTCACGCTCCGGGATCGTCTTCTTCGCTCGTGCCGTCGAGTGCTGCGTGGTTGCCGACGGTTGGTGATGCCGGCTGCCTCACGTAGCATCCGCCGGTAGGCTTGGATCCTCTTCTTCTCGTGGTTGTCTTGATCCTGGACGCTTCGACCGTCACGGTTCAGACGTTTGGCGCCCTCCGACCCAGAGCGCCGTCTTCCCCGTTCAGGTCTAGGCTGCTCCCTTCTCCACTCCATCTCCGGTCTGCTCCGACTCCGGCTCCTGGTGTTCCGACGGCTTGGCTGCATCCGCTCTGATCGTCGACCGCTACTGCTGTGCTCGCGGCGGGAGTCGACTTGCTCCTGACGTGGCCTGAAAAACTTTTCTATAGGGCCGTATCTTGGAGACCATTCTCTGCGGGGCAGGCTCCTGTCCCTTGGGCCTCCCCGGCTTTTTTGTTGAAGTGGTCTCATCGTGCTCCTCAGTCTGCTTTCCGTGCGTCGGCTCCCGGTGTGTCGGCTGCTGCTCCGCCTTACATCCTTCTGCTCGCTGAAGCTGTTGCTCTGGCTTCGGTCCATCTGACGAGTGCGACTTCTGCCAGAGTGGTTGCGTGCTCCTCGACTCCTCTGATGCTCCTTCTTGACGACTTCGTCGCGGCTTCGTTCGACATCGAGAATCCTCTTTTTCTGAAAGAATCTTAAACCAAACACTCAAACTTGGGTAATTAATCTCCACCATATAGCTCAAACTTGGGTAATTAAACCACCGGTCACGTAAAATGCAGCACGTTTTAACCATTTCATCTTGTTGGAGGATTAATTACCCAAGTTTGAGCTATATGGTGGAGATTAATTACCCAAGTTTGAGCTATACGGTGGAGATTAGTTACCCAAGTTTGAGCTATAATAGGGGGCGAAAAGGTGGAGCTTAGTTGATAATTAGTTAATCTTTAAAAAACGTGAAGTGGAAATGATTTATATGAGATACGTGAAACACTAATATTAAAAATGAAAAAAGCTTACAACATCCGGGATTCCCAGGCCGTCTCCGATCCAAGTACTAACCGGACTCAACGTTGCTTAACTTGCCAGATCGGACGGGATGGCGTGTTTTCAACGTGATATGGTCGTAAGCGATACTCTCCCATCTTCTTGCACGTCATTAACTTCCCACTCCTCTCTACTCGATCAGAACAACAAAAAAAAAGAAGGAACCTTTATTAAACACAACGAGGAGAAGAAGAAGAAGAAAACACGTGGCTGACGCGGGCCAGTACAAGTGTCGGATGCTCTCGCTTCCTATGTCTGGTTGCGCGACAACCAAGTCGGTTTAATTACCCAAGTTTGAGGTGAGCCAACGCTTGCATGACCCAAAGAAATTTGGTGTTAGCATCGATTAATTTTGAAACGTCTCCCTTCGAGGGAGACAACAAAATGTTCCCCAAATATAACAGCATCTCACAATTGTGTAGGCGAGCCTGGAGCAGCGGCGGTTGGACTCCCTCGCGGAAGGACCGCTTGCTGCTGTTGGTCGGGGATCAGGGTTTGGGGTGGGCCATCAAACACAAGTGGTTAGTGCAGATGGGTCAGGAGAGGGGAACATCCTCCCAGAGGTTGGTCCCGCCCGCATCACCACTAAGTTTGTGGATGGCTGCCGCGGCGGGCCTCTGTTCAGACTTAGCCCTCTCCCGCCTCAAAATGATCCGTCCAGGATTCCTCCTATGTGCCGTAGCTGTCGGTGGCAGGCACCACACTAGACTACGGCGGAGTTACCCGCCCGTGCCTTTCGGCGCCTCGCGGCCTTCGCTCCACCAATGGTGAAGCGGCATCCAGCTCGCTGTGTTGGGTGATCGTTGGCCCTCGGCCTCCCCCGGTGCTAGCTGAGAGCTCTGGGTTCAGCCTTGGTCCTCCGATCCAGCCTGGTGGTATACAGCGAGCTGGGCATCCCTGGAGTAAGGGGTCGCTACCCAACACCTCCCATCCGCCCTAGGAGCAGTGCCCGTACGCTGCGACACACTCAGATGTTTCCGTGTGTCTATAGGCATGCAACGTCGTGACACTACTCCCCCATGGGTGTTGAGTTACTCGCGGTAACTGTTACGACCGGAGCTGGTTCTTTCGTTCTTTGAGGTCGCGAACCTCACGCTCCGGGATCGTCTTCTTCGCTCGTGCCGTCGAGTGCTGCGTGGTTGCCGACGGTTGGTGATGCCGGCTGCCTCACGTAGCATCCGCCGGTAGGCTTGGATCCTCTTCTTCTCGTGGTTGTCTTGATCCTGGACGCTTCGACCGTCACGGTTCAGACGTTTGGCGCCCTCCGACCCAGAGCGCCGTCTTCCCCGTTCAGGTCTAGGCTGCTCCCTTCTCCACTCCATCTCCGGTCTGCTCCGACTCCGGCTCCTGGTGTTCCGACGGCTTGGCTGCATCCGCTCTGATCGTCGACCGCTACTGCTGTGCTCGCGGCGGGAGTCGACTTGCTCCTGACGTGGCCTGAAAAACTTTTCTATAGGGCCGTATCTTGGAGACCATTCTCTGCGGGGCAGGCTCCTGTCCCTTGGGCCTCCCCGGCTTTTTTGTTGAAGTGGTCTCATCGTGCTCCTCAGTCTGCTTTCCGTGCGTCGGCTCCCGGTGTGTCGGCTGCTGCTCCGCCTTACATCCTTCTGCTCGCTGAAGCTGTTGCTCTGGCTTCGGTCCATCTGACGAGTGCGACTTCTGCCAGAGTGGTTGCGTGCTCCTCGACTCCTCTGATGCTCCTTCTTGACGACTTCGTCGCGGCTTCGTTCGACATCGAGAATCCTCTTTTTCTGAAAGAATCTTAAACCAAACACTCAAACTTGGGTAATTAATCTCCACCATATAGCTCAAACTTGGGTAATTAAACCACCGGTCACGTAAAATGCAGCACGTTTTAACCATTTCATCTTGTTGGAGGATTAATTACCCAAGTTTGAGCTATATGGTGGAGATTAATTACCCAAGTTTGAGCTATACGGTGGAGATTAGTTACCCAAGTTTGAGCTATAATAGGGGGCGAAAAGGTGGAGCTTAGTTGATAATTAGTTAATCTTTAAAAAACGTGAAGTGGAAATGATTTATATGAGATACGTGAAACACTAATATTAAAAATGAAAAAAGCTTACAACATCCGGGATTCCCAGGCCGTCTCCGATCCAAGTACTAACCGGACTCAACGTTGCTTAACTTGCCAGATCGGACGGGATGGCGTGTTTTCAACGTGATATGGTCGTAAGCGATACTCTCCCATCTTCTTGCACGTCATTAACTTCCCACTCCTCTCTACTCGATCAGAACAACAAAAAAAAAGAAGGAACCTTTATTAAACACAACGAGGAGAAGAAGAAGAAGAAAACACGTGGCTGACGCGGGCCAGTACAAGTGTCGGATGCTCTCGCTTCCTATGTCTGGTTGCGCGACAACCAAGTCGGTTTAATTACCCAAGTTTGAGGTGAGCCAACGCTTGCATGACCCAAAGAAATTTGGTGTTAGCATCGATTAATTTTGAAACGTCTCCCTTCGAGGGAGACAACAAAATGTTCCCCAAATATAACAGCATCTCACAATTGTGTAATTCAAACTCAAACTTGGGTAATTAATCTCCACCATATAGCTCAAACTTGGGTAATTAAACCACCGGTCACGTAAAATGCAGCACGTTTTAACCATTTCATCTTGTTGGAGGATTAATTACCCAAGTTTGAGCTATATGGTGGAGATTAATTACCCAAGTTTGAGCTATACGGTGGAGATTAGTTACCCAAGTTTGAGCTATAATAGGGGGCGAAAAGGTGGAGCTTAGTTGATAATTAGTTAATCTTTAAAAAACGTGAAGTGGAAATGATTTATATGAGATACGTGAAACACTAATATTAAAAATGAAAAAAGCTTACAACATCCGGGATTCCCAGGCCGTCTCCGATCCAAGTACTAACCGGACTCAACGTTGCTTAACTTGCCAGATCGGACGGGATGGCGTGTTTTCAACGTGATATGGTCGTAAGCGATACTCTCCCATCTTCTTGCACGTCATTAACTTCCCACTCCTCTCTACTCGATCAGAACAACAAAAAAAAAGAAGGAACCTTTATTAAACACAACGAGGAGAAGAAGAAGAAGAAAACACGTGGCTGACGCGGGCCAGTACAAGTGTCGGATGCTCTCGCTTCCTATGTCTGGTTGCGCGACAACCAAGTCGGTTTAATTACCCAAGTTTGAGGTGAGCCAACGCTTGCATGACCCAAAGAAATTTGGTGTTAGCATCGATTAATTTTGAAACGTCTCCCTTCGAGGGAGACAACAAAATGTTCCCCAAATATAACAGCATCTCACAATTGTGTAATTCAAACTCAAACTTGGGTAATTAATCTCCACCATATAGCTCAAACTTGGGTAATTAAACCACCGGTCACGTAAAATGCAGCACGTTTTAACCATTTCATCTTGTTGGAGGATTAATTACCCAAGTTTGAGCTATATGGTGGAGATTAATTACCCAAGTTTGAGCTATACGGTGGAGATTAGTTACCCAAGTTTGAGCTATAATAGGGGGCGAAAAGGTGGAGCTTAGTTGATAATTAGTTAATCTTTAAAAAACGTGAAGTGGAAATGATTTATATGAGATACGTGAAACACTAATATTAAAAATGAAAAAAGCTTACAACATCCGGGATTCCCAGGCCGTCTCCGATCCAAGTACTAACCGGACTCAACGTTGCTTAACTTGCCAGATCGGACGGGATGGCGTGTTTTCAACGTGATATGGTCGTAAGCGATACTCTCCCATCTTCTTGCACGTCATTAACTTCCCACTCCTCTCTACTCGATCAGAACAACAAAAAACAAAGAAGGAACCTTTATTAAACACAACGAGGAGAAGAAGAAGAAGAAAACACGTGGCTGACGCGGGCCAGTACAAGTGTCGGATGCTCTCGCTTCCTATGTCTGGTTGCGCGACAACCAAGTCGGTTTAATTACCCAAGTTTGAGGTGAGCCAACGCTTGCATGACCCAAAGAAATTTGGTGTTAGCATCGATTAATTTTGAAACGTCTCCCTTCGAGGGAGACAACAAAAAGTTCCCCAAATATAACAGCATCTCACAATTGTGTAATTCAAACTCAAACTTGGGTAATTAATCTCCACCATATAGCTCAAACTTGGGTAATTAAACCACCGGTCACGTAAAATGCAGCACGTTTTAACCATTTCATCTTGTTGGAGGATTAATTACCCAAGTTTGAGCTATATGGTGGAGATTAATTACCCAAGTTTGAGCTATACGGTGGAGATTAGTTACCCAAGTTTGAGCTATAATAGGGGGCGAAAAGGTGGAGCTTAGTTGATAATTAGTTAATCTTTAAAAAACGTGAAGTGGAAATGATTTATATGAGATACGTGAAACACTAATATTAAAAATGAAAAAAGCTTACAACATCCGGGATTCCCAGGCCGTCTCCGATCCAAGTACTAACCGGACTCAACGTTGCTTAACTTGCCAGATCGGACGGGATGGCGTGTTTTCAACGTGATATGGTCGTAAGCGATACTCTCCCATCTTCTTGCACGTCATTAACTTCCCACTCCTCTCTACTCGATCAGAACAACAAAAAACAAAGAAGGAACCTTTATTAAACACAACGAGGAGAAGAAGAAGAAGAAAACACGTGGCTGACGCGGGCCAGTACAAGTGTCGGATGCTCTCGCTTCCTATGTCTGGTTGCGCGACAACCAAGTCGGTTTAATTACCCAAGTTTGAGGTGAGCCAACGCTTGCATGACCCAAAGAAATTTGGTGTTAGCATCGATTAATTTTGAAACGTCTCCCTTCGAGGGAGACAACAAAAAGTTCCCCAAATATAACAGCATCTCACAATTGTGTAATTCAAACTCAAACTTGGGTAATTAATCTCCACCATATAGCTCAAACTTGGGTAATTAAACCACCGGTCACGTAAAATGCAGCACGTTTTAACCATTTCATCTTGTTGGAGGATTAATTACCCAAGTTTGAGCTATATGGTGGAGATTAATTACCCAAGTTTGAGCTATACGGTGGAGATTAGTTACCCAAGTTTGAGCTATAATAGGGGGCGAAAAGGTGGAGCTTAGTTGATAATTAGTTAATCTTTAAAAAACGTGAAGTGGAAATGATTTATATGAGATACGTGAAACACTAATATTAAAAATGAAAAAAGCTTACAACATCCGGGATTCCCAGGCCGTCTCCGATCCAAGTACTAACCGGACTCAACGTTGCTTAACTTGCCAGATCGGACGGGATGGCGTGTTTTCAACGTGATATGGTCGTAAGCGATACTCTCCCATCTTCTTGCACGTCATTAACTTCCCACTCCTCTCTACTCGATCAGAACAACAAAAAACAAAGAAGGAACCTTTATTAAACACAACGAGGAGAAGAAGAAGAAGAAAACACGTGGCTGACGCGGGCCAGTACAAGTGTCGGATGCTCTCGCTTCCTATGTCTGGTTGCGCGACAACCAAGTCGGTTTAATTACCCAAGTTTGAGGTGAGCCAACGCTTGCATGACCCAAAGAAATTTGGTGTTAGCATCGATTAATTTTGAAACGTCTCCCTTCGAGGGAGACAACAAAAAGTTCCCCAAATATAACAGCATCTCACAATTGTGTAATTCAAACTCAAACTTGGGTAATTAATCTCCACCATATAGCTCAAACTTGGGTAATTAAACCACCGGTCACGTAAAATGCAGCACGTTTTAACCATTTCATCTTGTTGGAGGATTAATTACCCAAGTTTGAGCTATATGGTGGAGATTAATTACCCAAGTTTGAGCTATACGGTGGAGATTAGTTACCCAAGTTTGAGCTATAATAGGGGGCGAAAAGGTGGAGCTTAGTTGATAATTAGTTAATCTTTAAAAAACGTGAAGTGGAAATGATTTATATGAGATACGTGAAACACTAATATTAAAAATGAAAAAAGCTTACAACATCCGGGATTCCCAGGCCGTCTCCGATCCAAGTACTAACCGGACTCAACGTTGCTTAACTTGCCAGATCGGACGGGATGGCGTGTTTTCAACGTGATATGGTCGTAAGCGATACTCTCCCATCTTCTTGCACGTCATTAACTTCCCACTCCTCTCTACTCGATCAGAACAACAAAAAACAAAGAAGGAACCTTTATTAAACACAACGAGGAGAAGAAGAAGAAGAAAACACGTGGCTGACGCGGGCCAGTACAAGTGTCGGATGCTCTCGCTTCCTATGTCTGGTTGCGCGACAACCAAGTCGGTTTAATTACCCAAGTTTGAGGTGAGCCAACGCTTGCATGACCCAAAGAAATTTGGTGTTAGCATCGATTAATTTTGAAACGTCTCCCTTCGAGGGAGACAACAAAAAGTTCCCCAAATATAACAGCATCTCACAATTGTGTAATTCAAACTCAAACTTGGGTAATTAATCTCCACCATATAGCTCAAACTTGGGTAATTAAACCACCGGTCACGTAAAATGCAGCACGTTTTAACCATTTCATCTTGTTGGAGGATTAATTACCCAAGTTTGAGCTATATGGTGGAGATTAATTACCCAAGTTTGAGCTATACGGTGGAGATTAGTTACCCAAGTTTGAGCTATAATAGGGGGCGAAAAGGTGGAGCTTAGTTGATAATTAGTTAATCTTTAAAAAACGTGAAGTGGAAATGATTTATATGAGATACGTGAAACACTAATATTAAAAATGAAAAAAGCTTACAACATCCGGGATTCCCAGGCCGTCTCCGATCCAAGTACTAACCGGACTCAACGTTGCTTAACTTGCCAGATCGGACGGGATGGCGTGTTTTCAACGTGATATGGTCGTAAGCGATACTCTCCCATCTTCTTGCACGTCATTAACTTCCCACTCCTCTCTACTCGATCAGAACAACAAAAAACAAAGAAGGAACCTTTATTAAACACAACGAGGAGAAGAAGAAGAAGAAAACACGTGGCTGACGCGGGCCAGTACAAGTGTCGGATGCTCTCGCTTCCTATGTCTGGTTGCGCGACAACCAAGTCGGTTTAATTACCCAAGTTTGAGGTGAGCCAACGCTTGCATGACCCAAAGAAATTTGGTGTTAGCATCGATTAATTTTGAAACGTCTCCCTTCGAGGGAGACAACAAAAAGTTCCCCAAATATAACAGCATCTCACAATTGTGTAATTCAAACTCAAACTTGGGTAATTAATCTCCACCATATAGCTCAAACTTGGGTAATTAAACCACCGGTCACGTAAAATGCAGCACGTTTTAACCATTTCATCTTGTTGGAGGATTAATTACCCAAGTTTGAGCTATATGGTGGAGATTAATTACCCAAGTTTGAGCTATACGGTGGAGATTAGTTACCCAAGTTTGAGCTATAATAGGGGGCGAAAAGGTGGAGCTTAGTTGATAATTAGTTAATCTTTAAAAAACGTGAAGTGGAAATGATTTATATGAGATACGTGAAACACTAATATTAAAAATGAAAAAAGCTTACAACATCCGGGATTCCCAGGCCGTCTCCGATCCAAGTACTAACCGGACTCAACGTTGCTTAACTTGCCAGATCGGACGGGATGGCGTGTTTTCAACGTGATATGCACAGGTAAAACGGCATGGACGAGCGTTGATCAATCAGTGGACGACGCTGGTGTGCGAGCGGAGGACAAACGATTGACAATTCCCGAACCACTGGTCGACCATCGCTCGCCCATCAGCGTTTCGCGCGCCGCGCAGCTCGCCCCCCCCCCCCCCCCTCGACCCTCGGGTTTTCCCACCCGCTCCGGCTGAAAATAAGAGAGAAAAGTGATGCAACAAATATTTTATTTGAAATAACAAAGAACAAGTAACAATTTGAAATAAATAGATAAATGGAGAGGAACGGTAAAAAAAAACATAGCTCCGGGACATTTCGAAACGCGACATTTCGAAACCGATGAAACATAGATCAAAAGAGGTGCTGAGATATGCTCAAAATTTTGAATTTCGTGAAAGTTTTCGAGAAGGAACTGAATATCTCGAAGGCTGAGAAGTTCTGGCCAGAGCTGAGTTTTGAAATCTGTAGAAGCTTTCGAAAAACTATCTTCGTTTCATGAGAGGAATATCACGAGGAGCCAAAAAGTGTTGCTTGAGATATGGACTTGATTCTTGTTTTCGCAAATGTTGACAGTGAGGGAAATGTTAATTCGTAATGATCACAATATAACCCACAGTTTCTTCTCGAAAAATTTGAAAATTCAAAATTTTGAGCATATCTCAGCACCTCTTTTGATCTATGTTTCATTGGTTTCGAAATGTCCCGGAGCCAAAAACATTGAGTCGAGCGAGAAAAAAAAAGAAATTGCAACATTACTCTCGTTCGTCGTTCTCCTCCTCGTAGTCAGAGTCAGCAACTGGCCGCGCTCGCTTCGCCGTCTCCTTTTCCTTCGGAACCAAATGGAGCGGCTCTTCGGAGGCGCGGAACTCCGGATTTCTGAAGAGCTTTTATATCGATAGCAACCCTATTTTATCTCTTACTTGGCCAGCTCAGAATTGAAGAATGCAAAATCTGTTGCAACCGTGATAGGTTTCAGCTGTCCTCGGCGACGGCAGCTTGAAAATACATTTTTTTTCGAACGATCTTAAAAATGAGCTCACATATAATTGCGAGCGATCGATTTGACGTGTGCTTGCAAAGCTGGTAGGGCGAATGTGTCGTCTTCGATTTTGAAACCTTCTTTCAACAGTCCTGAATTCTTTCGTTTTGAAGATCAAGTTTAACTCCTTACTGGCCAGTGTGTCGAAAAAGTGTGGCGAAATGGCTGGGTATTCAGATTTTCTGCTGGTCTCGGGCGCGGAGTATATCAGAAGGTAGTTGTCTCGTTTGGAAATCTGAAGTGGGAACTGTTAACGGGAGATCGATTTCGCCAGACCTCATCGAGAATATGGATGGTGGCCATTTCAATCGCTCGAACCAGACTCTTTCCGGCCCAAGAAGAAGTGACAACATTGTTGACAAGTTCGGTTAGCATTACTCGTCTCCCTCCAGGAAGCGAAGTCATCGCGTCGATCTTTTTTGCGCTTTCAAGACTGAAGAAGTTGCCATGCTTGACCGCCTGCAATTTTTCATAGGTACTAATAAACTTCAATTCATCTTACTCTTGAGTTGGCCTGACTCGGGTTCCTGGTGGTATTGGACTGAAAGATAACGAAGGTAACCGTGAGAGCGAGTGTCTCCACAGGCGTGTTCTTGACTGACGGCTGCATCGCCACTTTCAAAATTTCATAGAAGTCGGTTTTGCGAGAGTTCTTCAGAAGTTTGGAAAGATTTTCCTGCAAAAGTGGCTTTTTATCATCGCGCCGCATAAAATGTGTCGCCGAAGAACTATCAGCTCTGGGAATTAAGTTTGTAACAGGAACTCACCACGCATTGCTCTCTAGAAAGAAGAACATTGTTCGCCGAGAAGCATGTGTTTCTGATAGCCCATACCGGATTCCAAAAGCCGTCAGTTGAAGAGTTGCGCTTCTCCAGATCGGAGCAAAACTCAGTGAGTTTTTCTTGTTGATCTTGCATGGCCAAATTGCGCTGAAATTAAGGAATGTTATCTTACTCCCCTTCAGCAACTCACGATTTCGGCTTTGGTCGGTTGCGGCGGTTGTTGCTGTTGTTGGGATTGGTCGATGTCGACGTTCAGTCTCATCAACTTTTTCGCTAATCTGCGCGGCGTCCCGCCTTGCTGCGATCCTCTGGATTCCATAGATTCTGCCAGAAAAGCGTTAACTGAAATATGAAAAAACCTGCCCTATGATTGAAATAGTTACTCGAAGAGACGAAAATAGCGGTGTTTCAACGAAGAATTAGACAAAAATTAAACTTTGATCTTGAAAGGAAGAAAATCATTAGAAATTAGAAGTGTGCTGATCAATGGTGAACGAAGGCTCCGTTCACTTGAAGGTAGTAGAATGCGTCTTCGTGATGCAAGCTGCATCCTATTCCTTTCACATTGTCGATTTCGATAACTTCTCTCTCTCCACTTGGCTTTCCGTGGACCAGACCGTTGTACCGTTTCAATTGGTTGAGAAGATTGAAGAAGTAGGAGTTCGCTGGGCGAGCAGTATTTGCAGAAAGTTCTTGGAGAAGACCGAACTGTTCCGCTGGTCCGACTGACCGAATTCTCTCCGCTAGAATCTTGACTTCAGCTCCTCTCACACAAGCAGCTACGAATCTATAGCAGCCATGTATGCCGCTTTCATTCTCGGCAAAAAAAACGTCGTTTCTTGTTTTCCTCTTCGAGTATGTCGAATTGAGATGCCCTTGGGGAATTTTAAGAGAACTGTAATGCTCGAAACGAGAAATCGATGAGACTGAATCTTCTTGATTGAGGCGATCGATTCGATTTTTCCAAGAATTATCTGCCTCTCGCAATTCTGGGGTGGAGGAAAGGAAATCGTGAATTTCTGGCGTTCCTGGGTTCTTGCCGCGTTTCAAAACCTCTCTTCGGATCGCAGATTGCAATGTCACTCTCGAGACGACGGACTCCGTGAAACCATTGGTCATCTGAGCGTTGAAGCCTTTCAACGCGTATTTGTAGAAGTGTTCGAAGGCGAACGTCGAAAGTGGAGCAATGTTTCCAAACTGCTTCACCACATACGGTAGATGGCACAAAAGTTCCTAAAAAATTTTAACATTTTCTCGGACGACCGCATTTCACTCACGTGTGCTTTTGTTGTCATGTATCGCTGAGAAGATTTAGTTAGGGCCCATCGAGCAGCAACAGTCAAATGAACAAAAAAGAGATCTGACTTTGGGGCATTCGTGTATAGTTCGTTGACTACAAGCATCAACGATACAATGACCAATCGTGCTTCCGGAGTGAGAGATGGGTTGACGAGAGCGGCGAGACCGAATTGCAAGCGGAAAAACTGCAAAGGGAAATGATTAGAAGGCTAGCGAATTGACCATTTTTACATTGATCTTTTGAGAACCGTTGCTCAAGTCATTAGCCTTGAACTCGGGCGGGAGGTGAACTGTCTGGCACAACCTCTCGTAGAGAATCGCATCGTTCTTGAAGATATCGGACCGCCGGCTGATCTTTTCCTCCTTGGCTAGAGCTTCTGTCATAATGATAGCGAAAATGCCTTCCGAACCGTTGTGAAGCAAATCCACAATGGTATGGTACGGATAAACAAAATTGACTACCATCGGAGGGGTGCTTCCAAAACCATTCGATCCGCTTTCTGCATCTTCATCGGTCAAGCGGCCGCTTCTTACATCATTTCGAGCTGAATAATAGGAAAGTTCGTTCTCACAGAGGCGCAGTTTCTTACCAGGTGCCATTGTTTTGTAGTGAGTGCCCGCGCACATTCCGAAGAAGCACGAGCCTTCCGAATTACAGGCTTTAAATCCAAAAAGAGATCTTTTGGCCTGAAACAATGATAACGGCGAAGTCTGCCTTCAAAAGTTACCGGCTGGTCTGCGGTCCACGAGACAATATTGTACCTGACGGTGTATGCGCCTAATGAAATTCCTTTCTCTTCGACGTCGGCATAGATATATGGTAGAATAGAGTTCCAGAATTTTGTTGATGGATTCACTTCGCCGGCCACTAGGCCTTGAAGAACAATATTCCGAGCTTTTTGCATCTCACCGGTCGGTAAATCGACTAGCATTATTGTGATCGGCCAAAGCTTCTGACTTCAAAACTGAGATGAGCCGGAGGGGTTTTGTGCAAAACTCGCCGCGTGTTTCCATTGAGGGCTACTCCGTCAATGCTCGCAATGACCGAAAGCTGCAGCCGCTCGGAGGATTCCGTTTGCCTCAATTTGCACAGATACAATCCGTTCAGATTATGATTTTTGCTGCCTCCAGTTTTGATAGATTTCCGAATTGCGACGATGCTCTCAAGGAAAAATTCTGTCACGTCGTTTAGTTGTCTGAATCCGCCGGCACGGACATACTTCAAAACAGGGCCGCAACTGGAAAAAAAGAAATTCAAGAATTCACTACTATTATTCGCACTACCAGGATTCGCCCTGTGAAAGTTCGGCTCCACAAGAGTTGCAGACATAGTGTTTGTTATGTGAGCACTCGTTCGACCACAGTTCTCGCGCGGATTGTTTGAAACCTTGATCTTTGTGGGATGCAAGGAATCGACAGAAGTCTGTAAGTAGAAAATCGCTTCGCATTCTCTCGAAAAATACCCCTCGCGTTTTCAACAAGCTCGTTCGCCGCCCGCTTTCGGCCCTACCAGCGTTCGTAGAACGAGCGAGACACGCCGCAGCTACAAACACGAGCACATTGTCGGGAACCAACGAAAGCTTGTCTGATGTCCCTGAAAAAAGGCTTTCACAGCTGCTTCAACTGTATAAAAAGAACCTCTGACAGCAGATGTCGTTTCGATGTCTGCTTGTACAGTCCCGCCTGAATTCCGATCGAAATGGAATTCTTCATATCTTTCCATTGGTTGATGTTCAGTTTGCGTCCGGTCAGGTACACCACTTTTCTTAGATACATCTTCGTTTTCCGATTCATCATCGGTGTCCCCTAAATCGAAACATTTTTTGAGACCAAAAAATTCGCGACTTTCGTTTTCTTTTCAGCTCTGGGAAGGCTCTCCTGTTCGACCTCCCCATTGTTCTCAAAAAAATTATCTGAAAAATTAGTAACGAATTTAATTTCTGACGGAAACGCAACATGAGTGGGACCGATTGGCGAAAGAACTGTAGAAAAGTTCATTTTTTAGGATTTTCGAAAATTTCGCAATTTTCCGTAGTTTTTCAGAGAGGAATTTGAGTTTGAACTGTTTTCTGACAAAAAAGAACAAAAAGAGTACGTCGAATCAACGAAAAAACAAGAATATAACAAGAAAAAACGGCAGTTAACGGTGAAATACACGAGAAATAGGCGAAAAGCGAAAATTCGGCTATCGCGCCTCTTTTTTTTTCTTCGCGGGGAAAACTAGGCCGCGGCCAGCTGCCTGTTAGGCCATGGCGCTACCAGCTCGAGAGCGCTCGAATTTCGTTAGTTTTTCAAGGTTCTCTGTGCAGAGAACAGGCGGATTGTTGGGTTCGGCGTGTCATACTGGGGGGAAACTTCGGGATATGATGCAGCACGGAAGCCTCTGCCGCTTCCTTCTTCCATCTAGCGCTCGCGAGCGTAATGGCAGGATGTCTCCCTCCCGACTCTTCTCTGTCTTGTTTCATTCTCGCTGATCGAGCAGAAGAGAAAATGCTTCTCGTAACTGGAATCGACTATCTGACGGTACTGTGAAGAGAATCTCCTCGATTCTAGCTAGTCTAGCTAGTCGCTCGATCTCTCGCTCTCCTCCTCAGCTTGCGGATTCTCCTTTTCGTCTTAATTAGCCAATCGAGAGGGCAGGTTTTTTCTCTAGGGAGAAACAGTTCTCCTCCCGCGAGTAAAGCAGGAATGTCGTGGAAGGAGAGGGGAGACCAAAGAGTCAACTGCTTTTTCATCCGATAGCGAGTCTCAAGCGTGCTCGAGCGCTCAAAGCCAGACACTGGCTGCAAGAGGGAGGCATCTGGGAGACGAGGTGCCGGAAGGTCTTCGAATAGCCATTTCGGTGATAGGAGCGCAGTTTTCCTCCGGATTGGCCAGTTGAGACGAGACGCGAATAAGTAGAATCCGCGCGCTGAGGAGGAGAGCGAGAGATCAGTTCCACTGGCGAGACTAGAAGGGAGGAATCGAGGAGATTCCCTTCTCAGTACCGTCAGATAGTCGATCCCAGTTACGAGAAGCATTTTCTCTTCTGCTCGATCAGCGAGAACGAAACGAGACAGGAAAGAGTCGACGAGCGACTCTTTTCTGAACATTCCGCGCTTGAGACGAGCGCGCAGAAGGAAACGGCGTGGGCCACCGATTAGCAACTGATGAACCACTGTTCGCCCATCAGCGTCTCGCGAAATTGCACATGCATCCTTCGTCCATCGCTCGCGCGTCCCCTTCAGCTGCCGCCGACCGAACGGCGATTGGCGAGCGATGGCTGATCAGTTGTCCACATTTCGCGCATCCCCTCTACTCAGCCACTCCTCGCCCACCCTTCGCGCATGCCGTTTTACCTGTGTGGTCGTAAGCGATACTCTCCCATCTTCTTGCACGTCATTAACTTCCCACTCCTCTCTACTCGATCAGAACAACAAAAAAAAAGAAGGAACCTTTATTAAACACAACGAGGAGAAGAAGAAGAAGAAAACACGTGGCTGACGCGGGCCAGTACAAGTGTCGGATGCTCTCGCTTCCTATGTCTGGTTGCGCGACAACCAAGTCGGTTTAATTACCCAAGTTTGAGGTGAGCCAACGCTTGCATGACCCAAAGAAATTTGGTGTTAGCATCGATTAATTTTGAAACGTCTCCCTTCGAGGGAGACAACAAAAAGTTCCCCAAATATAACAGCATCTCACAATTGTGTAATTCAAACTCAAACTTGGGTAATTAATCTCCACCATATAGCTCAAACTTGGGTAATTAAACCACCGGTCACGTAAAATGCAGCACGTTTTAACCATTTCATCTTGTTGGAGGATTAATTACCCAAGTTTGAGCTATATGGTGGAGATTAATTACCCAAGTTTGAGCTATACGGTGGAGATTAGTTACCCAAGTTTGAGCTATAATAGGGGGCGAAAAGGTGGAGCTTAGTTGATAATTAGTTAATCTTTAAAAAACGTGAAGTGGAAATGATTTATATGAGATACGTGAAACACTAATATTAAAAATGAAAAAAGCTTACAACATCCGGGATTCCCAGGCCGTCTCCGATCCAAGTACTAACCGGACTCAACGTTGCTTAACTTGCCAGATCGGACGGGATGGCGTGTTTTCAACGTGATATGGTCGTAAGCGATACTCTCCCATCTTCTTGCACGTCATTAACTTCCCACTCCTCTCTACTCGATCAGAACAACAAAAAAAAAAGAAGGAACCTTTATTAAACACAACGAGGAGAAGAAGAAGAAGAAAACACGTGGCTGACGCGGGCCAGTACAAGTGTCGGATGCTCTCGCTTCCTATGTCTGGTTGCGCGACAACCAAGTCGGTTTAATTACCCAAGTTTGAGGTGAGCCAACGCTTGCATGACCCAAAGAAATTTGGTGTTAGCATCGATTAATTTTGAAACGTCTCCCTTCGAGGGAGACAACAAAAAGTTCCCCAAATATAACAGCATCTCACAATTGTGTAATTCAAACTCAAACTTGGGTAATTAATCTCCACCATATAGCTCAAACTTGGGTAATTAAACCACCGGTCACGTAAAATGCAGCACGTTTAAACCATTTCATCTTGTTGGAGGATTAATTACCCAAGTTTGAGCTATATGGTGGAGATTAATTACCCAAGTTTGAGCTATACGGTGGAGATTAGTTACCCAAGTTTGAGCTATAATAGGGGGCGAAAAGGTGGAGCTTAGTTGATAATTAGTTAATCTTTAAAAAACGTGAAGTGGAAATGATTTATATGAGATACGTGAAACACTAATATTAAAAATGAAAAAAGCTTACAACATCCGGGATTCCCAGGCCGTCTCCGATCCAAGTACTAACCGGACTCAACGTTGCTTAACTTGCCAGATCGGACGGGATGGCGTGTTTTCAACGTGATATGGTCGTAAGCGATACTCTCCCATCTTCTTGCACGTCATTAACTTCCCACTCCTCTCTACTCGATCAGAACAACAAAAAAAAAAGAAGGAACCTTTATTAAACACAACGAGGAGAAGAAGAAGAAGAAAACACGTGGCTGACGCGGGCCAGTACAAGTGTCGGATGCTCTCGCTTCCTATGTCTGGTTGCGCGACAACCAAGTCGGTTTAATTACCCAAGTTTGAGGTGAGCCAACGCTTGCATGACCCAAAGAAATTTGGTGTTAGCATCGATTAATTTTGAAACGTCTCCCTTCGAGGGAGACAACAAAAAGTTCCCCAAATATAACAGCATCTCACAATTGTGTAATTCAAACTCAAACTTGGGTAATTAATCTCCACCATATAGCTCAAACTTGGGTAATTAAACCACCGGTCACGTAAAATGCAGCACGTTTTAACCATTTCATCTTGTTGGAGGATTAATTACCCAAGTTTGAGCTATATGGTGGAGATTAATTACCCAAGTTTGAGCTATACGGTGGAGATTAGTTACCCAAGTTTGAGCTATAATAGGGGGCGAAAAGGTGGAGCTTAGTTGATAATTAGTTAATCTTTAAAAAACGTGAAGTGGAAATGATTTATATGAGATACGTGAAACACTAATATTAAAAATGAAAAAAGCTTACAACATCCGGGATTCCCAGGCCGTCTCCGATCCAAGTACTAACCGGACTCAACGTTGCTTAACTTGCCAGATCGGACGGGATGGCGTGTTTTCAACGTGATATGGTCGTAAGCGATACTCTCCCATCTTCTTGCACGTCATTAACTTCCCACTCCTCTCTACTCGATCAGAACAACAAAAAAAAAAGAAGGAACCTTTATTAAACACAACGAGGAGAAGAAGAAGAAGAAAACACGTGGCTGACGCGGGCCAGTACAAGTGTCGGATGCTCTCGCTTCCTATGTCTGGTTGCGCGACAACCAAGTCGGTTTTATTACCCAAGTTTGAGGTGAGCCAACGCTTGCATGATATCGCCAATCACCTCAAAACAGACCACTCCATCGTGCTGGAGGAAAAGAAGAACGAGACGAAGCCCGGCACACGCGAGCACGCCGCGAAGGAGCTCCTCGCCGCAGCGCCTTTCGTCAATCTGAGCAAGAAGCCGTCCATCGTCGCCAAGCCGCAGAACACCATCGGACGGTACTTCCTCCGCAGGCGGCCATCGAGCCCCAACGTCGAAGCTGAGCATCGGTGGTTCAGTGGTAGAATGCTCGCCTGCCACGCGGGCGGCCCGGGTTCGTTTCCCGGCCGATGCACCATAAAAATATTCACTCGACGTTTACAATCCTTTATCTCAACCTCAAACTCAAACTTGGGTAATTAAACCTCCCTGACGGGAGTCAATCGAAAAGGGATGCGGCGAAGGAGAAAAGAAAAAGGGGGGCGTGAAAAGACAATGAAGAATAAAACTACGGAATAAAACCAGCCTGATGGGCGAGAATTTTCCCGGCCAAACCCGAGATCGCGCGGCCGCGGAATGGGGGCGCCGGCGACCTCGAGTTTGACCTATTGAACGCGGGAACTAAGTTAAAATACAAACAAACAATCTAGGTAAGAAATCTTGAATACAAGAAGAATCTTGTATACTCCGGGGGGGCAATTCGAGGAAAATCATCGTAAGAAAAGAGGGAAGAGAAAAAAGGGAGAGTGCGGTAACTATTAAGAGAAACTAGAAAGGAGTGGGGAAATCGACATACAATAAGATACCTAGAAAAAATGAGAAGGGGAAACTGAATCTACAATAAGGGAACTAGAAAGAGAGAAGGGAACTGACGCGTCGTTTCCTCCGTCATTCATCGTGTGATGAATAGATGTGATGCGTGTTGTGTGTGCGGTTCAGAGGGCGAGGAGTTGATCCAACTCGTCATCGTCGCCCGACGATTGGCCGTCTATCTCGATTGGCTCGTCCTTCTTCTCGAATGTAGACGGCGAGACCGAGTCGGACTCGCGAGAATTGTCAGGTAGAGCGCAGAACGCTGCTGAGTGAGACCGCGATCTGCAGTATCTGCAGGGGTTCAGATGACTCCTACAGACGTGCGTTCGAGACGAACGCTCCAAACATCTTACGCAGAAGCCTTTCCTTCTTGCGTAGTCAATTCTTTCCTTGACGTCCCTGATTCGCGGACAGGTGTCCGAATAGTGATTGCTGTGGCAGAAGACACATGTTACCGGAACGGCGGTTCGTTCGAGGTCTTCGAGCGCGAATTTGCGCATGACTTTGTTGTTCGAGATCCGTAGTGGGCTGTGGACCGCTGGCACGATCACGCTGCTGACTGTGCGGACAGGGGACGGCGGAAACTCGTCTGGCCGCGCTATGCGGGGTCTCTTCACGAGCGGACGCTGACGTCTCACTGGTGATTGGTCACGTTCCGAAGTGCGTCTCGTCCTTTCTCGTTCGGCGCTCTTTCTCTCAGGATCTCCGACGGAGAGGCTCCCCGCGGGGCCGTTGGTTGCCTCCGGTGATGCTTGCGCCAATATCCCGTCGATTTCTTCGATGGAGTTAGAGATCATTTCAAAGGCCTCGGCTGACTTTTCATCCCGAGCGATGATGACTGAAGCCATCTGGAGGAGTCCCTTTGTCTTCACGATCCCTCTTCTTGCTTCGTTGATGAGATGCATGTGGCGATCGGCGAGTGTGGTGAACATTTTTGCCTGGAAAGAAAATTTCGTGAGTAAGTGGGTGAGATGAGTGCTTGCGAGTATGGTGAGCAATGGGATACAGGAAAATGTGGTGATTGATGTGTCGAACGTGTTTTTGTTGATTTTGGTGGGGAATTCGGTGAACTTCGTATTGATAGAGTTCCCGTATACCGGACTGAGGAGGAGTAGGCATGTAATGATGGTGACAAGGCTCGCGACTTTGGATCTGCTCCTGAGATTGTATCCGCTGGGTGTTCTCCTCGCTGTTTGTGGCTCTTCTGGTTTCTCGATCTCTTCGGATTCCTGTGACGACTCTTTTTCGATCCGATTGTCGTCTGGAGCTGTTTCGTCCAACTCCAACGGAACGATATGATTGATTGATCTCTTCAGGATTCTCCCGTTGGCTGTCTTGACTTCGACTTCGCGGACGGCCTGATCTGATGATTTCCCGACGTGTTGTACGCGTCCAAGTTTCCAGCTATTCCTCGGTTGAAGTTCTTCTGTGAGTAGGACTACTTGTCCGATGAAAGGGAGAGATGTTGATCCTCGTTTGTTGTCCATTCGTCGCTTGTGGTGCTCCCGGAGTTCTACGAGGTATCTTGTGCTCCATGCTGACCAGATCCGGTTAGTTGCATCCAGGGAAGATTTAAGTGCGTTGATCGTATCATTCTTTGTTTGAAGAGCTTGCGCTTCTTGCGGCGGGAGGTAGCTGTCGTCGTCTCTGTCGGTTACTGACTCTAGCGGCATTGTTACGCCGAAGTCTTGCGCAATGAAATCCGACGGTCTGATCGGTTTGTTCGCGTTTATATCGTCATCGGGGACGGTCAGCGGGCGTGTGTTTACAGCTGCCGCTGCTTCTTGGAACGTAGTTGTCAGCTCTTCCAACGAAAGTTTTTTCCTGCCGTTCGCTTTTACGAACGCGTGCTTGATCGATCGCACCATTCGCTCGTAGAAACCTCCTTTCCAAGGGGAGTATGGAGTTATGAATTTCCAGTTGATTCCTTTGATTCCCAGAAAGCTTCGCACTTCTTCTGGGAGTTCTGTCCTCTCTACAGCTTCAGTTACGATTTCACGGCCCAGGCAGAACGTAGGGGCGTTGTCTGAAATGACTTGTGTAGGAATACCTCGCGATGCGATGAATCTGCGGAAGGCTTGTACGAATGCGGTGGTCGTGTTGTTCGTGACGATCTCGATGTGAGTCAGCCGCGTTACGGCGCACGTGAAGATGGCTCCGTAGGCGGTTCCTTCTGACTTGTCCTCTTTTCGGAAGTGGATTGGTCCGAAGTAGTCTAGACCGATATGGGCGAATGGTCTCGCTCTTGTCACTCGGAGTGTTGGGATCGGTCCCATGTCCGGGTACTTGCATGGTCTTTTGATCATTCTTTGGCAGGCGATGCACTTCGACATGATCGATTTGACCCTCTGTCGGAGTCGGGGGATCCAGAACTTCGCTCGTACCTCTGTCATCGTGTGATCTGTCGAAAGATGGAAAGTTCCATGGCAATCCCTGATTATTTGTTTTGCTAGATCCGAGTTGGGTAGTATTAGTATCGGAGTCTTCTGAAGAGTGGTGAGTTCGGAATTTTCCATTCTTCCTCTGCAGACAATGACTCCCTTCTCGTTGATTTCGAGTCCAAGGCTTCCCAGTTTGTGGAGTTCCTTGGCTTCGTAAGCTGATTGTTGATCTCTTATCAAGATGAATTCGGCTGCTTCAATCTCGGATGCGTTGATCGTGTGTTGCTCGCTGATGTGACGGAGGGTTGGGAGCTTCGACTCTAGCTTGTTTTTCCATTCTTGTGGCAGCTTTTCCAGTCTCTTCTTGATGAATTTCAGGACTAGAACCACGATTCTCTTCATTTTGGCGAAACTGTTGGTGATTGCGCAACAGAAAGTAGTCGATTTCTTCCAGGTTTCTGACTGCATGCTCATTATCAGCTGGTCGGCGTGGTCCGTGATGTCGAAGAGCTCGTTGGTCCATGAGCCGATTGGTTTTGACAAGAAGGTGGGACCGTTCCACCAAATCGATTCGTTGAATGAGTGACGATCTTCCCGGCCGATGCACCATAAAAATATTCACTCGACGTTTACAATCCTTTATCTCAACCTCAAACTCAAACTTGGGTAATTAAACCTCCCTGACGGGAGTCAATCGAAAAGGGATGCGGCGAAGGAGAAAAGAAAAAGGGGGGCGTGAAAAGACAATGAAGAATAAAACTACGGAATAAAACCAGCCTGATGGGCGAGAATTTTCCCGGCCAAACCCGAGATCGCGCGGCCGCGGAATGGGGGCGCCGGCGACCTCGAGTTTGACCTATTGAACGCGGGAACTAAGTTAAAATACAAACAAACAATCTAGGTAAGAAATCTTGAATACAAGAAGAATCTTGTATAGGACCGGTGTCGCCGCAATCAGTAATTCTGATGGACGACGAGGAGGCACCACGAGGAAGGCCGCGGATCAACGCCTGGTGCCTCGTCCACGAGACCGGAAAAGAGGCGTGGATCGACTCGGACGTCATGGAATACTTCCTGCGCACGAGGACCCGCCGAGCACCCGGAGTCGAATTCGTCGACCCGCTGGTGTGGCAACTGCGGGACAAGAGTGTCATCGCCGACACGATCACAAGGAAGTTGGACGGCGGCGCAAGGATGGTTCTGTTCCCGGTCTGCGCAAGAAACCACTGGACGCTGCTCAGGATCGACGGTGAGTCCATGATGCTATACGATCCGCTCGCCGGGCTTTCAGATGAAGACACAAACGCCCTCTCGAGGGCTCTCGAGAAGCCGCTGACGGTGCCATCGTGGTCCGGCGTCCCGCGCCAGCGCGACGGCTGGAACTGCGGAGTATTCGTGATGCTGATGGCGGAGGCAATGGTCGCTGAAGTCGAATGGACCGACGAGAACGCTGAAGGTGAGGTCAATGAGTTCAGAGCCAACCTGCTGACCGAGCTGCGATTCACTCACGACGTCTACGTCGAGAAGGCCAACTTCTCGCCAATGCGGACGGCAACTCCTGTGGGCAGCAGCAGCTTCCAAGAGTCCGCCACCCCGAAGAGGCCAACTACGGTGAAGAGCCACACCTCCGACAGCCGGGCACCACCAGCCGCGACGCCGGGTCCAGCCACCTCACCGTCATCATCCTCAGGAAGACCTTGCAAGGTGAGCCCAGTCCATCCCAAAAGTCTTATTTCCAGCTCACCGCCGTCGCCGATGGAAGCTGACGAAGACGGATGGCAAACGGTGCGGAACAAACGCAAGCGGGCTGTCCAGGGCACCAAGGAGTCACCGGAAGCCAAGCGCGCGCCGGAGTCCCTCAACTGGAAAGGAGAGCCGTTCAAGCCGGCGGCCTCGGAGGAGCGCACGAAGAGCAAAATACCGTGCCTTCTCTCCTTGGACATTCCGAACCGGATCCTCCCTGCTGCCACACAACACTCCAAGAAGGCAAAAGGCCCGAAGCAGCCCACCCGGAAGGCGCCAATCATCAAAGGCGAGCCGGCCAAGCTGCTGACCAAGGTCCAGGACTGGTTCGACAGGCAGCTGCGGATGTACCGCACCGAGGGCGAGAAGTTCCAGCGGATCGAGTGGATCGCCGATTCACTCACCGCGGCGATCTTCAAAGCCAAGGACGGAAATGAGAGAGTCGTCGACGCGATCGTCGGGCGACTCCCTCCACCGCTGCCGGAACACGGAGAACGATCGACGCAGACAAGCCGCATACAGGAGCCGAGGAAGATGCACGGACGCTCCCGCGAGCAGCCGGGCTCGGAGCAAAACGAACCGCTTCGAGTGCAGTACGCCAAGGACAGAGGCCGGACATACAACAAGATCACCAAAAAGGAGGCTCCGCGGTGCACCATCGGTGTGGACAAAGTCGAGGAGCATTTCCGGAAGACCATGAAGGCTCAGGCCGTCTCCGATGTTGCCCTCGACACCGTGTGCAGCCGCATCCCAAGAGCCAGAGTCCACCCGTCCATCGAGGACGCGATCACCGCGGGAGAAGTGAAGAGGATCCTGGACAAGATCAGGGACACGGCGCCAGGGACAGACGGACTGAAGTACAGCAATCTCCGATGGTTCGATCCGAGCGGCACACGGCTGGCGGTGCTGTTCGACGAGTGCCGGAAGCACCAGAAGATCCCGGCCCCGTGGAAGGAGGCAGAAACGGTGCTGCTCCCGAAGGACTGCACGGACGAGGAAAGGAAGAAGCCGGAGAACTGGAGGCCGATCTCCCTGATGCCCACCATCTGCAAGCTGTATTCAGGTATCTGGAATAAGAGAATTTCAGGTGTTCCAGATGTGATAAGCAAGTGCCAGAGAGGATTCCAGTCGATCGACGGATGCAACGAAAGCATCGGAATCCTGAGGACGACGATCGACGTGGCCTCCACCCTCAACCGGGACCTAGCCGTGGCGTGGCTCGATCTCACGAACGCCTTCGGAAGCGTGCCGCATGCGCTGATCAAGAAGTCGCTTGAGGCGTTCGGATTCCCGCCCTCGGTCGTCGCAATCATCGGCGACATGTACACGGGCGCGGCGATCCGAGTCAAGACGGCCTTCGACAAGACCAACGCCATCCGGATCGAGGCCGGAGTGAAGCAAGGCGACCCCATCTCGCCGACGCTCTTCAACATCTGCCTCGAAGGGATCATCCGCCGGCACCTCGATCGCCACTTCGAGCACAAGTGCGGCACGACACGGATCAAGTGCCTTGCGTTCGCGGATGACCTCGCCATCCTCACCAACACCGGAGAGCAGCTGCAAAACGCCATCAATCGACTGGATGAGGACTGCAGGAGCGTCGGGCTCATCTTCAAGCCGAAGAAGTGCGCGTCGCTCACTATCGAAGCTGGCGCCGTCATGCGGAACACGACGATCCGCATCCAGCAGGACAAAGTACGTGTTCTCCACAAGGGGGACACGTACAAGTACCTCGGCGTGAAAACCGGGTCGTCAGGAAGAGCATCGGAGCTCGACGCACTCACCGAGGCCGCCAAGGAGCTGCAGCTGGTGCACGAGACGGACCTCGCGCCGCACCAAAAACTGGACGCGCTGAAAACGTTCATCCTCCCGAAACTCCAGCACCTCTACAGAAATGGAACGCCGAAGCTGAGTGAAATGAGGGAGTTTGAAAGTGTTGTGATGAAAGGCTGCAAAGCCTATCACAACATTCCGATAAAAGGTTCTCCCCTGGAATATTTGCAGATCCCGGTGAAGAATGGCGGACTCGGCGTGATGTCTCCTCGGTACACGTGCGTGCTCACGTTCCTCGCCGCAACACTCGAGAAGCTGTGGACCGAAGACAACTACATCGGCGGACTCTACAAGGAAGCACTCAGCAGGATCGCGGCCAAGGCACTGCAACTGGATGGCCACAAAGCCTCGCCACAGGAGCAGTGCGACTACCTCAACACCAGGAAAGCCGTCACGAAAGGAGGCTACTCGCTCTTCTCGAGGCTGAACGAGGCCAGGAGGACGCTCGCCGTCCACCTCGGGGCACCTCTCCACAAAATGGAGTTCGTCGTCCACAACGGAGAGGTGGCCCTCCTCGTCGCCGCCTCGGAAAAGAGTCAGGAGAGGCTCTTCACCAAAGAAGACGCCACAAAGCTGCTGCCGAAGCTGAAAGACATGGTGCGGAGCGCGATGCTCACGACCTTCCTCTCCAAGAAGGACGTCAAAAGCCGCGTCGTCCAGGTCCTGCAGCACCATCCGCCGTCAAATCGATTCGTACGGGACGGCCAAAACACCAGCATCGCGTGCCAGAGGTTCGTGCACAGAGCAAGGCTCAACTTGCTCAACTGCAACGCGAACCTCTACGACCCGCACGCGCCGAAGCACTGCAGACGATGTGGTCACGACTTTGAGTCGCAGATCCACATCCTGCAGTCGTGCCCGTTCCAGTTCGGCACGACAATCACGGAACGGCACGACAAGGTCCTCAACAGGATCCTTCAAGAAGTCCTACGCGGATCGAAAAAGGGACACGTGATCACAGTCGACACGGAGCTCGGGCCGGGAAGGGATCGCCCGGACATCGTCATCCAAAGCCACGACGAGAAGGAGATCCTCATCGCGGACGTCACGATCCCCTACGAAAACGGAGTCAGCGCGATGGCCGATGCATGGGAAAGGAAGATGGTGAAGTACCATCATCTCGTCCAACACTTCTACCAGCAAGGAAAGACCGCTACGATCCTCCCGCTCATCGTTGGTGCACTGGGCACCTACTGGCCGGAAACCAGCAAGTCACTCAAGACGCTGGGACTCGGTGACGGACAAATCAAAAACTTGATCCCCGACATCTCAAGGATCGCCCTTGAGATGTCGAAAAACATCTACTGGCGGCACATCTTCGGCGACAATTACAAGATCGTCGACCTCTACTGCCGCCAAGAGCACTACGACGACTGGATAAGCGGAGAAGTTGCCTCTAACCTGACAGTGCCAAAAAGATTCTTTCAGAAAAAGAGGACCTTCGATGTCGAACGAAGCCGCGACGAAGTCGTCAAGAAGGAGCATCAGAGGAGTCGAGGAGCACGCAACCACTCTGGCAGAAGTCGCACTCGTCAGATGGACCGAAGCCAGTGCAACAGCTTCAGCAAGCAGAAGGATGTAAGGCGGAGCAGCAGCCGACACACCGGGAGCCGACGCACCGAAAGCAGACCGAGGAGCACGATGAGACCGCTTCAACAGAAAAGCCGGGGAGGCCCAAGAGACAGGAGTCTGCCCCGCAGAGAGAGGTCCCCAAGATACGGCCCAATTGACAAGTTTTTCAGGCCACGTCAGGAGCAAGTCGACTCCCGCCGCGAGCACAGCAGCAGCGGTCGCCGACCAGAGCGGATGCAGCCAAGTCGTCGGAACACCAGGAGCCGGAGTCGGAGCAGACCGGAGATGGAGTGGAGAAGGGAGCAGCCTAGACCTGAACGGGGAAGACGGCGCTCTGGGTCGGAGGGCGCCAAACGTCTGAACCGTGACGGTCGAAGCGTCCACGACCAAAAGCGCATCCAAGCCTACCGGCGGATGCTACGTGAGGCAGCCGGCATCACCAACCGACGGCAACCACGCGGCACTCGACGGCACGAGCGAAGAAGACGATCCCGGAGCGTGAGGTTCGCGACCTCGGAGGACGAACGAAGCCGATCCGCTCGCGATGGACACCGCCACTAACTCAACACCCATGGGGGAGCAGTGCCACGACGTTGCATGCCTTTAGGCACACGGAAACATCTGAGTGTGTCGCAGCGTACGAGCACTGCTCCTAGGGCGGATGGGAGGTGTTGGGTAGCGACCCCTTACTCCAGGGATGCCCGGCTCGCTGTATACCACCAGGCTGGATCGGAGGACCAAGGCTGAACCCAGAGCTCTCAGCTAGCACCGGGGGAGGCCGAGGGCCAACGATCACCCAACACAGCGAGCTGGATGCCGCTTCACCATTGGTGGAGCGAAGGCCGCGAGGCGCCGAAAGGCACGGGCGGGTAACTCCGCCGTAGTCTAGTGTGGTGCCTGCCACCGACAGCTACGGCACATAGGAGGAATCCTGGACGGATCATTTTGAGGCGGGAGAGGGCTAAGTCCGAACAGAGGCCCGCCGCGGCAGCCATCCACAAACTTAGTGGTGATGCGGGCGGGACCAACCTCTGGGAGGATGTTCCCCTCTCCTGACCCATCTGCACTAACCACTTGTGTTTGATGGCCCACCCCAAACCCTGATCCCCGACCAACAGCAGCAAGCGGTCCTTCCGCGAGGGAGTCCAACCGCCGCTGCTCCAGGCTCGCAACGCTTGCATGACCCAAAGAAATTTGGTGTTAGCATCGATTAATTTTGAAACGTCTCCCTTCGAGGGAGACAACAAAAAGTTCCCCAAATATAACAGCATCTCACAATTGTGTAATTCAAACTCAAACTTGGGTAATTAATCTCCACCATATAGCTCAAACTTGGGTAATTAAACCACCGGTCACGTAAAATGCAGCACGTTTTAACCATTTCATCTTGTTGGAGGATTAATTACCCAAGTTTGAGCTATATGGTGGAGATTAATTACCCAAGTTTGAGCTATACGGTGGAGATTAGTTACCCAAGTTTGAGCTATAATAGGGGGCGAAAAGGTGGAGCTTAGTTGATAATTAGTTAATCTTTAAAAAACGTGAAGTGGAAATGATTTATATGAGATACGTGAAACACTAATATTAAAAATGAAAAAAGCTTACAACATCCGGGATTCCCAGGCCGTCTCCGATCCAAGTACTAACCGGACTCAACGTTGCTTAACTTGCCAGATCGGACGGGATGGCGTGTTTTCAACGTGATATGGTCGTAAGCGATACTCTCCCATCTTCTTGCACGTCATTAACTTCCCACTCCTCTCTACTCGATCAGAACAACAAAAAAAAAAGAAGGAACCTTTATTAAACACAACGAGGAGAAGAAGAAGAAGAAAACACGTGGCTGACGCGGGCCAGTACAAGTGTCGGATGCTCTCGCTTCCTATGTCTGGTTGCGCGACAACCAAGTCGGTTTAATTACCCAAGTTTGAGGTGAGCCAACGCTTGCATGACCCAAAGAAATTTGGTGTTAGCATCGATTAATTTTGAAACGTCTCCCTTCGAGGGAGACAACAAAAAGTTCCCCAAATATAACAGCATCTCACAATTGTGTAATTCAAACTCAAACTTGGGTAATTAATCTCCACCATATAGCTCAAACTTGGGTAATTAAACCACCGGTCACGTAAAATGCAGCACGTTTTAACCATTTCATCTTGTTGGAGGATTAATTACCCAAGTTTGAGCTATATGGTGGAGATTAATTACCCAAGTTTGAGCTATACGGTGGAGATTAGTTACCCAAGTTTGAGCTATAATAGGGGGCGAAAAGGTGGAGCTTAGTTGATAATTAGTTAATCTTTAAAAAACGTGAAGTGGAAATGATTTATATGAGATACGTGAAACACTAATATTAAAAATGAAAAAAGCTTACAACATCCGGGATTCCCAGGCCGTCTCCGATCCAAGTACTAACCGGACTCAACGTTGCTTAACTTGCCAGATCGGACGGGATGGCGTGTTTTCAACGTGATATGCACAGGTAAACCGCGGTAGGCGAGGAGTTTGCGGCGGATTGCTGAGTAGACGCGATGTACGAACTATGGCTGATTGATCAGCCATCGTACGTAAACTGGCGTACGGCCGAACGCAGTTGACGTACGGTGGCCGACTGAAGCGCGAGGAAATTTCGTAGGCGACGGATGGCCGATTGATTAGCTATTGGAGAGCAATCGAGCGGGAAATTATGAAGTTCTTGTCGTATCAGCTACCGATCGCTGGATAGTTACTGAGAGGAATCGCTTACACTCTCCGGTTTTTTATGCTAACTTTAACGATTTTCGCTAGATTTGTTCCAAGTTCTCCGTTTTTTGTCGTTTCTTTTTTCCGCCCTCATTTTTTTCGCAGTGTTCCAGAATACATAGGATCAGTCGGCATGGTTCGCTCCAATAGAAGGGCTTTCCCACCGCTCAAGAGGAAAAGTCAGGCATGAACCTCTTGTGAAATCATGAGGTTTCAAATTCAGGAGCTACCAGTAGTGGATCGGAAAACGATGAACTCGAAGGGAACACAGAAGAAGCAGACAGAAGGGAAGATGCGCGTCCCGATCCGACATGGAGAAACCCGATCGAGAAGCTCGATTCGAACGATTTCTTGCCAGAGATTTCTCATTGCCGCTATTTCGCATCGCTTCTTCTCCCACTTGGACGCCTCGAGTCGAGCTACAAGAGCAAAAACTGCGGAAGAGACATCTTTTTTGCGGAAAACATGAATGGGATTCATGCCTGCTATAGGTTCGTAGCCGCATGCCTATACGGAGAGAAAGTCGTGATTCTCGCCGAGAGAATTCGTTCTTTGGGACCATCCGAACAGTTTTCTCTCATTCGAGAAATGGCGGAAAAAATGGATCGCCCAGGCAACACTTACTACTACAATGTTTTGGGGCAGCTGAAACGGTTCGCTGGACTCATTCACGGAAAACCCAGCGGTGAACGAGAAACAATTGAAATCGATCAGATGAAAGGAGTGGGCTGCTATCTGAATGATGGAAACGCAGGCTTCTATTTGCAAATTAATGGAGCTTTCGTTCACCATTAACGCCATTCTTCGCTAATCACTCGAGAAACATTCGCTAATCGGTCGCTAACTGTTCGCTAATTAGTGCTCCCCCTTTCTCGAACCTCTCGTGTTTTTCTCCGTTCTATTGCTTTTTTTCCGTGAAAATGTTATCTCTTCTCGCTTTTTTCATGATAATAACTATGCTTTTCCTACACGCGGTGTCCCTGAGCCAATTTTTTTCAGTTTTCGTCATGTCTAGAGTGATTGATACTCCGAAAAGGACCGCGAGAGCATTCCAGGCACTGAGAGTACACGGATCGCCACACCAGACGACGCAACAGCTCCGCCAATCGCCGAAAACGAAAGCGGAGGAGGTAATTTCTTACGAAAACACAAAATTATTCGGGAATTTATAGAGACGACTCAAGAGAGAGTTGCCGGTGGGCTATTCTTCTCGCTGTTCTTCTCAAGCCCGAGACTCGCCGAGCGACCACCAGAAAAGACCGAAAGTTGCAAGCTCAAATGGGAATTTGTGGAATACAGTCGCAGTCATCGACAACACGTGTTTCTCGTCGGATCGTGTTGCTCTTTCTCAAGAGAAATGCGAGGTGATCAAGAAAACATCGTGGAAAGCGTGCATGAAAAACCACATTGCAGGAGAATCTGGAGAAGCTCTTCAAGAACAAGAAAAGAGCAGATTGGTATGCAGCGGTGCTGCTGTCGATGGAACCGACAATCAGGGACACCCCGGTGGAGTCGATTGCGAAGATGGTGGCTTACGACTTGTACCAGTCCAATAGGAGAACCACGGAAAGAGTGAGCTCGAGAGTGAGTTCATCTTCAACTCAACAGTGTTCACGAAAAGGTTCAGGCGTTGCTCCAGAACACTGTTTTTGATCTCGAAGCGGCTATGAGAGCGGATGGAGAAACTCATCTGCCCGGAGGGAGAAAAGTGCTCCTCTCGTCTCTGATCCCTTCGGCATCGACAGCAGCCTGGGCCGGCAAAACGTTGACTCGAAGCCTCGAAATGGCCACGCTCTTCATCATGGAACAAATCCGAGCACGCGACGAGTTTCTGTTCGTTTTCTCGGCCCCGGAGTCGTCGAGAAAGTGCCACTACCCGGTGATCAACAATGACTTTTTTGAAAAGCTGGCTGGTTAGTAGAAGTTTTGTTTCCGAGAACTTCATATAAAACACATTCATTCAGTGATCATGAAGGAGGGATTCGGCATCACCGCCGGATCTTTTTCCGTTCCGGCTTTGGCGGCGCACGTGAAGAGCATCGTCAGAAATTTCATGTGAGTTCATCTCGGGTTTTTGTAACTGCCTGTCTTCTTTTCAGCAGCCGTGCCCGCACGACGAGAGTGTCACAACCAGAAATCCGCGAAAAGCTGGACTTCTTCAGATGCCAATTGGAAAAGTATAAGGTGAAGTGAAATCATATACGAACTCTGATTTGCAGGGACGCTCAGTTTCGTCGTCGAGAGACGCCGATTCACCTGGTGAGAACACAGGACGATGTCGAGCTTGGAGAGGAGGAAGACCTCCAGTTCGAAAACGGCTTCCAGCCTTACGAGCCATACGAAGAACCGGACTTCGATGAGCTCGAAGTGATGGAAAACGCCGAGAACCAGCGAAACTGGGAATGATTCTTTGTCTGAACTTTCGCTTCATTGTTGTCGATCTCCAACTTCTTTTTTTCACAATGTTTCTTGTTAACTTTTTGCTATGTTCTGTTTCTATGAAAATTTCCAAGTTACAACGAACAGTGAACAGCGAAAAGGAAATTCAAAACGCGATTGGTGAGCGATCAGCGAGCCGAGAACGCCGCGCGCGCGCGCCGAACGCAATGCGCGAACAATGAGCCATCAGTCGACCGCTAATTCGGCCACCAGTTGTTCCTCAGATACTAATCAGCGTACGGCTCAGTCGCTCATCGTTCGCGCATCGCGGTTTACCTGTGTGGTCGTAAGCGATACTCTCCCATCTTCTTGCACGTCATTAACTTCCCACTCCTCTCTACTCGATCAGAACAACAAAAAAAAAAGAAGGAACCTTTATTAAACACAACGAGGAGAAGAAGAAGAAGAAAACACGTGGCTGACGCGGGCCAGTACAAGTGTCGGATGCTCTCGCTTCCTATGTCTGGTTGCGCGACAACCAAGTCGGTTTAATTACCCAAGTTTGAGGTGAGCCAACGCTTGCATGACCCAAAGAAATTTGGTGTTAGCATCGATTAATTTTGAAACGTCTCCCTTCGAGGGAGACAACAAAAAGTTCCCCAAATATAACAGCATCTCACAATTGTGTAATTCAAACTCAAACTTGGGTAATTAATCTCCACCATATAGCTCAAACTTGGGTAATTAAACCACCGGTCACGTAAAATGCAGCACGTTTTAACCATTTCATCTTGTTGGAGGATTAATTACCCAAGTTTGAGCTATATGGTGGAGATTAATTACCCAAGTTTGAGCTATACGGTGGAGATTAGTTACCCAAGTTTGAGCTATAATAGGGGGCGAAAAGGTGGAGCTTAGTTGATAATTAGTTAATCTTTAAAAAACGTGAAGTGGAAATGATTTATATGAGATACGTGAAACACTAATATTAAAAATGAAAAAAGCTTACAACATCCGGGATTCCCAGGCCGTCTCCGATCCAAGTACTAACCGGACTCAACGTTGCTTAACTTGCCAGATCGGACGGGATGGCGTGTTTTCAACGTGATATGGTCGTAAGCGATACTCTCCCATCTTCTTGCACGTCATTAACTTCCCACTCCTCTCTACTCGATCAGAACAACAAAAAAAAAAGAAGGAACCTTTATTAAACACAACGAGGAGAAGAAGAAGAAGAAAACACGTGGCTGACGCGGGCCAGTACAAGTGTCGGATGCTCTCGCTTCCTATGTCTGGTTGCGCGACAACCAAGTCGGTTTAATTACCCAAGTTTGAGGTGAGCCAACGCTTGCATGACCCAAAGAAATTTGGTGTTAGCATCGATTAATTTTGAAACGTCTCCCTTCGAGGGAGACAACAAAAAGTTCCCCAAATATAACAGCATCTCACAATTGTGTAATTCAAACTCAAACTTGGGTAATTAATCTCCACCATATAGCTCAAACTTGGGTAATTAAACCACCGGTCACGTAAAATGCAGCACGTTTTAACCATTTCATCTTGTTGGAGGATTAATTACCCAAGTTTGAGCTATATGGTGGAGATTAATTACCCAAGTTTGAGCTATACGGTGGAGATTAGTTACCCAAGTTTGAGCTATAATAGGGGGCGAAAAGGTGGAGCTTAGTTGATAATTAGTTAATCTTTAAAAAACGTGAAGTGGAAATGATTTATATGAGATACGTGAAACACTAATATTAAAAATGAAAAAAGCTTACAACATCCGGGATTCCCAGGCCGTCTCCGATCCAAGTACTAACCGGACTCAACGTTGCTTAACTTGCCAGATCGGACGGGATGGCGTGTTTTCAACGTGATATGGTCGTAAGCGATACTCTCCCATCTTCTTGCACGTCATTAACTACCCACTCCTCTCTACTCGATCAGAACAACAAAAAAAAAAGAAGGAACCTTTATTAAACACAACGAGGAGAAGAAGAAGAAGAAAACACGTGGCTGACGCGGGCCAGTACAAGTGTCGGATGCTCTCGCTTCCTATGTCTGGTTGCGCGACAACCAAGTCGGTTTAATTACCCAAGTTTGAGGTGAGCCAACGCTTGCATGACCCAAAGAAATTTGGTGTTAGCATCGATTAATTTTGAAACGTCTCCCTTCGAGGGAGACAACAAAAAGTTCCCCAAATATAACAGCATCTCACAATTGTGTAATTCAAACTCAAACTTGGGTAATTAATCTCCACCATATAGCTCAAACTTGGGTAATTAAACCACCGGTCACGTAAAATGCAGCACGTTTTAACCATTTCATCTTGTTGGAGGATTAATTACCCAAGTTTGAGCTATATGGTGGAGATTAATTACCCAAGTTTGAGCTATACGGTGGAGATTAGTTACCCAAGTTTGAGCTATAATAGGGGGCGAAAAGGTGGAGCTTAGTTGATAATTAGTTAATCTTTAAAAAACGTGAAGTGGAAATGATTTATATGAGATACGTGAAACACTAATATTAAAAATGAAAAAAGCTTACAACATCCGGGATTCCCAGGCCGTCTCCGATCCAAGTACTAACCGGACTCAACGTTGCTTAACTTGCCAGATCGGACGGGATGGCGTGTTTTCAACGTGATATGGTCGTAAGCGATACTCTCCCATCTTCTTGCACGTCATTAACTACCCACTCCTCTCTACTCGATCAGAACAACAAAAAAAAAAGAAGGAACCTTTATTAAACACAACGAGGAGAAGAAGAAGAAGAAAACACGTGGCTGACGCGGGCCAGTACAAGTGTCGGATGCTCTCGCTTCCTATGTCTGGTTGCGCGACAACCAAGTCGGTTTAATTACCCAAGTTTGAGGTGAGCCAACGCTTGCATGACCCAAAGAAATTTGGTGTTAGCATCGATTAATTTTGAAACGTCTCCCTTCGAGGGAGACAACAAAAAGTTCCCCAAATATAACAGCATCTCACAATTGTGTAATTCAAACTCAAACTTGGGTAATTAATCTCCACCATATAGCTCAAACTTGGGTAATTAAACCACCGGTCACGTAAAATGCAGCACGTTTTAACCATTTCATCTTGTTGGAGGATTAATTACCCAAGTTTGAGCTATATGGTGGAGATTAATTACCCAAGTTTGAGCTATACGGTGGAGATTAGTTACCCAAGTTTGAGCTATAATAGGGGGCGAAAAGGTGGAGCTTAGTTGATAATTAGTTAATCTTTAAAAAACGTGAAGTGGAAATGATTTATATGAGATACGTGAAACACTAATATTAAAAATGAAAAAAGCTTACAACATCCGGGATTCCCAGGCCGTCTCCGATCCAAGTACTAACCGGACTCAACGTTGCTTAACTTGCCAGATCGGACGGGATGGCGTGTTTTCAACGTGATATGGTCGTAAGCGATACTCTCCCATCTTCTTGCACGTCATTAACTACCCACTCCTCTCTACTCGATCAGAACAACAAAAAAAAAAGAAGGAACCTTTATTAAACACAACGAGGAGAAGAAGAAGAAGAAAACACGTGGCTGACGCGGGCCAGTACAAGTGTCGGATGCTCTCGCTTCCTATGTCTGGTTGCGCGACAACCAAGTCGGTTTAATTACCCAAGTTTGAGGTGAGCCAACGCTTGCATGACCCAAAGAAATTTGGTGTTAGCATCGATTAATTTTGAAACGTCTCCCTTCGAGGGAGACAACAAAAAGTTCCCCAAATATAACAGCATCTCACAATTGTGTAATTCAAACTCAAACTTGGGTAATTAATCTCCACCATATAGCTCAAACTTGGGTAATTAAACCACCGGTCACGTAAAATGCAGCACGTTTTAACCATTTCATCTTGTTGGAGGATTAATTACCCAAGTTTGAGCTATATGGTGGAGATTAATTACCCAAGTTTGAGCTATACGGTGGAGATTAGTTACCCAAGTTTGAGCTATAATAGGGGGCGAAAAGGTGGAGCTTAGTTGATAATTAGTTAATCTTTAAAAAACGTGAAGTGGAAATGATTTATATGAGATACGTGAAACACTAATATTAAAAATGAAAAAAGCTTACAACATCCGGGATTCCCAGGCCGTCTCCGATCCAAGTACTAACCGGACTCAACGTTGCTTAACTTGCCAGATCGGACGGGATGGCGTGTTTTCAACGTGATATGGTCGTAAGCGATACTCTCCCATCTTCTTGCACGTCATTAACTACCCACTCCTCTCTACTCGATCAGAACAACAAAAAAAAAAGAAGGAACCTTTATTAAACACAACGAGGAGAAGAAGAAGAAGAAAACACGTGGCTGACGCGGGCCAGTACAAGTGTCGGATGCTCTCGCTTCCTATGTCTGGTTGCGCGACAACCAAGTCGGTTTAATTACCCAAGTTTGAGGTGAGCCAACGCTTGCATGACCCAAAGAAATTTGGTGTTAGCATCGATTAATTTTGAAACGTCTCCCTTCGAGGGAGACAACAAAAAGTTCCCCAAATATAACAGCATCTCACAATTGTGTAATTCAAACTCAAACTTGGGTAATTAATCTCCACCATATAGCTCAAACTTGGGTAATTAAACCACCGGTCACGTAAAATGCAGCACGTTTTAACCATTTCATCTTGTTGGAGGATTAATTACCCAAGTTTGAGCTATATGGTGGAGATTAATTACCCAAGTTTGAGCTATACGGTGGAGATTAGTTACCCAAGTTTGAGCTATAATAGGGGGCGAAAAGGTGGAGCTTAGTTGATAATTAGTTAATCTTTAAAAAACGTGAAGTGGAAATGATTTATATGAGATACGTGAGAGAGGTTAGGGGAGGGTGGGTAAGCAAATTTTAATGACCCCTTTGATCTTTTGCCGCCACGCTAATTAGCGTGACCGATTAATTGGCTATGGGTGATCAATTAGTCATGGTGTCATCCTTATCATTAGGGTGTCATCCCTATCTATTTTATTGGTGTCATCATTATCTATTTAATTAGTGTCATCCTTATCATTAGGGGTGTCATCACTATCTATTTAATTAGTGTCATCCCTCCCAACAATTATGACTCATCATTATTATTGCTCATTCTTAATTGATTGGGTGCTAATTGATTTTTTGAATTTTTGTTAAAGAGTGGTGCGGACTCGAACCCGCGACCTCTCGGTCGGTAGGTGCGCGCACTAACCACTAGACTAGCGAGGTAACTTTGTCCCCAGGGGGTCAAGGGGTTTATATAGTGGCGGGTGCGGGGAGGGGCGCCGAGCGCGAGCGCCCACCCCGCCACCACCACTCACCACTACGACGACGAGAGAGTATGAGAGGGAGAGAGTGCAGACAGTTAGACTGTTGGCACGGTGCCAGCGCCGACGGCGCCTCCCGCGAAATGACCGTCATGTGGGGGAAAATGAGCAAATACCCGGAAGCGCCGGCTTTAACCACTATTGGCGGTTAAATTCAAAAATATAGAAAAATGCGGTAAATTCAAATTTGTCGCCGGCGTCACCGACACCCGACTGAAAAGGCGGAAAATTCTCGAAATTTTCCATTTTTACAGCGTTTTCGTAAAATTCTCGAAATTTTCCATTTTTACCGCGTTTCGCAATAGGAAACTTTTTGAAAAAAGACTATTAATTTTCAGATACAGAGTGCAAGACTGGACACATCAAAACACAGAATACTCACATGGTTCCAATAATAAACGTTTATCCTTATAACATCACAATTTAAAGCTGGAATTTTTCCTTCTTGATCTTCGACATCATCTTTCCCTTCGGTGGCGGCGGCGGTGTGATGATCTGGATGTCGTCGTCGTCGTCGTACGCATCGGCGGCGGTCGCAGCAGCGGCAGCCTCCTCCACAGCGCGTTTGTGAAGCGGGACGTCAAACTTGAAGTACATCGTCTTCGACAAAGAGTTGTGTAGAGCGCGACACACGATACACATGGCCATCGGAATTTGGAACATGCCGTCCGCCAGCATCACTCCAGAAGATCTCGAGTTGTACTCCCGGCACTTCCCGCACAGGGTGATGATCAGTGGTCCCGGCTTCCTGTACATGAACTCTGTCTTCAAAACAGCATCCTCCTCCGACGGCATCCGACACTTCTCCGCTCGTTCCAAAAGAGCGGCAGCTCGAATCGCGGCATAGTCCGTGTCCGCCTTGCGCTTCATGGGTTTCGAGTCGGACATGGTGAAATAGGGGTGGAAGCGGGGAAAAAGCGACCGTTTGGTAGGACGAAAAAAGTACAAATGAGGCTGACGCAGAGGAGCTCGCGTGCAAAAGTGGGCGGAGCTTATTTTAACAGTGTAATTAAGTGGTGTCGGTGGCGAACGATGTGCAATGTTTGCTCAAGTGAGTCATCGAGAACGGACACCTCAAACGCGAGAGAGCGTGTGTTCTCGTGTAGACGCAGACAGTTTCCGGGAATGAGTCACCATGGCGTGTGCACCAAGGTGACACTGTTACACTCTGCTACCGTACCACTGTAAAAATGATGTTTGCGCAAAAGTCTCCTTTCCGGAGGAATGGATGAAAATGATTGTTTTGATCAGAACCAAATGATTGTGTTGAGAACGGGGAAAGTAGGCGGAAAGAGATACTTGTTACAGACTTTATTGGTTGACTGGAGAAACTATTAATTGTGTAAAGTGACACCAAAGTGCATTACAGAACAGGGGGCGGAGTCGAGTGGAGGGGAGCTGGCGCGCACCTACCGGCCGAGAGGTCGCGCTTCTCCGTCACTCTTTCACAGTTTTAAAGTAAAAGGTGGCTCCAGAACCTTTTGCAAAGTTGAAGACATGCGTATCCGGTCTCTTCTTCTCTTTTGGCGCCGTTGCAGGTGCAGGAGATGTGAAAAAGAACTGGTCCATGTTTGAGCCAGTCATCTAAACTTTCACCTTCGTTTACCGTTTTACTTTTACTCGTTTACCTTCTGATCGTACCCACCGTCGCGTTGTTGTTGTTGTTGTTGTTGGGGCTCCAGAGTGTGTCCATATGGGTACTCCACCTCGACAATGTTCTTTCCGCTTCCAGTGTTCATTTGCAGAATGAATCAAGCTGAAACGAACGATTTCGCAATTTGTCGTGATGTTCTCAACGGTATGGTTGCTGTTGTGGAGCTCAACGAACTACTACAACATCCGGTAAATGACAAGAGAGAGCATGTATAGGTGAAGGTGGCTAATTATAGGAGCAAGAAGGTGGCGCGTCTCTGGTTGTGGACAAGGTGACCCAGGAGAAAAGTAGTGACCAAAAGTTCAAGCGCTTTGTGCAAAGCGTCAAACTCAATGTGCGCATACCTGCGCAAATGGCGGCGGATCCGCAAAGTGACGACTACTTTGGCGATGCGGTGGTCAAGCTCATAAAACGCTACGCCCCGCCCACTTTCAAAAACACCGCCAGGGTGGGCGTCGCCTTCGAATTTGACGATGGGGCTCAAACTAGCGGTTTACCCTTGACTACGATGTCATCGGTCAAAACCGCCGATATTGTTGGAAATTTGAAGAAAATGGGACAATCCGAGAGAAGCCCTTTGAACCTTAACAATTCAAAGGTTTCGATCCGTATCACTTATGTGAAGCCGCCTTCGGGGAGTGGCCGGAAACGTCTATTGTTTGGTATCGATCGGATTTTGGAGCTTGACACCTTCCGGGGTGTGCCGTCTAAAAGGGCGCGGACGACGACGACGACGACGTCGACAAAGTCATCGCGACGTGACGCTTCTCTGTTGGATGACGCGGCAAGCGAGGTGGACGGGGAGGAGGAGGTCGCCGACGACGATGACGTCACCGACGGGTCGGAGCGGTGCTCGTCGAAAAGTAAGCGCGGCTGTAAGAGTTCGGGCAACGTTATGCGAAATGATGGTGAGTCATGCACTTTTCGAAACTTTTCAAAACTATCAATTTAGTGGAGAACAATTGTCTGCCACACGCACTCTTCCAAGCGCAAATGTACATCGAGTCACGCGACGATGCCTCAAAAAAACAAGTGTACTTGAGAACTTTGCGTGTGGGACGTGCAAGCGGACCTGCTAATGATGTGTTTGCGGGGGTGGAAAAACTGAAAAAAGTAAGTGATCTTTGGTCATTTCGAGTTGGGGTCAAAACGTACAATTCATAGAAAGCCGGCGTGACCAAGACGCGCGATTTCACTTTCGACGACATCAAGCAGTTCCAAGAAACAGTCTACGCGGGGGTCTATCAAATTTGGGCATTCCGCAAAGGAAGTCCTTACCCGTTCTTCAAAGGAAGCGAATACCTCGGAGAAGATCGTCGACTCATCATTCTCCTCGACGAGGAGAAACAACACTATCACGGAGTTCAAAAACTGTGTCCTCTGCTCGGAACCAAGTACTACTGTGGGTTGTGCAATGTGCGGTATGGTTCGGCCGGTACCCACTACAATTGTCCCCTTCTTCATCGGCTCTGCGGAAAAGCAGACTGTCCGCGAAAAGAAGACGGCGTGGAGATCGAATGTAGCGATTGTCGGATCGTGTTCCGTTCGGTCCGATGCTACGACAATCACAAAATGAAAGGTAAGACGCGAGAGAAAACTCGAAATATTGGTTCTTGGCGTTTAGGTGCGCAAGGCGGAAGAAGTCGATGCGGTTATACCAAATACTGTGAAAAATGCAAGACGTCGTACTATACAAACAAATCGAAAGGCGAGGGTCGACACGTGTGCGGGGCGCGGTGGTGCGGCCGGTGTAGGGAGCAGAAGGAGCCGGGACACTATTGTGTGATGACAGCGGCCGAGAAGAACGAGGAAAAGTTGACGCGGAAAAGAATCTACTTTGATATCGAGGTGAGTTATATTCCACGCGCAACGTCAATGTGAGATTACAGAGTCGGGAAGATGAGGAGACAGGACGTCAGGTGCCGGTACTTCGGTGTTGTGATGAGTGCTCGAAGGAGATTCCCAAATCGATGAGCGCCGCTCTGGAGGCTACATGCACCAACTGTTCAAAGGGTGACCGACGAGAAAGCTCTGAAATAGTAGAAATTTGAAATAAAAATGAAAAGGATTCCAACTTGCTTCTCAACACACTATCTCTCCTTTGTGGCGGGACCGCAATAGCCCCACCTCGAAATGACTCCAGAAGAAAAGTGAGGAAACGAAAGGGGTGATTCGCAATAGAGGGTTCTCCAACACTGAAGCTGCTGCGAGGTGAAACACAGGACTATGCGTAGAGACGCGTAGATACAGGGTGTTGCCATTGTGGGTAGCTAGGATGACCTTACAAGTATTGAAGCGGGTACATGCTGAGACACGGGGTCATTTGTATAGACGCAACGCGTCGAGTCAGTGTGGATTCAGGAGAGATTCTGTCTCGCCAATAGTTGCAACAGTGTTCGTTGCCCGCGCGACGCGAAATGACCTCGGAGAGTTTTAAAGTCAAATAGAAATTTTGACAAATTGAAGGCAAACAGAGAAACGAAACACAAAATTTTTATTTCAAATTCATGTTGAAGTAACATGGAGACGACCAAACAAATCCTTATAAATCTTGATGGTTCCAACCAGTGAGTAGTTCCGCAGGCTTTCGTCAGAGAGGGGCAGCATCTGCGGAGTCGGTCTGGTTGATTCGGCTCTCTGCGGGGCGGTTTGCGGTACAGTCAAAGGAGACGATGGACGGCTTGGCGATGCCGCTTTTACCGGTGAATATGGCGGTGGCATGTCGGTCGACTCCGGAGAGGCGGGTGGGCTCTGAGGCAGCGGGACTTCTTCAACGACTTCGTGCGACATCACGAATGAATGCGAATGCTCCGTGAGAGGGGTTTATATACTCTGGCCTGGCACGTCCTCAGATGATGTTTTACCCACTTTACCGCAAAATCATCGTTTTTTGCCAAATTTGCGGTAAATCTCCGCCGAATGCTCTTATTTCCTCTTTTCATTGCTTTTTGTAGTAGGAAGAGTATGCAGTAATAACCGCAAACGTTAGAGAAAAGCCCTTGAACCGGCGAATGGAATACTCTCTTGTACTTTACACAATTTTCCTTGAAAAACGTCACAAACTCGGATTGAGGCGGCGCCCCCGATGAGTCCATGTAGTAGCCTTGATTTCGATCATCTATCCACAAAGCGACCCAATGCTCGCCAGAATCTGTACTCGGCGCCGTATTCCAAATGAACGAACAAGGACGAAGGTCTTCAATGTTTGGACGGAAATCGGCGGGAAAGACACCTCGGAAAGATTTTCGGGAAACATGACACTTTGTGAGAAATCTCTCAAGCTGACTTGTAGACAGAGACATTTATTGAATAGCGTGATATTCGGCAAGGCGCAAGCGAACATAAACACATTCGATAGGAAACATGCGTCCGGCGCCGTCACGTAAAAGCGGACTATTGGGGAAAATGAGTCTAATATTGTACTTGTTCTGGAAATAACGTAAAATGTTGACGCGAGGTCCCGACTGTATCAAAACCAGGTTGTTGACAAACGTATAGTTCTTTGGCGTACAATCGCTGAAAATTCTTCATTTTCCCTCTTCCTTCCACCCTCTTCACTTACAGACTCAATTCACAGCAATTTGCGTCAATTTGGAATCCGTTACACGAATTCCAAATCTTTTCAAAGTTGAATTTCGCTAGCAACGCGTTAATCTCTTTGACCCGTCGCGCGGGAAGGTGGCAGAGTGTGGTGTAGTTTGTCTTCAGCTGAAGTAGGCGCGCCAGACTAATATCGAGAGACTGAAAAAAGTGGTTGCGCGGGAAAACGGAGTGAAAATCTCACATGCTCGGGGCACGGTTCCAAGTTTGCGGGACGAGAAATTGCACGCGTCGTACCCGGAAGCATTCTCGACGACGAATGAATCAGTTGTGATGGTTGATGGTGACGTTCCGGTAGTGGTCAATACTGTAGATTCCGTCAAACTGTGACAAAATCAGCGCATTTAGTCCTTGTGTCGGCGTCTTCTCCCGAAAACGTATAAAAAGCTGAGTTGAGCCACTTTTCATCAATTCCCATGAATTTGTGGCGTCCATCGGACTGAGGTTGAAAACATAATAGTTGTAGCCCGTCTTAAAGTTTTGCATGGTTAGGCGAGGACAGGTACGGTTCGAGACACATCCGAGCTCCTCGAATAGGCGCGTGTAGGCGTGCGCAAAATGATCATTCGCATAATCACATTCCAACGGTTGGGGAGGGTACAGAACGCCGCCGGCGTCAATTTGAATGCTTTGCACATTGTTGTGTTCGCTGTGGAGAGGGTCCATTTTCGCATCCCCATTCATGGCTTTCGGGTCGAAAAGTCCAACAATTATTCGGCGTGGAACATAGTCGTGATAGACAATGTTGAACGGCATCTCAAATCTGTTGGCCGGAATCGAGATCAGCTTGATTTTAGTGGCCGTGAACGGGTACTGGGCCGGGCGAACGCGCAGTTGGTTCTCGAGCGCAATTGCGGCACTAGAGTAAATATCGAGGGCACGCATGTGTAGCTTGAGGTCACTAATCGTCACTTTTGCCGTCTTTGCGTTATCCCCGCTCCCCTCAACCACAAAAGCATCATTGTTTCGGTAGAGTTGAAGGTGGATATTGATGTGGGGTACAAGAAGTTTCTCAACTTGGAACGGATCGAGATAGAGTGGCACGCAAATGTCAACAACTTTGTTCGCCTCCGTTGTAAAGTCCTCCGAGACGCGCCAGCCGGCTGCCGCCAACAGACCCGCTTTCGCCTCCTCTGTTTCGCCCAACAGAGTCGAGATGTACGCCTTGTACGCATAATAGTTTGAATCGTAGACGGGCACATTGTTGAAAGAAAGTTTCACTTGGTCCCAAAAAGTCGCTCCGATAAAGTCGATGAGGCGGACCGGTTCCGTAGACGCAACGTCATTTTCTTTAACCGGTACCGACAGTTGAAGCTTGAACGTCAAATAGGTCTTGTTGAGTTGGAAAAAGTGGGCTCCGTCGTAAATTTTAAACTCATACGGTCCCTTGTCGTCCAGGGCGGACATTGGTGAATACGTCATCCATTTTCCTTGCGCAATAGAAACCTGAGTTGGGGGTGTTTCAAAAATAGAAAACGAAGTGTTGGCGCACGGCGCGCTCTTCTTATCCACTAATTTTGCCATTTCCCAAACAAATCAGTCTTTTTCGAGGTCGACTTTGGCAGACTGCGTCTCTTTCCGTCCTTCTTCTTCTTTCGCGTCGCTTTTCGTCGAGAGACACCCGATTTGCGTTTAGTCGTTTGCTTTTTCGCGGCTCGTCGTTTAGCAGTAGGGCCTTTTTTCGACGACTTTAAAGTCTTACGACGACGTCGACGTGCACCACCAGATTGTGTGAGGTGTGCGCTGGCGCGATTCAATAGAGTGTTGTAGGAGGAATTGGCGTTACGCGAGAGAGAGGTTTTGAAAGAGTCACCACTCGCCACGTCGTTTGCAACTCTAACTGACGAATCTAGCACTTCTCGACCGACATTGACACCAAGTCGTTTTAACAGTGGAACAGCGGATATGAACAGTTTTCCCAATAGTTGCGAGAAAGGACCGTTCCCACGCTGATAGATGCTTCCGGCGTGAAATCCACCAAAACCTCCTTGTTGGTCGCTATTTTCAAAGAAAGTAGTCCAATCAACAGCGCTATCAGGATCAAAGTCGAAAGCCATTGAGCGACGCGGCAGTAATTAATAGCAGCACTCTGAGAGACACGACCGTTTTCAACCATCAAACGAGTGAAGAATGGGACGAAAGTGGAGGACGAGTACAATTTTACCAGAATTGAACGGCAAAAACTGGTCTCTATCGTTCTTTATCTGGATTCCTATGCGATTCAGCTCTTTTGGGCGAACATGAACGTAAATCGGGTTATTGAACGTTTTCTCAACGTTTGACCCGTTTCCGCCGTCTGTCGAGATAACTTTGAGAAGTGGCACTTTTGAATGACTGATAATTTGCGGTTCCACTAGTCCATCAGAATACACGTACATCAAATCGGCCCCGGAAAATGGTGAAAAGCGTCCGATTGTGGGGAAAGTTGTGGTTTTGCACTCCAGACCGAGGAAATAGGCCAACCGTTCAGACAATACGACTTTTGTCACGTTTTCCACTTTTCTCAATTTTGTTCTCTTTAGCAGCGATTCATAGCGAAAAAGTTCCAAGACCGACCCGGTCGTCTTGTTTTCCTGCAGGCGCAAAGTCTGGCTGAAGGCGGCATTGAGAATTGCGACCAATTCGGTGGTGCTTGTGAAAGAACAGCTGGTGACCTTGACCGTGTGTGTCGTATCTTTTATCGTGACAAAAAACTCATTTTCGGCGCCGCGGCCTCCACTTTCCAGACTATCAGTGATCAAATCGTGAGAATCGGGGTAAATGATTGAGACGAGCGCCACCTCGTATTGGCGATGAAAACTAAGAGTTGCGGGTAAAGATGTCGTAAAGTTGGAAATTGTGGAGCCGGCTTCAGCATTGCTGACCAACGTGATGTAAAAATCAGACATTACTTGATTTTGGGGTTTGGAAGTAGGTATCCGACACAGGCCCCCAAAATGACGAGATATTGCTGCTGTTGAGAGGGGTCGACGGTGTCAAAACACAATTTATAGATTGCGAGACAGGCGGTAATATAAATGATGACGACTTGGGTGCAGAATACAATTAGTGCTCTAGAGCAGTGTGTCTCACCGCACGACCACTTTACATTGTCCATTGCGCACAGAATGAAGGGGAAAAACAATTGAACAGGAGGAAAACATGAAATTTAGCGTTTTTTCGTCAAATTGAATACATTCTCCGGGTTTTCCACCAAAACGAGTTCTTCTTCGTACCAGAAGCCTTCTAGCTCTTCTTTGCTTGCGTCGCCCAAAACATAGACGGGGATATCGTATGGGAGAATTCGTACTATTTCAAACACCTCCCTCGACCATTTCGGCTTTGTACCTTTATGGAAAGGGCTGTTATCCATGAAAATTCGAACAAATTGACCGATTTTGTACTTTCCCACTGGTTTTTGTGGTCGCGCCGCGTAAAGACGGTGCCAAATCTCTTTTGCGTTCTTTTTGTTTACACGCTCGGGTGACGTACCGATAGACGACATGTATGACGAATTCAGGCCTTTGACCAGAGTTTCAAGGACATTGACCCAATTGGTCTTGCCTGTGGTGGAAAACCACTTTTCCAACTTGTTTTTGAGCCGCATAATGGCGTTCTCCGCATAACACGCCTTCACATTTGTATTCGCCGGATTCAAGTGAATCACACCCATAGACTTGACAAATTCGCGAAACGACGAACCCATAAACTCTTTTCCTGAAACGAATACATACGTGGCGCGGGGGCGGCGGCGGGACAAGAGCACACCTTTATCGGTATAAAGACGGGTCGGTATTCGCCACGATTTGAAAAGGATATCCGCGTAGGCGTCCTTCACGTGCGCGCAGTGTTTCGATTTTAGAGGACGTGCGAAAACAAAGCGCGAGAACACATCCACCACTATCAGAATATAACAAAAACCGCGGTTCGCTCGCTTGAGCGAAGGAAACATTGCCAGGTCGGCCATGTGATGACTGTCGGGACCCGACGTCACCCATACATTGTATGTGATGTCCTTGCCTTTTGGAAAGTGTCGCGTATAAGTGTCGTTCGAGTGGAGAAACCTGATAATGTCTCGCCGCTTTATAGTGGGGTAGACGTGACGGGCCCGCCGCAGAAGGTCGCCGACTCCCCGAAAACCATTCTTCGGGTCAGTGTACAGCTCTTCCAGCACTCTTCGATCTACGACTTTTTGCGACTTTCCAGTTTTGACCATTATAAATGCGCGACGGTGCCGGGAGGGGGAACTGACACGCCGGATTGTAGATGAGGGATTCCTTGAGACCAGTCTCTTTCAATTTAGACAAAAAGACTCGTACGTGAGTTGTGTCTGCTATCGGCTTAGAGTCGACCAAATGAGCGAGCAGACCACTCAGGTGTAATGGCGCCTTTTGGAAATTACGTATGGCGACGGTATCAGTCGTATGATTCACCATGAAAATGTGGTTTTGCTGACGCAAATGACCCAAAATTCGCTTTTTCGCTCTTTCGCGGGTGGCTTCGGTGATGCCAGGCTCCACCGCGTCGTCCACCGTATCTGGCTCGAATTCAAAATTTTCCGCCATTTCGTCGTTTTTTGCATCGATTTCAGGGGTGTGCGTCATTGTTTGCACGGCGGCACCCGCAGCCGTCTCGTCCTTTTCTACACCGCCCGCCACCGACTGTCTTTCATTCTCCTCCATTCTGCGAACTTTGACGCTCCGCTCATCTTCTTCGTTCGGAGGCATTTGATTCCGCTTACGGATAATGTTATCCAAATTGTGGCGAATATGCGCAATCTTTGCATCATCATCCATTCGCCCGGTCTTTAACACTTTTTCAAACGCATCATCAGGTTGCTGCGCCTTGTTCACCAAATCCGCGTGTTCTTCGACAGACAGCAAGACATATTTACCGTAGGACATGGCTGAGAATAGTGGAGGCGGCCGAAATGAGAATGGGAAGGAGGGCGACAACGGGCGTGCCACCCGTTTGAATCAGATAGTCTTTGGCAGTGTCCAAGTTGTTTGTAGACGCCAAAGTTCGCAATTCCACCGCTTTTGGTAATAATTGCTGTTTTTCTGCCGGTTTGATAGGAAGGCCCCGGTTTACCACATTTTTCACTATATCGAGCAAAAGTTTGAGCGTGGAGTCGGGCATGGCCTTTACCACTTCGAGTCGCGACGGTTCGTCTTCGGTGAGCGCAAGAGTGAGAATATGATGATAATCGTCATAGTTCCACCCATTTCTTCCTTTTCGACCTTGAAACCCGCTTAGCTTGTTATTTAGGGATAAAGACATGAGTGGTTCGGTCGGGAAGCAGGTTATCACGATAACGAATCTCGTCAGGACAGCTCTTGTGGAGATCTAGCAGTAAATACGTATAGGGGGCAGAGGTGGCGTCGGCGTAAATGGCGAGAAATGTGTTACACGCGCCGGGCATCATCTGAGACCCCAGGCAGCGCACACTCGACTTGTCGGCGTTGTTTTTGAACAAAATGATATAACTTGCTTGCAAACGCAAGTTTCTTATAGTTTTCGAGTAGAATATCGTGTGGAGTAGGAAAATGATGGTCATATCGTAGTGATGGGCCAAAACAGACACTAGTCGCTCCATCCCCGAGTTTGCGTCGATTTTCGTCATAAGGTCGTCAATTACAATCATTGCTTGATCTTTCTTGTATTTCTTCAATTCTTCCAAATTCGGCAGCCCCTCACGTAGCAGCACATCTTTCCGATTTTTGAGCGAATCGGGTACACTTTCGAAAGTGTCATAGTACCAGAAGCAGACTCTACTGTCCGCCTCGAATATCTCGTTTCTCTCGTCGACGATGCGACGCGCAAGAGTACTCTTACCCTGGCCACTCGGGCCGACAATGAGAACGGTGGATTGCCAGGCTAACCGGACCATGACGCAGACACGCGAGTAAAGAGACCGCTAGAGGGCGGACGGAGAGGTGACGCACAAAGACACGCGACTGCCGGCGGTCGCTCACACATGTAGCCAACCCCCGCCGCCACCACCTTCCCCACCGCTTTCGTCATTTTCGAGCGTTTCCCCGCTCTTTGTCGTTTTTCTCGTATTATCATGACTTTATTAACAATTTCAGAAAAACTTTCAACTTTCAATATAACCGAATGGAAGAGTCGAACCGTCGGCAAGAATACGCCGCTTGGCAAAGGTAAAACGAAAATCTTTGTGAATTTTACGAAAATAGACATTGTGATCTACATCTCTCCAGACGTTCAGCTGTGGCATTCCGACGACGGGCGCGACGGGGTCCGCCTCCATCACCGCTTGCACCATCCGCTTCATGAGCTCGAAGGTGAGTTTGTCGTTCACTTGCGAATTGATTGTGATCCCTTTTGCCTTGCGAGTCACTTTGACCTCGCCGTCTGCCATCCTCTCCCGATAGCAGTAGCTTTTCGGCCCAACCGTCACAAACTCGATCATCTCTCCTTCCAGTTCGTTGGTCAGCTGACCCAGATAGGGACCATGGAAAGGGGCGAGAGGACTCGACACACCTGCGGGCAGCCGGTACATGATGGAGTCTGTGTCTGTAAGTATTTCATTTCAAAACTATTCGCAATGGAACAAAAACTTACCAGTGTACATGATGTGGTCAGGACCGACAGCCTCCATGAACTTGTAGAGGCGCAGACGTGCGTACGAGGTGACGTGAGCCGCAATGTGAACCGCGTTCGTCTTTAAACTCTCCAGAGACTCGGCCGCTTTCCTGTACGTAACGACTAGGGTGTCATTGACGGGGTGAATGTCATCGATCAGCACACTCGAGTCGTTGTAGAGCTCCCAAAACTTTTCGGGGTTGACTATTATTGCCGTCGTCGGACGATCGACGCGCTGCGCCAGCTTCCCCCATAGCGAGTTTAGTAGAATCTTTGACACCATGCGCTTTCCGGGGTTTTTCTCGAAACGACTCCAGTCGTCCAATCGAATTCCCTCCTTTTCATAGTAGGCTTGACAGTAGGCCGCCTTCTGATCGTCCGTCTCTACATTCTGAGGCCATCCGCTACTGTACTGAAAACGGAGAACATTGACATCACCGCGTTTATACCCGACACTCACTATTTTCTCCACCATCATCTGATTGATGTATGAGGTGAACATTCCTCCCTCGCCGTTCTCGTCGTTTTGAATCCACGTGTCCCACTTGATTCCGTGGTAAAATTCGAGCACCTTGTACCCCTTCTCCAGAGCCTTGCACAACTCCACAGTGGTGAAGGTACCGTGGAAACTGCGCTCCTTTTCGGTGTGACGGCACGTCTCTTGGTTTTTGTCAATAGTGCACTGCCGACAGAGAGCGAAAATGAGTTTGCCACACAACTTGACCGGGAGAACAGGAAGACGGAGCTGTGGTGGGGCAAGAATGCGACATCCGATGACTCCCCGGAATGAAACATGCTCCGCGCGGGTCATGGGAAGCGTGAGAGTAGCGCGATCCACATTCGAAGGCGGTCCCGTGGGGAAACTCTCCGTTTTCATCACAGTGGGGTAGAGGCTGACGACGTCCTCATAGTGGGCCGTCTCGCCGTCGCCAAGCTTCATGTAGAGCGAGAAGACTTCAGTTCGGCCTCCGGCAAGAGCGCGATCCATCTCGAGAATGCCGACCGGATCATAGGTGTCGAAAAACTCTCTCATTTCGGGGTCCGCGTTGAGACTCTTTTCCACGTCACACTCCCACACAATTTCGACGTCGTGGAACTGTGAGAGGTAGATTTCTCGCACCGCATCCTCCTCGCGAATATCCGAAACGGCACGGTTCTTGATAAACTGTTCGGCGCGATACTTGCACGAGTGCCCGTGCCAATAGCATCCATAAAATTCGATAATCTTTCCCCGGGGGTACTTTTCACACGGCGGAATGAAGCCGTCCACGCGTCGTCCGTGAATCTTCTCCTCGCCACTCGTGGTGGACATTCGCAAGTTCACCTTTTCTTTGTGGATGATCCAAGCCAGATACTTTTGAGAAATGATCGAATTCTGGATGGCAGCCGAAGGTTGAGAGTCGAGCACAATGCTTCCATTCTGCGGGAGATGTCGGCGGCGATACGTCATCATTGCGGCCGATGCGGCCGTCATTGACTCCTCGACAAGACAGACATCTGTCATTTCTTCGAACGCCGTCTCGAAGGTGGAGAATGCTGACGCCAGAATGTAGACGTCATTGTAGCAGTACTTGAACAGCTCCTCTTTGAAGTTGAACGTCCGGCCGAGTGCTCTCTCCTCCTCCAAGTGCGCCTCCATCTTGCTCTTCAACTGCACACTCTTTCCCTCGAGGCAATAGTATTCGTTCGCCGGTAGCGGTCCAGAATAGTCGTAGTTCTCGGGTCGAATGAAACCGACCGGGAAATCTCCCTTCAGACTGTCCACCTTGAAAGCCTCGCCCACTTTGGCCAGACTCATCGTTAGAAACTTGAGCGAGTCGATGAGGCGGATTCCGTTCAATTGTAGGAAAACCAGTTTTCGACCGTCCAGAATAATGTAGGGAGCCTCTTTGTTACTTTGTATGAGGTTCTGAAGGATGAACTGTCCATCATATCCCGAGCCATTGTGGGCGATCAGCGTGAAACCCTCGTGTTCAGACTGGAAAAGCCAATCGGTGAAGAGGCTCGCGATTTCGCAATCGCGCCCGTCGGGGGACACATTCTCAATGACTTTTCCTCGTCGGCCACCCTTTGAACAGTTGCTACATGTAGCCTCCAGAGCGGCGCTCATCGATTTGGGAATCTCCTTCGAGCACTCATCACAACACCGAAGAGCCACAAAAAGTACCGGCACCTGACGTCCTGTCTCCTCATCTTCCCGACTCTGTAATCTCACATTGACGTTGCGCGTGGAATATAACTCACCTCGATATCAAAGTAGATTCTTTTCCGCGTCAACTTTTCCTCGTTCTTCTCGGCCGCTGTCATCACACAATAGTGTCCCGGCTCCTTCTGCTCCCTACACCGGCCGCACCACCGCGCCCCGCACACGTGTCGACCCTCGCCTTTCGATTTGTTTGTGTAGTACGACGTCTCGCATTTTTCACAGTATTTGGTATGACCACATCGACTTTTTCCGCCTTGCTCACCTAAACACCAAGAAGTAATATTTCGAGTATTCTCTCGCGTCTTACCTTTCATCTTGTGATTGTCGTAGCATCGGACCGAACGGAACACGATCCGACAATCGCTACATTCGATCTCCACGCCGTCTTCTTTTCGCGGACAGTCTGCTTTTCCGCAGAGCCGATGAAGAAGGGGACAATTGTAGTGGGTACCGGCCGAACCATACCGCACATTGCACAACCCACAGTAGTACCAGGTTCCGAGTAGAGGACACAATTTTTGAACTCCGTGATAGTGTTGTTTCTCCTCGTCGAGGAGAATGATGAGTCGACGATCTTCTCCGAGGTATTCGCTTCCTTTGAAGAACGGGTAAGGACTTCCTTTGCGGAATGCCCAAATTTGATAGACCCCCGCGTAGACTGTTTCTTGGAACTGCTTGATGTCGTCGAAAGTGAAATCGCGCGTCTTGGTCACGCCGGCTTTCTATAAATTGTACGTTTTGACCCCCACTCGAAATGACCAAAGATCACTTACCTTTTTCAGTTTTTCCACCCCCGCAAACACATCATTAGCAGGTCCGCTTGCACGTCCCACGCGCAAAGTTCTCCGGTACACTTGTTTTTTTGAGGCATCGTCGCGTGACTCGATGTACATTTGCGCTTGGAAGAGTGCGTGCGGGAGACAATTGTTTTCCACTAAATTGATAGTTTTGAAAAGTTTCGAAAAGTGCATGACTCACCATCATTTCGCATAACGTTGCCCGAACTCTTACAGCCGCGCTTACTTTTCGACGAGCACCGCTCCGACCCGTCGGTGACGTCATCGTCGTCGACGACCTCCTCCTCCTCCTCCCCGTCCACCTCGCTTGCCGCGTCATCCAACAGGGAACCGTCACGTCGCGATGACTTTGTCGTCGTCGTCTTCCGCGCCCTTTTAGACGGCACACCCCGGAAGGTGTCAAGCTCCAAAATCCGATCGATACCAAACAATAGACGTTTCCGGCCACTCCCCGAAGGCGGCTTCACATAAGTGATACGGATCGAAACCTTTGAATTGTTAAGGTTCAAAGGGCTTCTCTCGGATTGTCCCATTTTCTTCAAATTTCCAACAATATCGGCGGTTTTGACCGATGACATCGTAGTCAAGGGTAAACCGCTAGTTTGAGCCCCATCGTCAAATTCGAAGGCGACGCCCACCCTGGCGGTGTTTTTGAAAGTGGGCGGGGCGTAGCGTTTTATGAGCTTGACCACCGCATCGCCAAAGTAGTCGTCACTTTGCGGATCCGCCGCCATTTGCGCAGGTATGCGCACATTGAGTTTGACGCTCTGCACAAAGCGCTTGAACTTTTGGTCACTACTTTTCTCCTGGGTCACCTTGTCCACAACCAGAGACGCGCCACCTTCTTGCTCCTATAATTAGCCACCTTCACCTATACATGCTCTCTCTTGTCATTTACCGGATGTTGTAGTAGTTCGTTGAGCTCCACAACAGCAACCATACCGTTGAGAACATCACGACAAATTGCGAAATCGTTCGTTTCAGCTTGATTCATTCTGCAAATGAACACTGGAAGCGGAAAGAACATTGTCGAGGTGGAGTACCCATATGGACACACTCTGGAGCCCCAACAACAACAACAACAACGCGACGGTGGGTACGATCAGAAGGTAAACGAGTAAAAGTAAAACGGTAAACGAAGGTGAAAGTTTAGATGACTGGCTCAAACATGGACCAGTTCTTTTTCACATCTCCTGCACCTGCAACGGCGCCAAAAGAGAAGAAGAGACCGGATACGCATGTCTTCAACTTTGCAAAAGGTTCTGGAGCCACCTTTTACTTTAAAACTGTGAAAGAGTGACGGAGAAGCGCGACCTCTCGGCCGGTAGGTGCGCGCCAGCTCCCCTCCACTCGACTCCGCCCCCTGTTCTGTAATGCACTTTGGTGTCACTTTACACAATTAATAGTTTCTCCAGTCAACCAATAAAGTCTGTAACAAGTATCTCTTTCCGCCTACTTTCCCCGTTCTCAACACAATCATTTGGTTCTGATCAAAACAATCATTTTCATCCATTCCTCCGGAAAGGAGACTTTTGCGCAAACATCATTTTTACAGTGGTACGGTAGCAGAGTGTAACAGTGTCACCTTGGTGCACACGCCATGGTGACTCATTCCCGGAAACTGTCTGCGTCTACACGAGAACACACGCTCTCTCGCGTTTGAGGTGTCCGTTCTCGATGACTCACTTGAGCAAACATTGCACATCGTTCGCCACCGACACCACTTAATTACACTGTTAAAATAAGCTCCGCCCACTTTTGCACGCGAGCTCCTCTGCGTCAGCCTCATTTGTACTTTTTTCGTCCTACCAAACGGTCGCTTTTTCCCCGCTTCCACCCCTATTTCACCATGTCCGACTCGAAACCCATGAAGCGCAAGGCGGACACGGACTATGCCGCGATTCGAGCTGCCGCTCTTTTGGAACGAGCGGAGAAGTGTCGGATGCCGTCGGAGGAGGATGCTGTTTTGAAGACAGAGTTCATGTACAGGAAGCCGGGACCACTGATCATCACCCTGTGCGGGAAGTGCCGGGAGTACAACTCGAGATCTTCTGGAGTGATGCTGGCGGACGGCATGTTCCAAATTCCGATGGCCATGTGTATCGTGTGTCGCGCTCTACACAACTCTTTGTCGAAGACGATGTACTTCAAGTTTGACGTCCCGCTTCACAAACGCGCTGTGGAGGAGGCTGCCGCTGCTGCGACCGCCGCCGATGCGTACGACGACGACGACGACATCCAGATCATCACACCGCCGCCGCCACCGAAGGGAAAGATGATGTCGAAGATCAAGAAGGAAAAATTCCAGCTTTAAATTGTGATGTTATAAGGATAAACGTTTATTATTGGAACCATGTGAGTATTCTGTGTTTTGATGTGTCCAGTCTTGCACTCTGTATCTGAAAATTAATAGTCTTTTTTCAAAAAGTTTCCTATTGCGAAACGCGGTAAAAATGGAAAATTTCGAGAATTTTACGAAAACGCTGTAAAAATGGAAAATTTCGAGAATTTTCCGCCTTTTCAGTCGGGTGTCGGTGACGCCGGCGACAAATTTGAATTTACCGCATTTTTCTATATTTTTGAATTTAACCGCCAATAGTGGTTAAAGCCGGCGCTTCCGGGTATTTGCTCATTTTCCCCCACATGACGGTCATTTCGCGGGAGGCGCCGTCGGCGCTGGCACCGTGCCAACAGTCTAACTGTCTGCACTCTCTCCCTCTCATACTCTCTCGTCGTCGTAGTGGTGAGTGGTGGTGGCGGGGTGGGCGCTCGCGCTCGGCGCCCCTCCCCGCACCCGCCACTATATAAACCCCTTGACCCCCTGGGGACAAAGTTACCTCGCTAGTCTAGTGGTTAGTGCGCGCACCTACCGACCGAGAGGTCGCGGGTTCGAGTCCGCACCACTCTTTAACAAAAATTCAAAAAATCAATTAGCACCCAATCAATTAAGAATGAGCAATAATAATGATGAGTCATAATTGTTGGGAGGGATGACACTAATTAAATAGATAGTGATGACACCCCTAATGATAAGGATGACACTAATTAAATAGATAATGATGACACCAATAAAATAGATAGGGATGACACCCTAATGATAAGGATGACACCATGACTAATTGATCACCCATAGCCAATTAATCGGTCACGCTAATTAGCGTGGCGGCAAAAGATCAAAGGGGTCATTAAAATTTGCTTACCCACCCTCCCCTAACCTCTCTTACGTGAAACACTAATATTAAAAATGAAAAAAGCTTACAACATCCGGGATTCCCAGGCCGTCTCCGATCCAAGTACTAACCGGACTCAACGTTGCTTAACTTGCCAGATCGGACGGGATGGCGTGTTTTCAACGTGATATGGTCGTAAGCGATACTCTCCCATCTTCTTGCACGTCATTAACTACCCACTCCTCTCTACTCGATCAGAACAACAAAAAAAAAAGAAGGAACCTTTATTAAACACAACGAGGAGAAGAAGAAGAAGAAAACACGTGGCTGACGCGGGCCAGTACAAGTGTCGGATGCTCTCGCTTCCTATGTCTGGTTGCGCGACAACCAAGTCGGTTTAATTACCCAAGTTTGAGGTGAGCCAACGCTTGCATGACCCAAAGAAATTTGGTGTTAGCATCGATTAATTTTGAAACGTCTCCCTTCGAGGGAGACAACAAAAAGTTCCCCAAATATAACAGCATCTCACAATTGTGTAATTCAAACTCAAACTTGGGTAATTAATCTCCACCATATAGCTCAAACTTGGGTAATTAAACCACCGGTCACGTAAAATGCAGCACGTTTTAACCATTTCATCTTGTTGGAGGATTAATTACCCAAGTTTGAGCTATATGGTGGAGATTAATTACCCAAGTTTGAGCTATACGGTGGAGATTAGTTACCCAAGTTTGAGCTATAATAGGGGGCGAAAAGGTGGAGCTTAGTTGATAATTAGTTAATCTTTAAAAAACGTGAAGTGGAAATGATTTATATGAGATACGTGAAACACTAATATTAAAAATGAAAAAAGCTTACAACATCCGGGATTCCCAGGCCGTCTCCGATCCAAGTACTAACCGGACTCAACGTTGCTTAACTTGCCAGATCGGACGGGATGGCGTGTTTTCAACGTGATATGGTCGTAAGCGATACTCTCCCATCTTCTTGCACGTCATTAACTTCCCACTCCTCTCTACTCGATCAGAACAACAAAAAAAAAAGAAGGAACCTTTATTAAACACAACGAGGAGAAGAAGAAGAAGAAAACACGTGGCTGACGCGGGCCAGTACAAGTGTCGGATGCTCTCGCTTCCTATGTCTGGTTGCGCGACAACCAAGTCGGTTTAATTACCCAAGTTTGAGGTGAGCCAACGCTTGCATGACCCAAAGAAATTTGGTGTTAGCATCGATTAATTTTGAAACGTCTCCCTTCGAGGGAGACAACAAAAAGTTCCCCAAATATAACAGCATCTCACAATTGTGTAATTCAAACTCAAACTTGGGTAATTAATCTCCACCATATAGCTCAAACTTGGGTAATTAAACCACCGGTCACGTAAAATGCAGCACGTTTTAACCATTTCATCTTGTTGGAGGATTAATTACCCAAGTTTGAGCTATATGGTGGAGATTAATTACCCAAGTTTGAGCTATACGGTGGAGATTAGTTACCCAAGTTTGAGCTATAATAGGGGGCGAAAAGGTGGAGCTTAGTTGATAATTAGTTAATCTTTAAAAAACGTGAAGTGGAAATGATTTATATGAGATACGTGAAACACTAATATTAAAAATGAAAAAAGCTTACAACATCCGGGATTCCCAGGCCGTCTCCGATCCAAGTACTAACCGGACTCAACGTTGCTTAACTTGCCAGATCGGACGGGATGGCGTGTTTTCAACGTGATATGGTCGTAAGCGATACTCTCCCATCTTCTTGCACGTCATTAACTTCCCACTCCTCTCTACTCGATCAGAACAACAAAAAAAAAAGAAGGAACCTTTATTAAACACAACGAGGAGAAGAAGAAGAAGAAAACACGTGGCTGACGCGGGCCAGTACAAGTGTCGGATGCTCTCGCTTCCTATGTCTGGTTGCGCGACAACCAAGTCGGTTTAATTACCCAAGTTTGAGGTGAGCCAACGCTTGCATGACCCAAAGAAATTTGGTGTTAGCATCGATTAATTTTGAAACGTCTCCCTTCGAGGGAGACAACAAAAAGTTCCCCAAATATAACAGCATCTCACAATTGTGTAATTCAAACTCAAACTTGGGTAATTAATCTCCACCATATAGCTCAAACTTGGGTAATTAAACCACCGGTCACGTAAAATGCAGCACGTTTTAACCATTTCATCTTGTTGGAGGATTAATTACCCAAGTTTGAGCTATATGGTGGAGATTAATTACCCAAGTTTGAGCTATACGGTGGAGATTAGTTACCCAAGTTTGAGCTATAATAGGGGGCGAAAAGGTGGAGCTTAGTTGATAATTAGTTAATCTTTAAAAAACGTGAAGTGGAAATGATTTATATGAGATACGTGAAACACTAATATTAAAAATGAAAAAAGCTTACAACATCCGGGATTCCCAGGCCGTCTCCGATCCAAGTACTAACCGGACTCAACGTTGCTTAACTTGCCAGATCGGACGGGATGGCGTGTTTTCAACGTGATATGGTCGTAAGCGATACTCTCCCATCTTCTTGCACGTCATTAACTTCCCACTCCTCTCTACTCGATCAGAACAACAAAAAAAAAAGAAGGAACCTTTATTAAACACAACGAGGAGAAGAAGAAGAAGAAAACACGTGGCTGACGCGGGCCAGTACAAGTGTCGGATGCTCTCGCTTCCTATGTCTGGTTGCGCGACAACCAAGTCGGTTTAATTACCCAAGTTTGAGGTGAGCCAACGCTTGCATGACCCAAAGAAATTTGGTGTTAGCATCGATTAATTTTGAAACGTCTCCCTTCGAGGGAGACAACAAAAAGTTCCCCAAATATAACAGCATCTCACAATTGTGTAATTCAAACTCAAACTTGGGTAATTAATCTCCACCATATAGCTCAAACTTGGGTAATTAAACCACCGGTCACGTAAAATGCAGCACGTTTTAACCATTTCATCTTGTTGGAGGATTAATTACCCAAGTTTGAGCTATATGGTGGAGATTAATTACCCAAGTTTGAGCTATACGGTGGAGATTAGTTACCCAAGTTTGAGCTATAATAGGGGGCGAAAAGGTGGAGCTTAGTTGATAATTAGTTAATCTTTAAAAAACGTGAAGTGGAAATGATTTATATGAGATACGTGAAACACTAATATTAAAAATGAAAAAAGCTTACAACATCCGGGATTCCCAGGCCGTCTCCGATCCAAGTACTAACCGGACTCAACGTTGCTTAACTTGCCAGATCGGACGGGATGGCGTGTTTTCAACGTGATATGGTCGTAAGCGATACTCTCCCATCTTCTTGCACGTCATTAACTTCCCACTCCTCTCTACTCGATCAGAACAACAAAAAAAAAAGAAGGAACCTTTATTAAACACAACGAGGAGAAGAAGAAGAAGAAAACACGTGGCTGACGCGGGCCAGTACAAGTGTCGGATGCTCTCGCTTCCTATGTCTGGTTGCGCGACAACCAAGTCGGTTTAATTACCCAAGTTTGAGGTGAGCCAACGCTTGCATGACCCAAAGAAATTTGGTGTTAGCATCGATTAATTTTGAAACGTCTCCCTTCGAGGGAGACAACAAAAAGTTCCCCAAATATAACAGCATCTCACAATTGTGTAATTCAAACTCAAACTTGGGTAATTAATCTCCACCATATAGCTCAAACTTGGGTAATTAAACCACCGGTCACGTAAAATGCAGCACGTTTTAACCATTTCATCTTGTTGGAGGATTAATTACCCAAGTTTGAGCTATATGGTGGAGATTAATTACCCAAGTTTGAGCTATACGGTGGAGATTAGTTACCCAAGTTTGAGCTATAATAGGGGGCGAAAAGGTGGAGCTTAGTTGATAATTAGTTAATCTTTAAAAAACGTGAAGTGGAAATGATTTATATGAGATACGTGAAACACTAATATTAAAAATGAAAAAAGCTTACAACATCCGGGATTCCCAGGCCGTCTCCGATCCAAGTACTAACCGGACTCAACGTTGCTTAACTTGCCAGATCGGACGGGATGGCGTGTTTTCAACGTGATATGGTCGTAAGCGATACTCTCCCATCTTCTTGCACGTCATTAACTACCCACTCCTCTCTACTCGATCAGAACAACAAAAAAAAAAGAAGGAACCTTTATTAAACACAACGAGGAGAAGAAGAAGAAGAAAACACGTGGCTGACGCGGGCCAGTACAAGTGTCGGATGCTCTCGCTTCCTATGTCTGGTTGCGCGACAACCAAGTCGGTTTAATTACCCAAGTTTGAGGTGAGCCAACGCTTGCATGACCCAAAGAAATTTGGTGTTAGCATCGATTAATTTTGAAACGTCTCCCTTCGAGGGAGACAACAAAAAGTTCCCCAAATATAACAGCATCTCACAATTGTGTAATTCAAACTCAAACTTGGGTAATTAATCTCCACCATATAGCTCAAACTTGGGTAATTAAACCACCGGTCACGTAAAATGCAGCACGTTTTAACCATTTCATCTTGTTGGAGGATTAATTACCCAAGTTTGAGCTATATGGTGGAGATTAATTACCCAAGTTTGAGCTATACGGTGGAGATTAGTTACCCAAGTTTGAGCTATAATAGGGGGCGAAAAGGTGGAGCTTAGTTGATAATTAGTTAATCTTTAAAAAACGTGAAGTGGAAATGATTTATATGAGATACGTGAAACACTAATATTAAAAATGAAAAAAGCTTACAACATCCGGGATTCCCAGGCCGTCTCCGATCCAAGTACTAACCGGACTCAACGTTGCTTAACTTGCCAGATCGGACGGGATGGCGTGTTTTCAACGTGATATGGTCGTAAGCGATACTCTCCCATCTTCTTGCACGTCATTAACTACCCACTCCTCTCTACTCGATCAGAACAACAAAAAAAAAAGAAGGAACCTTTATTAAACACAACGAGGAGAAGAAGAAGAAGAAAACACGTGGCTGACGCGGGCCAGTACAAGTGTCGGATGCTCTCGCTTCCTATGTCTGGTTGCGCGACAACCAAGTCGGTTTAATTACCCAAGTTTGAGGTGAGCCAACGCTTGCATGACCCAAAGAAATTTGGTGTTAGCATCGATTAATTTTGAAACGTCTCCCTTCGAGGGAGACAACAAAAAGTTCCCCAAATATAACAGCATCTCACAATTGTGTAATTCAAACTCAAACTTGGGTAATTAATCTCCACCATATAGCTCAAACTTGGGTAATTAAACCACCGGTCACGTAAAATGCAGCACGTTTTAACCATTTCATCTTGTTGGAGGATTAATTACCCAAGTTTGAGCTATATGGTGGAGATTAATTACCCAAGTTTGAGCTATACGGTGGAGATTAGTTACCCAAGTTTGAGCTATAATAGGGGGCGAAAAGGTGGAGCTTAGTTGATAATTAGTTAATCTTTAAAAAACGTGAAGTGGAAATGATTTATATGAGATACGTGAAACACTAATATTAAAAATGAAAAAAGCTTACAACATCCGGGATTCCCAGGCCGTCTCCGATCCAAGTACTAACCGGACTCAACGTTGCTTAACTTGCCAGATCGGACGGGATGGCGTGTTTTCAACGTGATATGGTCGTAAGCGATACTCTCCCATCTTCTTGCACGTCATTAACTACCCACTCCTCTCTACTCGATCAGAACAACAAAAAAAAAAGAAGGAACCTTTATTAAACACAACGAGGAGAAGAAGAAGAAGAAAACACGTGGCTGACGCGGGCCAGTACAAGTGTCGGATGCTCTCGCTTCCTATGTCTGGTTGCGCGACAACCAAGTCGGTTTAATTACCCAAGTTTGAGGTGAGCCAACGCTTGCATGACCCAAAGAAATTTGGTGTTAGCATCGATTAATTTTGAAACGTCTCCCTTCGAGGGAGACAACAAAAAGTTCCCCAAATATAACAGCATCTCACAATTGTGTAATTCAAACTCAAACTTGGGTAATTAATCTCCACCATATAGCTCAAACTTGGGTAATTAAACCACCGGTCACGTAAAATGCAGCACGTTTTAACCATTTCATCTTGTTGGAGGATTAATTACCCAAGTTTGAGCTATATGGTGGAGATTAATTACCCAAGTTTGAGCTATACGGTGGAGATTAGTTACCCAAGTTTGAGCTATAATAGGGGGCGAAAAGGTGGAGCTTAGTTGATAATTAGTTAATCTTTAAAAAACGTGAAGTGGAAATGATTTATATGAGATACGTGAAACACTAATATTAAAAATGAAAAAAGCTTACAACATCCGGGATTCCCAGGCCGTCTCCGATCCAAGTACTAACCGGACTCAACGTTGCTTAACTTGCCAGATCGGACGGGATGGCGTGTTTTCAACGTGATATGGTCGTAAGCGATACTCTCCCATCTTCTTGCACGTCATTAACTTCCCACTCCTCTCTACTCGATCAGAACAACAAAAAAAAAAGAAGGAACCTTTATTAAACACAACGAGGAGAAGAAGAAGAAGAAAACACGTGGCTGACGCGGGCCAGTACAAGTGTCGGATGCTCTCGCTTCCTATGTCTGGTTGCGCGACAACCAAGTCGGTTTAATTACCCAAGTTTGAGGTGAGCCAACGCTTGCATGACCCAAAGAAATTTGGTGTTAGCATCGATTAATTTTGAAACGTCTCCCTTCGAGGGAGACAACAAAAAGTTCCCCAAATATAACAGCATCTCACAATTGTGTAATTCAAACTCAAACTTGGGTAATTAATCTCCACCATATAGCTCAAACTTGGGTAATTAAACCACCGGTCACGTAAAATGCAGCACGTTTTAACCATTTCATCTTGTTGGAGGATTAATTACCCAAGTTTGAGCTATATGGTGGAGATTAATTACCCAAGTTTGAGCTATACGGTGGAGATTAGTTACCCAAGTTTGAGCTATAATAGGGGGCGAAAAGGTGGAGCTTAGTTGATAATTAGTTAATCTTTAAAAAACGTGAAGTGGAAATGATTTATATGAGATACGTGAAACACTAATATTAAAAATGAAAAAAGCTTACAACATCCGGGATTCCCAGGCCGTCTCCGATCCAAGTACTAACCGGACTCAACGTTGCTTAACTTGCCAGATCGGACGGGATGGCGTGTTTTCAACGTGATATGGTCGTAAGCGATACTCTCCCATCTTCTTGCACGTCATTAACTACCCACTCCTCTCTACTCGATCAGAACAACAAAAAAAAAAGAAGGAACCTTTATTAAACACAACGAGGAGAAGAAGAAGAAGAAAACACGTGGCTGACGCGGGCCAGTACAAGTGTCGGATGCTCTCGCTTCCTATGTCTGGTTGCGCGACAACCAAGTCGGTTTAATTACCCAAGTTTGAGGTGAGCCAACGCTTGCATGACCCAAAGAAATTTGGTGTTAGCATCGATTAATTTTGAAACGTCTCCCTTCGAGGGAGACAACAAAAAGTTCCCCAAATATAACAGCATCTCACAATTGTGTAATTCAAACTCAAACTTGGGTAATTAATCTCCACCATATAGCTCAAACTTGGGTAATTAAACCACCGGTCACGTAAAATGCAGCACGTTTTAACCATTTCATCTTGTTGGAGGATTAATTACCCAAGTTTGAGCTATATGGTGGAGATTAATTACCCAAGTTTGAGCTATACGGTGGAGATTAGTTACCCAAGTTTGAGCTATAATAGGGGGCGAAAAGGTGGAGCTTAGTTGATAATTAGTTAATCTTTAAAAAACGTGAAGTGGAAATGATTTATATGAGATACGTGAAACACTAATATTAAAAATGAAAAAAGCTTACAACATCCGGGATTCCCAGGCCGTCTCCGATCCAAGTACTAACCGGACTCAACGTTGCTTAACTTGCCAGATCGGACGGGATGGCGTGTTTTCAACGTGATATGGTCGTAAGCGATACTCTCCCATCTTCTTGCACGTCATTAACTTCCCACTCCTCTCTACTCGATCAGAACAACAAAAAAAAAAGAAGGAACCTTTATTAAACACAACGAGGAGAAGAAGAAGAAGAAAACACGTGGCTGACGCGGGCCAGTACAAGTGTCGGATGCTCTCGCTTCCTATGTCTGGTTGCGCGACAACCAAGTCGGTTTAATTACCCAAGTTTGAGGTGAGCCAACGCTTGCATGACCCAAAGAAATTTGGTGTTAGCATCGATTAATTTTGAAACGTCTCCCTTCGAGGGAGACAACAAAAAGTTCCCCAAATATAACAGCATCTCACAATTGTGTAATTCAAACTCAAACTTGGGTAATTAATCTCCACCATATAGCTCAAACTTGGGTAATTAAACCACCGGTCACGTAAAATGCAGCACGTTTTAACCATTTCATCTTGTTGGAGGATTAATTACCCAAGTTTGAGCTATATGGTGGAGATTAATTACCCAAGTTTGAGCTATACGGTGGAGATTAGTTACCCAAGTTTGAGCTATAATAGGGGGCGAAAAGGTGGAGCTTAGTTGATAATTAGTTAATCTTTAAAAAACGTGAAGTGGAAATGATTTATATGAGATACGTGAAACACTAATATTAAAAATGAAAAAAGCTTACAACATCCGGGATTCCCAGGCCGTCTCCGATCCAAGTACTAACCGGACTCAACGTTGCTTAACTTGCCAGATCGGACGGGATGGCGTGTTTTCAACGTGATATGGTCGTAAGCGATACTCTCCCATCTTCTTGCACGTCATTAACTACCCACTCCTCTCTACTCGATCAGAACAACAAAAAAAAAAGAAGGAACCTTTATTAAACACAACGAGGAGAAGAAGAAGAAGAAAACACGTGGCTGACGCGGGCCAGTACAAGTGTCGGATGCTCTCGCTTCCTATGTCTGGTTGCGCGACAACCAAGTCGGTTTAATTACCCAAGTTTGAGGTGAGCCAACGCTTGCATGACCCAAAGAAATTTGGTGTTAGCATCGATTAATTTTGAAACGTCTCCCTTCGAGGGAGACAACAAAAAGTTCCCCAAATATAACAGCATCTCACAATTGTGTAATTCAAACTCAAACTTGGGTAATTAATCTCCACCATATAGCTCAAACTTGGGTAATTAAACCACCGGTCACGTAAAATGCAGCACGTTTTAACCATTTCATCTTGTTGGAGGATTAATTACCCAAGTTTGAGCTATATGGTGGAGATTAATTACCCAAGTTTGAGCTATACGGTGGAGATTAGTTACCCAAGTTTGAGCTATAATAGGGGGCGAAAAGGTGGAGCTTAGTTGATAATTAGTTAATCTTTAAAAAACGTGAAGTGGAAATGATTTATATGAGATACGTGAAACACTAATATTAAAAATGAAAAAAGCTTACAACATCCGGGATTCCCAGGCCGTCTCCGATCCAAGTACTAACCGGACTCAACGTTGCTTAACTTGCCAGATCGGACGGGATGGCGTGTTTTCAACGTGATATGGTCGTAAGCGATACTCTCCCATCTTCTTGCACGTCATTAACTACCCACTCCTCTCTACTCGATCAGAACAACAAAAAAAAAAGAAGGAACCTTTATTAAACACAACGAGGAGAAGAAGAAGAAGAAAACACGTGGCTGACGCGGGCCAGTACAAGTGTCGGATGCTCTCGCTTCCTATGTCTGGTTGCGCGACAACCAAGTCGGTTTAATTACCCAAGTTTGAGGTGAGCCAACGCTTGCATGACCCAAAGAAATTTGGTGTTAGCATCGATTAATTTTGAAACGTCTCCCTTCGAGGGAGACAACAAAAAGTTCCCCAAATATAACAGCATCTCACAATTGTGTAATTCAAACTCAAACTTGGGTAATTAATCTCCACCATATAGCTCAAACTTGGGTAATTAAACCACCGGTCACGTAAAATGCAGCACGTTTTAACCATTTCATCTTGTTGGAGGATTAATTACCCAAGTTTGAGCTATATGGTGGAGATTAATTACCCAAGTTTGAGCTATACGGTGGAGATTAGTTACCCAAGTTTGAGCTATAATAGGGGGCGAAAAGGTGGAGCTTAGTTGATAATTAGTTAATCTTTAAAAAACGTGAAGTGGAAATGATTTATATGAGATACGTGAAACACTAATATTAAAAATGAAAAAAGCTTACAACATCCGGGATTCCCAGGCCGTCTCCGATCCAAGTACTAACCGGACTCAACGTTGCTTAACTTGCCAGATCGGACGGGATGGCGTGTTTTCAACGTGATATGGTCGTAAGCGATACTCTCCCATCTTCTTGCACGTCATTAACTTCCCACTCCTCTCTACTCGATCAGAACAACAAAAAAAAAAGAAGGAACCTTTATTAAACACAACGAGGAGAAGAAGAAGAAGAAAACACGTGGCTGACGCGGGCCAGTACAAGTGTCGGATGCTCTCGCTTCCTATGTCTGGTTGCGCGACAACCAAGTCGGTTTAATTACCCAAGTTTGAGGTGAGCCAACGCTTGCATGACCCAAAGAAATTTGGTGTTAGCATCGATTAATTTTGAAACGTCTCCCTTCGAGGGAGACAACAAAAAGTTCCCCAAATATAACAGCATCTCACAATTGTGTAATTCAAACTCAAACTTGGGTAATTAATCTCCACCATATAGCTCAAACTTGGGTAATTAAACCACCGGTCACGTAAAATGCAGCACGTTTTAACCATTTCATCTTGTTGGAGGATTAATTACCCAAGTTTGAGCTATATGGTGGAGATTAATTACCCAAGTTTGAGCTATACGGTGGAGATTAGTTACCCAAGTTTGAGCTATAATAGGGGGCGAAAAGGTGGAGCTTAGTTGATAATTAGTTAATCTTTAAAAAACGTGAAGTGGAAATGATTTATATGAGATACGTGAAACACTAATATTAAAAATGAAAAAAGCTTACAACATCCGGGATTCCCAGGCCGTCTCCGATCCAAGTACTAACCGGACTCAACGTTGCTTAACTTGCCAGATCGGACGGGATGGCGTGTTTTCAACGTGATATGGTCGTAAGCGATACTCTCCCATCTTCTTGCACGTCATTAACTACCCACTCCTCTCTACTCGATCAGAACAACAAAAAAAAAAGAAGGAACCTTTATTAAACACAACGAGGAGAAGAAGAAGAAGAAAACACGTGGCTGACGCGGGCCAGTACAAGTGTCGGATGCTCTCGCTTCCTATGTCTGGTTGCGCGACAACCAAGTCGGTTTAATTACCCAAGTTTGAGGTGAGCCAACGCTTGCATGACCCAAAGAAATTTGGTGTTAGCATCGATTAATTTTGAAACGTCTCCCTTCGAGGGAGACAACAAAAAGTTCCCCAAATATAACAGCATCTCACAATTGTGTAATTCAAACTCAAACTTGGGTAATTAATCTCCACCATATAGCTCAAACTTGGGTAATTAAACCACCGGTCACGTAAAATGCAGCACGTTTTAACCATTTCATCTTGTTGGAGGATTAATTACCCAAGTTTGAGCTATATGGTGGAGATTAATTACCCAAGTTTGAGCTATACGGTGGAGATTAGTTACCCAAGTTTGAGCTATAATAGGGGGCGAAAAGGTGGAGCTTAGTTGATAATTAGTTAATCTTTAAAAAACGTGAAGTGGAAATGATTTATATGAGATACGTGAAACACTAATATTAAAAATGAAAAAAGCTTACAACATCCGGGATTCCCAGGCCGTCTCCGATCCAAGTACTAACCGGACTCAACGTTGCTTAACTTGCCAGATCGGACGGGATGTCAACGTGATATGGTCGTAAGCGATACTCTCCCATCTTCTTGCACGTCATTAACTACCCACTCCTCTCTACTCGATCAGAACAACAAAAAAAAAAGAAGGAACCTTTATTAAACACAACGAGGAGAAGAAGAAGAAGAAAACACGTGGCTGACGCGGGCCAGTACAAGTGTCGGATGCTCTCGCTTCCTATGTCTGGTTGCGCGACAACCAAGTCGGTTTAATTACCCAAGTTTGAGGTGAGCCAACGCTTGCATGACCCAAAGAAATTTGGTGTTAGCATCGATTAATTTTGAAACGTCTCCCTTCGAGGGAGACAACAAAAAGTTCCCCAAATATAACAGCATCTCACAATTGTGTAATTCAAACTCAAACTTGGGTAATTAATCTCCACCATATAGCTCAAACTTGGGTAATTAAACCACCGGTCACGTAAAATGCAGCACGTTTTAACCATTTCATCTTGTTGGAGGATTAATTACCCAAGTTTGAGCTATATGGTGGAGATTAATTACCCAAGTTTGAGCTATACGGTGGAGATTAGTTACCCAAGTTTGAGCTATAATAGGGGCGAAAAGGTGGAGCTTAGTTGATAATTAGTTAATCTTTAAAAAACGTGAAGTGGAAATGATTTATATGAGATACGTGAAACACTAATATTAAAAATGAAAAAAGCTTACAACATCCGGGATTCCCAGGCCGTCTCCGATCCAAGTACTAACCGGACTCAACGTTGCTTAACTTGCCAGATCGGACGGGATGGCGTGTTTTCAACGTGATATGGTCGTAAGCGATACTCTCCCATCTTCTTGCACGTCATTAACTACCCACTCCTCTCTACTCGATCAGAACAACAAAAAAAAAAGAAGGAACCTTTATTAAACACAACGAGGAGAAGAAGAAGAAGAAAACACGTGGCTGACGCGGGCCAGTACAAGTGTCGGATGCTCTCGCTTCCTATGTCTGGTTGCGCGACAACCAAGTCGGTTTAATTACCCAAGTTTGAGGTGAGCCAACGCTTGCATGACCCAAAGAAATTTGGTGTTAGCATCGATTAATTTTGAAACGTCTCCCTTCGAGGGAGACAACAAAAAGTTCCCCAAATATAACAGCATCTCACAATTGTGTAATTCAAACTCAAACTTGGGTAATTAATCTCCACCATATAGCTCAAACTTGGGTAATTAAACCACCGGTCACGTAAAATGCAGCACGTTTTAACCATTTCATCTTGTTGGAGGATTAATTACCCAGTTTGAGCTATATGGTGGAGATTAATTACCCAAGTTTGAGCTATACGGTGGAGATTAGTTACCCAAGTTTGAGCTATAATAGGGGGCGAAAAGGTGGAGCTTAGTTGATAATTAGTTAATCTTTAAAAAACGTGAGTGGAAATGATTTATATGAGATACGTGAAACACTAATATTAAAAATGAAAAAAGCTTACAACATCCGGGATTCCCAGGCCGTCTCCGATCCAAGTACTAACCGACTCAACGTTGCTTAACTTGCCAGATCGGACGGGATGGCGTGTTTTCAACGTGATATGGTCGTAAGCGATACTCTCCCATCTTCTTGCACGTCATTAACTACCCACTCCTCTCTACTCGATCAGAACAACAAAAAAAAAGAAGGAACCTTTATTAAACACAACGAGGAGAAGAAGAGAAGAAACACGTGGCTGACGCGGGCCAGTACAAGTGTCGGATGCTCTCGCTTCCTATGTCTGGTTGCGCGACAACCAAGTCGGTTTAATTACCCAAGTTTGAGGTGAGCCAACGCTTGCATGACCCAAAGAAATTTGGTGTTAGCATCGATTAATTTGAAACGTCTCCCTTCGAGGGAGACAACAAAAAGTTCCCCAAATATAACAGCATCTCACAATTGTGTAATTCAAACTCAAACTTGGGTAATTAATCTCCACCATATAGCTCAAACTTGGGTAATTAAACCACCGGTCACGTAAAATGCAGCACGTTTTAACCATTTCATCTTGTTGGAGGATTAATTACCCAAGTTTGAGCTATATGGTGGAGATTAATTACCCAAGTTTGAGCTTATACGGTGGAGATTAGTTACCCAAGTTTGAGCTATAATAGGGGGCGAAAAGGTGGAGCTTAGTTGATAATTAGTTAATCTTTAAAAAACGTGAAGTGGAAATGATTTATATGAGATACGTGAAACACTAATATTAAAAATGAAAAAAGCTTACAACATCCGGGATTCCAGGCCGTCTCCGATCCAAGTACTACCGGACTCAACGTTGCTTAACTTGCCAGATCGGACGGATGCGTGTTTTCAACGTGATATGGTCGTAAGCGATACTCTCCCATCTTCTTGCACGTCATTAACTTCCCACTCCTCTCTACTCGATCAGAACAACAAAAAAAAAAGAAGGAACCTTTATTAAACACAACGAGGAGAAGAAGAAGAAGAAAACACGTGGCTGACGCGGGCCAGTACAAGTGTCGGATGCTCTCGCTTCCTATGTCTGGTTGCGCGACAACCAAGTCGGTTTAATTACCCAAGTTTGAGGTGAGCCAACGCTTGCATGACCCAAAGAAATTTGGTGTTAGCATCGATTAATTTTGAAACGTCTCCCTTCGAGGGAGACCAACAAAAAGTTCCCCAAATATAACAGCATCTCACAATTGTGTAATTCAAACTCAAACTTGGGTAATTAATCTCCACCATATAGCTCAAACTTGGGTAATTAAACCACCGGTCACGTAAAATGCAGCACGTTTTAACCATTTCATCTTGTTGGAGGATTAATTACCCAAGTTTGAGCTATATGGTGGAGATTAATTACCCAAGTTTGAGCTATACGGTGGAGATTAGTTACCCAAGTTTGAGCTATAATAGGGGGCGAAAAGGTGGAGCTTAGTTGATAATTAGTTAATCTTTAAAAAACGTGAAGTGGAAATGATTTATATGAGATACGTGAAACACTAATATTAAAAATGAAAAAAGCTTACAACATCCGGGATTCCCAGGCCGTCTCCGATCCAAGTACTAACCGGACTCAACGTTGCTTAACTTGCCAGATCGGACGGGATGGCGTGTTTTCAACGTGATATGGTCGTAAGCGATACTCTCCCATCTTCTTGCACGTCATTAACTACCCACTCCTCTCTACTCGATCAGAACAACAAAAAAAAAAGAAGGAACCTTTATTAAACACAACGAGGAGAAGAAGAAGAAGAAAACACGTGGCTGACGCGGGCCAGTACAAGTGTCGGATGCTCTCGCTTCCTATGTCTGGTTGCGCGACAACCAAGTCGGTTTAATTACCCAAGTTTGAGGTGAGCCAACGCTTGCATGACCCAAAGAAATTTGGTGTTAGCATCGATTAATTTTGAAACGTCTCCCTTCGAGGGAGACAACAAAAAGTTCCCCAAATATAACAGCATCTCACAATTGTGTAATTCAAACTCAAACTTGGGTAATTAATCTCCACCATATAGCTCAAACTTGGGTAATTAAACCACCGGTCACGTAAAATGCAGCACGTTTTAACCATTTCATCTTGTTGGAGGATTAATTACCCAAGTTTGAGCTATATGGTGGAGATTAATTACCCAAGTTTGAGCTATACGGTGGAGATTAGTTACCCAAGTTTGAGCTATAATAGGGGGCGAAAAGGTGGAGCTTAGTTGATAATTAGTTAATCTTTAAAAAACGTGAAGTGGAAATGATTTATATGAGATACGTGAAACACTAATATTAAAAATGAAAAAAGCTTACAACATCCGGGATTCCCAGGCCGTCTCCGATCCAAGTACTAACCGGACTCAACGTTGCTTAACTTGCCAGATCGGACGGGATGGCGTGTTTTCAACGTGATATGGTCGTAAGCGATACTCTCCCATCTTCTTGCACGTCATTAACTACCCACTCCTCTCTACTCGATCAGAACAACAAAAAAAAAAGAAGGAACCTTTATTAAACACAACGAGGAGAAGAAGAAGAAGAAAACACGTGGCTGACGCGGGCCAGTACAAGTGTCGGATGCTCTCGCTTCCTATGTCTGGTTGCGCGACAACCAAGTCGGTTTAATTACCCAAGTTTGAGGTGAGCCAACGCTTGCATGACCCAAAGAAATTTGGTGTTAGCATCGATTAATTTTGAAACGTCTCCCTTCGAGGGAGACAACAAAAAGTTCCCCAAATATAACAGCATCTCACAATTGTGTAATTCAAACTCAAACTTGGGTAATTAATCTCCACCATATAGCTCAAACTTGGGTAATTAAACCACCGGTCACGTAAAATGCAGCACGTTTTAACCATTTCATCTTGTTGGAGGATTAATTACCCAAGTTTGAGCTATATGGTGGAGATTAATTACCCAAGTTTGAGCTATACGGTGGAGATTAGTTACCCAAGTTTGAGCTATAATAGGGGGCGAAAAGTGGAGCTTAGTTGATAATTAGTTAATCTTTAAAAAACGTGAAGTGGAAATGATTTATATGAGATACGTGAAACACTAATATTAAAAATGAAAAAAGCTTACAACATCCGGGATTCCCAGGCCGTCTCCGATCCAAGTACTAACCGGACTCAACGTTGCTTAACTTGCCAGATCGGACGGGATGGCGTGTTTTCAACGTGATATGGTCGTAAGCGATACTCTCCCATCTTCTTGCACGTCATTAACTTACCACTCCTCTCTACTCGATCAGAACAACAAAAAAAAAAGAGAAGGAACCTTTATTAAACACAACGAGGAGAAGAAGAAGAAGAAAACACGTGGCTGACGCGGGCCAGTACAAGTGTCGGATGCTCTCGCTTCCTATGTCTGGTTGCGCGACAACCAAGTCGGTTTAATTACCCAAGTTTGAGGTGAGCCAACGCTTGCATGACCCAAAGAAATTTGGTGTTAGCATCGATTAATTTTGAAACGTCTCCCTTCGAGGGAGACAACAAAAAGTTCCCCAAATATAACAGCATCTCACAATTGTGTAATTCAACTCAAACTTGGGTAATTAATCTCCACCATATAGCTCAAACTTGGGTAATTAAACCACCGGTCACGTAAAATGCAGCACGTTTTAACCATTTCATCTTGTTGGAGGATTAATTACCCAAGTTTGAGCTATATGGTGGAGATTAATTACCCAAGTTTGAGCTATACGGTGGAGATTAGTTACCCAAGTTTGAGCTATAATAGGGGGCGAAAAGGTGGAGCTTAGTTGATAATTAGTTAATCTTTAAAAAACGTGAAGTGGAAATGATTTATATGAGATACGTGAAACACTAATATTAAAAATGAAAAAAGCTTACAACATCCGGGATTCCCAGGCCGTCTCCGATCCAAGTACTAACCGGACTCAACGTTGCTTAACTTGCCAGATCGGACGGGATGGCGTGTTTTCAACGTGATATGGTCGTAAGCGATACTCTCCCATCTTCTTGCACGTCATTAACTACCCACTCCTCTCTACTCGATCAGAACAACAAAAAAAAAAGAAGGAACCTTTATTAAACACAACGAGGAGAAGAAGAAGAAGAAAACACGTGGCTGACGCGGGCCAGTACAAGTGTCGGATGCTCTCGCTTCCTATGTCTGGTTGCGCGACAACCAAGTCGGTTTAATTACCCAAGTTTGAGGTGAGCCAACGCTTGCATGACCCAAAGAAATTTGGTGTTAGCATCGATTAATTTTGAAACGTCTCCCTTCGAGGGAGACAACAAAAAGTTCCCCAAATATAACAGCATCTCACAATTGTGTAATTCAAACTCAAACTTGGGTAATTAATCTCCACCATATAGCTCAAACTTGGGTAATTAAACCACCGGTCACGTAAAATGCAGCACGTTTTAACCATTTCATCTTGTTGGAGGATTAATTACCCAAGTTTGAGCTATATGGTGGAGATTAATTACCCAAGTTTGAGCTATACGGTGGAGATTAGTTACCCAAGTTTGAGCTATAATAGGGGGCGAAAAGGTGGAGCTTAGTTGATAATTAGTTAATCTTTAAAAACGTGAAGTGGAAATGATTTATATGAGATACGTGAAACACTAATATTAAAAATGAAAAAAGCTTACAACATCCGGGATTCCAGGCCGTCTCCGATCCAAGTACTAACCGGACTCAACGTTGCTTAACTTGCCAGATCGGACGGGATGGCGTGTTTTCAACGTGATATGGTCGTAAGCGATACTCTCCCATCTTCTTGCACGTCATTAACTACCCACTCCTCTCTACTCGATCAGAACAACAAAAAAAAAAAGAAGGAACCTTTATTAAACACAACGAGGAGAAGAAGAAGAAGAAAACACGTGGCTGACGCGGGCCAGTACAAGTGTCGGATGCTCTCGCTTCCTATGTCTGGTTGCGCGACAACCAAGTCGGTTTAATTACCCAAGTTTGAGGTGAGCCAACGCTTGCATGACCCAAAGAAATTTGGTGTTAGCATCGATTAATTTTGAAACGTCTCCCTTCGAGGAGACAACAAAAAGTTCCCCAAATATAACAGCATCTCACAATTGTGTAATTCAAACTCAAACTTGGGTAATTAATCTCCACCATATAGCTCAAACTTGGGTAATTAAACCACCGGTCACGTAAAATGCAGCACGTTTTAACCATTTCATCTTGTTGGAGGATTAATTACCCAAGTTTGAGCTATATGGTGGAGATTAATTACCAAGTTTGAGCTATACGGTGGAGATTAGTTACCCAAGTTTGAGCTATAATAGGGGGCGAAAAGGTGGAGCTTAGTTGATAATTAGTTAATCTTTAAAAACGTGAAGTGGAAATGATTTATATGAGATACGTGAAACACTAATATTAAAAATGAAAAAAGCTTACAACATCCGGGATTCCCAGGCCGTCTCCGATCCAAGTACTAACCGGACTCAACGTTGCTTAACTTGCCAGATCGGACGGGATGGCGTGTTTTCAACGTGATATGGTCGTAAGCGATACTCTCCCATCTTCTTGCACGTCATTAACTACCCACTCCTCTCTACTCGATCAGAACAACAAAAAAAAAAAGAAGGAACCTTTATTAAACACAACGAGGAGAAGAAGAGAAGAAAACACGTGGCTGACGCGGGCCAGTACAAGTGTCGGATGCTCTCGCTTCCTATGTCTGGTTGCGCGACAACCAAGTCGGTTTAATTACCCAAGTTTGAGGTGAGCCAACGCTTGCATGACCCAAAGAAATTTGGTGTTAGCATCGATTAATTTTGAAACGTCTCCCTTCGAGGGAGACAACAAAAAGTTCCCCAAATATAACAGCATCTCACAATTGTGTAATTCAAACTCAAACTTGGGTAATTAATCTCCACCATATAGCTCAAACTTGGGTAATTAAACCACCGGTCACGTAAAATGCAGCACGTTTTAACCATTTCATCTTGTTGGAGGATTAATTACCCAAGTTTGAGCTATATGGTGGAGATTAATTACCCAGTTTGAGCTATACGGTGGAGATTAGTTACCCAAGTTTGAGCTATAATAGGGGGCGAAAAGGTGGAGCTTAGTTGATAATTAGTTAATCTTTAAAAAACGTGAAGTGGAAATGATTTATATGAGATACGTGAAACACTAATATTAAAAATGAAAAAAGCTTACAACATCCGGGATTCCCAGGCCGTCTCCGATCCAAGTACTAACCGGACTCAACGTTGCTTAACTTGCCAGATCGACGGGATGGCGTGTTTTCAACGTGATATGGTCGTAAGCGATACTCTCCCATCTTCTTGCACGTCATTAACTACCCACTCCTCTCTACTCGATCAGAACAACAAAAAAAAAAGAAGGAACCTTTATTAAACACAACGAGGAGAAGAAGAAGAAGAAAACACGTGGCTGACGCGGGCCAGTACAAGTGTCGGATGCTCTCGCTTCCTATGTCTGGTTGCGCGACAACCAAGTCGGTTTAATTACCCAAGTTTGAGGTGAGCCAACGCTTGCATGACCCAAAGAAATTTGGTGTTAGCATCGATTAATTTTGAAACGTCTCCCTTCGAGGGAGACAACAAAAAGTTCCCCAAATATAACAGCATCTCACAATTGTGTAATTCAAACTCAAACTTGGGTAATTAATCTCCACCATATAGCTCAAACTTGGGTAATTAAACCACCGGTCACGTAAAATGCAGCACGTTTTAACCATTTCATCTTGTTGGAGGATTAATTACCCAAGTTTGAGCTATATGGTGGAGATTAATTACCAAGTTTGAGCTATACGGTGGAGATTAGTTACCCAAGTTTGAGCTATAATAGGGGGCGAAAAGGTGGAGCTTAGTTGATAATTAGTTAATCTTTAAAAAACGTGAAGTGGAAATGATTTATATGAGATACGTGAAACACTAATATTAAAAATGAAAAAGCTTACAACATCCGGGATTCCCAGGCCGTCTCCGATCCAAGTACTAACCGGACTCAACGTTGCTTAACTTGCCAGATCGGACGGGATGGCGTGTTTTCAACGTGATATGGTCGTAAGCGATACTCTCCCATCTTCTTGCACGTCATTACTACCCACTCCTCTCTACTCGATCAGAACAACAAAAAAAAAAGAAGGAACCTTTATTAAACACAACGAGGAGAAGAAGAAGAAGAAAACACGTGGCTGACGCGGGCCAGTACAAGTGTCGGATGCTCTCGCTTCCTATGTCTGGTTGCGCGACAACCAAGTCGGTTTAATTACCCAAGTTTGAGGTGAGCCAACGCTTGCATGACCCAAAGAAATTTGGTGTTAGCATCGATTAATTTTGAAACGTCTCCCTTCGAGGGAGACAACAAAAAGTTCCCCAAATATAACAGCATCTCACAATTGTGTAATTCAAACTCAAACTTGGGTAATTAATCTCCACCATATAGCTCAAACTTGGGTAATTAAACCACCGGTCACGTAAAATGCAGCACGTTTTAACCATTTCATCTTGTTGGAGGATTAATTACCCAAGTTTGAGCTATATGGTGGAGATTAATTACCAAGTTTGAGCTATACGGTGGAGATTAGTTACCCAAGTTTGAGCTATAATAGGGGGCGAAAAGGTGGAGCTTAGTTGATAATTAGTTAATCTTTAAAAAACGTGAAGTGGAAATGATTTATATGAGATACGTGAAACACTAATATTAAAAATGAAAAAAGCTTACAACATCCGGGATTCCCAGGCCGTCTCCGATCCAAGTACTAACCGGACTCAACGTTGCTTAACTTGCCAGATCGGACGGGATGGCGTGTTTTCAACGTGATATGGTCGTAAGCGATACTCTCCCATCTTCTTGCACGTCATTAACTACCCACTCCTCTCTACTCGATCAGAACAACAAAAAAAAAAGAAGGAACCTTTATTAAACACAACGAGGAGAAGAAGAAGAAGAAAACACGTGGCTGACGCGGGCCAGTACAAGTGTCGGATGCTCTCGCTTCCTATGTCTGGTTGCGCGACAACCAAGTCGGTTTAATTACCCAAGTTTGAGGTGAGCCAACGCTTGCATGACCCAAAGAAATTTGGTGTTAGCATCGATTAATTTTGAAACGTCTCCCTTCGAGGGAGACAACAAAAAGTTCCCAAATATAACAGCATCTCACAATTGTGTAATTCAAACTCAAACTTGGGTAATTAATCTCCACCATATAGCTCAAACTTGGGTAATTAAACCACCGGTCACGTAAATGCAGCACGTTTTAACCATTTCATCTTGTTGGAGGATTAATTACCCAAGTTTGAGCTATATGGTGGAGATTAATTACCCAAGTTTGAGCTATACGGTGGAGATTAGTTACCCAAGTTTGAGCTATAATAGGGGGCGAAAAGGTGGAGCTTAGTTGATAATTAGTTAATCTTTAAAAAACGTGAAGTGGAAATGATTTATATGAGATACGTGAAACACTAATATTAAAAATGAAAAAAGCTTACAACATCCGGGATTCCCAGGCCGTCTCCGATCCAAGTACTAACCGGACTCAACGTTGCTTAACTTGCCAGATCGGACGGGATGGCGTGTTTTCAACGTGATATGGTCGTAAGCGATACTCTCCCATCTTCTTGCACGTCATTAACTACCCACTCCTCTCTACTCGATCAGAACAACAAAAAAAAAGAAGGAACCTTTATTAAACACAACGAGGAGAAGAAGAAGAAGAAAACACGTGGCTGACGCGGGCCAGTACAAGTGTCGGATGCTCTCGCTTCCTATGTCTGGTTGCGCGACAACCAAGTCGGTTTAATTACCCAAGTTTGAGGTGAGCCAACGCTTGCATGACCCAAAGAAATTTGGTGTTAGCATCGATTAATTTTGAAACGTCTCCCTTCGAGGGAGACAACAAAAAGTTCCCCAAATATAACAGCATCTCACAATTGTGTAATTCAAACTCAAACTTGGGTAATTAATCTCCACCATATAGCTCAAACTTGGGTAATTAAACCACCGGTCACGTAAAATGCAGCACGTTTTAACCATTTCATCTTGTTGGAGGATTAATTACCCAAGTTTGAGCTATATGGTGGAGATTAATTACCCAAGTTTGAGCTATACGGTGGAGATTAGTTACCCAAGTTTGAGCTATAATAGGGGGCGAAAAGGTGGAGCTTAGTTGATAATTAGTTAATCTTTAAAAAACGTGAAGTGGAAATGATTTATATGAGATACGTGAAACACTAATATTAAAAATGAAAAAAGCTTACAACATCCGGGATTCCCAGGCCGTCTCCGATCCAAGTACTAACCGGACTCAACGTTGCTTAACTTGCCAGATCGGACGGGATGGCGTGTTTTCAACGTGATATGGTCGTAAGCGATACTCTCCCATCTTCTTGCACGTCATTAACTACCCACTCCTCTCTACTCGATCAGAACAACAAAAAAAAAGAAGGAACCTTTATTAAACACAACGAGGAGAAGAAGAAGAAGAAAACACGTGGCTGACGCGGGCCAGTACAAGTGTCGGATGCTCTCGCTTCCTATGTCTGTTGCGCGACAACCAAGTCGGTTTAATTACCCAAGTTTGAGGTGAGCCAACGCTTGCATGACCCAAAGAAATTTGGTGTTAGCATCGATTAATTTTGAAACGTCTCCCTTCGAGGGAGACAACAAAAAGTTCCCCAAATATAACAGCATCTCACAATTGTGTAATTCAAACTCAAACTTGGGTAATTAATCTCCACCATATAGCTCAAACTTGGGTAATTAAACCACCGGTCACGTAAAATGCAGCACGTTTTAACCATTTCATCTTGTTGGAGGATTAATTACCCAAGTTTGAGCTATATGGTGGAGATTAATTACCCAAGTTTGAGCTATACGGTGGAGATTAGTTACCCAAGTTTGAGCTATAATAGGGGGCGAAAAGGTGGAGCTTAGTTGATAATTAGTTAATCTTTAAAAAACGTGAAGTGGAAATGATTTATATGAGATACGTGAAACACTAATATTAAAAATGAAAAAAGCTTACAACATCCGGGATTCCCAGGCCGTCTCCGATCCAAGTACTAACCGGACTCAACGTTGCTTAACTTGCCAGATCGGACGGGATGGCGTGTTTTCACGTGATATGGTCGTAAGCGATACTCTCCATCTTCTTGCACGTCATTAACTTCCCACTCCTCTCTACTCGATCAGAACAACAAAAAAAAAAGAAGGAACCTTTATTAAACACAACGAGGAGAAGAAGAAGAAGAAAACACGTGGCTGACGCGGGCCAGTACAAGTGTCGGATGCTCTCGCTTCCTATGTCTGGTTGCGCGACAACCAAGTCGGTTAATTACCCAAGTTTGAGGTGAGCCAACGCTTGCATGACCCAAAGAAATTTGGTGTTAGCATCGATTAATTTTGAAACGTCTCCCTTCGAGGGAGACAACAAAAAGTTCCCCAAATATAACAGCATCTCACAATTGTGTAATTCAAACTCAAACTTGGGTAATTAATCTCCACCATATAGCTCAAACTTGGGTAATTAAACCACCGGTCACGTAAAATGCAGCACGTTTTAACCATTTCATCTTGTTGGAGGATTAATTACCCAAGTTTGAGCTATATGGTGGAGATTAATTACCCAAGTTTGAGCTATACGGTGGAGATTAGTTACCCAAGTTTGAGCTATAATAGGGGGCGAAAAGGTGGAGCTTAGTTGATAATTAGTTAATCTTTAAAAACGTGAAGTGGAAATGATTTATATGAGATACGTGAAACACTAATATTAAAAATGAAAAAAAGCTTACAACATCCGGGATTCCCAGGCCGTCTCCGATCCAAGTACTAACCGGACTCAACGTTGCTTAACTTGCCAGATCGGACGGGATGGCGTGTTTTCAACGTGATATGGTCGTAAGCGATACTCTCCCATCTTCTTGCACGTCATTAACTACCCACTCCTCTCTACTCGATCAGAACAACAAAAAAAAAAGAAGGAACCTTTATTAAACACAACGAGGAGAAGAAGAAGAAGAAAACACGTGGCTGACGCGGGCCAGTACAAGTGTCGGATGCTCTCGCTTCCTATGTCTGGTTGCGCGACAACCAAGTCGGTTTAATTACCCAAGTTTGAGGTGAGCAACGCTTGCATGACCCAAAGAAATTTGGTGTTAGCATCGATTAATTTTGAAACGTCTCCCTTCGAGGGAGACAACAAAAAGTTCCCCAAATATAACAGCATCTCACAATTGTGTACTCACAATTGTGTAATTCAAACTCAAACTTGGGTAATTAATCTCCACCATATAGCTCAAACTTGGGTAATTAAACCACCGGTCACGTAAAATGCAGCACGTTTTAACCATTTCATCTTGTTGGAGGATAATTACCCAGTTTGAGCTATATGGTGGAGATTAATTACCCAAGTTTGAGCTATACGGTGGAGATTAGTTACCCAAGTTTGAGCTATAATAGGGGGCGAAAAGGTGGAGCTTAGTTGATAATTAGTTAATCTTTAAAAAACGTGAAGTGGAAATGATTTATATGAGATACGTGAAACACTAATATTAAAAATGAAAAAAGCTTACAACATCCGGGATTCCCAGGCCGTCTCCGATCCAAGTACTAACCGGACTCAACGTTGCTTAACTTGCCAGATCGGACGGGATGGCGTGTTTCAACGTGATATGGTCGTAAGCGATACTCTCCCATCTTCTTGCACGTCATTAACTACCCACTCCTCTCTACTCGATCAGAACAACAAAAAAAAAAGAAGGAACCTTTATTAAACACAACGAGGAGAAGAAGAAGAAGAAAACACGTGGCTGACGCGGGCCAGTACAAGTGTCGGATGCTCTCGCTTCCTATGTCTGGTTGCGCGACAACCAAGTCGGTTTAATTACCCAAGTTTGAGGTGAGCCAACGCTTGCATGACCCAAAGAAATTTGGTGTTAGCATCGATTAATTTTGAAACGTCTCCCTTCGAGGGAGACAACAAAAAGTTCCCCAAATATAACAGCATCTCACAATTGTGTAATTCAAACTCAAACTTGGTAATTAATCTCCACCATATAGCTCAAACTTGGGTAATTAAACCACCGGTCACGTAAAATGCAGCACGTTTTAACCATTTCATCTTGTTGGAGGATTAATTACCCAAGTTTGAGCTATATGGTGGAGATTAATTACCCAAGTTTGAGCTATACGGTGGAGATTAGTTACCCAAGTTTGAGCTATAATAGGGGGCGAAAAGGTGGAGCTTAGTTGATAATTAGTTAATCTTTAAAAAACGTGAAGTGGAAATGATTTATATTGAGATACGTGAAACACTAATATTAAAAATGAAAAAGCTTACAACATCCGGGATTCCCAGGCCGTCTCCGATCCAAGTACTAACCGGACTCAACGTTGCTTAACTTGCCAGATCGGACGGGATGGCGTGTTTTCAACGTGATATGGTCGTAAGCGATACTCTCCCATCTTCTTGCACGTCATTACTACCCACTCCTCTCTACTCGATCAGAACAACAAAAAAAAAAGAAGGAACCTTTATTAAACACAACGAGGAGAAGAAGAAGAAGAAAACACGTGGCTGACGCGGGCCAGTACAAGTGTCGGATGCTCTCGCTTCCTATGTCTGGTTGCGCGACAACCAAGTCGGTTTAATTACCCAAGTTTGAGGTGAGCCAACGCTTGCATGACCCAAAGAAATTTGGTGTTAGCATCGATTAATTTTGAAACCGTCTCCCTTCGAGGGAGACAACAAAAAGTTCCCAAATATAACAGCATCTCACAATTGTGTAATTCAAACTCAAACTTGGGTAATTAATCTCCACCATATAGCTCAAACTTGGGTAATTAAACCACCGGTCACGTAAAAATGCAGCACGTTTTAACCATTTCATCTTGTTGGAGGATTAATTACCCAAGTTTGAGCTATATGGTGGAGATTAATTACCCAAGTTTGAGCTATACGGTGGAGATTAGTTACCCAAGTTTGAGCTATAATAGGGGGCGAAAAGGTGGAGCTTAGTTGATAATTAGTTAATCTTTAAAAAACGTGAAGTGGAAATGATTTATATGAGATACGTGAAACACTAATATTAAAAATGAAAAAAGCTTACAACATCCGGGATTCCCAGGCCGTCTCCGATCCAAGTACTAACCGGACTCAACGTTGCTTAACTTGCCAGATCGGACGGGATGGCGTGTTTTCAACGTGATATGGTCGTAAGCGATACTCTCCCATCTTCTTGCACGTCATTAACTTCCCACTCCTCTCTACTCGATCAGAACAACAAAAAAAAAAAGAAGGAACCTTTATTAAACACAACGAGGAGAAGAAGAAGAAGAAAACACGTGGCTGACGCGGGCCAGTACAAGTGTCGGATGCTCTCGCTTCCTATGTCTGGTTGCGCGACAACCAAGTCGGTTTAATTACCCAAGTTTGAGGTGAGCCAACGCTTGCATGACCCAAAGAAATTTGGTGTTAGCATCGATTAATTTTGAAACGTCTCCCTTCGAGGGAGACAACAAAAAGTTCCCCAAATATAACAGCATCTCACAATTGTGTAATTCAAACTCAAACTTGGGTAATTAATCTCCACCATATAGCTCAAACTTGGGTAATTAAACCACCGGTCACGTAAAATGCAGCACGTTTTAACCATTTCATCTTGTTGGAGGATTAATTACCCAAGTTTGAGCTATATGGTGGAGATTAATTACCCAAGTTTGAGCTATACGGTGGAGATTAGTTACCCAAGTTTGAGCTATAATAGGGGGCGAAAAGGTGGAGCTTAGTTGATAATTAGTTAATCTTTAAAAAACGTGAAGTGGAAATGATTTATATGAGATACGTGAAACACTAATATTAAAAATGAAAAAAGCTTACAACATCCGGGATTCCCAGGCCGTCTCCGATCCAAGTACTAACCGGACTCAACGTTGCTTAACTTGCCAGATCGGACGGGATGGCGTGTTTTCAACGTGATATGGTCGTAAGCGATACTCTCCCATCTTCTTGCACGTCATTAACTACCCACTCTCTCTCTACTCGATCAGAACAACAAAAAAAAAAGAAGGAACCTTTATTAAACACAACGAGGAGAAGAAGAAGAAGAAAACACGTGGCTGACGCGGGCCAGTACAAGTGTCGGATGCTCTCGCTTCCTATGTCTGGTTGCGCGACAACCAAGTCGGTTTAATTACCCAAGTTTGAGGTGAGCCAACGCTTGCATGACCCAAAGAAATTTGGTGTTAGCATCGATTAATTTTGAAACGTCTCCCTTCGAGGGAGACAACAAAAAGTTCCCCAAATATAACAGCATCTCACAATTGTGTAATTCAAACTCAAACTTGGGTAATTAATCTCCACCATATAGCTCAAACTTGGGTAATTAAACCACCGGTCACGTAAAATGCAGCACGTTTTAACCATTTCATCTTGTTGGAGGGATTAATTACCCAAGTTTGAGCTATATGGTGGAGATTAATTACCCAAGTTTGAGCTATACGGTGGAGATTAGTTACCCAAGTTTGAGCTATAATAGGGGGCGAAAAGGTGGAGCTTAGTTGATAATTAGTTAATCTTTAAAAAACGTGAAGTGGAAATGATTTATATGAGATACGTGAAACACTAATATTAAAAATGAAAAAAGCTTACAACATCCGGGATTCCCAGGCCGTCTCCGATCCAAGTACTAACCGGACTCAACGTTGCTTAACTTGCCAGATCGGACGGGATGGCGTGTTTTCAACGTGATATGGTCGTAAGCGATACTCTCCCATCTTCTTGCACGTCATTAACTACCCACTCCTCTCTACTCGATCAGAACAACAAAAAAAAAAGAAGGAACCTTTATTAAACACAACGAGGAGAAGAAGAAGAAGAAAACACGTGGCTGACGCGGGCCAGTACAAGTGTCGGATGCTCTCGCTTCCTATGTCTGGTTGCGCGACAACCAAGTCGGTTTAATTACCCAAGTTTGAGGTGAGCCAACGCTTGCATGACCCAAAGAAATTTGGTGTTAGCATCGATTAATTTTGAAACGTCTCCCTTCGAGGGAGACAACAAAAAGTTCCCCAAATATAACAGCATCTCACAATTGTGTAATTCAAACTCAAACTTGGGTAATTAATCTCCACCATATAGCTCAAACTTGGGTAATTAAACCACCGGTCACGTAAAATGCAGCACGTTTTAACCATTTCATCTTGTTGGAGGATTAATTACCCAAGTTTGAGCTATATGGTGGAGATTAATTACCCAAGTTTGAGCTATACGGTGGAGATTAGTTACCCAAGTTTGAGCTATAATAGGGGGCGAAAAGGTGGAGCTTAGTTGATAATTAGTTAATCTTTAAAAAACGTGAAGTGGAAATGATTTATATGAGATACGTGAAACACTAATATTAAAAATGAAAAAAGCTTACAACATCCGGGATTCCCAGGCCGTCTCCGATCCAAGTACTAACCGGACTCAACGTTGCTTAACTTGCCAGATCGGACGGGATGGCGTGTTTTCAACGTGATATGGTCGTAAGCGATACTCTCCCATCTTCTTGCACGTCATTAACTACCCACTCCTCTCTACTCGATCAGAACAACAAAAAAAAAAGAAGGAACCTTTATTAAACACAACGAGGAGAAGAAGAAGAAGAAAACACGTGGCTGACGCGGGCCAGTACAAGTGTCGGATGCTCTCGCTTCCTATGTCTGGTTGCGCGACAACCAAGTCGGTTTAATTACCCAAGTTTGAGGTGAGCCAACGCTTGCATGACCCAAAGAAATTTGGTGTTAGCATCGATTAATTTTGAAACGTCTCCCTTCGAGGGAGACAACAAAAAGTTCCCCAAATATAACAGCATCTCACAATTGTGTAATTCAAACTCAAACTTGGGTAATTAATCTCCACCATATAGCTCAAACTTGGGTAATTAAACCACCGGTCACGTAAAATGCAGCACGTTTTAACCATTTCATCTTGTTGGAGGATTAATTACCCAAGTTTGAGCTATATGGTGGAGATTAATTACCCAAGTTTGAGCTATACGGTGGAGATTAGTTACCCAAGTTTGAGCTATAATAGGGGGCGAAAAGGTGGAGCTTAGTTGATAATTAGTTAATCTTTAAAAAACGTGAAGTGGAAATGATTTATATGAGATACGTGAAACACTAATATTAAAAATGAAAAAAGCTTACAACATCCGGGATTCCCAGGCCGTCTCCGATCCAAGTACTAACCGGACTCAACGTTGCTTAACTTGCCAGATCGGACGGGATGGCGTGTTTTCAACGTGATATGGTCGTAAGCGATACTCTCCCATCTTCTTGCACGTCATTAACTACCCACTCCTCTCTACTCGATCAGAACAACAAAAAAAAAAGAAGGAACCTTTATTAAACACAACGAGGAGAAGAAGAAGAAGAAAACACGTGGCTGACGCGGGCCAGTACAAGTGTCGGATGCTCTCGCTTCCTATGTCTGGTTGCGCGACAACCAAGTCGGTTTAATTACCCAAGTTTGAGGTGAGCCAACGCTTGCATGACCCAAAGAAATTTGGTGTTAGCATCGATTAATTTTGAAACGTCTCCCTTCGAGGGAGACAACAAAAAGTTCCCCAAATATAACAGCATCTCACAATTGTGTAATTCAAACTCAAACTTGGGTAATTAATCTCCACCATATAGCTCAAACTTGGGTAATTAAACCACCGGTCACGTAAAATGCAGCACGTTTTAACCATTTCATCTTGTTGGAGGATTAATTACCCAAGTTTGAGCTATATGGTGGAGATTAATTACCCAAGTTTGAGCTATACGGTGGAGATTAGTTACCCAAGTTTGAGCTATAATAGGGGGCGAAAAGGTGGAGCTTAGTTGATAATTAGTTAATCTTTAAAAAACGTGAAGTGGAAATGATTTATATGAGATACGTGAAACACTAATATTAAAAATGAAAAAAGCTTACAACATCCGGGATTCCCAGGCCGTCTCCGATCCAAGTACTAACCGGACTCAACGTTGCTTAACTTGCCAGATCGGACGGGATGGCGTGTTTTCAACGTGATATGGTCGTAAGCGATACTCTCCCATCTTCTTGCACGTCATTAACTACCCACTCCTCTCTACTCGATCAGAACAACAAAAAAAAAAGAAGGAACCTTTATTAAACACAACGAGGAGAAGAAGAAGAAGAAAACACGTGGCTGACGCGGGCCAGTACAAGTGTCGGATGCTCTCGCTTCCTATGTCTGGTTGCGCGACAACCAAGTCGGTTTAATTACCCAAGTTTGAGGTGAGCCAACGCTTGCATGACCCAAAGAAATTTGGTGTTAGCATCGATTAATTTTGAAACGTCTCCCTTCGAGGGAGACAACAAAAAGTTCCCCAAATATAACAGCATCTCACAATTGTGTAATTCAAACTCAAACTTGGGTAATTAATCTCCACCATATAGCTCAAACTTGGGTAATTAAACCACCGGTCACGTAAAATGCAGCACGTTTTAACCATTTCATCTTGTTGGAGGATTAATTACCCAAGTTTGAGCTATATGGTGGAGATTAATTACCCAAGTTTGAGCTATACGGTGGAGATTAGTTACCCAAGTTTGAGCTATAATAGGGGGCGAAAAGGTGGAGCTTAGTTGATAATTAGTTAATCTTTAAAAAACGTGAAGTGGAAATGATTTATATGAGATACGTGAAACACTAATATTAAAAATGAAAAAAGCTTACAACATCCGGGATTCCCAGGCCGTCTCCGATCCAAGTACTAACCGGACTCAACGTTGCTTAACTTGCCAGATCGGACGGGATGGCGTGTTTTCAACGTGATATGGTCGTAAGCGATACTCTCCCATCTTCTTGCACGTCATTAACTACCCACTCCTCTCTACTCGATCAGAACAACAAAAAAAAAAGAAGGAACCTTTATTAAACACAACGAGGAGAAGAAGAAGAAGAAAACACGTGGCTGACGCGGGCCAGTACAAGTGTCGGATGCTCTCGCTTCCTATGTCTGGTTGCGCGACAACCAAGTCGGTTTAATTACCCAAGTTTGAGGTGAGCCAACGCTTGCATGACCCAAAGAAATTTGGTGTTAGCATCGATTAATTTTGAAACGTCTCCCTTCGAGGGAGACAACAAAAAGTTCCCCAAATATAACAGCATCTCACAATTGTGTAATTCAAACTCAAACTTGGGTAATTAATCTCCACCATATAGCTCAAACTTGGGTAATTAAACCACCGGTCACGTAAAATGCAGCACGTTTTAACCATTTCATCTTGTTGGAGGATTAATTACCCAAGTTTGAGCTATATGGTGGAGATTAATTACCCAAGTTTGAGCTATACGGTGGAGATTAGTTACCCAAGTTTGAGCTATAATAGGGGGCGAAAAGGTGGAGCTTAGTTGATAATTAGTTAATCTTTAAAAAACGTGAAGTGGAAATGATTTATATGAGATACGTGAAACACTAATATTAAAAATGAAAAAAGCTTACAACATCCGGGATTCCCAGGCCGTCTCCGATCCAAGTACTAACCGGACTCAACGTTGCTTAACTTGCCAGATCGGACGGGATGGCGTGTTTTCAACGTGATATGGTCGTAAGCGATACTCTCCCATCTTCTTGCACGTCATTAACTACCCACTCCTCTCTACTCGATCAGAACAACAAAAAAAAAAGAAGGAACCTTTATTAAACACAACGAGGAGAAGAAGAAGAAGAAAACACGTGGCTGACGCGGGCCAGTACAAGTGTCGGATGCTCTCGCTTCCTATGTCTGGTTGCGCGACAACCAAGTCGGTTTAATTACCCAAGTTTGAGGTGAGCCAACGCTTGCATGACCCAAAGAAATTTGGTGTTAGCATCGATTAATTTTGAAACGTCTCCCTTCGAGGGAGACAACAAAAAGTTCCCCAAATATAACAGCATCTCACAATTGTGTAATTCAAACTCAAACTTGGGTAATTAATCTCCACCATATAGCTCAAACTTGGGTAATTAAACCACCGGTCACGTAAAATGCAGCACGTTTTAACCATTTCATCTTGTTGGAGGATTAATTACCCAAGTTTGAGCTATATGGTGGAGATTAATTACCCAAGTTTGAGCTATACGGTGGAGATTAGTTACCCAAGTTTGAGCTATAATAGGGGGCGAAAAGGTGGAGCTTAGTTGATAATTAGTTAATCTTTAAAAAACGTGAAGTGGAAATGATTTATATGAGATACGTGAAACACTAATATTAAAAATGAAAAAAGCTTACAACATCCGGGATTCCCAGGCCGTCTCCGATCCAAGTACTAACCGGACTCAACGTTGCTTAACTTGCCAGATCGGACGGGATGGCGTGTTTTCAACGTGATATGGTCGTAAGCGATACTCTCCCATCTTCTTGCACGTCATTAACTACCCACTCCTCTCTACTCGATCAGAACAACAAAAAAAAAAGAAGGAACCTTTATTAAACACAACGAGGAGAAGAAGAAGAAGAAAACACGTGGCTGACGCGGGCCAGTACAAGTGTCGGATGCTCTCGCTTCCTATGTCTGGTTGCGCGACAACCAAGTCGGTTTAATTACCCAAGTTTGAGGTGAGCCAACGCTTGCATGACCCAAAGAAATTTGGTGTTAGCATCGATTAATTTTGAAACGTCTCCCTTCGAGGGAGACAACAAAAAGTTCCCCAAATATAACAGCATCTCACAATTGTGTAATTCAAACTCAAACTTGGGTAATTAATCTCCACCATATAGCTCAAACTTGGGTAATTAAACCACCGGTCACGTAAAATGCAGCACGTTTTAACCATTTCATCTTGTTGGAGGATTAATTACCCAAGTTTGAGCTATATGGTGGAGATTAATTACCCAAGTTTGAGCTATACGGTGGAGATTAGTTACCCAAGTTTGAGCTATAATAGGGGGCGAAAAGGTGGAGCTTAGTTGATAATTAGTTAATCTTTAAAAAACGTGAAGTGGAAATGATTTATATGAGATACGTGAAACACTAATATTAAAAATGAAAAAAGCTTACAACATCCGGGATTCCCAGGCCGTCTCCGATCCAAGTACTAACCGGACTCAACGTTGCTTAACTTGCCAGATCGGACGGGATGGCGTGTTTTCAACGTGATATGGTCGTAAGCGATACTCTCCCATCTTCTTGCACGTCATTAACTACCCACTCCTCTCTACTCGATCAGAACAACAAAAAAAAAAGAAGGAACCTTTATTAAACACAACGAGGAGAAGAAGAAGAAGAAAACACGTGGCTGACGCGGGCCAGTACAAGTGTCGGATGCTCTCGCTTCCTATGTCTGGTTGCGCGACAACCAAGTCGGTTTAATTACCCAAGTTTGAGGTGAGCCAACGCTTGCATGACCCAAAGAAATTTGGTGTTAGCATCGATTAATTTTGAAACGTCTCCCTTCGAGGGAGACAACAAAAAGTTCCCCAAATATAACAGCATCTCACAATTGTGTAATTCAAACTCAAACTTGGGTAATTAATCTCCACCATATAGCTCAAACTTGGGTAATTAAACCACCGGTCACGTAAAATGCAGCACGTTTTAACCATTTCATCTTGTTGGAGGATTAATTACCCAAGTTTGAGCTATATGGTGGAGATTAATTACCCAAGTTTGAGCTATACGGTGGAGATTAGTTACCCAAGTTTGAGCTATAATAGGGGGCGAAAAGGTGGAGCTTAGTTGATAATTAGTTAATCTTTAAAAAACGTGAAGTGGAAATGATTTATATGAGATACGTGAAACACTAATATTAAAAATGAAAAAAGCTTACAACATCCGGGATTCCCAGGCCGTCTCCGATCCAAGTACTAACCGGACTCAACGTTGCTTAACTTGCCAGATCGGACGGGATGGCGTGTTTTCAACGTGATATGGTCGTAAGCGATACTCTCCCATCTTCTTGCACGTCATTAACTACCCACTCCTCTCTACTCGATCAGAACAACAAAAAAAAAAGAAGGAACCTTTATTAAACACAACGAGGAGAAGAAGAAGAAGAAAACACGTGGCTGACGCGGGCCAGTACAAGTGTCGGATGCTCTCGCTTCCTATGTCTGGTTGCGCGACAACCAAGTCGGTTTAATTACCCAAGTTTGAGGTGAGCCAACGCTTGCATGACCCAAAGAAATTTGGTGTTAGCATCGATTAATTTTGAAACGTCTCCCTTCGAGGGAGACAACAAAAAGTTCCCCAAATATAACAGCATCTCACAATTGTGTAATTCAAACTCAAACTTGGGTAATTAATCTCCACCATATAGCTCAAACTTGGGTAATTAAACCACCGGTCACGTAAAATGCAGCACGTTTTAACCATTTCATCTTGTTGGAGGATTAATTACCCAAGTTTGAGCTATATGGTGGAGATTAATTACCCAAGTTTGAGCTATACGGTGGAGATTAGTTACCCAAGTTTGAGCTATAATAGGGGGCGAAAAGGTGGAGCTTAGTTGATAATTAGTTAATCTTTAAAAAACGTGAAGTGGAAATGATTTATATGAGATACGTGAAACACTAATATTAAAAATGAAAAAAGCTTACAACATCCGGGATTCCCAGGCCGTCTCCGATCCAAGTACTAACCGGACTCAACGTTGCTTAACTTGCCAGATCGGACGGGATGGCGTGTTTTCAACGTGATATGGTCGTAAGCGATACTCTCCCATCTTCTTGCACGTCATTAACTACCCACTCCTCTCTACTCGATCAGAACAACAAAAAAAAAAGAAGGAACCTTTATTAAACACAACGAGGAGAAGAAGAAGAAGAAAACACGTGGCTGACGCGGGCCAGTACAAGTGTCGGATGCTCTCGCTTCCTATGTCTGGTTGCGCGACAACCAAGTCGGTTTAATTACCCAAGTTTGAGGTGAGCCAACGCTTGCATGACCCAAAGAAATTTGGTGTTAGCATCGATTAATTTTGAAACGTCTCCCTTCGAGGGAGACAACAAAAAGTTCCCCAAATATAACAGCATCTCACAATTGTGTAATTCAAACTCAAACTTGGGTAATTAATCTCCACCATATAGCTCAAACTTGGGTAATTAAACCACCGGTCACGTAAAATGCAGCACGTTTTAACCATTTCATCTTGTTGGAGGATTAATTACCCAAGTTTGAGCTATATGGTGGAGATTAATTACCCAAGTTTGAGCTATACGGTGGAGATTAGTTACCCAAGTTTGAGCTATAATAGGGGGCGAAAAGGTGGAGCTTAGTTGATAATTAGTTAATCTTTAAAAAACGTGAAGTGGAAATGATTTATATGAGATACGTGAAACACTAATATTAAAAATGAAAAAAGCTTACAACATCCGGGATTCCCAGGCCGTCTCCGATCCAAGTACTAACCGGACTCAACGTTGCTTAACTTGCCAGATCGGACGGGATGGCGTGTTTTCAACGTGATATGGTCGTAAGCGATACTCTCCCATCTTCTTGCACGTCATTAACTACCCACTCCTCTCTACTCGATCAGAACAACAAAAAAAAAAGAAGGAACCTTTATTAAACACAACGAGGAGAAGAAGAAGAAGAAAACACGTGGCTGACGCGGGCCAGTACAAGTGTCGGATGCTCTCGCTTCCTATGTCTGGTTGCGCGACAACCAAGTCGGTTTAATTACCCAAGTTTGAGGTGAGCCAACGCTTGCATGACCCAAAGAAATTTGGTGTTAGCATCGATTAATTTTGAAACGTCTCCCTTCGAGGGAGACAACAAAAAGTTCCCCAAATATAACAGCATCTCACAATTGTGTAATTCAAACTCAAACTTGGGTAATTAATCTCCACCATATAGCTCAAACTTGGGTAATTAAACCACCGGTCACGTAAAATGCAGCACGTTTTAACCATTTCATCTTGTTGGAGGATTAATTACCCAAGTTTGAGCTATATGGTGGAGATTAATTACCCAAGTTTGAGCTATACGGTGGAGATTAGTTACCCAAGTTTGAGCTATAATAGGGGGCGAAAAGGTGGAGCTTAGTTGATAATTAGTTAATCTTTAAAAAACGTGAAGTGGAAATGATTTATATGAGATACGTGAAACACTAATATTAAAAATGAAAAAAGCTTACAACATCCGGGATTCCCAGGCCGTCTCCGATCCAAGTACTAACCGGACTCAACGTTGCTTAACTTGCCAGATCGGACGGGATGGCGTGTTTTCAACGTGATATGGTCGTAAGCGATACTCTCCCATCTTCTTGCACGTCATTAACTACCCACTCCTCTCTACTCGATCAGAACAACAAAAAAAAAAGAAGGAACCTTTATTAAACACAACGAGGAGAAGAAGAAGAAGAAAACACGTGGCTGACGCGGGCCAGTACAAGTGTCGGATGCTCTCGCTTCCTATGTCTGGTTGCGCGACAACCAAGTCGGTTTAATTACCCAAGTTTGAGGTGAGCCAACGCTTGCATGACCCAAAGAAATTTGGTGTTAGCATCGATTAATTTTGAAACGTCTCCCTTCGAGGGAGACAACAAAAAGTTCCCCAAATATAACAGCATCTCACAATTGTGTAATTCAAACTCAAACTTGGGTAATTAATCTCCACCATATAGCTCAAACTTGGGTAATTAAACCACCGGTCACGTAAAATGCAGCACGTTTTAACCATTTCATCTTGTTGGAGGATTAATTACCCAAGTTTGAGCTATATGGTGGAGATTAATTACCCAAGTTTGAGCTATACGGTGGAGATTAGTTACCCAAGTTTGAGCTATAATAGGGGGCGAAAAGGTGGAGCTTAGTTGATAATTAGTTAATCTTTAAAAAACGTGAAGTGGAAATGATTTATATGAGATACGTGAAACACTAATATTAAAAATGAAAAAAGCTTACAACATCCGGGATTCCCAGGCCGTCTCCGATCCAAGTACTAACCGGACTCAACGTTGCTTAACTTGCCAGATCGGACGGGATGGCGTGTTTTCAACGTGATATGGTCGTAAGCGATACTCTCCCATCTTCTTGCACGTCATTAACTACCCACTCCTCTCTACTCGATCAGAACAACAAAAAAAAAAGAAGGAACCTTTATTAAACACAACGAGGAGAAGAAGAAGAAGAAAACACGTGGCTGACGCGGGCCAGTACAAGTGTCGGATGCTCTCGCTTCCTATGTCTGGTTGCGCGACAACCAAGTCGGTTTAATTACCCAAGTTTGAGGTGAGCCAACGCTTGCATGACCCAAAGAAATTTGGTGTTAGCATCGATTAATTTTGAAACGTCTCCCTTCGAGGGAGACAACAAAAAGTTCCCCAAATATAACAGCATCTCACAATTGTGTAATTCAAACTCAAACTTGGGTAATTAATCTCCACCATATAGCTCAAACTTGGGTAATTAAACCACCGGTCACGTAAAATGCAGCACGTTTTAACCATTTCATCTTGTTGGAGGATTAATTACCCAAGTTTGAGCTATATGGTGGAGATTAATTACCCAAGTTTGAGCTATACGGTGGAGATTAGTTACCCAAGTTTGAGCTATAATAGGGGGCGAAAAGGTGGAGCTTAGTTGATAATTAGTTAATCTTTAAAAAACGTGAAGTGGAAATGATTTATATGAGATACGTGAAACACTAATATTAAAAATGAAAAAAGCTTACAACATCCGGGATTCCCAGGCCGTCTCCGATCCAAGTACTAACCGGACTCAACGTTGCTTAACTTGCCAGATCGGACGGGATGGCGTGTTTTCAACGTGATATGGTCGTAAGCGATACTCTCCCATCTTCTTGCACGTCATTAACTACCCACTCCTCTCTACTCGATCAGAACAACAAAAAAAAAAGAAGGAACCTTTATTAAACACAACGAGGAGAAGAAGAAGAAGAAAACACGTGGCTGACGCGGGCCAGTACAAGTGTCGGATGCTCTCGCTTCCTATGTCTGGTTGCGCGACAACCAAGTCGGTTTAATTACCCAAGTTTGAGGTGAGCCAACGCTTGCATGACCCAAAGAAATTTGGTGTTAGCATCGATTAATTTTGAAACGTCTCCCTTCGAGGGAGACAACAAAAAGTTCCCCAAATATAACAGCATCTCACAATTGTGTAATTCAAACTCAAACTTGGGTAATTAATCTCCACCATATAGCTCAAACTTGGGTAATTAAACCACCGGTCACGTAAAATGCAGCACGTTTTAACCATTTCATCTTGTTGGAGGATTAATTACCCAAGTTTGAGCTATATGGTGGAGATTAATTACCCAAGTTTGAGCTATACGGTGGAGATTAGTTACCCAAGTTTGAGCTATAATAGGGGGCGAAAAGGTGGAGCTTAGTTGATAATTAGTTAATCTTTAAAAAACGTGAAGTGGAAATGATTTATATGAGATACGTGAAACACTAATATTAAAAATGAAAAAAGCTTACAACATCCGGGATTCCCAGGCCGTCTCCGATCCAAGTACTAACCGGACTCAACGTTGCTTAACTTGCCAGATCGGACGGGATGGCGTGTTTTCAACGTGATATGGTCGTAAGCGATACTCTCCCATCTTCTTGCACGTCATTAACTACCCACTCCTCTCTACTCGATCAGAACAACAAAAAAAAAAGAAGGAACCTTTATTAAACACAACGAGGAGAAGAAGAAGAAGAAAACACGTGGCTGACGCGGGCCAGTACAAGTGTCGGATGCTCTCGCTTCCTATGTCTGGTTGCGCGACAACCAAGTCGGTTTAATTACCCAAGTTTGAGGTGAGCCAACGCTTGCATGACCCAAAGAAATTTGGTGTTAGCATCGATTAATTTTGAAACGTCTCCCTTCGAGGGAGACAACAAAAAGTTCCCCAAATATAACAGCATCTCACAATTGTGTAATTCAAACTCAAACTTGGGTAATTAATCTCCACCATATAGCTCAAACTTGGGTAATTAAACCACCGGTCACGTAAAATGCAGCACGTTTTAACCATTTCATCTTGTTGGAGGATTAATTACCCAAGTTTGAGCTATATGGTGGAGATTAATTACCCAAGTTTGAGCTATACGGTGGAGATTAGTTACCCAAGTTTGAGCTATAATAGGGGGCGAAAAGGTGGAGCTTAGTTGATAATTAGTTAATCTTTAAAAAACGTGAAGTGGAAATGATTTATATGAGATACGTGAAACACTAATATTAAAAATGAAAAAAGCTTACAACATCCGGGATTCCCAGGCCGTCTCCGATCCAAGTACTAACCGGACTCAACGTTGCTTAACTTGCCAGATCGGACGGGATGGCGTGTTTTCAACGTGATATGGTCGTAAGCGATACTCTCCCATCTTCTTGCACGTCATTAACTACCCACTCCTCTCTACTCGATCAGAACAACAAAAAAAAAAGAAGGAACCTTTATTAAACACAACGAGGAGAAGAAGAAGAAGAAAACACGTGGCTGACGCGGGCCAGTACAAGTGTCGGATGCTCTCGCTTCCTATGTCTGGTTGCGCGACAACCAAGTCGGTTTAATTACCCAAGTTTGAGGTGAGCCAACGCTTGCATGACCCAAAGAAATTTGGTGTTAGCATCGATTAATTTTGAAACGTCTCCCTTCGAGGGAGACAACAAAAAGTTCCCCAAATATAACAGCATCTCACAATTGTGTAATTCAAACTCAAACTTGGGTAATTAATCTCCACCATATAGCTCAAACTTGGGTAATTAAACCACCGGTCACGTAAAATGCAGCACGTTTTAACCATTTCATCTTGTTGGAGGATTAATTACCCAAGTTTGAGCTATATGGTGGAGATTAATTACCCAAGTTTGAGCTATACGGTGGAGATTAGTTACCCAAGTTTGAGCTATAATAGGGGGCGAAAAGGTGGAGCTTAGTTGATAATTAGTTAATCTTTAAAAAACGTGAAGTGGAAATGATTTATATGAGATACGTGAAACACTAATATTAAAAATGAAAAAAGCTTACAACATCCGGGATTCCCAGGCCGTCTCCGATCCAAGTACTAACCGGACTCAACGTTGCTTAACTTGCCAGATCGGACGGGATGGCGTGTTTTCAACGTGATATGGTCGTAAGCGATACTCTCCCATCTTCTTGCACGTCATTAACTACCCACTCCTCTCTACTCGATCAGAACAACAAAAAAAAAAGAAGGAACCTTTATTAAACACAACGAGGAGAAGAAGAAGAAGAAAACACGTGGCTGACGCGGGCCAGTACAAGTGTCGGATGCTCTCGCTTCCTATGTCTGGTTGCGCGACAACCAAGTCGGTTTAATTACCCAAGTTTGAGGTGAGCCAACGCTTGCATGACCCAAAGAAATTTGGTGTTAGCATCGATTAATTTTGAAACGTCTCCCTTCGAGGGAGACAACAAAAAGTTCCCCAAATATAACAGCATCTCACAATTGTGTAATTCAAACTCAAACTTGGGTAATTAATCTCCACCATATAGCTCAAACTTGGGTAATTAAACCACCGGTCACGTAAAATGCAGCACGTTTTAACCATTTCATCTTGTTGGAGGATTAATTACCCAAGTTTGAGCTATATGGTGGAGATTAATTACCCAAGTTTGAGCTATACGGTGGAGATTAGTTACCCAAGTTTGAGCTATAATAGGGGGCGAAAAGGTGGAGCTTAGTTGATAATTAGTTAATCTTTAAAAAACGTGAAGTGGAAATGATTTATATGAGATACGTGAAACACTAATATTAAAAATGAAAAAAGCTTACAACATCCGGGATTCCCAGGCCGTCTCCGATCCAAGTACTAACCGGACTCAACGTTGCTTAACTTGCCAGATCGGACGGGATGGCGTGTTTTCAACGTGATATGGTCGTAAGCGATACTCTCCCATCTTCTTGCACGTCATTAACTACCCACTCCTCTCTACTCGATCAGAACAACAAAAAAAAAAGAAGGAACCTTTATTAAACACAACGAGGAGAAGAAGAAGAAGAAAACACGTGGCTGACGCGGGCCAGTACAAGTGTCGGATGCTCTCGCTTCCTATGTCTGGTTGCGCGACAACCAAGTCGGTTTAATTACCCAAGTTTGAGGTGAGCCAACGCTTGCATGACCCAAAGAAATTTGGTGTTAGCATCGATTAATTTTGAAACGTCTCCCTTCGAGGGAGACAACAAAAAGTTCCCCAAATATAACAGCATCTCACAATTGTGTAATTCAAACTCAAACTTGGGTAATTAATCTCCACCATATAGCTCAAACTTGGGTAATTAAACCACCGGTCACGTAAAATGCAGCACGTTTTAACCATTTCATCTTGTTGGAGGATTAATTACCCAAGTTTGAGCTATATGGTGGAGATTAATTACCCAAGTTTGAGCTATACGGTGGAGATTAGTTACCCAAGTTTGAGCTATAATAGGGGGCGAAAAGGTGGAGCTTAGTTGATAATTAGTTAATCTTTAAAAAACGTGAAGTGGAAATGATTTATATGAGATACGTGAAACACTAATATTAAAAATGAAAAAAGCTTACAACATCCGGGATTCCCAGGCCGTCTCCGATCCAAGTACTAACCGGACTCAACGTTGCTTAACTTGCCAGATCGGACGGGATGGCGTGTTTTCAACGTGATATGGTCGTAAGCGATACTCTCCCATCTTCTTGCACGTCATTAACTACCCACTCCTCTCTACTCGATCAGAACAACAAAAAAAAAAGAAGGAACCTTTATTAAACACAACGAGGAGAAGAAGAAGAAGAAAACACGTGGCTGACGCGGGCCAGTACAAGTGTCGGATGCTCTCGCTTCCTATGTCTGGTTGCGCGACAACCAAGTCGGTTTAATTACCCAAGTTTGAGGTGAGCCAACGCTTGCATGACCCAAAGAAATTTGGTGTTAGCATCGATTAATTTTGAAACGTCTCCCTTCGAGGGAGACAACAAAAAGTTCCCCAAATATAACAGCATCTCACAATTGTGTAATTCAAACTCAAACTTGGGTAATTAATCTCCACCATATAGCTCAAACTTGGGTAATTAAACCACCGGTCACGTAAAATGCAGCACGTTTTAACCATTTCATCTTGTTGGAGGATTAATTACCCAAGTTTGAGCTATATGGTGGAGATTAATTACCCAAGTTTGAGCTATACGGTGGAGATTAGTTACCCAAGTTTGAGCTATAATAGGGGGCGAAAAGGTGGAGCTTAGTTGATAATTAGTTAATCTTTAAAAAACGTGAAGTGGAAATGATTTATATGAGATACGTGAAACACTAATATTAAAAATGAAAAAAGCTTACAACATCCGGGATTCCCAGGCCGTCTCCGATCCAAGTACTAACCGGACTCAACGTTGCTTAACTTGCCAGATCGGACGGGATGGCGTGTTTTCAACGTGATATGGTCGTAAGCGATACTCTCCCATCTTCTTGCACGTCATTAACTACCCACTCCTCTCTACTCGATCAGAACAACAAAAAAAAAAGAAGGAACCTTTATTAAACACAACGAGGAGAAGAAGAAGAAGAAAACACGTGGCTGACGCGGGCCAGTACAAGTGTCGGATGCTCTCGCTTCCTATGTCTGGTTGCGCGACAACCAAGTCGGTTTAATTACCCAAGTTTGAGGTGAGCCAACGCTTGCATGACCCAAAGAAATTTGGTGTTAGCATCGATTAATTTTGAAACGTCTCCCTTCGAGGGAGACAACAAAAAGTTCCCCAAATATAACAGCATCTCACAATTGTGTAATTCAAACTCAAACTTGGGTAATTAATCTCCACCATATAGCTCAAACTTGGGTAATTAAACCACCGGTCACGTAAAATGCAGCACGTTTTAACCATTTCATCTTGTTGGAGGATTAATTACCCAAGTTTGAGCTATATGGTGGAGATTAATTACCCAAGTTTGAGCTATACGGTGGAGATTAGTTACCCAAGTTTGAGCTATAATAGGGGGCGAAAAGGTGGAGCTTAGTTGATAATTAGTTAATCTTTAAAAAACGTGAAGTGGAAATGATTTATATGAGATACGTGAAACACTAATATTAAAAATGAAAAAAGCTTACAACATCCGGGATTCCCAGGCCGTCTCCGATCCAAGTACTAACCGGACTCAACGTTGCTTAACTTGCCAGATCGGACGGGATGGCGTGTTTTCAACGTGATATGGTCGTAAGCGATACTCTCCCATCTTCTTGCACGTCATTAACTACCCACTCCTCTCTACTCGATCAGAACAACAAAAAAAAAAGAAGGAACCTTTATTAAACACAACGAGGAGAAGAAGAAGAAGAAAACACGTGGCTGACGCGGGCCAGTACAAGTGTCGGATGCTCTCGCTTCCTATGTCTGGTTGCGCGACAACCAAGTCGGTTTAATTACCCAAGTTTGAGGTGAGCCAACGCTTGCATGACCCAAAGAAATTTGGTGTTAGCATCGATTAATTTTGAAACGTCTCCCTTCGAGGGAGACAACAAAAAGTTCCCCAAATATAACAGCATCTCACAATTGTGTAATTCAAACTCAAACTTGGGTAATTAATCTCCACCATATAGCTCAAACTTGGGTAATTAAACCACCGGTCACGTAAAATGCAGCACGTTTTAACCATTTCATCTTGTTGGAGGATTAATTACCCAAGTTTGAG